>CM056199.1:9080976-9680976 GCA_029692085.1 Gymnothorax javanicus | reverse complement strand
GGGTCTGAAAAGTGAGGCCAATGCAGAAAGCTCTAAAAATTGTATTTTATTTAATGGCCAGCAGATGGCGACGTCGGTGGTTGAAGAAAGAAGTTCAATGCTATGGAAGTCTATGAGAAAATGACCCTACTTTCCCACCTTATTTAATATTTCAGTAATGATTTTCCACATTATTTTATGGTATCTATCGCTGGTTTTAAGTTTCCTTTGATATATCATGATGTTTATTTTTGTAAATTATGGTCCCAAATAGACTAGAATGAAGGATAAAGCCAGAATATGCTTTAGGGGCGTGGCTATCCTCTGGTCCTCGTCAGATACAGTCAGATCCACCCAAAGATCCACCCCTCGCTCCTCCCTGGATATTCAATTCACGCTCTCGTCCAATAGGAATCACATCCGGTTTCAAAATTACAAAATGGCGCTATTCAAATTGCCAAAATCAAGGCTTCCTAAATGGTATGCTGAAACCAGTGGGTGACGTCACGGTTGCTTCATCCATCTTTTTATACAGTTAATGGTCTTTCCTCACATTTTGAAAGTGGAATTTTTATTCAAGGGAAACTCCTCCCACTTTTATCCGGCATTGTGAATGGAGTAGAATTTTTGTGATGCAAAGTTATCCGTGGTTGTAACACACCAAATATGACCATGCATACCCAAAGATGGAAAAAGCCCCGCTTTAATTGCAATGTGTTTTAAACCCACAGTCTTCTCACTGTATGGGGACAGTTTTATTCACTGCACCATTGACTTGCCCTGACATTCCCTAAACGATGTCCTCCTACTTTCACCTTGGCCACACCCCTGACTGTGCCGTCACCAGTGAGAGTTTGGCCCCTCATCCAATCAGGGCATCTTTTGATATGCCTTAACTCTCTGAGACCTGCAGGACAGATTAGGCAATGGCAGTTTAGGAGTATCGATTAGAGCACCAGCTGTGTCCCAGGGTCACAATTGTTGATTTTGAAGTAGCAAATGCCCAGACCAGCAGAAAAAAGTAAATCTGCTGCATATTTTTGTCCCATTTTCTGCGTGCTATAAAAACTTTTATCTGTTTTCCGATTACTCATGGTCAGGAAATTGTCCTTGAGTGAATGCTGCATATTATTCCCACGGCCGGCCGAATCGAGCATTGAATTAAAAACAAGCCTGTGTCCGTGACCATCAAAATCGGATTTGTATTTTTCACTGAGTTAATGCTGCGTATTGCGAACACAAAGAGGAAATCGTGAGTCTCAGAAGGTGAACTGTAAAAATAAAAGCGTTATAGCGGTGAGGTACCCGAGGAGAAAGCTGTAGATGGAGAATCGCCCAGAGGAGCGTGGTTAGCTGATGACACTGCATGTAATTTAAGGAGAGATGCACGGTCTGTCAGGCCAGAGGGCCGAGAGGTGTGCGTTCGACAGCAGCCCTGGCACTAAAAACAAAACAACACAAAGCAGACAGAACTTATTTAGTTCCTGCGGAGTCAATAGCGGTGAATCTTCGGAGACGCTCAGAGCCCGCAGTGTTTTTGATTGGGAGCATGTGCCAGCGTCCGCTTCTTTTGCACCTGGCGTTCCTAAAATTATGACCTGCAGAGATACAGTTTTCTGCTGATCCACAATATTTCCCTGCAAAGCAGCTGATACGAATGTATCAAACTCACATTGGCCTTCCTTGGGTACAGATAAGCCCAGCTTTAGAGAATGGACAAGTCAGTGAATTCATTATTTTATGTATAACCCACTAAATCAGGAAGTGCCGTGAAATCATCCCAGCATGCATTGCACCAGGGATGGGAATGCACCCTGTAAAGGTTGCCAATCTATTTCAGGGTTTTCAAACCATTTGGATAAATGCATGAATGAATGAATGACTTTCTATGACTGGGTTTGAGCAAAGGAGTATCAATTTCAGTACATTCAGTTGAGAACAATTCCCCATCGCAATGCGGATATCACAGCCTGACGTTCCGTGAAATCTCGGCAGCTTGATTGAAACTGGTGGCTTATGATTTGAGATTGGGGGAAGATTTCAGTAATAGAGAGGTGTACTTACTTCAAAGTGTAACGAAAGGGGACGGACTCTGAGAAATCACAGACTTCATTAAGCTCCATTATATATGTATGAGAACCTCGTTAATTTCATTGGTATCTGATCCGGCAGTAATGAGGAAAATGATGACAGTGGGAACGGAATGCTAAAATGGACAATAGGAGCGCGCACGTGTGCGTGTGCACGAGGGGGGGGACTGGAGTGCTGAAGTGTAGGGGAACGGGAATTGTTGCCATGGCGGCCGATTCACGAGGCCGGTTCGGCGAGGGATAGTGCGTCCGCGGTACACCTAATTAATTTATAATGATAATTAATGAAGATGAGAAGAGATTGGTGTTGAGAATTACCGTCCTGCACATTTCAATGCATCCTTGACCTTATATGATACCGCATTACCACAGTGTACTTAGCACTTGTTCCCTCCAATATACATCCTTTATCTATCAAAGGTGTAGCATAATGAAGTAAGAAGATAATTAGCTATGCTTCAAATCTGTGGCATAAACATTACGACAAAATGCTTTTTTTTTTACTTTTTATTCTATATCAGTGTTCCTCCTAACATCTGTGGCGCAGTGATATGGGTAGGGAGATTCTCAGTAAGTTTTATATTTACACAATATGTAAGCATTTGGAGCTCAGTAGAGTGATAATCATTAAGTTGCATTTAACATTATGCCCATATGAAAAATTCCAAGTTAATCCTGATTAATGCAATAAAAATTAAAAGCAGTTTAGCATACCCACAGTTTCATATGGGGTGAAGGCAGGTAATTTGTGACATCAGGAAAAATGGGGCTAATAAGGTTTAATATCTTGGGCTGTTTAAATATCAGCTGCCAATCACCAATCACGACCATGTTATTGTATTGTTGCCACAAATGTCCTTTACATGAGACCATCCTTTTTATTGGTCCATGATTACTAGGATGGGCAGAGCAGATTCCCAAAAAAAAAAAAAAAAAAAAAAATTGGTCACTGTGGCATGCTGACATGTTGATTTTCTGTTTTTTTGGAAATAAGAGCACTGCACCTAAAAAAAAAAGTATAAAACCAAAAATGGTGAAAAGATGTTACATTTTATTTGACTTATAATCAACATATTTTCCCAATAAACCTAATTTTTTATGGGAAAGGATTTGTGACTGTCCAATTTACCTGAATGTATTCAGTAAAACTGCACAAAAAAAAAAAAAAAAAACCATGACGCTAAAATGGGACATTTTTCTGCTGAGAAACCTGCATGTTTCCAGGCAAGCAGATGCCATAAAATTATGGATTACGATGCTACTGTGCACTACCCTGTCATTATTCAGACATTTTTGGTATTTGTATCATGTAAAAAAGTATTGAAGATGATGCAATGAGTCAGTGCTAGCCGCAGTAGCCCAGAATTAGCCATCACTGTGACACACATGGAAGCACAGGCACGCATGTGTGTGTACATATCACACATACCTGCACACGCAATGCACGTGTTTGGGAATGTATGCGCCCTTACATTTTTTTTTTCTCTCTCTCTCTCTCTCTCTCTCTCTCCCTCTCTCTCTATCTCTCTCACACACACACACACACACACGTGCGCGCACACACACATCCTGGTGGGGAAGGGAGGTATAATTTGACAGGGAATATTATAATGTCCCATTTTACATTACCAGTTTTTGCATTTTATATGAACACCTCATTTGAGTGAGGTTACACTATAAAACCAAATGTTTAAGTTCTGAACATATGCTAAACACTGTTTTTTAACACTTTTTAAACATGTCACAGTGTTTAGATTCAGTTTTAAAGTGTGTTCAACAAACCTGAAAAACCTCGATCACAACATCCAATAAACATCAGTGTTTTGAATGAGAACACCTATTTACAAAAATAATCAACAGGCATTTAGCTTTTACACACTGGTTTTTAGATTATAAACATTTCACATGTTCCACAGTTTTACAGTGTAGGGTTCACGATGTGTTTGCAGTCCAAAGCTTCCAAACAATTTCACTTTACAACATATTTTCTCTATAGAAATGTAACAGAAATTCATACAGTTTTAAAAGTTACAATTAAGGCGGATGCACAATATAAGGAGGTTTCTTGACAATCTACCAAATTCAGTCCCAAGTTCCCGGACTTAACCCTATTATTATATTTTTACTCTATGTCGTTTTTTTCTTTTCTTGAGTGTACGCGATATTAGGTTTGAAATCTACGTATTTTTTTAGAAGTCATGTTGAGACTCCTGAATCGGCAGGATAGTGAAATTTTAAATAAAGGATAAATGATGTTGGAGTTGGAGATGTTTTTTTTTTTTTTCTCCTGGCCGATTTCCCTTCGATGTTTATTGGGTGCATATGTTCAACATTTCACGGTTAAACGCTGCATTTTTCGCGGATGTTTAGTGTCGCTTTAAAGCCGAGCGTTACCGGCTGAATGCGCCTGTCCTCGTTTGACAGGTGTTATACGCAGCCGAAATTTCAGCGGAGCGAAATTGAGTGGTTCACCCGGCGCTCCTCTTTTCTCGGGGTGTCGAGTGCGCATTCGTGACAGCGCGGCCTTTTATAGCGGCGACAGAAATGAAATGTGTCAGGCATTTGGGTGCCTTTCAAGAGGGTCTAGAAACAGACGTAAACGGCACAGAAAAGGCTGAATGCCATTATTGAATTACGTGGGGAGACAGACAGGGTGAAGAATTGTTGTGTTGATTATTGCAATGTACTTAAATATTTGTTTTTAATAATAATATTTTTGTTTTGTTTTACTATGGAACTGTATCTTTCATATGAGATTAAGGGCTTGATTTAATAAGACCGTTCGTGTGTCCTTTGATAATGCTTTTGCCACTTTGTTTTGCACCAATCATTGTAATGCCTAAATTGTCTTGGTTTATTCTCTACGAAACCTTCCAGTCAGTTTGTGTCTGCTAATATTGAGCCAAGTGCTCCTCTGTGAGCTCATTTTAAATAGAGAAAGGAAGGACGTGATTACTCTTCTAAATTTAATTAATCAGAACAACCTCCCAGACCCTCATCGATCTTCAGGATTAGGACTGAATTCCAGCTAAACCCTTTGCTCCCGTTGGCTGGCAGTCCTACTTCGATGAGGAGGGGTTTGCCACCTAGCTTCCGCCCCGGGACGACCACTGGCCTGCCTGCAGACACCCCCCTACCCTCTCCAGTCATTACCAATTCAGCTGGACTGCCCCTCTTCAGCTTTAGGCTACAGCGTTCCCACTCTGGACCCCCTCTGCCTTTTCCATTCCAAAAATAACTGCAGGTGACGAGGGCGCCATCTTGGGCATTAAATCGTGGGAGTCAGTACTTCTTCACGCCATATTGGTTCCAAGA
The DNA here is from genome assembly GCA_029692085.1 of Gymnothorax javanicus. Lineage (NCBI taxonomy): Eukaryota > Metazoa > Chordata > Actinopteri > Anguilliformes > Muraenidae > Gymnothorax > Gymnothorax javanicus. The sequence goes on along the minus strand of CM056199.1, from coordinate 9,675,592 downwards.
TCCCAGCTGATAATTTGGTAAATTTGCTTAGCATCAGTCTACCTCAAATAAGGTGAATGATTTTTTTTGGTCACACTTTAGATGAAGTGTTGCTCATAAAGGCTTTATACAGCATGTATAATGCCTTCATAAATGAGACATAATGTCTTCATAAATCATACATAAGCAAATGTCATGCTTTGTAAAGGGTGATATAACACATCCTTATCCAGCTTATGATGCCAGATGTGATTTAACTGACAATGTCACTTAGCTAGTGGCTAAATGCTATAAAGGGTGGCACTGTCAGCTAAGTGACATTGTCATTGTCGCATCTGGCATCACATGCTGAATAAGGATGTGTTATTTCACCCTATACAAAGCATGACATTTGCATATGTATGATTTATGAAGACATTATGTCTCATTTATTAAGGCATTATACACGCGACTGGTTCCTTGTCTGGATCTTAACATCAAATCAAATCTGGAATATCTTGCCACATTCGGAATGATAGTGGGAAATTAGTGCGCATGTAAACATTGTCACTGATAGCTGCAAAACAAATACTGAAACGTATAGGAGGTATTAATAGTTTTGCAAATTATTTAAAGGTTTTGCAGATAATGGTCCAAAGAATGTGTTGAATTAGGGTTTTTCACGAACTGCAGGCCCTAATAAACCAGGATACCTTGCAAGAGTGGGGATGTAAGTTGCTTTACAGAAGAGGATGATGCCACACTCACTTCTGCTAGTCGTGATGAGCTCTCTTATTGGCGAATCACTCCCATTTCCTTCTGAAGGACTTCCTGCGTTTCTGCAGCACTCAGTAAGCGCACAGTGACTTCAGAGAAGATAGTTTCTGGCTGGTACTACAGTGTATGCATCACTGTGCTGTTATCCTCCTGCTGAAACGGAGTAGAGCCTGGTTGCTGGTGTGAGATGAGAAAAAGGTTGCGGGTTGCGAGCTGTGGAGAAAGCTGGGGTAAATAGCTGGAATGAAGTCAGCGGTTTGGAGCACCGCGGGTCTGTGTACCAGAGTACATTCCTCTGATCTAACGCTGCTCCTGTGAGGAACGCCTGAGGTCCGCTGGGGATTTCTCCTGGAGCTCAGAGCGGTTTGCCTGACCCAGGGAGTCACTGTCTGTGATACGGGTCCCAGCGGACTGCAGGGTCACCAAACACTCTTGTCACTGGAGCCAATCCTTTTAGTCATAGCAGGGTTTCCTGTGCACAAGGTAACCTTTTCAGACAAGTAGGGATTTCCCTTCAATAATCGCCTGTCTGATTGATTCAATCACAGAGAGGGAGATGGGGAGAGAGAGAGGGAGAGAGAGACAGACAGAGAGAGAGAGAGAGAGAGAGAGACTTGTTGCAGCATGCAGTGTATCTCATTTGCCTCTTTTTGTCTGAATAACATTGTACAGTATGTAGTGGCTTAGGCAATATGAATCATTGCACCCGCAATTAAGCAAATTGTGATGAAAAATTTTAAATTGTGCAAGAGGGAAGGCGGGAGGCATTTTTTTTAGTGCAAACAGTTCTTTATGTCACAGAGAAATAGGCAAAGAATGTGTCTGGTTTTGCTTGTCTTGTGTACAACAGGAATGCTGCTTAGAGACAGAGGTTGAAGCACCATATTTAAGTCAGCCACTCTCACGGATTTTTCCCTTCATTTTGAATACGATTACGATGTTTTGTGTTGTTTATAGGCATAATTTGCACATTTGAATACAGCAGTGCCAGGCTTATGTTTCAAAGTGAATAAATTTGAATAATGAACTCTCAGAATTAAGGCGAAAGGCGCACTGGGCTCGTTCATAACGAGTGGCGCCGTCAGGGCGAGAGCGAGTGTGTGTGAGTGTGAAACTGATAAATAGAGAGAAACGTGAAACAGAGGCTAAACGAAAGCTTCTGTGGGCAGAGAGAAGAATACACACCGCGACATGGAGGAAAACCAGCTAAAAAAAGGGACAGAAATCACTGAAAAAAAAGACAAACACAAAAAGATTGATAAATAAAACGCTGCCTTTTCCCTGCTACCGGTGTGGCGCAAACTTTTAATTTTCTCGTTTATTCCTTCCGGCTGCTTCTTCGTGGCCGCCCGTCACCTGTCCGCTCCGGAGGGGCTGTCGCCTGACATTCCGATAAGCTTTCCCGACGCGGCGGATCGGGCCTGTCGCCATGGCGACGCGGCCGCAGCTGTCTATCGCGTGGGAGCGCGGCACTTCGGGGACCAATCACGGCGCAGCGGCGTGCCGGGCCTGACAGGCGAGACGCAAAAATGGATGAGGACCCACCAGCGGCTGTTTCTCTCTCTCTCTCTCTCTCTCCCTCCCTCCCTCTCTCTCTCTCTCTCTCTCTCCTCTGTCCTTCACTGTCTCCTTGTCTTCCCTTTTATCTGTCCTTTATGCTCCCTCCCTCTACCTCTTTATCCCTTCTCTCTATCTCTCTCTCTCTCTTTGTGCCTCTTTCCTTCTTTGTCTTTTATGCTCCCTTACTTTCTCTCTTTCCCCTCTCTCTGCCTCTCTCTCTCCCTTTTATTTCTCGTCTCTATCCCTCTCTCTTTTTTCCTCCTCTTTCGCTCTCTTGGGGCCTCTTTCTCTCTTCACTGTTTCTCTCTTCTCTCTCTATCGCTCCATCTCTCAATCCCTCTCCCTCTATCTCTCTCTCCCTCCCTTTCTCTCTATCTCTCTCTCGACCCCATGATTAGTCGCTTCAGACAGTGAGTGTATTGGGGATATGAGAATATATATATTTTTCTCTCATTGTAAACTCTTTGCAGCAGCTGAACAGGGTGGGTACGGAGACAAGGGCAGGTCTGCTCTCCATCTGGTCAGCTGTCACCTGACACATCACTGCAGCACCCCCGCGGTACGCTACAGACAGGAGGAATCATGGGATATTATCTTGAGAAGCACGTTTCAAATTTGTCAAACGTCCCCTGGAAGCATAACTGTGTTCTGTTGACATATTAATGAGCTCCTTTACAAACAAAGTGAACACAAATAAATTATGTATCACTGGCTAATGGAATAGCTTTATCTACCTCCAGGCTACCACTCCAGTGACAAGCATTGCTAGCTTTATAGACTCACTGTCCTGATTCTTTTTTCCTCCCTGTGTCGGACAGAGAGGGTTTCTGTTTGCCTGACTGTCTCTTTGTGCTTTTTTCTGCGGCTGGAGTGAACCGCAGCGATGGTACCTCTGCTCTTCCGCAGTTAGCGGCAGGCTAACGGTGTCGCACAAGCCGAGCGAAAGGTGCCCCGCCCATTATCTCAGGAGCCCTCCATTAACCTCAGATAAATGAGATATAAAACACGCTTCAGCGTTCCTGTTGGGGCTTTTATAGAATAACTTATTATCCCTGGTGGGGCCAGGGTTTTACAGTCTTTCTATTATAAGTCAAAGCCATTTTGGACTTCCTCTGATGTGTGGCGTAGGGTTCAGTGACGGGGAGGGGAGTAAGTTTTCAATGCGAAGACGCCCCAGTTTTTGGGCTGGAGACACAATAATGAGGAGGAAATGCGCTTGGAACAAACACAGTGGAGTTTTTGCTAAATTATACCTGACAGGCCATAGTTTTTATTTTTCATATTTTCACTAAACAAAAATATCCAATATTTTTCTATTATTACTATTATTTTTGTTTATACTTGAAACAGAGATAGAGAGAGAGAGAGAGAGAGAGAGAGAGAGAGCGATATCATGGTAATGAGTGAAATGGCATGGTTAATATACAGTATTATAGTAGTGTGTTAATCCAAGGAGCTGTAAGCGTCTCTGAGTGGTTAGCACAGCCATGCTATGCGGCACTATGAGTGTGTGGATGTTTTAGATGCGCAATACCACACCTGTGACAGGTATGAGCCGGAAATCTCCCGGCATACTGCTCTATAAAACTGCTCCACACTCTATAAAAGTGCCCTTCCACACTTAGCTGAACTCAAAATGCCCTTAGCCATTGGTTGATGTGCTTTGCTGTAGTCATAACAGAATCAGTGCAGCCGATGGCCGCTTTCGTACGGCCCTGAACCGAACATCGCCCCAGGAGATTGGACTCTGCTTTCTCTAATCAGCTGTTAGTGGCTTTGGAAGAGCGCGTCAGGTGATTATCAGTCCTGTTACTGCAATGTGAGACACCCAGCCTTCACCGGGGAGAGAACGATTGCTCTTGGAGTCTCGGGGGACGATGTCGCTCATGGTCGTCTGCTCACCCTATTGGCGGAGTAACCATGCACTCTGGCTCTTGTCCCTCAGGACGCCCCCCACCCCTCCCCCTCCCCCTTACACAAACGTGTTTCTCTGTGTGAGACTGTGGCCCCAATGTTACGGGTGAGATCCGCTAAAGAGGACTGAGTGCCCTTCTCCCAGGATACCACTCTGCTCTCCCGCTAGTGTGCTGCCATCTACTGTGTGTGTGTGTGTGTGTGTGTGTGTGTGGGTGCGTTAGCATGGGGGTGTATGTGTGTGTGTGTGTGTGTGCGTTTGCAAGTGTATGTATGTGTGTTTGTGTGTCTGTGCATGCATGTGTGTGCGGGCGTTTGCATGGGTGTGTGTGTGTGCATTTGCAAGTGTGTGTATGTGTGTTTGTGTGTGTGTGTGTGTGTGTTTGCATGTGTGTTTGTGTGCGTGTGCGTTTGCATGGGTGTGTGTGCGTGCGTGCGTGTGTGTGTGTGTGTGTGTGTGTGTGCCGCGTTTGCATGGGTGTGTGTGTGTGTGTGTGCGTGCAAGTGTGTGTGTGTGTGTGTGCGTTTGCATGTGTATGCGCGTGTGTGTGTGCATGTGTGCGTGTGTGTGCGTTTGCATGGGGGTGTGTGTGTGTGTGTGTGTGTGTGCGTTTGCATGTGCATGCGTGTATGTGTGTGTGTGCACGTGTTTGTGTGTGCGTGCGTTTGCATGGGTGTGTGTATGTGTGTGTGTGTGTGTGTGTGCATTTGCATGTGTATGCGTGTATGTGTGTGTGTGCACGTGTTTGTGTGTGCGCGCGCGTGCACGTGTGTGTGTGTATTTATGTGTATCTGTGTGTGCTATGTTTTTGATTGCACGAGTGTTTCTCTGTGAAATATTTAAGTATATGTGCGCATTAAAGAGTTTGTATTCATATTTGCATGTATGTATCTCAGTGTATATGCCTGTGTGTGCGCACTGCGAATAAGTATACAGAATTTGCCCTTCAGTTTTTTTTTTCATGTCTTTTCATGAATAACATCCACATATATTCTGGAAACCTCACTAGAGAAGTTATGAAGCAGCTGCTACCAGACAATATCGGATCTGAATGCTATGTCCCCCGCCGCTAATACACCTTAACACCAAGGATGAATGAAATCGGTCAAACCGTTCTTGAGATATCATGTTGACAAGGTATTTGTAAGTGGTAAAACGGTTGAAATGACCTTAAGAATAATGCCAAGGTCACATAAATCCAGTGGGCTGTGAGCACCACCCTAATACACCTTGACACGAAAGATGAATGCAATCCGTCAAACCGTTCTTGAGATATCGCGTTCACAACAAACGGGACATGACGGACGGACGGACGGACGGACGGAGCTGAATACTATGTCCCCCGCCCCAATACACCTTGACACCAAAGATGAATGGAGTCAGTCAAACCGTTCTTGAGATATCACGTTGACAAGGTATTTGTAAGTGGTCAAATGGTCATAATGACCTTGAGAATAATGCCAAGGTCACGGAAAGCGACTGGGGTTGGCGTATCACACTAATACACCTTTACACCAAAGATGAATGGAATCGGTCAAACCGTTCTTGAGATATCGCGTTCAGAACAAACGGGACGTGACGGATGGCCGGACGGACGTGACGGACGGACGGAGCTGAATACTATGTCCCCCGCTCCGCTCACTACCGCGGCGGCGGGGGACAAAAAGCAGGCTTGCCATTCTTCCCTACATCTGCACTGATCTCAGCATGAATAGCAAGACTGAAGTCATCTTCCCAATCTACGCCACCATCCGCCTCTATCCAGTGAGACTTCACACGAAACTCAAGTGAAGTGGCATTAAATAATGTCTTTGTTAACGTTGCATAATGATATCCTGATGCTATGATTAAGAATGGAAATTACTTATCTTTAATTATTAGCTTAGTACATTAAGGATTTTTTTTAAATCATAAAATCATAGAATAGAATGCACGTATAATTAGTTACCCAGAAGCAATCAAATGAGCTTTTATTCATTCATGTGTTACTAGTCATTATTATTATTTGAATTGATGATGTACAGGCTAGTACTTATAGTCCTGCGGTTCTGTAGTTTTGAAACTGCATAAGTTAACACCACTTAATTGGGACCTTCTTGCAAAGTGTTACCGAGATAAGTGCTCTAACTTGATTTGCAGTTGTTGTAGAACTGGGAGATTGAAGCCGATAATCTGTTATCAAATTTATTATGCGGGTAAAATTATGAACAGGGAATTGAACGATACACATGAAAGCAACTGCTGAAGTCTGTGGCTCTGTTTGGTACCAGAAAAAAAAAGACCCTCAAGAATGGGCTCTTACAGATTTATACTGGAACAAAGTGGGCTGGTCTTTACAATAAAGTTCACACTGATTGGACACAGAAACACACAAATGGAGAGGAAACCCAATGAATGACCTACAGGGGGGTCTTGGAGGGACATTCAAAAGATAACAATGGGAGGGGACAGGTGGGATTGCCAGGTACAGATGCAGAATGATGGGAAAGGGGGAGGGGAGGAATGCTTCCTTCTCCCACACAGTATGCATGATCATTAATCGCTAAATTAACTATCATTTTAAAGAATAGCAGTGTATTTTTAAGATAAAATCAAAGTATTTAGCTTGTGCTTATTCTTGCCAATATATGCCAGATTTATTGTTGAGAGTCACCCCACTTGTCCTGTGTTAGGAAGACCTGCATCTCTGGTATAGATGCAGGCTTATTAGCAGCATAGATGAATGTGCAGCGCTGAATTTCTCTGGTGGCTTCGCTGTTTCAGAGGTTCTTGCCTCTGAAACAGCGAAGCACAGGATTGGTTGGGCCCCCGCATGGCTGCCGAACACCTCTCATTCAGCCAGTGTCGTGTCTGGGGGATCCACGCTGCCCTTTGTCATGCACGAGCCGTCGATCGCCACCATTCAAGGGCGCGTCAATATCCCCTCTGCCTGATCGCACAGGCAGGGAAACTTTAAAGATCGGGGCTTCGCTGCTGAACCAACGCTGCCATTCTACAAGGATGGAAAGGTGAAAGCAAAGCCATGATCTGGATGGAAAACTTTCCCATACAAGACCCTGGCCATTTATTTTATCATTCATATGAAAAACTAAAGGGCACTCAGAGAGTGCATACCTCCTCCAGCAGGTTTTAAGCCACTTACAATCAGATGCACAATCCAGATCTGTATCCAGATTTGTCTGGAAATTTAATCGCTTCTTTCCATTCATACAGTCCAACTTCCTGTTAAAATCTGTGGTAATCCGTTGAATATTTTTGAGTAGCCCTGCTGACAAACACAGACATAAGCACACGCGCACACACTTAGAGACACACACGCTAGTGATCACAATAAAGTACCTCTTGGCGGTGGTAAAAATGCTTGATACTTTTGCGCAATGGCAATTTCAATTCAATATTGATTCAGTGTGTGGAGTTTTAGTGGAAGTAAAGGCAGTAGTAGTAGTGGTAGTAATAGTAGTATCAGTAGTAGTGGTGGTAATAGAAGTCGCAGCACCAGTGGTAAAAGCGGTCACTCCAAGTTTTAACTTGAAGAAAGCTGAGAAAAATTGCCCAGAGAAACTAATGCTTGGAAGTTGCTCTATATGGCCCGCAAGTATCAACCATGAAAACCGTTTAAATTTCCAAAGCAAATTTTTGATAAATTAGCGTTTTTAGAAAATTGCGAATTCTAAGATATATTTCTTTTATTTTTGGAATGTAACTCACAATTTTCCCCAAGCATTGCCTATTTATCAATTCAAAACCCCTCTCCATTTTGTTTGTATGATCAAATAATTATGTAAGAACCCAATAGCTGACACCTATAACAGTTAATTGCAGGACAGTGACCTGTTTGGGAAAAATGGTTTCAAGGAAAGTTCTAACTGCATTCCACAAATTCCACTCACACTTATTTAATCTGAAAAGGCCTATTTTGAATTGTATAATAAGCATTAGGTAATGGTAAGGACATGGAATCAATAGATTGCACCAGCATGTACTGATGTTACATAATAAAGGTATACAAAATTTGGTGTCAACCACTTCAAGTGCCCAGTTACTTGAAAGATGTTGCATGTTGAATGCCGAGAGAAAGTTTGCCTGGTTTGTTTCCGAAAAGCCAAGGCATTCAGAGTCCTTTTGCATGTTGAACATAATCCACATGGCAAACTAATATCATCGATATCGTAATCAGTCAAAATGTGTTCATGAATTTTATCAAGCAAATTTTCGGTGATCTTGAAATTTCCTTTTCGGAAACAAACCAGGCAAACTTTCTGCATTCAACTTCCTAGCATTAGTTTCTCTAGGCGATTTTTCTCAACTTTCTTCAAGTTAAAACCTGGTGTGCAGTAGTAGTAGCAGCTGTAGTAGTAGTAACAGTAGTTGTAGCAGTAGCATTAGCGGAAGTAGTAGCTGTAGTTGTATTAGTAGTAGTAGCATTAGCAGTAGTAGTAGCAGTAGTTGTATTAGTAGTAGTAGCATTAGCAGTACTAGTAGCAGTAGTTGTATTAGTAGTAGTTGTATTAGTAGTAGTAGTAGCATTAGCAGTAGTAGTAGCAGTAGTTGTATTAGTAGTAGTAGCATTAGCAGTAGTAGTAACAGTAGTTGTATTAGTAGTAGTAGCATTAGCAGTAGTAGTAGCTGTAGTTGTATTAGTAGTAGTAGCATTAGCAGTATTAGTAGCAGTAGTTGTATTAGTAGTTGTAGTAGCATTAGCAGTAGTAGTCACAGTAGTTGTATTAGTAGTAGCATTAGCAGTAGTAGTAGCTGTAGTTGTATTAGTAGTAGTAGCATTAGCAGTAGCAATAACAGTAGTTGTATTAGTAGTAGTAGCATTAGCAGTAGTAGTAGCAGTAGTTGTATTAGTAGTTGTAGCAGTAGCATTAGCAGTAGTAGTCACAGTAGTTGTATTAGTAGTAGCATTAGCAGTAGTAGTAGCAGTAGCATTAGTAGTAGTAGTGGTAATAGATGTCGCAGCACCAGTGGTAAAAGCAGTAGTAGTAGCAGCTGTAGTAGTAGTAGTAGCAGGAGTTTTATTAGTAGTAGTAGCATTAGCAGTAGTAGTAGCAGCAGTAGTTTTATTATTAGTAGTAGCATTAGCAGTAGTAGTAACAGTAGTTGTATTACATCATATACTTGGATTTTTAGAAAGCATTTGATAAAGTACCGCATAAGAGACTAATTTTTAAAATGAGCTCCATTGGAGTTACAGGAGGTATTCTGGAGTGGATTCAAAACTGGTTACAGGACAGAACACAAAGAGTGGTGGTCAGCGGAATCTCATCTCAGCTAGGTATGGTGGGGAGTGGCATCCCTCAGGGATCAGTGTTGGGACCCCTGCTGTTCCTCATCTACATCAATGACCTTGATAGAAATATTGAGAGCAAATTAGTTAAATTTGCGGGTGATACTAAATTGGGAGGTTTGGCAAATAGTTTAGACTCTACAAAAGTGATTCAGGAGGATTTCGATAGAATCCAGCGTTGGGCAGAAATGTGGCAAATGAAATTCAATTTAGCAAAATGTAAAGTTGTAAATGTAGATAAAAAAACATTAGACAGGATTACTTCATGGGAGGTTTAAAACTGGAATGTGCTCCACATGAAAAAGATCTAGGAGTGATTGTTGACCAAACCCTCACAGGTTCTAATCATTGTGCCGTAGCAGTTAAAAAAGCCAATCGGATGCTGGGATACATTGCCAAAAGTATTGAGTACAAATCCAAGGAGGTGATACTTCTCTTGTACAACACATAGACCACATCTGGAGTATTCTGTACAGTTCTGGGGACCATACTTTAAGAAAGATATAGAGGCTCAAGAAAAAGTTCAGAGAAGAGCAACTAAGCTGATTGCAGGTATAAAAGATGAAAGCTATGAGAAGAGGCTGAAGATCCTTAATCTCTTTAGTCTTAGGAAAAGGAGACTCAGGGGTGATCTGATTGAGGTCTTTAAATATGTTAAAGGGATTAACAAAGTGAATTATGTAGGATTCCTTCGGCCAAGTTCTGTTAGTAGAACTCGGGCTCACAAATGGAAGTTGACCAAGGGTAAATTTAGCACTGATATTCGGAAACATTTCTTCACCCAAAGAGTAATTTTGATGTGGAACAGCTTGCCTGACCATATTGTTGAGGCAGAAACCTTGGCAATTTTCAAGAGCAGGCTTGACTTAAAGCTAGATACCATTGAGACATTGAGCATCTGAAGTGATATATTCACAATAGTTAAAAGAAACTGGCGAGCCTAGTTGGGCTGAACGGCCTGTTCTCGCCACTCACGTTATGTTATGTTACAAGTAGTAGTACTAGTAGTAGTAGCATTAGCAGTAGAAGTAACAGTAGTTGTATTAGTAGTAGTACCATTAGCAGTAGTAGTAGCAGCAGTAGTTTTATTAGTAGTAGTAGTAGTAGTAGTAGTAACAGTAGTTGTATAAGTAGTAGTAGCAGTAGCATTAGCAGTAGTAGTAACAGTAGTTGTATTAGTAGTAGTAGCATTAGCAGTAGTACCAGAAGTAGTTGTATTAGTAGTAGTAGCATTAGCAGAAGTAGTAGCAGTAGTTGTATTACAGTTGGAAGCAGAATTATTGAACCCCCAAGCAAATGTTGCTAAATGGGTAAAACTAGTGATAAAAATTCAGTTTCAATCATTGCATTAATTAAAGACAACTGATTTAAATAATCCTTTGTATTGAAAAATGGTATTTTTTCAAAATTTGTAAACATTATTAAATAATACTAAATCTTCCACCTGCAGAACTATTGAACCCCCCCCCCACAGTGACCTCCAAACATAAAAAATAGTTTTTACTCAATATCTGACCTTTTCTAAACATTGCCAACCTTAATTGATTGATTGATTGATTGATTGACTCAGAATTAATCCTTGCCCTATTTAAGCGACTGTCCTGCTTAAGGGGAGGAGAAACCTTTTGGAAAAAAAATTGTCATTTTTGGATAGAAATCATTAATACTTGGTGTATTGACAGTATATGACCTGAAATACACAAAATATGAATTTGACCTAATTTGCATAATTAGGTCATGTGATTCAAGATGGCCGCCACCCCGATTTCACCATTATTTCTTTGCCTTATATCTCAGGACTGAAGCAAGATATTTGAATCAGGTTTTTTTTATTAGGTTTAGTTATGTTTACACCTTCTTCTGAACTAGAATAAAGTATTTACACATAATACTAGAGATTTAGTGGGGTAAAAGAGATTTTGCCATTTTTCGCCCCCTCGATATGAAATATAAATCACCATAACTCACAGACCCAAAGTGCTAAACCAAAACTTTTAGTTCAGTAGACTTCCTGATATGTACACAGACTTCTGTCAAAATTTCATGAGAAAAGCTCCACAAATAAGTGAGATATAGTGCCTTAAATGATAGCAATCGGGGCAAAAATCAGGTTTTGAGAAAATCCAGGTTAAAGTCAAAGTACACCTACAAATCATTGTAACAGTCAACTTAGAACATTAAAATGCCCCTGAAGCATAAACTTCTCCCTCCTGCTCCCTCTGATTGATTGTCCTGTTCTTGAGCAGATTGAAGTGATTTTTGGGTTTCTCCTCCCCTTAAGGTCACATTAGCACCATGCCTAAGTCAAGAGAGCTGTCATTAGAGTTTAGAAAAGAGATCAATGAATTCCACAAGAAGGGGAAAGGGTATAAGACCATTGCTAAAACATTAAATGTACCTAGAGATACAGTTGCAAACATCATTTGCAAATTCAAGGCCGAGGGTACTGCAGCAAACCTACCAGGACGTGGGAGAAAAAGGAGGATTACCCCTGCTACTGCCAGATGGCTTGGAGGACAAGTGAATAAAAACCCCTGACTAACTGCCAAGGACCTGCAGAAAGACCTGGTGAGAGCAGGTACTGATGTTTCTGTTGATACAGTACGGCGCACATTACACAAGCAAGGACTACACGCCAGGATCCCCCGACGTACAACACTCCTAACCTCAAAGCACAAGAAAAGTCGACTCCAGTATGCCAAAACCCACCTGGATAAGCCTCACAAGTTCTGGGATTCTGTTTTATGGACGGATGAGACTAAACTTGAACTCTTTGGCCCAATGGATCAGCGCTGTGTCTGGAGGAAGAAAAATGAAGCCTATGCAGAGAAGAACACCCTACCCACAGTGAAGCATGGGGGAGGCTCAGTGATGCTGTGGGGATGTTTTGCATCCTCGGGCATGGGAAATCTCCAACGTGTAGGGGAGGATGGATTCTTGTGTGTACCAGGAAATTCTGGAGAAGAATGTGATGCCCCCAGTGAGAGAGCTTAAGCTTGGGCGTAACTGGTGGCTCCAGCAAGATAACGACCCAAAACACCGGTCAAAGTCCACCCAAGCCTGGTTCAAGAAGAAGTCCTGGAAGGTGTTGGAATGGCCCTCGCAATCACCTGACCTTAACCCCATTGAGAATCTCTGGTGGGACTTGAAGAAGGCGGTTGCAAAAAACCACTATTGGAATACCATAAAATTTACCATAAATTTACCATCAAAAATTATAGTATTACTGAAGTAATTGTATGGTTTTTTGGAACGCACTATAGAGATTTTAGTGTTACTATTGAAATATTGTAGAAAAAACTATTGTAATACTATAGCTTGTGAAACGTACTATAGAACACTAAAACCACACTTTAGAACACTATACAATTCTTATAGTATACTATAGTAACTCTTTAGTTCATTTTCGTAAGGGGCGGGGCGCAAGCCAGGAAACTTGACAGAGCTTGAAGCCTTTGCAAAAGAAGAGTGGGCCAGGATCCCCAAGGAACGTTGCCAGAGGTTAATTTCTACCTACCAGACCCGTCTCAAGCAGGTTATTTTAATGCCAAAGGATGTGCCATTAAATATTAGAGACAGTTACTGTAAGGGGTTCAATATTTCTGCAAGTCTGATAATCAGTTATTGTTGTGTAGTTTTTCTTTTTTCCTAAAACTTGTTGTTTTATGAGCTTGAATAAAGTATTTGATCTATTTCAGAGTATTTTGCATCATTAAAAGTCCTTTATTGTCATACAATTTTGTGAATTATAGAATTTGCTCGGGGGTTCAATAATTCTGCTTTCAACTGTAGTAGTAGTAGCATTAGCAGTAGTAGTAGCAGTAGTTGTATTAGTAGTAGTAGCTTTAGCAGAAGTAGTAGCAGTAGTTGTATTAGCAGTAGTAGCATTAGCAGTAGTAGTAACAGTAGTTGTATTAGTAGTAGTAGCATTAGCATGGTAGTAGTAGCAGTAGTTGTATTAGTAGTAGTAGCATTAGCAGTAGTAGGAGCAGCAGCAGTTGTATTAGTAGTAGTAGCATTAGCAGTAGTAGTAGCAGTAGCATTAGTAGTAGTAGTGGTAATAGAAGTCGCAGCACCAGTGGTAAAAGCAGTAGGAGTAGCAGCTGTAGTAGTAGTAGTAGCAGTAGTTGTATTAGTAGTAGTAGCATTAGCAGTAGTAGTAGCAGTAGTTGTATTAGCAGTAGTAGCATTAGCAGTAGTAGTAACAGTAGTTGTATTAGTAGTAGTTGCATTAGCAGTAGTTGTATTAGTAGCAGTAGCATTAGCAGTGGTAGTAACAGTAGTTGTATTAGTAGTAGTAGCTTTAGCTGAAGTAGTAGCAGTAGTTGTATTAGCAGTAGTAGTAGCAGTAGCATTAGTAGTAGTAGTGGTAATAGAAGTCGCAGCACCAGTGGTAAAAGCAGTAGGAGTAGCAGCTGTAGTAGTAGTAGTAGCAGTAGTTGTATTAGTAGTAGTAGCTTTAGCAGTAGTAGTAGCAGTAGTTGTATTAGCAGTAGTAGCATTAGCAGTAGTAGTAACAGTAGTTGTATTAGTAGTAGTTGCATTAGTAGCAGTAGCATTAGCAGTGGTAGTAACAGTAGTTGTATTAGTAGTAGTAGCTTTAGCAGTAGTAGTAGCAGTAGTTGTATTAGCAGTAGTAGCATTAGCAGTAGTAGTAACAGTAGTTGTATTAGTAGTAGTTAGCATTAGCATGGTAGTAGTAGCAGTAGTAGTAGTATTAGTAGTAGTAGCATTAGCAGTAGTATTAGTAGTAGTAGCATTGAAGTAGTAGCAGTAGTTATTATTAGCAGTAGTAGCATTAGCAGTAGTAGTAGTAGTATTAGTAGTAGTAGCATGAACAGCAGTTAGTAGTAGTAGTAGCAGTAGCACATAGTTGTATTAGTAGTAGTAGCATTAGTAGTAGTAGCATTAGTAGTAGTAGCATTAGTAGTAGTAGTAGTTGTATTAGTAGTAGCATTAGCAGTAGTAGTAGCAGTAGTTGTAGTTAGTAGTAGTAGCATTAGCAGTAGTAGTAGTATTAATAGTAACAGTAGCAGTAGTATTAGTAGTAGTAGCAGTAGTACAGTAGTAGTAGCATTAGCAGTAGTGTAGCAGTAACTGTAGTAGTAGTAAGCAGTAGTTGTATTAGTAGTAGTAGCATTAGCAGTAGTAGTAACAGTAGTTTAGCAGTAGTAGTAGTAGTAACAGTAGCATTTTAGCTTTAGTAGTTGTAAGTAGCAGTAGTGGTAGTAACAGTAGTATAGTAATGTAGTAGTTGTATGAAGTAGTAGCATTAGCAGTAGTAGTAATAGTAGTAGTAGTAGTGGTTAGAAATTCGCAGCACCAGTGGTAAAAGCAGTAGGAGTAGCAGCTGTAGTAGTAGTAGTAGCAGTAGTTGTATTAGTAGTAGTAGCATTAGCAGTAGTAGTAGCAGTAGTTGTATTAGCAGTAGTAGCATTAGCAGTAGTAGTAACAGTAGTTGTATTAGTAGTAGTTGCATTAGCAGTAGTTGTAGTAGTAGTAGTAGCATTAGCAGTGGTAGTAACAGTAGTTGTTTTAGTAGTAGTAGCTTTAGCTGAAGTAGTAGCAGTAGTAGCATTAGCAGTAGTAGTAGCAGTAGTTGTATTAGCAGTAGTAGCATTAGCAGTAGTAGTAACAGTAGTTGTATTAGTAGTAGTTGCATTCGCAGTAGTAGTAGCAGTAGTTGTATTAGTAGTAGTAGCATTAGCAGTAGTAGTAGCAGTAGTAGCATTAGCAGTAGTAGTAACAGTAGTTGTATTAGTAGTAGTAGCTTTAGCAGAAGTAGTAGCAGTAGTTGTATTAGCAGTAGTAGCATTAGCAGTAGTAGTAACAGTAGTTGTATTAGTAGTAGTGGCATGAGCAGTAGTAGTAGCAGTAGTTGTATTAGTAGTAGTAGCATTAGCAGTAGTTGTATTAGTAGTAGTAGCATTAGCAGTAGTAGTAGCAGTAGTTGTATTAGTAGTAGTAGCATTAGCAGTAGTAGTAGCAGTAGTTGTATTAGTAGTAGTAGTAGCATTAGTAGTATTAGTAGTAGTTGCATTAGCAGTAGTAGTAGCAGTAGTTGTATTAGTAGTTGTTGCATTAGCAGTAGTAGCAGTAGTTGTATTAGTAGTAGTAGCATTAGCAGTAGTAGTAGCAGTAGTTGTATTAGTAGTAGTAACATTAGCAGTAGTAGTAGCAGTAACTGCTGCAATATTTGCAGTTAGGTTCCTCCTTCAGTTCCTCAGTGCCTGATGTGGGTCACTGGTCGCGTGGGGCTTTTTTTTTTCTGTTCCATGGTTTCCTGTTAACCAACAGCCCCTCCACCACCACCACCGGTGTTTCCTCCACCCCCCACCAATATCTCCATCACTCCCACTTTAGCTTCCACATTTCCTCATTCCAGTCGATGGCCTCCGTGTCATCGTCAGGGGTCACCGGCGTCACCGTAATCACAGCCCCTGTAAGGACAGGAGAGCAGGAGACGCGCGGCACCACAGCTGGACCGCTCTATGTGGGGCATGTCTCTCCACCCTGGGGTCTGCTCTGTGTGTTTTTTCCCTTTGCATTGTGGGAAATGCTGCTGTTTTCTCCACACCCTCCCTCCCCGGCGGCTGCAGACGGCCCACTGTGATTCTTTAGCACGGACAGCAGCCTCTGTAATGGCCTCTGTGATTATATTTATATCTATGGCTCTATGCAGAAAACTCCCCATAATTGCATGTTGCTGATTTGCATATAATAATATATTGCACATTGCCCCGCTGGTCTTGTTTATGGGGGTAGTTTGAAGTGTGACTTTTAAAGCTCTCAGGATATGCAGGTTTTAGCAGGATTTATAAACACATGTGCCAACATGTATGCACTAATTCCCACATGCATTCATTCACACATACATATTTACGTATGTAAATACATACATACACTACCGGTCAAAAGTTTTAGGACACCCCAATTTTTCCAGTTTTTTATTGAAAATTATGCAGTTGCAGTCCAACGAATAGCTTGAAATGGTAAAAAGGTGAGTGGTGAACTGTCAGAAGTTTTAAACAAAAGGTAAGGTTGCCCAGGTTTTTTGTATGCCGTCGAGTAGGTGAAAGGATGGTTCCTCAGTGTGTAACATCAACTGTCAAACATGGAGGAGGAAGCGTGATGGTCTGGGGCTGTTTTGCTGGATCCAGGGTCAGTGACTTATAGAGTGAATGTTATGATCTGTATCTTTCTGGTTTTGTATTTATTATTTTTCATGTTTATTTATTCATTCCTTTATTGCATTGCTCATTGTCTCCCCTGTAATGTCTGATGTGATTTGTGTCATCATGCCAGTGCACTCCCCCGTCTGCATGCAGACACGCTTCAGGTGATTTCGGAAGTTTTCCGGTATTTCACCAACTTCCTTCAAGTCTCGTTTTACCTTTTTTCCTGCTGTTCTGAAATTACCATATTAATTAACCGCTAGGCTGCTTAGTTAGTACTGGTAATTTTACTGTATACTAATCCCTTTTGTCTGTACATAAACTAACCAACTAACAATCACGTATTTTGATTAGGTGTGTAGATATCACTGCTTACTAATATAACTAACTCTGCCCTGCTCTGCTTTGTTTTGTAACTCCGCCCCTTTTGCTTTCCCTGTGCTCTGCTTTGATTACAGCTTACTCACCTCAGGTGCGCTTCTCTCTCTGTCCTGGAATCTTAACTGTGCACCTAGAACTCCTTGACCGGAGCTGTTTATCTGTCATAGGCTGTCTGCGTGGATCCTCTCCGCGTTTTGGTTTTTGCCAATTGTTTGTGGTTTAGGACTTCCCCATGTGTGCCTTCCTCTGTAATTAGTCTTATCCAATTCACCTGTTCCCTGCATAGCATGTGACTTCCCTCTTGTCTATTTAAAGTCTTCACTGCAGTTAATTCCTTGTCAGAACGTTGATCAATTTACATCTGTGCAGAGCTCCTCGTATGCCTTTTGTTTATTGCTTCTTCACGATTGTTTTGCCCGACCTTGAGTTTGCCATTGCCCTTCTGTTCCTGTTTTGCCTTTTTGGATTTTGACCTGTTTTTTGTACGACCGCGATTTCTGTTTTGGATGCCCTGTGTCTGACCTGCCTTTTTGGATCTCGACCACGAGTTTTGGCTTACTGTCTATGTACCGTTGCACATCTGCCTTACTGGTTTGACTCCTGCCTGTCTTGTCGACTTCGCTTTTTGGACACTGTTTTTGGCTTGGCAATCCTTGTCTTCTGGTCCTGACCCTTTTTTGCAATAAAGGCTTACGATTTTTGGATTATCCCTGAGTTGCAACTAGTCCCTCTGAGCGTATCATTACAGTGCAGGGCACCCTGAACCAAAACGGCTACCACACATTCTGCAGCACCATGCAGTACCCTCTGGTATGTGCCTAGTTGGTCAGGGGTTCATCCTACAGCAAGATAATGACCCAAAACATAAGTCCAAGCTCTGCCAGAACTACCTTAGGAAAAAAGAACAAGATGGTAAGCTTGAAAACATGGAGTGGCCAGCACAGTCTCCAGACTTAAACCCCATCGAGATGGTTCGGGATGAACTGGACAGAAGTGTGAAAGCAAAGCAACCTACAAGCGCCACACATTTATGGGAACTTCTGCAACCGAGTTGGGAAGAACTTTCTGGAGAATATTTGATTTCCATTGTAGAAAGAATGCCACAAGTGTGTTCAGCTGTTATATCTGCCAAAGGTGGCTACTTTGAGTCAAAAGTTTAAAATATATTTTGGTTTATAAATTGATTCCATGATTTCTTTTTTAACTTCAACTGTTTTGTTCTATCATGTCAATGCTTTCATTCCAGAATATAATGAGACATTAAACTGCATAATTTTCTTTTGAAAAATTGGGGTGTCCTAAAATATTTTTTAGTGTACATGCATACACACATGCATAAATTCAATACATACGTGCAAACTCACATACATACACACAACCCCAATTCCAAAATAGTTGGGACGAAGTGTAAATTGTGAATAAAATCAAAATGCAATGACTTTCAGATCACATGAGCCAATGTTATTTACAATAGAACATAAATAACATTTCAAATGTTGAAACTGAGACATTTTCATCCACAAAATGAGTTCATTTCAAATTTTCTGGCTGCAACAGGTCTCAAAAGTTGGGACACAGGCAAAAAAAGGGCTGAAAAAGAAATTAATATATAAGAGAGTCAGCTGAAAGAACATTTAGCAAGTAATTAAGTTAACTGGCATCAGGTATGTAACATGATTGGCTATAAAAGGGATGTCTTAGAGAGGCTGAGTCTCTCAGAAGTAAATATGGCCAGAGGCTCTCCAACCTGTGAAGGCTTGCATAAAAAAATTGTGTAATACTTTAAAAACGTCAAATTGCAAAGGCTTTGAAGATCTTATCATCGACAGTGCATAACATCAAAAGATTCAGAGAAACTGGAAAAATCTCTGCGCGTAAGGGACAAAGCCGAAGACCTTTACTGGATGCCCGTGATCTTCGGGCCCTCAGACACCACTGCATCACTCACCTGCATGATTCTGTCATTGGCATTACTAAATGGGCCCAGGAATTTTTCAAGAAACCACTATCTGTAAACACAGTCCGCCGTGCCATCCACAGATGCCACCTAAAACTCTATCATGCAAAAAGGAAGCCATTGTTGAGCATGATTCGGAAGCGCTGCCATGTTCTGTGGGCCAGGCTCATTTAAAATGGACTGTAGCAAAGTGGCAAAATGTCCTGTGGTCAGACGAGTCCAAATTTGACATTCTTGTTGGAAATCCTGGGCGTTGTGTCATCCGGGCTAAAGAGGAGAAAGACCACCCCTCCTGTTATCAGCGTTCAGTTCAAAAGCCAGCATCACTGATGGTATGGGGATGCATTAGTGCATATGGTGCGGGACACTTGCATGTTTTAAAAAGCACCATGAATGCTGAAAGGTATATAAAGGTTTTAGAGCAACATATGCTCTCCTCCAGACGACATCTATTCCAGGGAAGGCCTTCTGTATTTCAGCAGAACAATGCAAAACCACACACTGCAGCTATTACAACAGCATGGTTTCGCAGTGGAAGAGTTTGTGTGCTGAGCTGGCCTGCCCGCAGTCCTGATCTTTCACCGATTGAGAACATTTGGTGCATAATTAAATGAAAAGTCCGTCAAAGGAGACCCAAAACTCTCCAGCAGCTGGAAGCCTGTATTAAACAAGAGTGGGATCAAATTCCAATGGCTAAACTCAAGAAACTTGTCTCCTCAATGCCCAGAGGCCTCCACTCTGTGTTAAAAAGAAGAGGGGATGCTACACCATGGTAAACAGGCTCCTGTCCCAACTTTTTTGAGACCTGTAGCAGCCATCAAATTTGAAATGAGCTCATTTTGTGGATAAAATTGTAAAATTTCTCAGTTTCAACATTTGCTATGTTATTTCTGTTCTATTGTGAATAAAATACTGGCTGGTGTGATTTGAAAGTCATTGCGTTTTGATTTTATTCACAATTTACATTTTGTCCCAACTATTTCAGAATTGGGGTTGTACATACATACATCATACAATGTTGTATATATATGAATTACATACATACATTCTTGTGTACACACACACACACACACACACACACACACTACTGTAGTGAGTCAACAATCAGACTGTTAGATTGCGGCTCTGCCCTAATAACATGGCACCAATTTCTTAATCGTGATTTACGATTCATAATAATCAATGAAGAAATGACCTACGCTCACGCTGCTATTTATTTATTTATTTATTTATTTATTTTCCTTTATTACAGGGAAGTCCAACTGAGACCGAGGTCTCTTTTTCAGGGGAGCCCTGAATACAATAGAACAATTACAAAGTGGGTTAACACACAGAACATAGTAAAATTCACACAATTACATACAACAACTGCAGAATAAAGGAAAACAAACTTTAAAATACAGTTAAGAATAAAAAGAAAATAAAATAAGTAAAACATTCAAGTGCAAAGGACAGAGAGCAAGTCCAAAGTTAAAACTAAAGGCAAGTACATCTGGCCTCCTCAACTAACATCTCCCACAGTTGATTCTTGAAGGATTCATATGGGATGAGACAATCAAGCTTCAGAGAGTCTTGGCATCTATTCCAGACATAAGGTGCAAATGAGCTAAAAGCAGAACAGCCCAAATTTGTCCTAGTCCTGGGTGACTCTAACAAAATCCACCCTTGCAATCTGACATGCTGGCTTCGGATTTTGAAGGACAAAAGCCTAGTAAGATATAAAGGAAGTTTGCCAAGCAATGCTTTATAAATAAATAAAATACAATGGAGCTTCCTTCTAAAATAAAGGGAAAACCACCCAACAGAACTATATAACACACAGTGATGAGTGCGGAAACAATCTCCAGTGATAAAATGCAGAGCGCTGTGATAAATTGCGTCCAGAGCGTCTTAAAGTACTATCAGAGGCATGCATATAAAGGATATCCCCATAGTCAAATAAAGGTAAGATTGTTGCCTGGACAATCCTCTTCCTGCTGTTTAAAAAAAACAAGACCTTTTTCCGTAAAGAAACCCAATTTTTGTTCTGATTTTCTTGGACAAGTTAGACACATGAGTTTTAAAGGAAAATCATAATCCAGCCAGATATCCAAATACTTGTAAGATTGAACTTGCTCAATTTTAGCACCAGTCACCGAGAAAATTGAGTCATTTGGCATAATTGCATTCCGAGCAGAAAAAAACATGAACTTATTTTTATTCGTATTTAAAACAAGTTTCAGATCTGCCAGAGCGTGTTGAATAAGATTAAAAGCCGATTGCAAGGTAGATAAGGGCCTGGGCACACGTTGGTGCAGAGGAGTACAACACAGTGTCATCTGCATAAAAATGAACCTTGCAGTTTGCAATATTACGAGTAATTTTATTAATAAAAATAGTGAATAAAATCAGTCCAAGTATGGATCCTTGGGGTACTCCATTCGTCACTTTTAAAAATTAAGACTTCGCATCCCCAAGCATAATAGCTTGTGTTCTATTAGAGAGATAGTCCTGGAACCACAAGCAGGCATAACAATCAAGACCAATGGAGGACAACTTTTTTAATAAAATAAAATGGTCTACTGTATCGAAAGCTTTTGCTAAATCAATTAATAGGGCTGCACATTTTTGTTTATTATCCACAGCTGATATCAAATCATTTATAACCACTGAGGCTGCTGTAATGGTGCTATGACCAGGCCTGAACCCAGATTGTTTTGAAGTTAAAATGTTGTTGAAAGTTAAAAAGCTGCACAGTTGTTGCTTAACGAGAGATTCTAAAATCTTAGCCAGGCAAGGCAATTTTGAGATAGGTCAGTAGCTGTTCACTGAACTGGGATCACCACCCTTAAATAATGGAAAAACATGAGCAGCTTTCCATACACTGGGAATAGTCCCCGTTGATACTGACAAGTTAAAAATATTAGTTATTGAATGCACAATCATTGAGGCTGCTAAACGCAAAAGACTCGGAACTAGATGATCCTCTCCAGTGGAATTATTTACATCAATTCGTTTCAATTCTTGTAGGACCTCATTCACTTGAAATTCCCTAAATGAAAACAATACTCTAGGTTTTGGAGAATTTGTGAATGAACTAGAGCTGAGGTCAGACATATCCCCTGTAGAGGGCTGATTAATTCAATTTTCAAAAAGGTTTCCGGCCCTATAAAATGTTGGTTAAAAAGATCACAGATTTTGTGTTTATCAGTAATAGGACCAGAATCAGTGTGGATAGAGTGTGGTATAGATGAAGACGGATAAAAATTCAGGTACTTCACAATTTTCCAAAAATTTGCAGGATTACCCAGACTTTTGGCCAGTGACGAGATAAAATAATCAGATTTCGCCTTTTTAATCAGTGAGCAGCATTTATTTCTTAATTTTCTAAAAACCTGCCAGTCAGACAGTGCCTGGGTTTCCCTAGCTTTACCCCATGCTTCATCCCTGCTGCGTAGTTCCTGGATAAAGCATTCGAGAACCAAGGGTTTCTTCTATTCTTAACCCTAAGTCTCTTCACCAGAGCATGCTTATCCACAGCACGATTAAACACGGTAATAAAGTGAGCCAATGCTAGGTCAGGGTCTGGAATAAAACCCGCAGGGCTTAAACCACTCCAGAAAATATTGTGCAGGAAGGCCTGTTCACAGAAATGTTTAAAATTTCTTTTAGAAATAAAACATGTAGGAGCCTTTGTAACTTTCATGTCTCTAATACATGCTACTGGGCAGTGATCACTAAAATCCAAAGGAAAGACGCCACTCAGGGCATACTTGTGCGGTCTATTAGTTAAAATCAGATCAATCAAAGTTGACTGGGATAAATCTTTAAAATTAGGTTGTGTAGGCTCTGAAATAAGTTGCGTGAGAGTCAGGCCGTCGCAGACCTCTTTAAAATGGTTTGAGGACGGTGATAACCAATCTATATTGAGATCACCAGCAACCAATAATTCAGTGTGGGCATAAGTGGACAAGATATTAGAGAGATTGATTATGGAGGATGAAAGAGCACATGGTGGGCGATACACACCTGCTTGTGTAAAACTTGCACAACCCAAACCTATTTTGATAATTAGACACTCAAACTGCTCTGGAATAGAGGAGGATAATAAAACATTCACAGTGAGAGAGGATTTTACAAACATCAATACCCCTCCCCCTCTCTTAATCCTGTCACACCTAAAAACATTATAAACAACCACTGCTTTATCATGGTCTGACACAGAATCATTCAACCAAGATTCAGTGGCAAGAAATATATCAGGATTACTTTGCAGAACCAGAGCCCAAACACAATCCATTTTGGATAACAGACTCCTTACATTAAGACACAGTAGACCCAACCCACACTTACGGGATTTAAAAGCTACAGGTGTTAAAACTACAGGAGGGACCGTTAAAATAATACCAGGGGTCTGAATATTGATTTGTGTCAGGTTTGCTACCGAGACACCACTTGGTCTTTTCTGCTATCATCTGACATTCATTAAGTTGATGAGAACACGATGCTGTTCTGAGTCTGTGGTTGTTTGAATGGGAGGCTCTGGTTTTAGCATTAGCGAGAGGCAGGCCGCACGGCGAGTACATCACAAAATGCCATAAGAAACTCCGGGATTCACGATGTGGCTGGGCACCACTGGAGTTGAATGGAATCGCCCGTGTGGCCCGTAATCCGCGCTGAACACGACAGTGTGAAATAGGCTGTGGCATCGCCGATAAAAGCAGTCTGGCCCCGTCTTTTTGCCTGTCCGCTGTGAATCATCACGGACCCGCTGCGCGTCAGGGCGAGCCACTCGGGGAATATGAACCCTGAACGGCGCAGCGGCTTCGCCGTGCAGCTGCACAGCAGTGACGTGAACGGCCGCGACAGCTGTGCTGCGCTGCCTCTTCTACGAACGAATAGCCTGCGATGTTTGATTCCGACATGGCTTCGATCGGGCTGGCATCGGGACAGAGGCGAGCGCTCCAAGCCTGGAGAGCCACAGAAGTTAGGCTGCTTTCACCGGACGCGAAACGAATTTTTCGCACGACAGATTACATTCAAAGTCAACGCAAAGACGCGCGTCTTTGCGTTGACTTTGAATGTAATCTGTCGTGCGAAAAAATTCGTTTCGCGTCCAGCGTGAAAGCGGCTGAAGGAATTTCAAGGCAAACACGCACGCGTGATGCTGACTAGGACAGCTGTGTGTGACGTGCAGAACGAACTCAACGGCCATTACGGAATCCTTTGACAATATCTCAAAAGCTTTCCTCAAAAACTGGCATTTTTAGCTCACTTTATGTAACTCTTTGGAAACGGGTTCATTGGAACACGGAGACGTTTCCTGATCACGTCAGTGAAGTGGAGACAAAGTGGAACAATTTTACTCTAATCATGTAGGCTGTTTCAATTTGAATGACGACTTGCGTCATTTTATATTTTGTTTAATAGGCTTCTGTGGCTAAAAATGCTTCTGTGGGTTAATTGCCCGTAATCAGGGAAGCTTTAATTTTGGTATCTCTCAGAATAGTGTACACCTGCTTTACAAGCAGCAGGATATATTTAGATTCTTAGAAGTAATGACAGGTTGGCAAAAAATATAAAGACAATTGCATTGTTTTGCATTTTAAAAAGTTTGTTCATTTCTGGCTGAAATGTGTTTTTAAAAAAATCGACGTTTGTTTTGAGGGAGGAAATGCGTTGAAAAGGAAACAGTGCCATATCTCTGAGAACAAGCTGATAAAACTATTACATAAGATGTAAACCGCTTTAACCGCAATTAATTAGTTTACACCCAGTGATAATGATCAGAGGACTATTTACTGATGCGCGAGGAGCTTGCAAATTTTCAACTGCCTTGTTACTTCCTGGTAACTCACACACACACACGCACGCACGCACGCACACACACACACACACACGCACCTCCCCACTCCCTCAGTCCAGGACGTCAACAAACAAACTACTGGCACAGAAATAAGAGATTTGAAATCGGCCCCAGTATTCTCTGCATTTACAATAAATTTCCATGTTGGTATGAGAGGGAAGTTGTCTTCATGTTCTGCTGAACTGAAGTTCTGTGCTGTTATTGCAGAGGGAGTCGGACCGAACCTCTGTTCTTCTTCACCTGCACTCCTCTCGGGGGTGTTTGTAGCGCATCAGTTTACCTCCGTCGCTCCTGTCCCAGACCTCAGCTCCCGAACTCTGTCTCAGGGCACAGGCTTGGCGGAAACATCCTGCAGGAGATGGAGTGATGGAGGGAGAAAAGAGGAGATGAAGGGACTGAGACTGGGGAGGAGGTTTAATAACTGAAGGAGGGAAAGTGGGGAGGAAATAGGTGGAGGGATAGAGAGAAGGAAGGAGGGCAATAAACTGAAGGAGGGAGAGGGAGAGATGAGAGATAGAGGGAGAAGAGAAGGGAGAGATGAGAGATGGAGGGAGATGGAGTGATGTAGATGGAGGGAGAGAAGGAGGGAGAGATGGAGTGATGAAGATGGAGGGAGAGATGAGAGATGGAGGGAGATGGAGTGATGTGGATGGAGGGAGAAGAGGAGAGAGATGAGAGATGGAGGGAGATGGAGTGATGAAGATGGAGGGAGAGATGAGAGATGGAGGGAGATAGAGTGATGTAGATGGAGGGAGGGGAGGAGAAGAGGGAGATGAGAGATGGAGGGAGATGGAGTGATATAGATGGAGGGAGAAGAGGAGGGAGATGAGAGAGATGGAGGGAGAAGGAGTGATGTAGATGGAGGGAGAAGAGGAGGGAGAGATGAGAGATGGAGGGAGATGGAGTGATATAGATGGAGGGAGAAGAGGAGGGAGAGATGAGAGACGGAGGGAGAATGGAGTGATGTAGATGGAGGGAGAGGAGGAGGGAGAGATGAGAGATGGAGGGAGATGGAGTGATGTAGATGGAGGGAGAAGAAGAGGGAGAGATGAGAGATGGAGGGAGATGGAGTGATGAAGATGGAGGGAGAAGAGGAGGGAGAGATGAGAGATGGAGGGAGATGGAGTGATATAGATGGAGGGAGAAGAGGAGAGGAGGGAGAGAGATGGAGGGAGATGGAGTGATATAGATGGAGGGAGAAGATGGAGGGAGAGATGAGAGATGGAGGGAGATGGAGTGATGTAGATGGAGGGAGAAGAGGAGGGAGAGATGAGAGACGGAGGGAGATGGAGTGATGTAGATGGAGGGAGAAGAGGAGGAGAGATGAGAGATGGAGGGAGATGGAGTGATATAGATGGAGGGAGAAGAGGTGGGAGAGTTGAGAGATGGAGGGAGATGGAGTGATGAAGATGGAGGGAGAAGAGGGGGGAGAGTTGAGAGATGGAGGGAGATGGAGTGATGTAGATGGCGGGGGAAGAGAAGAGAGATGAGATGGAGGGAGATGGAGTGATGAAGATGGAGGGAGAAGAGGAGAGAGATGAGAGATGGAGGGAGATTGAGTGATGAAGATGGAGGGAGAAGGGGAGATGAGAGATGGAGGGAGATGGAGTGATGTAGATGAGGGAGAAGAGGAGGGAGAGACGAGAGATGGAGGGAGATGGAGTGATGTAGATGGAGGGAGAAGAGGAGGGAGAGATGAGAGATGAGGGAGATGGAGTGATGAAGATGGAGGGAGAGATGAGAGATGGAGCAAGATGGATTGATGAAGATGGAGGGAGAAGAGGAGAGATGGAGGGAGATAGAGTGATGTAGATGGAGGGAGAAGAAGAGAGAGATGAGAGATGGGGGAGATGGAGTGATGTAGATGGAGGGAGAAGAGGAGGGAGAGATGGAGGGAGATGGAGTGATGAAGATGGAGGGAGAAGAGGAGGGAGAGATGAGAGATGAGGGAGATGGAATGATGTAGATTGAGGGAGAAGAGGAGGGAGAGATGAGAGATGGAGGGAGATGGAGTGATCTTGATGGAGGGAAAAGAGGAGAGAGATGAGAGATGGAGGGAGATGGAGTGATGAAGATGGAGGGAGAAAAGGAGAGAGATGAAAGATGGAGGGAGATGGAGTGATGAAGATGGAGGGAGAGATGAGAGATGGAGGGAGATAGAGTGATGTAGATGGAGGGAGAAGAGGAGGGAGAGATGAGAGATGAGGGAGATGGAATGATGTAGATTGAGGGAGAAGAGGAGGGAGAGATGAGAGATGGAGGGAGATGGAGTGACAGTAGATGGAGGGAGAAATGAGAGATGAGGGAGATGGGGTGATGTAGATGGAGGGAGAAGAGGATGGGGATGGATGGATGGAGGAATGGAGATACAAAGAGCCTGGGCTGTCAGTTAGGAGGTAATGCCACTGTCGTCAGGGAGATTTAATGTGCCATTATGAAGAGCCTGGGCTGTCAGTTTGGAGGTCAGCCGCTGTCGTCTCTGAGATGTCATTAGTGAGCTGCAGAGGTATGTTTTCACATGTGTGTGTGTACATGATGTTTGCACATGTATGTGTACATGACAGAGAGAGTGTGTGTACATGCGTATAGACGTGTATAGCAGTGCACATACAGAGACAGGTTTGCAGTTCTGTGTGGTGACGCATTATTGCTTGTGAAGAGAGGCCATTTTGTGCTGAGCAGTTGTGATAATGCATGTGCTGCAGATTTATGGCAGAATCAGGCACATTTATAACAGACCAGCCCTTTTCTGTTACGGCCACAGACTGAGCAGGGGGAGTGTATGGAGGTGATTATAAAGGAGACAAGTGTGTGTGTGTGTGTGTGTGTGTGTGTGTGTGTCAGTCACACACACACACACGCACACACACACTCACACGCAAACACATACACAAACGTACGCACGCACTCATACAGAAACACAGACACACTTGCACATGCACGCACACACATACAGTCACATACACACACACACACACACACACACACACACACACACTCACACACGGGCGCGCACACACATACACACACAGGTATAGACACACATTCACACACACAGAAACGCACACAAGCAAACTCACACACACACACACACACACACGCACAAGCTCACAAACACACATGCACACAGATATACACACACACTTATCTGATCTCCCCAGGTACAGTTCTGTTCTCTCTTTCTCTCTCCCGCTGCCTCTCTATTCTGTGTTTATGAAAAGTTTTCTGTGGCTGGCATGAGAAATCCAGTCTACCCCCCACTTCTAGTTTCTATGGTGATGAAAAAAAAAGGCATGAGCATGGGATAGGTATGGGAAAAGTGATGATGTCAAATAATCAGAATCCGTAGGTGTGTCTTCATTCGAACAAAGTTTCAAATTAGCTATTGATTGTGCAGTTTTGAAATTAGCCCGATGTCAAATTAGCTGGCTATTTTGTAGTGAAGATGCAAATAGCCCGCTAATTTTAACGGGAAATTTTCCAGATAAATCTTGGTCTAGCTCGAGAATTAGCCAGCTATTTGTGTTGGGTCTTCATTTCTTGAGCGGAGGGCTTAAGGGCTAATGGAGACGCAAATTCATACTATCGGGCTAATTTCCCTTACCGCAAAATAGCTGGCTAGTTTAACTTCGTTCTGATGAAGACGCACCTCGTTATAATCCCCCATTACTACACACTGACGAGTAGACACATGCAGTAAAAGTCCTCCACTGGTCCTAGAATCTGTTTAATGCTGTTGAATTGCAGTGCTGTTTATCTTCTTGCTACGAGCCAGCATCATGTGACCTGTCGGATCCTGCCAGATCCTTATATGTCATGTGCTCTACCTCAAACACACCTGACAAAGTGCTTGATCAGTTGCACCAGGTGAGCCAGAGGTGGACTGCTTAAAATAACTGGACCTGCCTGAAGGTCCAAAGAGACGCTTGAGAAGCACTGCGGTTCTCTCCCATTGGCCAGCACAACTGAATCATGGGTAATTCTCGTGTATCACTTACCAGTGCAGTATGCTTGGTGGGCGGCGACTATCCCAGCCTGCAGCTGAGAGAACTCAGTGAACTTGTACGTACTCCAGGAGTGAGGTAATCATCTGCACTGAGTGTCCAGGTGTTTCCGTGGATTTGTGCAGTGGGATGCACTGAATACGGCCTGTTAGTCTTTCAAGGCTTTTCATTTAACAGTCAGCATGTCCTCTTCAGACCACTTGTTCCATTCTAACATGCAGTGAGCACCATCATTCATTATTATGATTCTGTGCTTGAGCACTTTGACTGTGAAAGGATGCAACGACTCTGAGGTTTAAGTGTAGACAGTCAGCTTTAATTGGATGTTTTTTTTTCTTCCATATCAGATGAACCGTTCAGAAATAACTGCACCTTTTGCACGTAGTCCCCCGCCCCCCTCCCATTCCCTGACACATGAAGGACTATTGGACAGTTGTGTGCAGTTTTGAATCGAAATCAGTTTTCATATTTAGTTGCATATCCTCAGCACGTAATGACCGCTTGAAGTTTGCCACACGCAGACATCACCACATGCTGGTGTGTCACTTGATGGGTCCTGTCACTAGAAATGCCTCCCAATAAGTACGTGCCCTGGCTACCATGCCAGTGAGCCTGGCTCTTTGGCGATGTGGTCAGCGCATGTGACTCTTACCTGGGAGTTTAGTGTTCAGTCCCCCGCCCGGGCCCTCCTTCAGCCTGCCGCACTGGGTATCTTCCCTGGTGATGTTCTGCCAGGCCTGTACTGCAGCCATCTTCACTTCCTGCTTGTTTTGGGGACTTTTTGCCCTCAGTCTCCTCTTCAGCATGTAAAACTCATGTTCAGTGGGATTCAGATCCGGTGACTTTGTCGACCAACGGAACCAAAATAAAATACCCGATGCATTATGGTGCTCACTGTAGACGTAAAAAAGTAAAAGGTTGCTCCAGAGGGTTTAGTAAAGCTTCTGTCTACATGTCTTTTGGACAGGCATTTTAAAATCTAGAGGGGTACGAATGGGTAAAATTTAAATTAGACACGTCAACTCACACCTATCTGCATCCTGTAACTACTGGCCACAGGTAAACAGGTGTTTTTTTCCATAAAACATCCCCGCAAAGCCGTTACGCCAGGTTCCTCCCTCTTTGTAATAAATACAGATCAAATGTTCCTGCTCTGCAGATAAAGAGCAACATAGCTAGCTAATTAAGACGCTTGGAACCAGCCAGCTGTGTTTCATTGTTTGAATGTCTAGCTAGCTAACTAGGTCTGGTTCAAACTTTATTTTAACTTGGAAATACACAAAGTTAGAGACCTCATACAATGTAACCAAGGAAATTCCTGTCAGCTAAAACTGTGTGCCCTGATTTGAAAGGGAAGTTGTTCAAAAAAATGTACCGAGGACAAGGGTGTAGAAAGACGCGTCTGGAGCGGTCGTGCGATCACATTTCTTCGTCCTGATCTTTATTGTACCGTTAATCTAATGATACCAGGCTGGCATTTGTTTCTGCACCGTTTGCTCAAAAAAGCGTTTGCGAAAACAGCAGGAAGAAAATGTTCCTTCACCACGAAAATGTCAAACACAAAGCTACTGTCCACAAACTCACATTCAATCACTTTACCACTCCGCCGCTACTGCCACATCAATGACCGATTGTGTTTGCAAAAAAAAAAAAATGTGATGCACGTTCATTACGGGACGAGATCTGTCCTTCACAATTGCTCCCCCACTCGTTGATCTGTGTAAAAAGTTTGCCGAATAGAAAATTGCTCTGTCAAAACTGTCAGTTTGAAATGCACATGCCAGCTTTTCAAGTTGGCCTACAGCTCAGGCCGCATTTATTTGAAAAGCTAAAAAAGAAATCTTTTCTTGTTGAAGCTCTTCAGCCTAAACATGGACAAACATTTCTCAGTGTCGCTGTTCATTTCAAGAGGTTACCAGTCGTTGAAGGATTAAAGGACAAAAATGTTATTGTAGCTTTTTTTTTTCCAGAAAGAAGTACTTCACTGCACTTCAGCAAAAAATAAAAAAATAAAAAGTCAGAATACTGAAGTTGTAAGAGACCTTATTCAATTGCTCCTATAAAGAAATATACCCAACAAAAATGTTAAGGATCACTGAGCTCTTTCTCTCGTATTTTCTCTTGTTCTGAGTTTCCCAGCCACTGTCAGACTGTGGTAAGAGCACGTGGTGATCAGACTAGATATTGAAAAGACTTCGGACATTGTCAGATGTTTTCATTTAATGGTCTTCTGGACTTTGGGTGAATCCAGTCTTACCTGAGGATACCCCGTCTTGGGGTAATAAAGTCATCTGATCAGATGTTTCGATTAATTTTGTGTCTTGAACACCAATGACGTTAACAACACTTGGGGTTTACGTTCAGAGTTTACATTTCACGTACTCGAGTCAACATCAAGTGTTTCTTGACTTTTTTTGTTGATTATAAATGCTTTCATGGGAAAATATGTAAATATGTAACTCAACAAGATTTTGGGCACACAACAATTTATGTGTTGCTTTACCAATGAATGTGGGCCTCCACTTTTCAAATCCTGGCCAAACACTTGGTTACTCCATACGCATTAATGGACAGGGCTATCACATTATGGATTTGACTAGTGGGTAGCAGATTGGGCTCAAACTCGGAGTATTAGAGGTTCAACCATCAGTGCAGCCAGAATAAGATGAATCCCTGAAAAAGGCCCTAAACCCTGTGCCGTTTCATGAGGGAAGCCCCTACTTAATCTTATTAAGTATAAGGTACTTTGGATAAAAGCATCAGCTTAATGTAAAGTCATGAAATTGCCAGAGGGTGAATTAACAGCAGTTCTGTACTCAGTGAGAGATGGACTTTTTAAGCTTTACGTGTGTTTGTGTATTCTCATTATATGCGTGAGACAATTTCTTTAGCAAAGATTTGTTATTGGAATCGCTGGCTCACTGGCTTTGATGGCTACAACACAAA
Source organism: Gymnothorax javanicus (assembly GCA_029692085.1). Lineage (NCBI taxonomy): Eukaryota > Metazoa > Chordata > Actinopteri > Anguilliformes > Muraenidae > Gymnothorax > Gymnothorax javanicus. Next base: position 9,643,784 of record CM056199.1, on the reverse strand, counting down.
TAAATGCAACATTTTGCATAACCCATTCTTTCGAAGCCTTCCGTCGAGCAATAAATCATACATAAATGTATGGCACGACGATAGATTGGGTACTTACAGCCAGATATCTTGCTCTAGACTTGGCATTTATGATATTATCTCATCCGTTAGCTTGCCACTGAATAAGCTAATGAAAACTGATTGTCATTATGCCGCTGGTTGTACAGAAGACACAGGGTGGAATTCGACGCCCATGCTGTTTGCAAACACAGTTCTCACAGTTTCCTGATAGACCTTATGTCTCATCAGCCACGGGCAGCGCATTTAGCACGTTAGCATAGATTTACATGTCTTCGGTGCCCGCTTTTTCAATGGTGCCTGTTGTGCCAAGTAAGTAGTCTTAGCGCCGCTTTCTACCCTGAAGCGACTGGTGCAAGGCACTGACTGCAGCTGTTCAGCATTCCGCCTCGCTCCCATTGGCTGCTTAAAATGGTGCCCAGCCCCTCCCTCACGTCCCATAATTCCTCACACTGATGTAGATCACATCCGACAGTTCCTTTGTTTATGCCTTGGGTGAGTACCGGGCAATCTTATCTCTGTACGTCAGGTCTTCTCATGTCCAGAGTTACACAGCTGTCAGTTACATAGGCTAATTTAGCTAATTAGCTGAAAACACTTATGCTGGGGTGGCAGGATGGCCTTGCGGTTGGTTGTGTGACTGCTGACTCTAGAGTGGCTGGTTCAAGTTTCCAAAGGAGTTTAGAAATCTGTCTTGCATCTGGAGAGATAGAGTTGGGAAGAGCTCTGCCGAAGGGCCCTTAAGCAAGGCCCTTAACTCCTTTGCGTAGAATACAAATAATGCCAGTTTCTTCCTATTATGCATGCGCCCATTTAGACTTTATGACTCAGTATTTGTGTCACAGAGACTGCGGAAAATTATCCCAGGGAAGCAAAACATTTGGAAATTCAAATTGCAGAATTATTTTGGAATTAAATTTCAGAATTTACAGATGCCGGCGTCTATATCTGCTCAAAGGGGTTTTAACCCTAAAACTGATCCAGGGGCTTTACTCCTGTTTCTCACTGTTTCTGCTCACTTGCAGTCGTTCTATACAGCATTTTTCCCAAGGCTGCCTTGAGAAAGAGAAATTTGTTCTCAATTGAACTTTTCCTGGTTAAAAAAAAAGAAGCAACTTTGGCTATAGCCCAATATCAGTACTGGCTGGCCCCTGTGTGTGCTGGTTTGGACTGAAGGTCCGGTGGGCCGATGTCATGGCCCATCTATCCGTCGTCGTGGTTGGCATTGTCGGCGTCGCTGACCTCATCCTTAAACATCTTCTTCTCCATTCATTCATTAACTGACTCACTCACTCGCACATTCACTTACCCGCTCACCCACTCACTAACTCACTCATTCACTCACTCACACACACACACACAATCACTCACACACACACACACACACACACACTCACTCACTTACCCACTCACTAACTCACTCACACACGCACTTAGTCACTCAGGTACTCACTCACTCAGACATTCACTCACTCACACACACACTCACTCATTCACTCACTCACACACACACACTCACTCACTCAGACATTCACTCACTCACTCACACACACACTAACTCGGACATTCACTCACTCACTCACTCACTCACTCAGATACTCAATCACTCGATCAGACTTTCACTCACACACACACTCACTCACTCACTCACTCAGATACTCACTCAGACATTCCCTCACTCACTCACACACACACTCGCTCACTCAGACATTCACTCATTCACTCACACACACGCACACACACTCACTCACTCAGACATTCACTCACTCACACTCACTCACTCACTCACTCGGCCATGGGCATTTAGAGGGTATGCTAAGTGAGATGCATGTGCATTACGTGCCGTAGGTCTGAACGGTTTTGTTCTGATTCTTTTCTTATTTTTTGTCATCGGTCATATTGTGCAATAAGCATAATCTGAGCTGCCATTCCAAAGATATTTCTCGTATCGTGTGTTTAAAGATGGAAAAATAATTCCTCAAAACATCAAATGCTCCTAAATAACAGCATGGTTGTGGGACTGGAATAGTGGTCGGAGGGGAAACCAGCATCAATAGTGTCATGGGCTCTTCAAAGAGTTTGGGATCCAGTGGCTCTGACCACTAAATGATATTTTGCTTTGGGACATGGGAACAGCCTTCAACAGTCATCCAAAACTCAAAGCAATTGAATGACAATCACCCATTACATTAAATGAATTAAATGAATAAATATGCACAGAAGTTATGATAAAATGCAGACGCAAGCAAACGTCCTCCAACAGATTAGCGAGCTGTCTAAGGGTGGGTCCCTGCCTTTCGCCCAGAGTCAGCTGGGATAGACTCCTGCTCTATCGTGACCCCAGTGAGGAAGAATCGGTATAGAGAATGGATGGATAAGCAAACATCTTTCCCCAAACCAGGGTGGTACATTGTACATACTGGTAATTACTGTTTTGCTGCAATAAAATTTTGAAAACTTAACTTGAATTTCATCTGAGGCATCCTTGATGTATTTAAGGCTTTTAAAATGGCAATTCTTTTTTTATTGCCCAAACTACTGCAGCTCTCCAAACCCTGTTTAAACCTAGTTTAATTTCAGGATTATCAAGTATATTGCTTAGATCGTACCTTTTTTTGCTAACTGTTTTTATCCCAAATAGTCCCAGGAGCAGTGTGGGGTCAAGGGCCTTGCTCGAGGGCCCAACAGCTCTGAAGATCTTATTGTGGCTTTGTTGGTGCTTTAAAACACCAATCTTTTAGATCTGAATCAAATATCTTCAGCACCTGGCTACAAGTGCACTCTAAATCACACCTCACATTTTGACGGTTGAAGTACAGCACTCTCTAAAGCCCATTTATCTGTTCCTTTGGGGGGTGCAAACTGAACACAGAAATGCCCATCAGGCAGTCGACCCGAAGACCTTTTACTTGTGACGAGACAATGACACAGACTGACCCACAGAGCCGCCCATGATTTTCTCTCACCGTCTTGACTGTGCATTTAATGTTTTCCATTTCATTAATTCGATTTATTAATGAGGTTTCATTGGTCTGTTAATTGAACGCAGATACCGTTTCAGGGGCCGGTATCAAATGTGCATTCTTTGTGAAAGGAGCCGCTGCAGAAACAATGTTTCGCGGTAATGGTTTCTGGTGCTCCTCTGTTCCTCCTCGAACAAAGTAAGTATTCAAAGTGATTTCCCCTTTAATTGAAAGATTAATTACTTGTTCAGTTAACTGCACCGGTTTCTACCGCAAGTAATTGTGCGTCTAATTTAGGTTTCGTCGGGGCAGCTTGAATTTGTGTAAGGCACAGGAATTAAAAATCAAACGCTGAGTTGCTCGACTAATTGTTTTTTTTTATTCTTTTTTCTTTTTAGTGTCACACCAGCTATTGCAAGGACACTAAATATGATATTATTCAGTCTACAGCCCAGTCAAATATTATTAATTATAGCTGCTTGAGTGTGTTTTTACTGTGCCTCTTGGCAAAGGGTTGATGAAGCTGACCTTTTCAAACGTGGGTTTTTTTTCCTCCCTCATTAGAGGTGGTGTGGTTGTTTCGTATTGTCAGACAACCTTAGCGCTGCTTCCTTGTGCACCAGCATCGTACGGGCAAACAAGGGGCCACGGTGTGGTGTGCCAAAGCGTCACCCAATCACAGCGAGATTTAGTGTGTGTGGTGCCCAATCGCAGCGTGGTTTACTGCGTATGGTGCCCAATCACAGCGTGGGTCACTGTGTATCGGCGCCCTGTCACAGCGTGGCGTACATTTGTCGTGGAGGGTTGAGCGTTTGCAAGTTGTTATTCCATCCAGTCGCGCCTTCACCTGCTGACTTCGCTGATAAACATGCCGGCGACCTGCTATGAAGGAACTCATTTGTGAAGATGGCGGGTGAGATGACTGGCTGGGAATAAAGCCTGACTACTCGTCATGTCTGTGTTCCTCTGATTACTCAGGGTTCATGAAAGACACACATCACAGGAGTACTCCAGTCATTACTCTTGACCAACTCTCTGGTCTCAGAACTGAAGTAGGTCCCTCAGTGCTGCGCTGTGGCTGCCCACTGCTCCTGAGTAACTAGGATGGGTCAAATTACCCCTTAGGGTTCAATAAAGCATATCTTAACAGTGTTATGCATTATGCAGATGGTGGCTAGCACTGATAGCTGAATGGGACACAGATCAGTGCTGTAGATAGCAATAATGGCGAATGAGCTTGGCCCACTGGTATGCATCCCAGCTCAGAATAGCTCGAGTGAGATCTTTAAATGCATGAATAGCATTGCAGCTGTCACTTATACACGGAATATGAGTTTCAAAGTACAATTAGTCCTTGCAGTTGATAGCAATGAATGAACTGCCGATAATTGAAAGTGTTTACTGATGTAATTGTAATTAATTCCTATGGTAATTTGTAATTCCTCTCCATGACTCTATGGTCGTCGAAAGTGTGCCTATACTCCATATTTTTTAGCATATAAATAAGTGTGTACAGTGTGTGCTTGAAAGTTATTGCACTGTTTTTGATGCAAATAGGCTTATATTTCAAGGAAACACAGGGATGTTTTTTTTTCTTTCTTTAGCATTCGTACTGGAATAAAATATCCGTATTTACTTGACACTTGACTCCACTGTGCGCGACTTGTTTTTCTTGCCCATTAAATATGCTCTGTTGCTTGCCGTCGAAGACTGCTTATGTGACTTATCTGGCTTTTCAGATTCTTTTTTTGACATGATATGGTTGGATGCACTGATTTAAAATGAATCAGAGCAGAAACAGAGGTTAGGGAGTCTTTCATTACTCAAAGTATTTTCTCAGCACTATCTCTCTCGCCCATATATCCTCAGGCAATAGAACTCCTACGTCCACTCATGGACAGACAATGCGGTCTGTATTTCGACAGTGACAAACTGTTGAAGAACTCTTGGTCATACTTCGTTCACTTTTAAAATACTCTCGATTTGAAGTGTGGGCAGTCAGCTGTAAGTGGGGAGTATTGTTCCCATATGAAGAGGGTGGTTATTTCTGCCCTTAAATTGTGAGGACACGCCTCCAGCCGTCCAGTTGACCGGCCTACTGAAGCCTGGAGCAATCCTCACTCATTATTCAATAATCACTTGTCATTATTCAGTCAGTATGTTCACCTGCTCCCAGTTTGCACTGAGTGGTAGCAATGCCTATATAAGACAGAGCTTCACACTGTCTCTTTGTGAAGTCTGTGTCACCTTATGCCTGTGATATCATAGCCTGTATTAGCCTTATTTCTGTACTCGCGTATTTGTTACTCGAAACCTAGAATCCGTGCTGCTTGTAAGCCACATCTGCACGTTTAACTCTTTAAAGGCACATCACTTCCTATTTTGCTTTCCTGTTTGTTCTAGAGTAGTATTACAGTGTGCTGCTTTGGAACCTTTATTCCTTTTTCTTGTTTTGAAACTATTAAGTTCATTAAAACTACAGCCAACTCCACCTCTGTACTTTAGTCCAGGCCTCTACTCTCTGTTCGCCATGCAGCTGACCACGATAGACGAACCATTAAATTAATATTGAGCCATTGTCCAATCGCTAGCGAACACTTTCGCATGCAGCAATAGCGCACTTTTCGGGTCATTGTTTAGGTTCTCGAGCTTCAATGGGACAAGGCCGTTTATGACGAGTGTGGTCTGAATCCAAGTACGTCATTAATTTAATTGGACTGAATAATGGCGAGAAATGTCGCTGGCTGTGTCGTGTCTGTTCACTTTTTGTCGGTGTCCTGGTTTACGTTTTACAACCTCTTTAATGAGGAGACATTTAATCACTGTTTAGACGGCTCAATGCTGTCCACGTTTATTCCCGTACTCTGCACAGAAACTCGCGAGGCCCTGGTAAACCAGCCCGTGCCGTCGAGGCGCTGCGCTATTCCTCATTAAAGCTGCGAATGCGTTTCCCCAGAGATTTAAGTCTCGCCGCCGGGGCGGGATCATTTCACACAACGGGAGCGTTCGCTTGACCTCTGCACGATCTATGCGAATAAATGAAATAGGATAACCTGCATGCGCAGACTGTCTCAATAGAGGCTGCAATCGAAGCCCTGAAACCTCAGGACCTCAGTTCCTGTGACGTTTAATGTGTGCGGGAGGGACAGACCAAAGGGAAACAGCTGAGACTTCAGCCGTCAATTTCACATTAACGGATTTGCCTTGTGAGAATGCAGTGATGTCACTGTTTTTTCTTTTTAATTTTGTTTTTTTCTTTACATAACAAAACTAGAAATCACTCAGAGTGCATATGTCCGCCAAAGCATAATAACTGAACAATTATTGCCATAGTGGCCATATTTGAGTTTGAATCCATCCTGAAATTCAATCAAATGTTCCTTGGCCCATGGCCCTCTCTTCCACAAAATATCATTAAAAAATGATTGTGAAACTTGAGATATTGTCTCGACAAATAAACAAACAGACTTACGAACAGACATGTGTGAATGCATAACCTCCGCCCAACATTGTTAGCAGAGGAAATAACTGCGTGAAAGGGGTTTGGGTAACTGTGGGGGGGGGGATTATTAGCATTGATAGACTCAGCTGTTTGAACTGACAGAATTTTTTTAAACTTCCTTTCTTGTTTAATGTTTTACATTACTGTGGTTCAACCATAATTGGGAATGCAGAGGCCATTTTAAAGGCCTGATCGATCATCTTCTTGTCCTTTTCATTAAAGGCATAATTAGCTACTGTCGGCAAAGCTTTACAGCTCCGACCATTCAGCAGCACCCATTAAATCAGCATTATTATGAATTATTCAAACTATCATTTTCACCTGCTTATTGGTTTTATTACTGTTATTGTACATCATGTCATTGCTTTCTGCAAAGTTTAAGAGAATTGAAAAAAAAAAAAGATAGAAGAATAATTCAAGAAGATTTATCACTGTCAAAGAAGATTGAGTGCCAAACAGTTAACGATGCAATATAGTATTTATGACAATCCGATTTGAGGTATGAGCCTTATATGAGTTTTTTATTTGAATTTTCAGTCTGGAAATCACATAAATATTTGTCTTTCTAGGGCTGTTGCTCAGATAGAAATGATGTATCTTCAGGTAAACGACCCATATTATGGAAAATATTATTTTACAGTTCAGTCCCGTATCAACCCTCATTTTTTCACTTAGGCCTTCCGATGCATTTCAGCTCGTGAGACCTGAAGTTTTACATTCATGCTGTTTTCTACATCACAAACAGACCCGCTCTACAAAGTTCACACCCACCGGCTCTGACTGAGTGCCCTGCCTTCTCTCACAGCCTTTGTACAAACTGACACCTCCCTCTCTCCCTCATCACACTGACGTTACACTCACGGAGGGTAGAGAATGTGGGTTTTTATAGGGTCTTTGCTAAAAAGTTTAGAAACCTCACTTTTGGATTTACAAACATTTACGAACATAAAGAAAGAGCAAGCTATGAACCTTTCAAGTCATATTTTACCTGTGCCTGATGGAAACATTTCTGCGCTGTAGTTTTTGATCAGGTAATAACAGGTATTTTAGTGCTGACAGTCAAATAGACTCTTGTTTTGATTACTGGCTACTGGTAGCTAACATTAGTAAATCAGTGCAGGCATTGTAGGAATATTGCCATACGGCAAGAAATCTCTGTGTGGTATTTCGCATTCTTCCTAGCATTTGAATAGGTTTGTTCTGGGTACTCTGGTTTCCTACTGTGGTACAAAGGTATGCATGCCAGGCTAGGTGGAGATTCTAACCGTCAGTAGGTAGGACTTCCTGTGGTAGATTGCGGAAGTGTCTGGCATGAGTTTCTGTCTCTTGCCCAGGCTGGGAGAGACTGGAGGCTCTCTGGATGCTGATTAGGGATATTTGGGCAAGGTAATGGATGGATGGATGGATGATGGACAGATGAAAATCACAGGGTTGCAGATTCCTCAGAAAAGTCAGCAAGCCCCGCCCCCGCCATTTCATTTCAATCCCGTGCATTATTCACAAGCTCCCGCAGATTTGTTCCTATTCATTACCGGCAATTAATCCTGAACATTTCAAACGAGAGTGTACATAAATAATTCAGCACAGATGGTGTGACAGTTTTAAGAAAGTGCGGAGACTCGTGGGAGTATGATCATTAAAAATGGCTTTTATCATGACAGTGAATGTCGTTCCGTATTTTCTGTCAACCTCTGAACCCCAGAAGTATAATAATCACTGCGGGCTTAGATTTAAACAACCTTGATTATTTCAGTCGAAAATCACACCGTAATAATTTAATTTAACATTTCTCTCCTTTTTGCGACTTTTGAGACATGAGATGTTCTAGATAGAACTCTCTAACTCTTACTGAATGTTGTTAACAATCACTGCGGGTGCTTCAAGGTGAGAAAGGTCTAGAACACTCACTTGAGATTTCTGAAAACAAAAATATTCAAAACAAAAAAACAATGTACCCGTTAATGGGTTAAGTGGGCAGTTCGCTAGCAAGCACCAATTGGTGACAACAGCTTATATTTTTAAATGTCATCTATTTACAGGGCTGTATACCTCCTGTTGCTGTGCAGGATTAGTGTATAGCTGTTTGTGCTGTGCTAATTACCTCGGAAAATTGGCAACTCATTACACTTTATACTGATAATTTAATATTCTAAAAAGAGTCCAAATTATAAGCGCTAGTGCATGTATCATGGCTGTGCGAAAGCTTCATGCTAATGAGGAAATAACAAATTATGCGGCACAATATCATAAATGATATTACTTTCCCAGTCATTCCTCTAAACCTTTCTCTAAATTACATTTTTTTTTTGTAATTGCCTCATTGAGTGCAAGACGGTGTGAGCGGAGGCTACATAATTTTAGCGCGATGAGTATTAAGCTCAATTAAATGCGCCGGTGTGACGCTTTCAGGTATATAATGGTCAGGGTTGTTCTCTCTTTTTTCACCGTAGTGGTTAATTAAATCACTTTTCGATTTGTGAATTTGCCTTTACAAAACTTTTAAGTCAGTTGTGTGGCTCCTTGGATGGAAGCCATGGGATTTTAGATTTTTATCTTTATTTATTTTTTTATTGTTTCCTTTTTAAATTATTTTTTTCCACAGTTTTTTTTTTTTTTGAGTGCCTAATATCCTTTTCATTTAATTAACTTTTGTGGCATAAATGCGTAAGAAACAGTATGACCATTATTTTGTGGTCACAAGTACATTGTTGAGTTGCGAATGTCTGTAGCACATAGCACGAATGTGGCTCTTTCAGAAACTACTGTGATTGGTAATCAATTGCAATTAGGGCTGGACATGACATCAATATTACATTGATATGGTGATATATGTATGTATGTATATATTGTCTGGGGTTTTGGATATTGAAATATTGTGATATTACACAAGTGTTGTCTTTCCTGGTTCTTACGGCTGCATTATCGGAGAAGGGATGCAGTTTTCTGAATTGTTCTAGCTGTTGCCTGCACTTGCTTGGTCGTCTCATCAACATATTTTGTTTAAGCACCAATAGCTGCCGCAACAATATCGCCACATTATCAATATCAATGTTTTCGGTGAATACTGTTTCGATATTTGATTTTGTCTAAATAGTTCAGCCCTAATTGCAATAGATGTTGTTTTGGGTGACAGTAGTGGGCAAAATTATGGTTTGTAAGCTTGGGTGTATTAATTTGCAATTACTCTAATAGTCTACAAGCTGATAAGCCACTGGAGGCAGGACATTGAATACCGAATACATTCAGCAATTTAGTAATGGATGTCTATGAGGAGGTAATGACAGCTTAACAATATCATACCCCATTGAGGTGATATTATTGGACATATTACTCTACACAAACAGACACGTGCGCAGAAAACACGCACACAAATTAACTCCAGCCATCTCTTTCATAGCAGAGCGTCTGTTCTCGCCAAAACGGCTCAGGTGGAGGGGACAGTGATGAGCGAACGCATTCATGTGATTTCAAAACAAATCATGCGCTTTTCACTTCCCCGTCAGCGAGGAAATTAAAGTTGGAAGGTAATTGGCTCAGTCGCATCTAATCCTTTTTGCGAAATTGCATGGCACGTGGCAAATCCCAAAGATTATTTTCTGGACGCGTGATTTGTCTTTCCACTGTAAATGCCATGGAATGCATTTAAAAATTAAATGGTTGAGTGAGCCCGTGAGTTGGATTGCTATCAAGCAGTTTAATGAATGTGATTATTTTCTGCATATCAGTTTGCACAGGTTGGAAATGAGTGTTACCGTGAGACACCGAACACAGCAGACTGCCCATCATTCCCACCTGATTACAATTTCTTTCTATCTCTTTATTTCTGTTTCATAAAATTGTTGTGAGATGAGCGCTGTTTCAGCCGAGCAGCGGTATGACAAACTCAACGGGTGTCTTCCTGAGAAAGAGGCAGGATTTGCTGAGTTAAAGCGTTATAGTAGGGGAGAACGGGTCTAGTTGTTACACTTTTTCTTTTAACGGCTGTAATTGATAATTGACATTATCAGGTTTTTGTTACCAATATGCACTGTACAGATAGAAAGTTTATTAGACTACACGACTGATCTGCAGCAACCCCGATATTCTGCGCATGCGTGATGCTGGTGAGGAAAAATAGACCCCCGTCACCTGTAACAAACTACCCCATATAAGGGGTAGTTTGTTACAGGAGGGGTAGTTTGCTACAGGTTGTGGGTCATTTTGTTACACTAAGAATTTGCTTAAGTAAGACGTGTTTCCCACTTAAGTAGGCAGGTTAAGGGGGATGCCTTACTACTATTATCCCACAAAGCCACAGTGAGGAACCTCTTGAGTCATTCTCTAATGGCATTTGCCACATTTCTTTATTCGTTTGTAATTTTGAGGCATCTTTCTGAAATAAAAAAAGGTAGAAAGCCATTCAGTGAGGTAATTTGATCTTGTCCAAGTTGTTACAGGTTTTGGGGCAAGTTCTTACTGTAACAACTTGGGTGTATCAACTAGTCCATCAGCAACCCTTCGCCATTGTCCCGATATTTTGAAATGTTCCAGTGCAATCTCTACATAGGTGTGTCATGACACAGTGGCTAATGTCTTCCTCTCTCACATACCAGAGATTTTCTGGATTATATCAGCTACGCTTGATGTGAATCAAAATCTCCCAAACACCAAGAAAGTTACTTTTTCGAGCATTTTTCTGGAACACTAACCTGCGACTTTTGACGTACGTCCTTCTGTCACATAAAGACGCGGGACACCTTCGCGGAGCAACAGGAAAATTAGAGCGACGTCTGTGTTTTATTATCAAAACTATTTAGAATGTAACAACATGGACTTGTAACAACTAGACCCGGTCTCCCCCACTACAAATAAAATCAGCAACGTGCAGTGAGTCGATCATTTATTGTAAATAACTATGATAGCCAAACTTCAGGTGATACCGGAATCTGGTCAGTTAAATAAATGAGAAATAGGTTTTTTAAGGGTAAAAATAAATGGGAAATAGCGAACAGGAAAAGGCGGCAGTCTGTGGCGTTCTCTCGGTTGTGCAATTTGATGACTAAACCTAATGTGCTGATTGCCAAACCATAAATGCGTATTTTTAAGTTAAAGTGAGCTATTATGGTTTTTCATTATTTTTATGTTGTAGTGTGAATCATATCGTTTTTATGGGTGTTTAAAAGGTCTGTGTCGGAAAAAATAAAACTCGAAGTCACCTCCAGAAGAAGCGCTCTCTGCCGCAAAACACACTGCTCCAGAGCTGACTGAAACGCCCCAATAGCTTCTGGCCATTTTTTTTTCATCAATTGGTGATGTCACCATTTGATTTTTGCACCAAGTAGATAGTTTGGCACGCCCTTGAATCAAGTGGGTCACGCCCTCTAGGCTATTTATTTCTTAAGCTCATTTACAGTCTGGAGCGGAAATCCTTTTATGGTTAGGGGCGTGACATTTCCGGCATACGCGCGAAGCGGTTGACCAATCACAAGTGAGTGATCAAGTTGACCAATCACAGCACACGGGGGTTTCCGGGACGGTGGGGGCAGAACTTTCAATGGAGCATTTCACAGACAGGTACTGCAGAAATGGCCAGCATGAGAAAACTGAAGTGTTTTTTTTTTTTTTTTTAACAATGACGCATTTAAACCTTTTTTCCAAGACTTCAAGAATACAAGAATGACCGATGAAAAGTCACATGATAGGTTCACTTTAAGATATGTTCTCATTCTGGTCAGTTGGTAGTAATTCTCGCCATCTTCGCCACGCTTCAAAGTTTACCCACGGTGAAGAGCGAGCGAACGGAGAGAAAAGAGTGGGAGAGATGAAGGGAGGGGGCTGTCAGAGGAGGAAAGCAGATAGGGGGAGGTAGCGTGAGATGTAGGACAGAATACATAAAGAGCTTACGGTTGCTGCACCCCAGGGGTGCGGGCGAAGCCCTGCTCCGCTGCTCTGAAGCCGGAGTGAGGCTGCACAGATAGGGAGGCCCGTGTCAGCTCAACAGGGGGCGCACTGGCACAGTTGGGGGCTCCGGAAGAGCCGTCCCCCCATTAAAACACACCTCAGATTTTACCCAACCTTTGGCGAACTCGCGCCCGCACGGTCTCGCATGCCTCATCAGAGGACAGAGGGGGGAATTTAAGCGTGAAGAAGATTCGCCGTGACCCTGCGAGGTTCCTCAGCTGACCTTAGGGTCAGCCGGAGTTCAGCTGATTCTTCAAGGGACATATTCTTTAAAGGCTTCAGAGAAGTTACACACTCACGCCAATCAATAAAATAAATAATTATAAACACAACAACAGCAGCAACAACAACAATAACAATAATAATAATAACAATAATACTTTCTGACCTACCACTGAAGATTTCATATATCCATAGATGTTCCACATAAGTATGTAGAAGCAGGAAGATTTTTTCCACACTCATACTGTGTCCATCTTTTATTTTATTTTATTTTTTTTCAGCTCCTGAGAAATGGAATGCAATTTGCAGTGTGATTTTATGGGAGGAGGTTTGCAGGAAGCACAGTCATCATTTCTCACCTTTTCACTGTCATGGTTTCCTCAGCGCTGTTCTTCCAGCTGCACACTGTTATTGAAATATAGACAGCCAGGTGTGCGTGGCTTCAGAGAAACTTCTGGAAACTTCAAAAGGTTAATGGTTAAGAGCCGGGGGCTGAGGAGGACTCTCCGTCTGCAGGAGGAGTGACGAGCTCAAGACAGGGAAGAGTGTTTGGGGGAGGGCGAGAGAGGACGGGAGACCGATGGAGGTGATGTGGCGCGGGAATGGGTTAATCTGTCTGCTCTCTTAAGCCGCTTTCACACCGGACGCGAAACGAATTTTTCGCACGACAGATTACATTCAAAGTCAATGCAAAGACGTTACACGTGAAACGCGTTTCGCGTGTATTCGCGTCTTTGCATTGACTTTGAATGTAATCTGTCGCGCGAAAAATTTGTTTCGCGTCCGGTGTGAAAGCAGCTTTAGTCAGCAGGGTTATACCCAGATTCAGGAAGTAGAAGCCTGCGCCAGTATTTTGATCTGATGAGCTGAATTTGCTACTTGGCGTGATTCTGCAGCCTGGAGGTATGAAATAAATGAACGAATCAGCTGGTGCGAAAAACACATCAGCACTTCCTGTCTACGGGAGTTTCCTCTATAAGGTTATAACGAGGCAAGGACATCTGACGCAGATTTCGACGTCCATTCGCAGCAGCGCGACACAGTCTTTTAGGACTCGTACTCTTGATTTGTGGGGTTGCAGGTTAAATTTCCTGGTTTGAACGCACGAGCCTTGTGCCCTTGAGCGAGGCACTCGGGCTGAACCACTGCTGTCAGTGGGATGGAGTGAGAGAGATGATAATGTGTGGAAATGTTCATTTTCAAGGACAAACGAAAGGTTTTAGTGATCCCCTCTGCAGCTTCGCTCAATCAGGGATATGGCACTTTCAGCTAGTGGTCAAAATCACATTTATCCAAAAGCGTTTTTTTTCTTTTTTGATCCCTGTTTCCTTTCTACATTTTACGTTTGTTTTGTTCTTTTCTGATCCAGTGTTTCGCTTTTCTTTGTTTGCCTGTCTTGGCTGTGATCTGTTCCAGTCAGTCGGCTGCATGTGAGAGTCATTCTTTCATCACGTGTGGCTCGGCTGCCAGGGTCTGGAAACTGAACTCATTTCAGAGGGGGTGCAGTGCTTTCTGATGCTCAAATACATACACACGCTTTCATGCACGTGCACAAACAAATCAACTCACACGCATGACATAAAGAGAAACTCTCACACACATGCATGCTCATGAAGAGGACTCTGTCACACACACACACACACACACACACGTGCATTTACTCCACAATCTTATAATATAGCTAGACCTGTGGCTTTGCTCCCTCAATCTTTTGGTATACCCAGACCTATAGTTCTGTTAACATATTCTTTTGGTATGCACAGGGCACACACACACACGCCTGCACAGAAACATTTACGCACATGCACGTACACACACAAGCACATAGACGCATGCACACACAGACATATTCTTTTTAGTATGCACACACACACACACACACTTTTGGTATACCCACAATAGTTCTTTTAACATATTCTTTTTGGTATACCTCAGACCTGTAGTTCTGTTAACATATTCTTTTGGTATACCCAGACCTAGTTCATTATAGTGACCTATAGTTCTGTTAACATAAAAGACCAATATTAACATATTCTTTTGGTATACCCAGACCAAGTTCTTTTTATATATTCTTATAGCCAGACCTGTAGGCTTTTGGTATACCCAGACCTATAGTTCTTTTAACATATCTTTTGGTATACCCAGACCTGTAGTTCTGTTAACATATTCTTTTTTGGTATATAGTTCTGTTAACATATTCTTTTGGTATACCCAGACCTATAGTTCTTTTAACATATTCTTTTGGTATACTCAGACCTGTAGTTCTGTTAACATATTCTTTTGGTATACCCAGACCTATAGTTCTGTTAACATATTCTTTTGGTATACCCAGACCTATAGTTCTGTTAACATATTCTTTTGGTATACCCAGACCTATAGTTCTGTTAACATATTCTTTTGGTATACCCAGACCTATAGTTCTGTTAACATATTCTTTTGGTATACCCAGACCTATAGTTCTTGTTAACCTTTTGGTATATAGTTCTGTTAACATATTCTTTTGGTATACCCAGACCTATAGTTCTGTTAACATATTCTTTTGGTATACCCAGACCTGTAGTTCTGTTAACATATTCTTTTGGTATACCCATAGTTCTGTTAACATATTCTTTTGGTATACCCAGACCTATAGTTCTGTTAACATATTCTTTTGGTATACCCAGACCTATAGTTCTGTTAACATATTCTTTTGGTATACCCAGACCTATAGTTCTGTTAACATATTCTTTTATACCCAGACCTATAGTTCTGTTAACATATTATACCCAGACCAATAGTTCTGTTAACATATTCTTTTGTTATAAGACCTATAGTTCTGTTAACATAGTTACCCAGACCTAGTTCTTAACATATTCTTTTGTTATACCCAGACCTGTAGTTCTGCATATGCTGGTGCATGTTAACATATTCGAACCAACCACAGCTTTTGGTATACCCGAGACCTATAGTTCCTTGGCTAACATACACTCACAATCCATCCAGCCCTATAGCTAATATAACATACTCAAATGTTTCAGCTCTACAAACATATTCAGATTTTTCATCCAGACTTGTAGCTCTGCCAGCACATTAAAATCATCCTCCCATTCTGGATCTTCTCTGACACATTTGAATGGTCCATGTGGACCAGTCACTTTGCTAATGCATCAAATTGATGTCCTAAAACCTATTAGGGATTTAAAACACTTTCAGATGGTCCATCTTGACCAGTGGTTCCCAATCTCAGTCCTGGGGCACCCCAGTGTATGCTGATTTTTGTTCCAACCACAACTGCAATCACTGGATTTTAACAAACTGTCAGTTTGTCTCAACCAGATGCATTTATGTTTAGCGTAGTTATTTATCCTATGAAGCCACATTTGTATGGATATCCAAACATACCAGGAAGAGGAAAGAAATCCATATCCATATTGTGATATATTAGAAACAGTTGCATAAAAAGAGGGAAAAAATATGCCCATCAAAGTGAACTATCAGTGGTTTCTAATTATTGAAGCTGTGGACACATAGTGGTGAAAAGTAACAACTTATTAGGCAAGCAAATGATAGAATCAAACCTGCTTTGTGTCATGTTAATGTCATCCAGTTCAAAAAAATTATTTAGCATGAATGCAAAACAGCTGTCTTCAGCAACCTAATTTGGAGCTGACAGACTTTCTCAGTGTCTAATTTGATTTGTTTAAAAATGTTGTCCCCTGAAATTGCTTGCAATATGGTAAAAATAGACACGGCTATTGGACCCTATACCTGTTCGACCTAACTGAATAGTATACCAGTTGAACCCCAGACCATTTGGACCCCAGACCCTACCCAGTTGGACCCCATGCTATTTGGCACCCAGAGCCTGACCCTAACCTTAACCCTAAACCTCACCCTAATCTAACCCTAATTCTAACTAACCCAACTGGTATGGAGGTTCCAACTGGTCTGGGGTCTGACTTGTCTAGGGTCCAACTTGTCTAGGGGCCAAATGGTATGGGGTCCAAACGGTCAGGGTCAGGGGTTCAACCGGTGACGGTCCAACTCTTATGGGTCCAACAGGCATAGGGTCCAAATGGCACGTTCGCAATAGATACTAGAGCCCCTATCTTACACCCAATGCAAAGCGAAGGCGCATATTTTTGCAATTTTTCGACCGACGCAAAAACCGTTAACCCATCCAACGTCCAGTCTGCCTAAGTAGGGAATACATTTGTGCCAAATTGAGCGCCCATGGGCGTGTTGGTCTTAAAATGAGCTGTGGTCAAACGCATCACTATCTTGAGACCGCAAAAAAAGATTGCACTGTTGACCAACAAAACCTGGTTTAAAGTCAATGGTCAGTTTTTGACTGCTCATTGCAGGGCGCATAGTCAGATCATATTAATTGCGTGTTTGCAGGTGAGTGCACAACACATTTACACTCTGCTTGTTACATACTACCCATGCAGTGATGAGCAGCAGTGCCCACTCATGCAGCCAATTAAAAATAAAGAAATTAAAACTGTGAAAGATTTTGTCAAGATATTTAAAAAAATGCGCGTCAGAATGGTTAGTGCGACCGACGTCCTGCACTTCAGGGCATGTTGTGAAACAGGCTATTTCATTTGTCAGTGAACCTGTTCCATCAGGTAATATGCAATTCAACATGTGCAGTTATGCATGTGGGTGTTCGCAAATTCTTCTAGATAAAGCCACGACTTTTTGATACTGGCAAGTTCCGGTCATTCCTGCTGTTCTCCAGAAGATCCCTCCTGGACGGGTGGCTGTTCGAGGACAATCATTACATGACACATCGTCTAAAACAGTGCATGGATTTTCCTTCCATCACACAAAACACAAACTGTGACAAAACAAATGTTTGAGGTGCTGAAAATGCACTTCAGATCTTTGGATAAGTCGTGCATGGGACCACCCATTGTCCGCACACTGCAAAAAGTGATTTTCAAGAAAGGGAAATTTACTTATTTTAAGACTTAAAACACTTATTTCTATCACCATTTTTGTAGTAAGACAAAAAAAATGTATCCTTGATTTGAGGTAATTTTGACTATCTTGCCAATGGGGTAAGTAAATTTTCACTTGTCAAGCAATATTTGCGGAGGGAAATGTCCCTTTCTTGAAAATCACTTTTTGCGATCTGAATAATATATTTTGAATCTGACCTGATTCATTAATACAGTGCCTGCTGTCCCACTACTATTATCAAATACGAAACCCCGCATTTCATTTGAAATGTTTCATTATTATTTACAGTTTAGCTGAAAAATCGAAATGGCTACAAAAAAACAACCCTTTTAGTAGCAGCAAAGGCAACAGGGACATCGTCACCATCTATAATCAGAATTTCTTCCATGCATCTGACTTGACCTTCAATCATCAGCCAATTGGAAGCAAGTTCTTTTCACTACTGTCGGATATTATTCAAGGGGTTATAGTGGCATAATCAAAATAACATTCTTTTTGTCTCTTTCTCGCTGGCTGTTTTTCTCACTCGTTTTAATTTCTGTCGGTCATTCCCCACTAGTGCGTAATTATTGTTTTACCCACGAACCTGAATTAATAATGTTTTTTTTTTCATTTTCTTGTTTTATTCACAAGTTTTAATGTAATGTAAAGTTCAAATGCAGGCCAGGAAATTCACAATGATGATTTTTAACATCAGCCTATGAATAAAATAATTTTGAACAATATTTAAAAAAATTTTTATTGCATTTTTGGAGATTACTGTGTTCTGGTGTCCATACTGTCAGTAATGGTTTACTTTTACGCTTAGCAGACCCTTTCATCTGCAGTGAGCACTTTTTCCCCCCTGCTACCAGGCAAGTGCACCCTTATAATAACAGTCCGCCAAGGTGGTGGGGCTTCTGGCTTTTAAAGGACATGGGTGATGACACTCTGATTGGTTTATTTTGTGTTACGCCCAAAACACGTCTATGATTAATTAAGAGATTAAGTACGACCCCTTTGCACCTTGCGCCTTCCATTGCGCCCTGATAACCTGCCACTAAACTGGCAAAAATGGATTTGGACTTGCCTAAACTTGCGCCACGTGCTTCAGACTGTGCGCTTAGATCATTCAAATAGGGCCCAGTATGTTCAAGGGTCTTTCATTCTTTATGGAAATCATGGGTTTTTCTGTCAAAATGTGGCTTTAGATAGTAAATAACTGCTTTAAACATGACATGCACCTGATTAGCACAAATTAACAGCTTATTAAAATTCTGCAATGCAATTGTTGTTAGTACAAAAACCAGCTTACACTGGGGTTCCCCAGGACCAAGATTGGGAACCACTGATCTAGACCAATGGCTGCACTAACACATTAAAATGATCCAATCAGACCAGTTGCTATAATATTTTGTTCATCTGTCAAATGAGTGGAGTACCGTCCACCACAAAGCTTTTCTTACGGTCTCATGTGGTCCATAAGGATACATGCTACCTCACACACATTAGCAGTCTATCGTGATTTAAGGCTCCTGTGTGTATTGAACTGATGTAAATGAGTCCAGCTGTGTTTGCAGCGATCAGGTTTTGCTGTAATTGACCAATCACTGCCTCTTGTGGGGGGGAGAATTATTCATTAAAATGTAATGGGTAGTTCCTGACTTCCAAAGTTACTTAACCATAAATTAATATAGGTACTTGAGTTGGTCTTCGGCTGTGTAGTTTGTACTGGACTCACTGAAAGACTACATGAAGAAATTGTTTCCAAAAAGTGCCAAAATTACGAAAATTGAGATAATACTATAGAGTGATAGCCCTGTGCTTCTTACACATGGTGCAAAAATCCGGTGTATTTTTTTTCATGGTCAAGGTTTGTGTTTTCCTATAAAATGCAATCGGTGCCAACACAGAAAAAGCTGATTTACTCAAAATGAGTAAGATGGATATATTGCATTTTGGAAGCAAACTCTTCATATTTGTTTGTCATGAGCTAATGTACACTCTCGCCAGTGTTGCGATTCTACTCCATTATCCTGTTTTTTTTTTTGTTGTTGTTGTTGTTTTTAAATTGGCGGATTTATCTATAAATGCAATTAATGCAAGACTGAGTCGCTCTGCCTGGTGCTGTCATAGACTTGGCTCTTTTCCAGAATGATTGGTACGCTGCTGTATTTCTAGCTCGCTGTGACTGGAACGTCCATCAATCTCAGCCTGCAGTGAGAGGGGAGAGGACGGCTCGCTGGAATGCAAATCTTTTGTTCATTTGAAAAAAGAAAACAATTTTTTAAATGCCTGTCTGGACACAGTGTGTGGATATGCAGGAAGATCCACGTATGTGGTGCGTCTTTATTCAAACAACTGACCCACAGGATTATTGACATCTGTGGCCATTAATAATGCAGACGATTTATTCTCCTTCTTTAACTGCAGTTCACAGTTCTGTTTGCATAAAAAAATAACAGGAAGTAGCAATAGAGGAGGGAGAGAGTGATTGGAGGGAAGAGTTTATTGTTAAGGGAGGAGAGAGGGAAATTGAAAAAGAGAGCAACTTTCTGTATATCTCTGTCCCTCTGTCTTCTCTTCCTTTCTGTCCTTATCCTCTCTATTGCTCTCTTTTATTCTCTCCCTCTCTCTTTCTCTCTTCCTTCCTCTCTCACCCTCTGTCACTCTTTTACTCATTCGCATACCTTCTATCTCACACTTTCTCCCCATCTCTCTGTCTCCCTCTCCCCTCTCTCTCTCTCTCTCTCTCTCTCTCTCACTCTCTTCACCACCGTTTCCCAGGAGATGGTCGCGGGGAGGGCGGGACTGCAGAGGTATGCGTTACCCTGGCGACGCGCTCATTAAGAACTCCGCTCCTTTCCCCCCGGCTGCCTTTCACATCCTCGGAGAGTATTCTGACAGGAAGTGTGAATTATCTGCCCCCGGCACTTCCCGTCTGGACCCGAGGCCGGGAGCAGGAATGCTGAGTCACGCCACTTTATTACGACTCCGGCCGCACCTCTGTCGACCTCAACGGCGGGAAATGTTTCCTCTGCTGGGTTTAATCCAAACACGATTCAAAACAAAACGGCAATTTTCTGTCTGTTGCGGGGCAAAGATTGAGTATTGATAAGACATAACGTCTGGTTAGCTTATCAACAAAGTGAAATCCAATGGGATATCCGATGCTTTTGTAGCTGTAGCATTGTTCCCTATGAAATAACTGCGTGAATGCTAACACGGCTAAGTTCAGAGGGTCTATATGACCACCACTGTTGACATTAAATTCACACCCACCTAGTAATCAGTTTCACCTTTGGGTCTCTGTGCTCTTAGTGTCACTCCATTCATTATGCAGTAGATTTTTTCAGCTGCTGTAATGAACACTGAGCTAATTGGGCTCAACTGCAGTGTGGAGCTAATGAGCACTCGCTATATTGCACTTTGTCTCGCCAATTTGTTTGAGGCAATCTGCTCGTTCATGTGCATCAGCTTGGTGACTTTGGTAACATCAGTCTTCTTTGTATTTACACGGGAAAAAATGGCCACCGCGGCCTTAATTGTTTTCTCATGGCAAAACTTGCAAACCACATTCTCCACTATATTCATAAGGCAAAACTGGGAACCTCTTGGATGTATCTACATGGCAAAGTTGCAGCATCAGACATAATTGTACTTTTTTTGAGGGAGTATCAGAAACATCATTCTTTGTCATATTTAATTGAAGACCCCAGTGCTAAAAGTACTTAAGTCACAAAATGTCCATTTTGGGAACATTGAGAAAATCGACTTTGGTGACTATAAAAGATTTTTTTTCCCATCCTTACCCCATAGTGTGTGATAATGTATGTGACTCAGGTACTTATATATATATATATACTCAGTCAAAAAAGAAACTTCACACTCATTTGGAGGTCGATAAGTTGAACATACAAGAAAAGTGGTTTTAAATAATGATTTCATTCCATTCTGTACCCATTAAGGATGATTTGTACCATAAAAATCATGTTCATAATGTAACCAGTTCCCGAAATGCTACGGAAATGTAAGAGAGAAAAAAATGGTAAGTTACAACTTGATGAAAGCATGTCAATAGCGCGTATATTCTCCATGGGCGTTCACAATATATACGTCTCCTCATGGATTGAATGATGCGTCTGAACACAGCTTGGGGGATGCGTCGCCATAATTGAACCAACATGGCACCAAGTTCCTGCAAATTCTGCAGAGGGGTTCCTTACTTGACGGAGTCTTGCCCAACACATCCCATACATGTTCTATGGGATTAAGGTCGGGGAGACCTTGAGGGCCACTCCATGACATTGATGCCAGCATACCTAAGAAAATTCCGCGTTAAATTGGCGTATGAGGTCTGGCATTATTGTGTTGGAATGTCAGACCTGGGCCATGAGCTGCCATGAATGGCAAAAGCTCTGCATCCTGCAGCAGTTAGGGTTCTTGAGCGACCATCAGTCGGGAACGGGCAGGACCATTAAAGGCACCCCAAACCACAACACTACCACCCCAAAACGGTCCACTTCCTGCACACAACACTGGGCGTTGCGTTCACACGCGTCTCCTCCAAACTTTAACTCTCCCATCAGCGAAGTGCAAAGTGAATCTGGATTCGTCACTAAAAACGACCCTATTCCAATCACGCTGAGTCCATCTCAGATGTCGTTGTGCCCAGAGAAGCCCGTTGACGTCGGTGTAACTGGGTTAAAATTGGTCGATATGGCCGGCGTGCATGGAGACGAGCAGTGCGCAGGCGATTAATGGTTTGGGCAGTCAAGCGACCTCTAAACAATTCATTCCTAGTGGACGTTGCAGTGAGAAATCGATTACGCAAATGGCGAAGGCGATTTATCGGTCTTCTGCTTGTGTCGTCACACGTGGTCCACCCGACGAGGTCGGTCTGCTGTGGTGCCAGTTTGTTGAGGGCGTGTCCGAAGATCATGGATAGTCCGTCGACTGCATCCCATAACCCTGGCAACGTCAGTGCGTTCCCGTGATTCAGCATGCCAATGGCGTTCACGTTGAATGTTTGACAGTCGTAGCATTGCAAATCAACGGATAATTGACTGTAAGAACTTGTTTTTCCGAGATGTCACTTACCGTGCTAATGTGGGCTCAATTGCACGTGTTCATAAGGTTGACTAGGAACACGAGGAAACGTGCTTTTACCTTGATGTATGTTCGAACGTGCTGCATGCTTGTGCACGTCGGAGTTGCTGTGTGTCATGATGTCTTTGACAACGCATTTACCCCTAATAATAATAATAATATCTCTTGTATTAAGTTTCAAGAAAATATTTTGAAATTTTGAGTGTGAAGTTTCTTTTTGACTGAGTATATATATATGTATATATATATACATATATATATATATATAAAATGGAAACCCTCTAAGTTATTGCACTTGTACTGGGAGAATTAGCCATATTACCATTGACGATCCATATCGGGCAGCTGCACTGATGGAGCCATTTTACAGACAAAGCCCGCCTTCTTTAAAAGGAGCTGTTTGCACAATCGATTAATTTCCACGTAATTGAGTGGATTTCGCATCAAGCTGCTTTTCAAAAGCTCTTTACAAATCAAGCCCACCTAAACGACACCGTAAACTTTACGGCCAACTTAGCGGACCCTTCATCAAACTGTGAGTACGATGCCCGTCTGAAAATGAGGACGGTTTAATTGGCCCACTCCAGTAATGAATGTTTTTTTTATTAGTGTGCTCAAGTTTGCAAAAAGCTTGAGGTCAACTGGCAGGCTGTTCCAAAAGCTGAGAATAGGACTTTCTGCAGTCGGGGGAAGTTACCAGGGATTTAACAAGAAACGCCGCCAGTCTCGGCTCATGTGCAATCCTTCGGCCGTGGGGCAGAGAACCCATAATTACCGCCCCCGCTGCTCATTTGCGATCTCCGTGTAGCTTAGCATCCGCCCCCAAACCCCCCACCCCACCCCATGACCCCCTCTGTTCCCAAGGTTACCCAAGGCAAATCCGTATGCACGCCTGCCCACAGTGTTCAGTGAGGCGTTACAGTGCGCACCCACTACACGCAAATTCATCATATAAACTCACGTCTGCCCTGTCCCGCTGGTCGCTTTTGGGACCATTTGAATTTTCGAATTTTCGCTCTCACTCTTCGCGCTGCCAGTTTGGTCCTCATCGCCAGGTGTCCCAGCATGCTTTGGACAGCAAATCAGCCGCTACCCATTGAAAATGAATAAGCGCATTTTTTTTTTTTTTTTTTTTTCGGTCAGTTCGCATATAGTGGGCATACACCATCTGGAAGGTTCTCCTGCAGCATAGCAGGTAAAAAAAACAGAGGAGAGTAGCATTGAATGAAAGGGCTCAAGTAAGTCAGTCAGTCAGTTAGTAAAACTTTATTTGTATAGCACAATCCCCAGCACGAATGCACAGAGTGCTTCACAGAGATAAAATAAATTTAAAAAAAATGAAAATTAAAATAAAATAAATCATACATAAAGTACGCAGTCAGACGCAATAAAAACAACAAGGAGAGAAACACAGCAGACAGGGAAATACAGTGAAATAGGTTGAATATGGCTGAGAGTCTGGCCGAACAGGAGTGTTTTTAACAGTTTTTTGAAAATGAGTTGAGAGGACGAGGCTGTCAGGTCTTGGGGGAGAGCATTCTCTCCCTCTGCCGTCCACCGCGGGAATGCTCTCACAACACGCTCGCAATGCTTGGATGAAATTCCCAGCTACGTTTGGATCGACGCCCCACAGACTCCACGGGCCCAACCCTATGGGCCACTCCCTTCGCACCCTCTCCTGCCGATCCCTCGCATTTTCCTCTTCTGCCAGATAATCGGCCTCTTGTTACTGTGCCGGACACGACCAGGGAAGCCCGTCTTTAGCTTGTCAATGCTGTCAAATCCACCCAGTTTGAGTTCGCTGGTGCTATTTTCTGCTGTTATTTTCGGGGGCTATAGAATTAGCTGTGGCGTGAGCCCACAGCACTGTTCGTGGCATTCTGGAGGTGAAGAAACCATGTGACCTGATTGGCTACAGCTTGATTTAACATGGCGGCTGCAGTTACAGGAAAGACAGGGCCCTTAGGTGTGTGTGTGTGTGTGTGTGTGTGTGGTTGTGTGTGTATGCATGTGCAGGTGTGCATGTGTGGGTGTGTTTGAAGAGACACAAGCTGAGAGAGATAGGCAGAGAGTGTGAAATTGAATTCTAGTCAGAGAGAGCGACTTACAGCATCCAAACTGCCTCCTAACATGGCTTTTGATAAAGCGATTTGAAATGCGATAAACAGAACTTGCTTCCTTTGTGATATCCAGGCTGAATATGTGCAATATTTGTGCTCAACTGTCGGTGACTGTGATTGGATATTATTGGCCTCGCAGTTTATCTTGTATCTGTAATAAATGTGCAGTCATGCGGAAGAACACGGCAATTATTGGGCATTTCCACAGCATTGAGTGTAGCATTGGAACACAGCACTGCGCTGCTCAAATTCTGCTCGAATTGGACTGTATTAACCCTCCAACGTTTTACTGGAACTCATTTTGAACCACAGTATCTAACTGAAGGTTAAGTTCAACACATCTTTCAATTACATACGTGCTCTATTAAAAGGTTGGGACAATTAAAGGGTTAAGCGCTACATCAGTCATATATTAGGTCACTATAGACATAACGCTGATTGCATCACCTTCTCAGGGAACATTTCAGCTTAATTGAGAAGTGGGTTTGTTTTTAAAAAATAGACCATGTGACCCATGTATATCACATGTGCATTTCATTATTTCAGTAGTTCGGCTCTCCCCTGTTCCCTGTAGCATTTTTACTATCACTTTCCGGTGCCACTGTAAAATTAACTGTGTTCAAAACCACATACAATCTGCATTTGCATTCTAACTGTGATGCAAAAAATAGGTGCTCGGCAGATTCACTCTGCATATACTCTCAAAGACAGGGGTTCAATAGCAGTACACTTTTGCACCTATAGGGACAATATGCACGAATGTACCCCAAGGGCTAATTTTTGGACCGATTGGACCTATTTGGACCTATGTTTACCCTTTAAGGGCCTTAAGATGTGCATGTAAATTTTAAAGGATAAACTTTGCATACCTTAGGGAACAGCCTCAGTGAGAAGCCATTTTACCCCTAAATGTATGATGATGTGTTTTATTTCCTAAGCGTGTAGCATGTGCTTATGAGTATGCAAATTGTATTCCACTGCCTTTTTGTTGTAGAACTACCTTGGACTAAAATAGGTAAAAGGCTTTTTAAAAATGACTATACAGACCTCTCTTCTCGGTGAGTTTCTGCAAGAAATCAATTAATTCAACCCAACAGACCTTTAAACAGTAACAGCAATGCTTCAGGAAAGGCAGCTCGTGATTCTGCTGGAGTAAGGCTTCTGTCTGGTGGCGCTAGCTAGTTGGAACCCCCCCCCACGGACACGCACACACACACACACACACACACAGACAGGCGGCTCATTGCTTTTCACTTAGCAGCGGGCTCCATTATTCACTTATTTTGACTTTAATACATAATTGAGAATGGCTGCCACGCTCCACTAAACCGGATTTTCCTCTCGTTTGCCGAGAGATTTTCTTTCACGGCCTCAGCCTCCGTGCCAACGAGCCTTTCCAAGCCGGGCTCCGCTGTCCAATCACGGTCGACCACAATGGCCGACTGTATCAGAGCCATGGCCTGTTCTGATCGATAGGGTTTGCCCGCGCCAAAGCCGCAAGGGCACTCATTGTTCCCAAAGACCTTTGTGTTCTCTCCAATGCTGGAATGTTCTGTGTGCAGAAGTATGTGCGGTATTTGGGTATACCGCAATGCACCGATCGCGAGCACTCAATGCAACTGGATCGACTAACTCATTTGTCTTGATTTATATAATGCAATATGTCTATATCTGTACACTTACCAAATGAGAGCTATATTAGTAGACTGTAGTGCATTTTTGTATCGCTGATGATACCATTGCTCTTATCAACTCAGTGTTGAGGAATATTGTTTTAGTTTTATGGATTCCAGCTCAGGTCCCCGAGATCTTTCTGTCTAATTGATCTTAAATTCAACCATTTTTCTTGTGCACCTTCGATGAAAATGATCCTCTTCTTCATTTTGGAGTGAAAACCTTCCTGCATGTGGTTCTGGAGGAACAGGGCTTGGGCCAGTGACTCGGGTTCAGGAACAGGAGTCATTTTCGCTTGCTTTACTCATTTAACCTGCAAATGTGATATTTTAATACTTAAGTTCTCGTGGTTAACTTTTGTCAACTTTATAGTCCGATGTCAACGGGGTCATTTTCAGAGAGGAATCAAATTTAAATATAAAATAGTGTGTGTCTGAGGATTAATTGCTGTTTGATGTTCTTAAAGTTTTTTTTTTTTTTTTCAGAAGTAGGGAAAGGAGCTGAACAGAAGAAAAGCTAAACCAGACTAAAGGGATCATTTTCTGTCTCAGTCTTTATCTGAAATAAATGACTTTTTCCATTAGTTTTATAAACTATCAGTCTATTGCTTTCTCTCTTTCTCCCTTTCCATCTCTTTCTCTCTCTCACTTTCTGTCTCTCTCTCTCTCTGTCTGTCCGGTATTCAGAATCAGATAACCTTCTTTGGCATGACCTTACATCAGCATTGTGTGGCCAAATCAATCATCGAGATAAAACAACCATGTTTAGCAACAACAAAAACTGTGTGGACAGTCTCCTCGTGTCTCTCTCTTGCTTTCTATCGCACTCAAGTGCTCTTTCTGATGCAATCGCTGTCTGTCTCTCCATATCAAATTCAGCGTGCTTTGTTGGTGCGGAAAATTTGCATTTGAATTGCCAAAGCATGCCAAGAAACACAGGAAACATCAGATAGCAAACCAGATATAATGCCAGCTCTCTCTCTCTCTCTCTCTCTCTCTCTCTCTCTCTCAGTTCAATTCCATTCGATTTATTTGGCTTTCTGAGCATGATGTTTGGGTCAAACATATTGCTAAATCAGAAAGTCACTTGGTAACGATTCAGTATAAACAACAACAATTATAAAGAGTTGCAATATAAATAGTTGAATGATAAATAGTTTCAAGCTAAATGGATGTACTGTAACCAAACAAAGTAAATTAATTAAATACATCAATAGAAAAAAATAGCTAACTGTACACATTGTTGTACACAGCTTAGGTGAAACGCATATGGAGTTATACAAAGTGTAGAAATTATTGACCCTGAAACATGTCTCTCTCGTTCTCTGTCTCCTAGATACGGAGGACTCGGTGGCGACCTTTAAGGGGACGGAATTCTTCTGCTACGACCTGTCGCTGACGCCCATCCAGAGCAGCACAGACGAGATCACGCTGTCCTTCCGCACGCTGCAGCGGAACGGCCTCATGCTCCACACCGGCAAGTCGGCCGACTACGTCAACCTGTCGCTCAAGAGTGGCGCCGTCTGGCTGGTCATCAACCTGGGCTCGGGCGCCTTCGAGGCCCTGGTGGAGCCCGTCAACGGCAAGTTCAACGACAACGCCTGGCACGACGTCCGCGTCACCCGTAACCTGCGACAGGTAACGCCCGCCCGCCTCGCCCAGAACCCCCATCCTGTCAGCCCCTCCCTCCATATCAACACCCCTGACCTTTCACCTTTGACCTTACATTCTTCTGCATCATCCCCGTGTCTCTCGTGTTCAGTTCAATCCATCCCACTTCCTGTGAAGGTCGACCTCGGTGGAAGATTATGGGTCAGCTGGTCGCCATGTCCGCCTTTAAACTCCTCAGGTGTTTGAAACTGCGTGTAATTGTCCCTTTAACAGCAGGCTGATGGGAAAGAGAGAAGGTGAGGGAGAGAGAGAACAGGAGAGACAGAGAGGGAGAGGAGAAAGAGAGGGGAGGGGAGAGAGAGAGGGAGAGGGGAGAGAGAGAGAAAGAGGGGGAGAGAGAAAGAGGGGAGAGAGAGAGAAAGGGGGGAGAGAGAGAGGGGAGAGAGAGAAGGGACAGAGAGAGAGAGAGGGGAGAGAGTGAGAGAGAGGGAGGGGGAGAGAGAGAGGGGGGGGAGAGAGAGAGGGGAGAGAGAGAAGGGACAGAGAGAGAGAGGGGAGAGAGTGAGAGAGAGGGAGCGGGAGGGTAGTTCTCAGAGTTCTGCTGTGGTTATCTGGAAGGGAAGGTCAGTGTCCCGCTAGCGCTGTGCTACAGCTGAGCTCGGTTTGAGTAATGAGCTCGCCTGTCACACCGCATAATTGTAACAGGAGGCCAGAGGTCTCCTTGACCAGTTTTATGACATTTTATTAATGCACCATGAAGCCGGCGCTTAAAATATGAAATATGTTTTCTCATGAGGCAGCAATTTAATGCAAATTCATGTTAAAAAATTTGCTCAGTTTTGAGCAGGGGACTTCAAATTGGAGCACAGCAAATTTGCCTTTATCGTCACCGCGAAAGGCTGAACAGGAGGGGGGAGGCAGATTTATCTGATTTGTCCGTTCATCAGGAGGGCTGGAAAATGAGTTTCAAACACCTGACTGGTCCAGGAGTTCAGTGATGACGTGATCGGACTCAGCGATGATCGGACTCCGCCATCAGCCATATGTTGCACGCGTGCGTTTCGTATCCGCGTTTATTGAAGCACACCAGCGTTCCAAATATAAATGTTCTTGAAGGATTACGGAGCAGAAACTCTTGTCCACCTTCACAATAACAGCGCCAGACTTCACACAGGAGCGGCGATTGGTGCCAATCCTAGACAGTAGCAAATTCGCTATCAATTTCACTCATCGTCGCCTTTCTCACATTTCCCAGTGTGGTCTTATAATTGCCTGATAATTGCAGTTGGAGCCAATAACGGCTACCTTAATTGACAGATACGGTGGAAGCCTGAGGTACGTAGATGCATCCTGTTGAAGTCCTCACCATGCTCATCACACAAAGTGAGAAATACTCCCCTCTCTTCAAAAGAGCAGCCCCTCCTCCCAGGTTATTGTGGCCTCAAAAAAGGGATCTTTCCTTATTGATCCAGGAAGCAGGGATGGCAAAAACACTCAGGAAGGTTGATGAGGTTATTGTTGGCCGAGACGTGCTCAGTTGGGCTCTCAGAGGCGAGCCGCTCGTCCCCTCCCGGTGAGAGACGGCGCTCAAACGAGCCCCTGTAAAATCAAATGCCCTTCTGTTTCCCTTTATTCTTTCTTCTTCTCCTCTTTCGACATGTTTGGCTCGGAAGTCAACATGAGAGAAACCTCAGGGGGCACCGGGCCGGCACACATGGCCCCAGGGGGTAAACTGGCCCTGCGGGTGAAGGCAGACACCGATCGAGGGCCCGGGGACCTCAGGAGTGGCAGCGTTATTTCTGAGTCTGTCTGCATCGCCACCTTCCCTGTCCCAGACCTTTCAGGGTGTCTGTTCAATTCAGGGTTATTTGTGTCGCACTCTAACACTTGAGATTGACTCTTAACGTTTCCCCTGCGGAGCCAGCCAATGGTGACAGTGGTAAGGAAAAAACAGTCTAACAGGAAGAGACCTTGGGCAGAACCTGTCTTGAAAATGGAAGAACCTGGCTGCTTTGAGGCTGGCCCTGGGAAGATGGGAGGAGAGGAATGGCAGTTTTAGGGTGTGTGGAATTGAGGGGGTGTGGATTTTAGGGGGTGTGTTTGGCATTTGAACAAGGACTTCGATGAGCTGTCTTGTCTGGCAGTTTTTTGGAGCTGGTCATTTCCTGAGACCAGCACTAGAAAAGGGTGAACTGAGTCTAGAGGACTGAATATGCCTTGCAAACATGTCTCTTCCTTGAGGACCGCTTGGTACAGTCTGAGTATAAATTGTCCAATCAGAGCTGCGGTAGAGGTCATCTGACCACTTGATGTGCATGCTATGCTGATCAAGACTTGGTTGGTCCCTGCAGTAATGCATGGACCTTCCCCTGAGTGCTCTCTGTGGTGCTAGGTAACCACAATACTGAGCACACTTAGTTACAGTGTGTGTGTGTGCTGGTGTACAGTTTGTGCCTGTGGTGTGTACTGCCATCTCTCCAAGGAAGTGACTTACTAAATTGAGTTTCTCTTTTCGTTCAATCCATATTTAGCCAGCGGGGTTAAAAAATGCAGCCAGCGACACACTGTGCCATTGGAAAAGTTTGCTCCCATCGATTTTAACTCACGCCGAGCGTGACTGCACAGTTCGATCTCCACGCGCGACAGCTAACCGCGTGGCATGCCCATCGAGCATGCGGGATCGACTGCGATGTCTGCTGGCAGTCATTAAGCTTGGGCTATGCAGTCTGACTGACCGCCGGCCGATCGACCAATCAGTCGTTCCCTCTGATCACCGCGCTTCATCGGAGTGCCAAAGCCCAATGCTTTAAAAACCTCTCCGTCTTCTTCGCCAGACAGGGCCTGCGGAATGTCGTGCTAATGGGTTTAGGTGTCGGCACTATATCGATGAAAGGGCAAAATTAGCAGCCCTGGGGTCACAGTCCGATACTGTCTCCTCTTTTGCATCCAGTGTAGGACTGAAGCCTGTGACATCATGGCCTTGATATCACCAGTGCCAATGACGGCCTCAGTTTCTCAGGGAGCTTTACAGCTCACGCGTCACTGTCGATATTACCCCGCGGAGTGGGGCGGGAAACCATTTAGCCAGCCCAAGATTGATGTGTGGACGGTAATGGCTCCCATGTGTCCCGGAAGAACCACTGAGTGAACACATCCCTTATTCCCCCAAAAAAAAAAAAAAAAATGAGCAGTGGGGCTGCTGTGCGTGTAGCTTTTGCATTAGAGGACTATTTACACCTAAAGTATACTACAAAGGAGGGGGATCAGATTCATGATAGCAGATTTCAGCACTGGACAGCTCTTGTGTGGCGCAGTAGCAGGACTCAGATTTCAGCACTGGACAGCTCTTCAGTGGCGCGGTTGCGATTCAGATTTCAGCACTGGACAGCGCCTCAATGCCGCGGTAGCGCGATTCAGACTTCAGCACTGGACAGCTCTTCAGCGCTGCAGTAGCATGCTTCAGTTTCAGACAGCTCCTCAGTGCTGTGATTGCTCGCTGGATGTGTTTTAGCTCTCAGTCAAAGAGAGCGTGGAACACAGAGAATTACTGTGTGGCACAAACCCCCCGCGTGCGAATGCTCTGAACATTCAAGAGCTAAAAATGTACAACATTGCCTCTTATCAAAGTGAAAAGAAGGGATTGTGAATGCAGACTGGGACTAAGTGGGCCTCCCAAATTTTTAATGCTCGTGTTCAGGGCAAAGTAAATACATAACCCAAAGGGTATAACTGGATGAAAGGATTCATAATCCTTTATGAAACAAACCAAAAATAAAAAAAATAAAAAATAAAAAATGGAAATTAAGCATGGCTGGCTAATGCTAACAGCTAGAGAGCTCCACCTGGTGGTGAGATTTAAATGAGTCTGTACTGTAGTTCATAGTGAACTGCTGGCAGAAGGATTAGCACCTCATCTCTTAAAATGCTGGTGCTGACCCTCTGCTCAAAAATGACGGTGATTTCATTTACTATGCTGAAGCGAAATGTTTCTCAAAATGAGTTATCGAATTGTTCCAGCATTGTTACTTACATTCTGCAGGATGAACAGTAGTTGGAACCGTTTGGGTTGATGTGTGTGTTTGAGTTTATTTGTTTGAATTTGGATATGTATTAATATGAAAAAATAGGCCAGTTGAAAAGAAACAGAGAGCCTGACCCTTACGGATGCTGCGATGATGGAGGATCTCGCCTCACATTCTGCGGTCAGTCAAGCGGCTGGTGACATGGAGGCTGGGGCCTCGGTGATATACTGATGCCCTCGTCCCGCGGGTTTGAGACGTGAGCGATGGTGATGGCGGAGCTCTCTCTCGCGGGCATTGTGCTTACCCTGCAGGTCCCCCATCTCTCTCTCTCTCTCTCTCTCTCTGAGGCCTTGAAACAGTGGCCATACAGGCATGGCGTTCATCCTCTCCATCAACTGATCGCCCTCAGCTGGCCTGTGACGCTCCCACAGTTGCTACAAAGCCCTGTCATTTTTAAGCCTGTTCATTTATTTTGTCTCTATATACAGACAAACTCTAATTCATGGGCCCATTCTTTATATGTAGACCATTTATATGCACAGTTGAGGACAGACATTTTGATGATACTGATGAAAAAAGGCTGTGCGTAATATAGTTGATATTTTTTTAAACTGTTTATTTTTTTATTTAAATACATTCATATTCAAGTTTCACAAAAGTTTTGTCATTAAGTAGTCTTAATTAGCCATGGGTGTCGAATGTACTGGCACCACCAACAATTATTGTACGTAATATGAAGCAGTCAAACTGCCAATATTTAAGTACTGAGTTGCTGTAAACTCATCTCATAATGAAACTGTAGTGCGACTCCATCACTTCCTGTTTCACTGGAATGTTAAAATGAAGAAAAATGCATAATCTCTCACACCTGTCAGTGCATTCACAGAAATGTCTCAGGTAAGATATTGTACAAACCAGTTGAGTGGCAGTGACTGCAGGATTTTGCCTCCTGGTTTTGTTGCTCGAAGATCAGGTTGGAACTTGCGTGACGGGTCTTTGTGATGTCAAAATCATTCTGGAACTGATTCTGGAAATCTGCAGTACCAGTTAGAATCTTTGAGCTGCTTACTTGCATTAAATCACCAACAATATATACTGTATATATACAGTATTTACAGCATTTTTTTTTTTTTTGTTACGTACATGCATTGCTTTTCAATAAAAGACAGTCCCCTTATCTTCCAGCAGAATTTTTTCTTGGAATATATAAGAAAAAATCAAAAACATTTTCAGACTAGAAGCACTCGGAGAGCGCAAACCTTCGCTGTAGGGTCACTGACGCCATTGAATAGTTCATGCTTTAGAATCCCACATCTACTGCGTCATCAGATACGGAATTCTACTTTGATCCTGACCAAACTTTGATATGTGACAGACCTGATATGCTGTCATTTTTGTCCTTGCATCGTAGCAATTTTTATGGTGTAATGCGCAATAATGCTGCAAATGCCCCTACACCACAATGGCAAAGAATCCTTTAAAACAATTCCTGTATCTTGATGGTGATCCAGATCACCACCAAAATTTAATGGATTGTTCCTTTACCAGCCCCGACTCCTCTAGAAAATTTCAATGAAATCTGTTGATAACTGTTTGAGTAATCCTGCTTACAAACAAACTGACAAATAAACAAACAAATGACTCCTGCCTAGCGGGACCATTGTCAAAATCGTCTGATGTCTGACTCGAGACTTCAAATCTCTGCCAGCATAACTGGATTTGTACTTTGGCCTATATCTCAGCTGTACTTAATCTCCGCCAGCATAGCTGGATTTGTACTTTGGCCTATATCTCAGCTGTACTTTGGCCTAGATATGATAAATTTAATCACTTGTTCCTCTTGTGCTACTGTAATGCCCCCGTCACACTTATTCAAAATCAGCAGGAATCAAGCAGAACTAGCCGGAATGAAGAATTCGCGCAACGTTCGGGCGGGAATTTCAAATTGACCAAAATTCTTACAGCTTTGAAGAATTCCGTTTGAATACTTAGAATGCACTTCGAACCCGCTTCAAATGATTCTTGTACATTCTGGGTGTATTAGCTCTCGAATGCAGCTTGAATGTAGTTGGAACACAGTAGGAATATTTAGAATGCTGTTAGAATGTAGTCAGAATATTTATAATACACTTTGAATGCCGTACGAGTGCGGTTCAATTGCTGCCTGAACACCACCCGAAGTCTGGTTGGAAGGTGCCTCGAATGCTGTACGAATTCACCTCGAATGCAGTCAGATCGCTCCTGGATTGGCCGCCGAATATGGTTGGAACATCCAAGAATTCAAACAGAGTGCAGCTCGAATACTCAGAATGTACTTACAATGTAACACGAGTGTCCCATATGCGTTGATTGAGTAATTGCTGACTACAGCAGGGGAACATAAATATGCCACTAAAACTGACGCCGAATGCGTGAGAGTTAACAGGTATGCGTTATTAATGAAAACTGGCCACGCCTGATAATGTTGAGAGTTTTCAGAGTTTCTGTAATTGTAATTTAAATGAACGATTGAAAACAGGTCATGACTAATCATTATCTTTAAGGGATTGATTTTAAGGTGAATTGTTTTGATATCGAAATAGATTCCGGCAGCAATCAAGATGCATTTGAGGTGCATTCTGGCAGGATTTGACATGGCTTGCCATTTGATTCTCCCTCGAATGTAATCAGAATGTTTTGAATGCTGTTGGGATGCCGTAAGAATATTTATAATACAGTCAGAGCGCAGTTAGAATACACTTCGAATGCCGTTCGATATTTCTCCACTTCGAATGCACCTGGAAAGTTTTGAGCATGAGCAAAGCATTCGGGCCGGCCACAAGAACGGGCCCCAAATATTTGGAATGCACTCAGAATGCAGTCAGAATTTTTAGAACGCACTTCAAATATCCAGGAATATACAAAGAATTTTCATTCTGACGGCATTCTGGCTCATTCCGCCTCTAGTGTGACTAGGGTTTAACATCCTGCAAAGTTTGGTTAAAATCTACGCAGCCGTTTTTGAGATATCCTGCTAACAAACAGACAGACAGATAGACAACTAACGGAATGAAGTGACATGGTTGTCGATTTCGACAACCAACAAACCAACGCCAGCTAAAAAATAACCTCCTTGTCAGAGGTAAATATTTATTTTTGTCCTCACTGAATAGTACATTTATGCTTCAGTTTAGAATTCTGTCCCTTTACAGATGACTAAAATTAATTCCTGAGTTCTGGGACATTAATAAGAGATAGTGCTGGCTGTAACAGCTTCCATGTGCTTTATGGTGCAGTAAAGCAGCGATGAATATGATTCGAACCCTTGCGCTTGTGAGATGCTTGTTCATTAACAGAGTCTTATAACTGACAGCAACAACAAAGTCGACTTACGAAGCTCAGAAAAGCGCAATCTGTCTGATTCAATGAAGCAGCTCCTGAATTTCCCCCCACACACTAAAAGAACAGAAAAATCACCATTTGTAAAGTCCCTCAATTTGATTGGTCAGACGTAAATGGCTGTTCAGAAAGTCGTTGTTTTCCTGTATAAAAACTGGCCGCTGTTGCCTTTCAGCACTAGAAGCCAGTTTCAGGCCGCCTGTGCCTCCATATTCCCTCGCCGGAGCCGGGGCACGGAAACAAGCAGCTAATTAATCTCCAACCCTTCACGTCCGTCTGCTTCCTCTCCTCCAATTTGTCACCTAGCAACAGGGCTCTGTTGTTCAATCCAGAGCTATTGCAGCCGCAGGGTAGATTTAACCCTTTGTGCGCCCCCCCACCCCACCACCACCATCAGCACCACCGAATATCCTTCCTCCCATTTTCAATTTCAGCTCATTTCAACCAAAAAGTGTTTCCAGTTTCTCCTGACTGTGGGGATGAATTATATTGACGGGACTCTGATTCACTGAACTGGGCTCCTATTCGTCACAAAAAAACATGACTCAGTAAATGAAATGGGTTGCATCGGGATTTAGAAAATCTCTTTCTCTGGCTATCCTGCGTTTTGAACAGAAGCGTTATTGCACTACAATGCCAAGTCGCCAGATGACCTTTGTCACTGATCAATTCTTTCATTGGCAGAGCTTTTTGGTGTATTAAAAACATATGAGGACCACAAAGGAAAAACGATCAGAGTCCAAATTTTGCATTTTGGTATATTTTATATATTATATATGATATATTATTATAATATTTATAATACTATATAATAATATATTATAATATTTTATTTATTTTATATGTTTTGCATATTTTTTCAGTGCTTTTTTTCTAAGATCGTTTTGAATTTTTAATTCATCATTTCTCCACAACGTGAAAATTTGACTGATCATTTTCCCATTGTGGTCTTCATATGAGTTTATTTACGTGTGTAAGATGTGGCAGCCTCCGTCATGAAAGCGAGTCTCAGATGACCAATAACATGCACTCTCAGGAATGAGAGATATTGGCTCTGGGAGTCAGAGAGGAAGTGATTGCAGGAAGTGAAAATGAAAGACTCGGTGTGAACAGATGTCGTCTTTTCCTTTGCTCTCTGCTCCCATGTTATCTTTATTTCTGCCACATTGCCCATGGTGACTGCCGCTCCGCTGCCTCTCATCTGTCAAACACGTCTCTTTTCTTTCTCCCAGTAATGTTCCGCACTTCCTGCCTGCCCATCTCTCCGATTCTCACTCTCCACCTCCTGCTCTCTTTCTCTGACTCTCTCCATCTCTGCGTCCATCTCTCTATCCCTTAATGTTATTTATGTTTTTATTCGAAAGGTATTTATTATGTTCATCTTCCTGTTGGCTGAGATTTTATTTTGTTTTGTACATAATACTTTGTTGAGGGCTGTATTTCTTTTGTTGTAATACAGGAAATCAAAGATCTTCATTTCTCTCTCTCCTCACACACACATGCAAACATGCATGGTGCAATCACCTGAATAAATACATAAATACAGTATAGCTCATCTATACAGTATAGCTCTGTTTTACATGTTATGGAAAAGAAGGGCAGCGTGATCTGTTGATTTCCTGTTTTACGTGCCAAGTTCCTACTATGAAAAGAAAGGATAGGAGCATGATCTGGTGATTTTCTGTTTACCCGATGAATTCCTGCTATTAAAATGGGTAGGGGTGTGATCTGGTGATTTCCTGTTTTACACATCGGATTTTTGCTTTTTAAAGAGGATACGGTCGTGATCTGGTGATCTCCTGTTTCAATTGTCAGGTTCTTCCTATTAAAAGAGGATAGAGGCATGATCTGGTGATTTTTTGTTTTACGTGTCGGATTTGTGCTATAAAAAGAGAATGGAGACGTGATCTGGTGATTTCCTCTCTTACATGATAGGTTCCTGCTATTTAAAAAGATAGGGGTAAGACCTGGTGATTTCCTGTTTCACTTGTCAGGCTCCTGCTATTAATAAAACATAGGGGCATGATCTGAAGTGCTGAACTGCCCTTTTTCTCCAGTCTAGAGATTGTCTGGTTTCCTGCTTTACACCTTATTGAAAAAGTCAAGTACTCGCTGTCCTCTAAATTAATCAACAGTACAGGAAGCCGCCAGCAGCAGTGAGAATTATAGCTGACGATAGCTCAGTGTCTGCTGGTGTGTGGCATACTGTATTTTCATAATCACATTTATACTCAATGTGTGTGTTTTTTTTTAAAGTACTGCCCACCATTTACAGCTCCACTCCAGAGAATATTGCTGTTAACACTGGATAGGCCGAAGGTCCATGTGTTGTGGATAATATAGAGCTTTCCCCGTAATTCAGCTGTTTTGTTTTAATTCGTTTGTGTCTGAAGTGCATGGCTGTGGCCTGGTGCGTTTGTGTTCTTGGGAGTGGGCTGCAGGATAACTAAGCCGTGTAAATGGATTTCGCCCGCGATATGAGTGTGAACACGCGCGGACGGACGAGGATTTTGTCTGCCTTGAAGTTCTATGGGATTTAGCGCCCCCTGTTTGTAGTAGAGCACAGGCGCATTTCACAAACGTATGTTAATCTGCCCCACCCCCTTGGAAGAAAAAAGAACAGCTTTTATCCTCACAGGTGTGCATGTTTTTGTAGATCACACCCTGTCACTCACTTCAGCAGGAAGTCGCTAACCCGCTTAGCTTCCCGCCGGGCCGTCGCAAAAACGAGCGTGCCCTTCCTGGTTTCGCTCCAATCGCTCTTCTTCCCACGAAACAGCAGGTTTTCCTCACTGTAGGCAAAGAGAGCCAATGGAACGGCGCAGATTTGGAAAACTCCAGACTTTTGCTACCAGCGTGAGGAAATCATGGCTTCTCAAAATAGTTTGTATTGCCGTCGCTTAAATAATCTTTTCTGCTCCCCCAAGAAAAAACCAAAACACTGGCTCTTCCGCTTAGAAAAACCAAAAAGTCCATCTTATCACATAAAAAACAAGGTCAAGAGTTTTAGTTCAGCTTTATTTCTTTGAAAACAGAAAATGTCGCCTTTTTCTTTCCCCCACTACCTGAAGGGCAGGTTGGAAGTCTGATTTAGCCGATGCCCGTCAGTCCACGCGTGCATGTGTGAGTGCGTCTAATCTTAAGCTGGGGACTTTTGTGGTCTCTAACCGCCTTGTTTTAAGTTTGTGTTGATTTATCAAGTTAAATTTTCTCATCTCCTTGACAAAAAGAAGTTTTAGTTGAAATGTTAGACTGAAATAGTTGATATTGTTGATTCTTTGTCATTTTTGCTGTGTTCTTTCCTTTGATCCTGTTTCAGAACGTCAATCAAACAGAGAGCCCATTCACTGTCTCTCTCAGTCTCTCCTTCTCTTTTATCATTTCTTTCATTCATTCATTCGTTCATTCATAATCACATTCCTACTCAAAGTACTCCCTTTATGTCACCATTTCCTTCAATGGGAGCCATGATGGCCGTTTCAGCCAATCACGTGCCAGTTCTGCTGCTCTTGCGTCACTGCTGACTTCCTCTATGTTTTTAAGAATGACGTTCCCTTCATACAACCCCACAATGCCACCTGGAGCACCCAGCATAGCGAGGGATTGGACAGCTTCTGTCTGCAAGAGCACTGTACTATTATTCAAAGCTCATCAGTTCCATGTAGCCAATCAGATCCCTCTCCTCTCTCTGCGGCGCTCTGTGATTGGGCTCCACAGGCAGGAGTGGACTGTCTCTCCTGAAGGGCTCAATTGTGGCTCATTAAAATCACTTTAAAGACAAAAGGTAACCGTGGTAATCCTCTGCCACCAGTGAAAATTGCAGGCAGTCCAATCCAATGTTTTTTAACCCTTTGAGTGCCGTAGGCAACTGTAGTTGCCCAGTGGCGTAAGATATCAGAACCAGATGCTGTTGAAAACCTATCATGTGTCAACTTGTTTAAAAGAGCTTCCGCAGGGGAGCTCTTTTAAACAAGTTGACACATAGTAGGTTTTCAACAGCTCAGGATAATAACATTTTTAATTCCTTGAAAATGTATTCAGCGCTCAAATGGTTAATGATTACTTACACTTTGTCTTCCTTTTGGGTGTGCGCTTTGCGATTTCAAAATTAAGTAAATTTTAAAAATTGCATGTAATATTAAAACGGCCAAAATAATTGACCAAAGACTGAATTTCATCGCCTGTCATTAAAGCCAGAGCGGTCGTGGTGCTTGTATTGTTTTACACTGACATTAATGCATTTGCCTATAATAAGACTTTCTTTCGTCTATCCTTCATGATTGTACTCAGGATTTCCTCATTTGGCTCTGCGTGAAGGTGGACGGAGGTTTCTGCATGTAAATTAACCAATCAAGATCGCCGTAAGGCAGAAAGAACGCTCGCTATGATGAGAGCAAATTCCACAGACCGCTGAACTCTCATGGTTTTGTTTGCTTAATTCATTAAGTACCTGTTAGAAGCGAGCATTTAGACCATTTGTATTCAGCATATCTATTGCTGCTATCACACGGCGATTTTAATAATTTGTTTACTTTAGTAATATAAGCAGCACTTGAATTAATAACACAAGGTTATTGTGGAAGTTTTATGGAATATTGGACCTGTATCCATGTTTTCTGTCACGCGGTCTGTCTTACGCCACTTTCCTCCTTCATTCTGTGAGATCCAGTTAGCCTCTGCTTTGGCATATTGTTGTGTACTTTCTGGGATTTATGTGTCTTAACTGCATCATTCAGCTGTCTCTCACTTGCCCTTGAAACCTTAATATGTCCCTGTTGCCATTACTCTGTTATTTCTCATTGCAAAAGGGTAAATTAACCTGCTTCCTGTTATCGCAGTGTGCCCCGCCTCCATCTTCACACATCAGTCACCCCCTCTCAGAACTAGCCTATCAGAATGACTTGTCACACTGCTCTGGTCTGTCTTCCCCGCCCTTGCCCATATCCTGCCCACTCCTCTCTAAGCCCCGCCCATTCCCACCCCACCTGACTGAAACCCTTCCTTTGTGAAAGTTGATTTGCTAACAACTCCTGTCTTTTACTAACAAAATGCTTCAGATTGTTAGTTTTTTCTTTTTTTCCCCAACTTTCTCCTTACTTATTTTATCATTTATTTTGTTTATTTATTTCTATATTGAAACAACTAACATTGTCTCATTCACGGAATGCCATTTATTTTATTTTTTCCTACTTGCGAACATACTAACCAAAAATAACAGTGTTGATTTGATTTATTTTTTTCTCCCCAATCCCTTTCATTTATTCAAACGGGTATTAAAAATAGATCCACGGTTATTTCTTTATTTCTTTATTTGGATTTATATGCATAATTTGGAACTAAAACAAACAAAACAAAACAACCATGCAGTTATTACTTTATTTATTGGCTTTATTTTTATTTTTTTGTTTGTTTGTTTGTTTGTTTGTTTGTTCGAGACGATTTGGTCAGTTGGTTTGCCATCAACTTTTCACAAGCAGTTTCGTTAATGAATGCAGCTTGTGGGTTAGCTGTAGATTTTTAGTTTTAGTTTTAGTTTTGTTTATTTTTTTTGTTTCTCAGGTACGGTGCCCTTTATTGAGTTCACAGTTTGTCCTTATTGTTTCCTTTTCTCCTTCCCCTGTTTCTCCCAAAAGCACGCAGGCATTGGACATGCTATGGTAAACAAACTGCATTATATGGTAGATATCACTCTAATTGTCTAGTTTGGTTTGCCCTGGGCTCCTTCTCTCTGTTTTATATTTCCTTTATTTTTGGCTCATTTATGTTAAACAAAAATAAATAAATAATCCACAGAGCAAGAACGCCAACCAGCTCATCGATTC
This sequence comes from Gymnothorax javanicus, assembly GCA_029692085.1. Taxonomy (NCBI): domain Eukaryota; kingdom Metazoa; phylum Chordata; class Actinopteri; order Anguilliformes; family Muraenidae; genus Gymnothorax; species Gymnothorax javanicus. The sequence goes on along the minus strand of CM056199.1, from coordinate 9,602,439 downwards.
CAAGGTGGACGGCAGACGGTTCATCTCGTTTTTTTTTTTTTAAGTTTGTTTCACTGTTGATTTCTGTTAAGTACGAATACTCCCCTCCCCTCACCTCCCCAAGTTTAATCCAACTCAAAATGAACATTATAAAAACATTAAACGCTGACATTGAAATTTCATTGTGCTCTATATAGTATAGTTTATTTTATTTTTTTTTTTTTTAAATTTTATTTTAGTTTGTATATCAATGATTGCCACTGGTATTTTTTTATCAATCTCCGTATGAAGAAATAAAGAATATTTCCTGATTAAAGATAATAAACATGATCACTTGATTGATATCTCTTATACTTATATCTTCTTTTTTTTCTCCCTTTTGTTGATTTTGTTGAATTAATACTTTCCCTGGAAGTGAACAAACACAGTGGACACCAGGAAATATAAAGCAGATATGAATTATGAATTGAATATGTATTTTATTATTGTGGCTCCAGCGACAGGCAAGAAGAGTATTCATAATTATTAACGTCTTGTTTTTTTTTTTTTTTTTGGCTCTGCATAACATCAGCCATCTGTTCTGGATTTATCCCGGCATCATCATGTGGCTTGTGTTTTCACTTCTGTGTACCAAGCTCATTTCACAAAAAAAAAAAAAACAAAAGAAAACAAAACACACAAACAGGGGAAATGCATTTTGCAAAATTGAAAGGAAAGATGTACATGCTGTGTAAGTCCTATGCACACTGTGGTTTGGTGCATGCATTTTTGTCACAGTCTGAAAATTGTGAAAATTGAAGATGATCAACCCATTAAACTGAAACTTTTCACTTAAATTTTCCCTTAAGTCCTTTCAAAGTCAGAAAGAGCTTTTTTTATATCATTAGACAAGGTCACATACATATTCTGTATCTGCTGGTTGCAACGCTTCACTGAAGCTACATCACACATCCACTGAAAAATAGTCAATCCCAGGATGCCATGTTTTACGGCCACAGCATTACATCAAATGGAAAATATCTAGACCTTATACATGATTTTATATACATTTCCCTGTAATTCAGCAGGACATATTTAGAATTTTTGATAACCGTGAGATGTCTCCTAGAATTGAAAATAGGCCTGAAATTTCATAGGTATGAATACAGCAGCAGCATTCGACAGAACCTAATATATATTGGCAGCTTATATATATATATATATATATATATATAGGCAGCTTACAAATGCAAAATCAGCCAATTGCATGGTCTCATGCATAATGGATGGATGTATGGATGCATGATTATATATCAGAGTCGAAGGGCCTTTCCCATCACACAGTTTGTATAAACATAACTTATGGAAATTAAAACGACGACTTTCCGCAACTGAGGGACAGCTTAACTTAACTCACTTTTTCAGCTATATTTACTTTTCTATGATTTCAAATCCCACGCAAAATGAATGACTCCCTCACCGTTTCCTTTGTAGTTACAGTTGACTGACCTGGTAAAATATAGGATCAATAAAGAATAAAATAGAAGCTGTCAGCAGCTTCCTTGACTGTCATCTCATTGCCATCGACATAAATTTAAGTAGCAAAGTAAAAATAATGGCGGAGTTGTATATTTCAACAGCAGACTCAATGGACACATTTTGTGGGAGGTATCCACAGAAGGAGATTGACAAAGTCTTCAGAAATGGCCCAAAATAGAGGTTAAATTATGGAAACTCCCGGATATTGACACCAACCCCTTGTATTCCCAGGCACTCCTCCTTAGGGCTGAAGTTATGGTCATGCTCGGAGCGCCTGATTTAGAGTTCGGCCTCTGTAGCATCTAAAACAAGCCTCAAATATGGCCTGCCCCCATTAGCTCCGGCGGCAGTGATTGATGGCTGTGATAGAAGTGTGATTTAGGGAATCGGCGGGTCATGACTCCCCTTTAATCAAACGCTAGGGACCGCGTTTTACGCTCAGTAAAGCACAGAGGCCACATGCGCCCGGGCCTGGCTAACGGATGCTATGCAGCAACTGAACATTAAGAGGACAGAAGTGATCCTTTTCTATGTGTAATTTAATCAAATATAAAATAATATTTTCAGAGTTGTTGTCATTTTTTGTGTTCATAGTGGTAGCAGTAGTAGCCGTAGTAATATCAGTAGTAGCAGAGGCAACAGCAGTAGGTGTTATACAACCCCAATTCCAATAACGTTTGGATGCTGTGAAAAATGTAAATAGAAACAGAATGCAATGATTTGCAAAGCATTTTTCAAATTGGGTTTGTAGTTATAGCAGTGGCAGTACATGTAGTAGTAGTATTAGTGCTAATGGTAGTAGTAATAGAAGTCGTTGCTGTTGTAGTAATAGTAGTGTTAGTGGAAGTAGTACTTGCTATAGTAGTAGTATTAGTAATATTAGTCGTAGTTGCTTTTTTGTGGCAATAGTAATATTTGTGGAAGTAGTACTAGCAGTAGTAATAGTTATTGCTGTTATAGTAGTAAATTTATAGTAGTTTTAGTGGTAGCAGGAGTAGCAGTACCAGCACAAAAGGCAAAATCAGTCAGTGTGTCAAGATGATGTAGCACATGCAGTGCTGGGCAAGAAGATGGGCCTCGCCCAAAGTGGCAGAATATTAATGAGGAATGTTATTTGTAGGGCTAAAATCCAAATTAAATAGTAATATATAACTCACTTTATATTTGAGAATTAAAAATAAATGAATAAATAATGACAAAAAGGACATCTTGGACTACTTCGAAGTATCTAAATCATCAATCCCAGCTAAGCTGCTTGTCCATTACCCAGAATGAACATGGGGGAGAACACAGTATTGCATCGCAGTACTAACAGCTCTGATTCAGATTTCAATGATGGCAAATCTGAACCTTGCATCAATCATGAAACAAATGAATGTAGTTTAGAGGAGTTGGAGTTCCAACGAGCAAGGCAGAGAAATGATTGAAAACATAAAGTCTATACACAGTTACATAGCTAGCTACCCATACGCAACCACATGTAGCTAGCGTTACTGCAAACCTGCCTGCTATTTTTAGCCAAATTGACTAGCTAGGTGGCCTACCATTAAGATCAATTAGGCCTACATAGATCTGTGGTTCTCAACCTTGGTCCAGGTCCATGCAACACTTCTGTCTGCCCCTAGTGCACTCTTACATTTTGCGTAAATTTCACCCACATTCTGGCTAGTTATAGATCTTTAGGCCACGGGTGCAATGCAAGGCCATCAGCATTCGTATTCCTGCAACCTCTTACTAAACATTCACCAGGTATGATGCTGCCAACATGGGGGAAAAAGCCGAGACATGTCTATTGCAATCCATCATACAATCTAGCTATAAAATGACCGGGTTCACTGCGTGACATTATAGTTCAGAGGTCGCCGCTCAGACTGGCTGGCGGCAAAAATTGATTGTGGTCACCAAATTTAATGTTATCAAGTTAGGAAACTGGAAGAAACTTTAAATAGTCTTTTTCTTTCAGTTTTCAGGTATATATGAGCATTAACATAGATCTGGCAATAACATGCCCCTTTCAGTGAAAAATTAACAAGGGTTCAACAAATGCACTCAGACCTCTGTGCCACCATTAACTTAATAACTTTAGCTGCCGTGAACTTTTGAAAAAGAGCTGGAAACTGCTTCACTGTGAAGCTGAGCTGCTTCACTGTGAAAAGTCAGTTCATGCTTCGGAGTTCAGGAGAATATTGTAGAAAGGCTTGCTATCTCAGATAAAAAGCCATTTTATAAAGAGGAATCATCATGTGTTATTTTTCAGCTCGTATTTTTGTAAAAAGCTGCACCTATAAGGCTTAAAAATGTAAAGAAATCAGAGGGAAAATCGGTCCCATATTAAGTTACTTTATCAATTTGTTTAAACGTTGCTAATTTCTCGATCAGTTACATGTTATTAATACCATTGAAAGCAGTATATTTTGCCATTTGGGCCCATTTTCATTTATTTATTTATTAACTTATTTTTGTCCAGGAGTGTAATAAAATCAGCCAATAAAATGGGTTTAGCAGTTTCCAAATTAGAATGAATATGCTCAGTTGACATAAGATGATAAATTAGTGTAATAAAGGTGATGGAGATAGCTTGTATCTTTGTTTTAGGTACTCCTTCACACTTCAGTAACACTGCACCACTTTGCAGACGTAATTGGTTTGGAGGTCAGAGGTTAAAAGCCCTTCCAAATGGTCTCTGACTGATTTTATGGTGAATAAGACATGCTAATTAGCAAATGTTCATCACTGGAGCAAAATAATGGGGCGAGCACTTACTAACTGCAATTTTATTTTACAGAGTCATATGCCCCGACACACCGCTGTGGAGAACAGATTATCTGGACACCGAATGATACGATGAAAGAGTGAGAGACAAAGAGAGGGAGAGAGAAAGGGAGAGAGGGAGGAAAGAGACAGAGGAATTGACTGAAACATAATTGTCTTTGTCCATCATCCTCACTGAATCCAGGCCAAAAAAAAAAAAACCTAGCAAACACAAAATTAATTAAACAGGTAGTTCCTCAATAGGCTTTTTTTCACAAAACATGTCTGTATTGCCTTTGATACTTGTCTCAGATGCCTTCTCTGAAGAGAAGCTGTCTGTTGAGGACTCATTGCTGATTAGCAGTTCCTCCACATATATGTGTGTGTGTGTATACTCCTTGAAATACTCCTTGATTTTAAGTCTGTAAATGAAATGTGGGGTAGATTCAAGGGTGGTCTACTTGATGCACACTGTAAATTCATTCCAAAGGTGTGCAAATGTAAGTTCAAAAAGCAGCATCCTCAGTGAATGATTACAGCTATTCGGAAGAGTTTTAGGGAAAAGAGGATTCTTTGTACAACATACATACGGGACAGTAAAGAAAATACTAAGGCTGAATACTGTAAAATGTGGGCTAAGGTCAAAAAAGAGTTGAGGAATGCTAGATGACTGTATGAAAGGCAAACTGTAGAGGGGGCAAAGACTAATCATTAGCGATTTTTTCTTCAGTACTGCTGTAGAAAAAGGAAAGTCAAAGAGGAGGTCAAGTGTATAAAGAATAAAGATTGATCACTGCTGTATGAGAATAAGGATATTGCTGATGCCTTAAATAGTTACTTTGTCGAGAATTTTACCTCAGAGCGGATTTTTATAACGTCAGAGGGCATTTCCAATACTCAAAATTATTTAGCAGAAATTGAGATTGGGGATAATGAAGTATTAGACAAATTGCATTAATTTTAGACTAATAAGGCGGCAGACCCTGTTGGCTTATACTCAAGAGTTGTCAAGGAAGTTAATGAGATCGTCTCTAAACCACTGTCAGTTAGGTGGTCTTTAGAAGCTAGAAAAATACCAAATCATCAGAAGCAGGGCAATATAATACCAATGTATAAGAAAGGGGACTGTATTGAGCCAGTTAAATTACAACCCCATTTCCTAAAAAGTTGGGACACTGTGTTAAATGTAAACAAAACAGAATGCAATGATTTGCAAATTAAATAAAACCCTATATTTAATTGAAAATAGGACAAAGACATCGTACCAAATGTTGAAAGTGATAAATCTTATTGTTTTTTGAAAAAAATGGTTATTTGAAAAATATCTGCTCATTTTGAATTTGATGACAGCAACATGTTTTTAAAAAAGTTGGGGCGGGACAGTAAAAGTAGCATGATGCTAAAAAAAAAAAAAAAGACAACTGGCAGAACATCTCACAGCTAATCAGATTATTTAGCAACAGGTCAGTGACATGATTGGGTATAAAAATTATTTCATTAGCAAATATGGTGAGGGCTTAACTACTCTATGTAAGGCTGCATGGGGAAATTGTTCAACAATTTAAGAATAACGTTTACAATGTAAAATTGCAAGGAATTTGGGGATTTTATCCTGTATGGTCCATAATATCATTAAAAGATTCCGAGAATCCAGAAAAAAATCTCTGCATGCATGGGGCAAGCCCAGCATCCAATTTTGAATGGCTGGTCCTCAGATGGCATTCCATTAAAAACAGACTTGATTCTGTAGTGGAAATCACTGCATGGACGCAGGAACACTTCTGGAAACCATTGTCAGTAAACGCAGTTTGACTCTGCATCTATAAATGCAAGTTAAAACTCTGCCATGTAGAGATTAAACTACATATAAACAAAATCCAGAAACACTGCCTTCTTCTCTATGCTCAAGCTCATTTAAAATGTAATTTTAAAGGCACAGTAGTTGGTCTCCTTAATTCCCAAACACTTACAAAGTGTTGATCAAAGAAGACGTGATGCAGCACAGTTGTAGACATGCCCAATGCCAACTTTTTTGAAACTTGTTGCTGGCATCAAATTCAATATGAGCACATATTTTCCAAAAAACAATAAAATATGGCTCATTCCATACTAAACTGTACAAATGTGTTACAATGGTGATGAAAATTCAAATCCACCTTTTCCAATTCTGCAACCACTGACATCGCCATCTGCTGGCCATTAAATGGAATTCAATTTCCGCATTGGCCTCACTTTTCAGACCCGAGTGCTGCGTCCATCTTTTTACACAGTCTATGGTGATAGCGTACAGATTGTTTATGTTTTCACGGCCGTAACACAATATTAGGACACGGAAAATTTTTCATTATTTTTAAAAGCATGGTATATATGATTGTCTGACGCCTTGTGAAATTTTGATGCAGGAAGTGAGTACCTTATTTTGCCGAGGTCATCTTTACGCCATTTGCATACATTATGCAAATTAACCCACAGGGATGGACGTAACATGTGAGGACGCAACTGGTTACGCCCACGACGGTTATTTCAAATTGCATTTCTGATCAGACGAGTCCCGATAATTTAGTGCAGACAATTGAAACTGTTATTATGGGTATTTCTCTGCAGTATTTAATTTCACTTTCTTTCGAAGTATCAACAGACATGTCATGAGCATTTCATGAAGTTGGCTGCCAAATTCTGAAACAAAATATGTCCTTCACAATGCCTTGGCTGACATCAGAACACCACTTTTTCTGCTGTGTTGTTGGGCCGATGACTCTGATTTTTTCTTATGCATATCTTCAATCCGGGAGTGAATAAATATGAACAATGCAAATCATTTAATTCTCCTAGAAAAAATTTTATTGACCATTCTTATACAACACAGTGAATTGTACAGTTTAGTATGGAGTGACCCATATCTCAGTTTCAGCATCTGATATATTGTCTTTGTACTATTTTCAAATAAATATAAAGTTCAAATGATTTGAAAATCATTGCATTCTGTTTTTATTTAGATTTTACACAACGTGCCAACTTTTTTTGGAATTGGGGTAGTACTAGCCTATCAGTTTACTGAAATCTGTCATTAAAGATGAGCTGGAAATATTTCTTGAACGTAATAACATCTTGTAAGATAGTCAACATGGTTTCCATAAGGGAAGGTCATGCCTGACAAACCTTTGAGAATTCTATGAAGAGGCCACCAAGACTTATGATCAGAGCAGGGCCTATGATATGACATACTTGGATTTTCAGAAAGCATTTCATACAGTGCCACATGGGAGACTAATTTTTAAAAAGATGACCATTGGAATTATAGTAAGTATTTTGGAATGGATTTGGAACTGGTTACAGGACAGAACACAAAGAGTTGTGGTCAGAAGAATCTCATCCGAGCTAGGCATTGTGGGAAATGGAGTCCCTCAGGGATCGGTGCTGGGACCCCTGCTGTTCATCATCTACATTAATGACCTCGATAGGAATATTGAAAGTAAATTAGTTAAATTTGCAGATGACAGTTTAGAGTCCACTAAAGTGACTCAGGATGATTTAGATAGAATTCAGAATTGGGCAGAAATTTTGCAAATGAAATTCAATGTAGCTAAATCTGAAGTTGCACATGTTGGCAATGAAAACAATAAATTACATGGAAAGTTTAAAACTGGAGTGTGCTCTACATGAAAAATATCTGGGAGTTATTCTCGACCAAACCCTTACACGTTCTAGACGCAGTGCTTTAGCAGGCCAACAGGATGCTGGGATATACAGAATAGCCAAAAGTATTTGAGTATAAATCTAAGGAGGTTATACTTCTCTTGTACAACACATTCAACAGACCACACTTAGAGTATTTTGTGCAGTTTTAAGGACCATACTTCATGAAAGATAAGGAGGCTTTAGAAAAAGTTCAGAGAAGAGCCACAAAGGTAATCCCTGGTATAAAAGATGAGAACTATGAGGAGAGACTAAAGTTTCTTTATCTCTTCAGTCTTGGGAAAAGACTTGAAAATATTTTAAACATGTTAAAGGGATTAGCAACTGTAACTAAACTGGATTACTTAGGCCGAGTTCTAATGTAATTGCAAAACTCGGGGTCACAAATGGAAGTTATCCAAGGGTAAATTTAGCACTGATTTCAGAATTATTTTTTTTTCCCCCATACGGCGAGTAATCTTAGTGTGGAATAGCTTGCCTGGCCATATCGTAGAGGCCGACAGTCTCTGAGTTTTCGAGACCAGCCTTGATATAGTGCTAGATACCATTTAGTCTTTGAGTATCTGAGGTGTTAAGATCACTTCAGCGATAGGAAAATGGCAAGCCTAGTTGGGCTGAATGGCCTGTTCTCGCCACTCATGTTATGTTATGTTGTCTTATGTTATCTCATGTTATCTCATGTGTCTGCTTAACAAGTTGGTCTTGCCCACTGACTGTCTTGTTCTTTCATTACAAACTCAGCCCCATCACATACACAATGGCCCCTCATTGCCTGTCGCTGGAGACAAATGTATGACAGGGTCACTGGAAAATATTTTACCTGTAAGCGCCACTGTCCTCATCAAACACAAATACTAACTCCCTCAAACCCTCAAAACCTTAACTCCTGGTACCACTCCCCGCATGCAACAGTTGGCTATCTTTTATTTATTTATTTTTCTTAATTATAATTTTTGCCTTATTGATTTTTTTGCATATATGTATGTGCATCTATGCTTAGCATCTATGACACATACACATATAAACTTGTTTTGTTTTTGTTTTTCCCAAGAAGGCTACCGAGATCCTTTAACAAAAAGAAAATAAATGAAAATATATGTATATATATATATATATATATATATATATATATATATACATATATATATATACCATTAAGTTTGCCCTGCTTCTAGATCTCCTCTTATTGATGTTTCTTTTAGTCACAGACCTCAAAAATAACTTCCCAAAACAATCAGACCTAACATCCTGCCACACTAAAGAAAGGAACAATGCGACAGCTAATGGGAGGGGAATAGAGGCTGGGGTGGAGGTTTTGTTTTCGAGATGGAATGAAGGAGCGGGAGGGAATCGAGGAAACTGGAGACTGTGGGAGAGTCATCTTAGACCAGTGGTCTCCAACCGTGTACCTGTAGTGGCACCAACCGGAAGCTTTTCACTCCGAACGAACCAAAGTGCACCTCATTTACACAGATCGGAGTTACAGTTTGTTGGTGTTGGTAACTAGTAATTGTGCTGTTTTCGTAAATTCATGTCAAGTACTATGACCTCGCATTCCACAACCCCAAGTCAGAAACAAATTTATGATGGTATGGTAAATCAAAATTAAAGCTGAAAGCTGTGATTTTCAAGTGATCTGTATTATGTTGAAATCAATGTAACAGCACATTATTTTCATTATTTTTCATTATTTTCATCACATGAAATTGATTGATTTTTCAAAATAAACACATCTCAAATTAGACTTGCGACATATTTCAAAGGTTTAACTCCTGTGTAATGTTGCCGTTGCATTTCACGACACATATTTAACCTTTATACCCCCGTTCCACAGAGCTTAGGGATTGAATACACTGAGAGATTAGATGTTTCAGGTGTAACTTTGTTCTGTTCTGTCTGCAAACAAGTCTTAAGTTGTGCACTAGTGTGGGGTCTTCCTTGTTGCAATTAGCATTTCAAAATGTACCGTAAATTCTCTTTCGGGCAGTTTGGACTGCAGGCAGGAACTGCAAATCCCCTGTAGTGCATGTAGAATGTGGTTTGCATTGTCTTCTCGAAATATCCGCGGACATCCCCAAAAGATGTTGTCTTGGTAGCAGCCTATGTTGCTCCAAAATCTCAGTGCACTTTTCAGCATTAATGGTACTATCACAGAAGTGCATGTTACCCTTGCCAAGGGCACTGACTCAGCCCCGTACCATGTCAGACCATGAGTTTTGGTCTTGTCACTGGCAACAGTCCGCACGGTCCTTTTCTTTTTTGGTCCACTTGGCATGCGTTTCTTCTGAAACAGACCTGATACATTGATTTGTCTGATCACTGTTCGTTTCCACTGTGTGTTGGTCCATTGCAATTGCATTCTAGCCCAGAGAAGTTGACACTGTTAACGTAAGGCTTCCTTTTGGCACAGTAAAGTTTTAAATTGCATTTGTGGATGTAATTATGTATTTAGTGCTTACAGAGGTTTTCCGAAGTAATCCTGAGCCCGTGTGGTTAAATGACTGTTATTGATGCAGTGAAGGCTGAGTGATCAGAGATAAAGGGTATTCAGCTTCGGCTTGTGGCCTTGCCCTTTACACACAGAAATTCCTCCAGATTCCTCGAATATTTCCATTATTTTAAGCACTGTAGTGGGTGAAATATCCAAATCCCTCCCTATCTCTCTTTGAGGAACATTGTTTTTAAACCTCTCATTGGATCTCAGGCATTTATAGGCAAATGGACGATCATTGGTCCTGAAGGACTTGGCCTTTCCTGGATGCTGCTTTTGTCCCAAATTATGATTATAACCACCTGCTGACATCAGCTGCTCCAAGTTATTCCACTTTTTGCCTCATTTCAAGTCCTAAATTTCCTCTTTCCTCTTTCCCCCATTTTTTTTGTTTTTTGGAATGAATGGCAGGCCTGATTGGCAGTAATGGACGTACAGTATATTTGCAAATAAAATGAAGTTAGCCAGACAAAACATCAAATATCTTGTCTTCACACTTCATATGTCAATCATCTTATCCTACTGTCTGCGACAAATTACAAGTCAAAGTAAATGTAAAAATTCCCACTTTCTACTTTCATGTGTATTTTCTATACCATCCTAACTTTTCTCTCTGAGTTGGGGTTGTACTTGTAATCCAATTTAAACTGTATAATTGCGGTGCCTTTTCCCCAGAGATAAAAAAGCAGTCCACTCCATAATTACATTAGTGATGCCTGAGTTGTACTCACAGTTTTGTACCCAATTACACCTATTTGATGATACGCACATGAGAGTGTAAGACCTATATAATTACAAACCATGAATCGAGCAGAAAGGGCGCTTTGAATTGAATAAAATGATTATTTAGATAGTGATGTATGACCGAAATGCTCCTCCATTAAATGTTGAAAAGAAATGCCTGGCCCCTCCCCCAGTCTGCCTCCCAGCCCCGCCCACTCCCTGACCCCTCAATCCCAAACAACAGTCTCCATAACCTCCCTCTCCTAATTGCTTTTACTTCTGATAACCCCATTGGTTATTGTTTGACGCTAAGCAATTTTAGTCTTTTTTTATTGTAATTTCATTTGTCTTTGCGTCCTGTCGCATGCCCTTACAGCTCGCACCCCTGACGTCCTCGTAGCGCAAGCGAGTCGTTGTTCTAACCATCTGACGTGCGCATGCATGCACACTCGTGTGCGTGTGCGTGTGTGTTGCGTGTCTGTTAACAGGAGTACTTCATTTATTTATTTTTAATCTCATTCTGATAGTCTTTGGTTGCTTCGTTGTTGCTTGAATCGGTTCCTCTGTGGCACATTCTTTGCCGTCATCGGTGTATGATTTGTTGGAATGCTTACGCAAATGGGTCTGCTCTCGTCATTTTAAATATATACCTGTATACCCCATTTCCACATTTACATGCATGGCTTGTGTATATCGTACATTTGGCAGCTTGGTTAGATATTGTTTTTTTTTCTTTCTTTTAACCGAACTGAACTAAGCTAGAGAACATTGTCAAGTTCAGTCAATTTTTCTAACTGAATCAGTGAGAATATCAGGAAGCCTCTTTTTTTGGTTGTTTTTTTTTTTCTGACCCCAGCAGTTATTACTAAATTTTGAAAAGCTCATTCTAATATACTGATTGAATCAAACCTTTTGTTGTAACTGTACTAACAACCATTTTTGTGTCTGACTCCCCCCTAACTTACTAAAGTACTAACCTATCCAACTCACCACCCCCTCCTTCCTCCCTCACCCCAACCCTTAACCCATAACTACCAACACAAAAACAATGTTTAAAAATGTCCTTAACGCTTTCCTACCTACATGCAAGAGGACAGCTCTAAACAAACATTCTCTCTTTTTTATCCCTCAGAGGTCTCTGTTACTAATACAGGAACAGGATGTAAAATGCTCTACAAACAGGAAATGGCCCTGGAGATTCCAAGCGGAGCATCCTCAAAGTCCGAGAAGTCATTAAAACCCAAATTCCTTTTGTATGAGCACCTTAGCATCCAAATTTTTCCTTTGCTAAAAGTGGTTCAGCTGCCAGCCACCATCTGGAGTTCCTGCCACAGACAAGACCTCCACTCCACCAGGGGGCATCATTTCATTTTTGGAAGTACTGGTGTATTGTCCCTCTTCATTACTGAGGGAAGCCTCTGAAATGGGAGTTGAGAGATGTTATTTGATTGGGGTGCCTGGTGTTTGGTGTGCCAGTTCATTTGACGCTGAATAAATCTCCCCCAAATTTGTTTCCGAATTGCAGGTTCAAAATTTTGCATCTTTAACGAGGTGAGTAAAATATGTGCTTTCTGGAAATCCGAATCTTTGAAATATAAAGTTTTTTCTTTAGCTTATTTTCAGTTTTATTTTTTGAGGAGGGGTTTTGGCGCGGAGCTTTATACAACTGTAGATAGTTGTCCATTCACGTATGTAAATATACGTTTGGAAACTCCACTAGCCCGTTGACATTGCAAGACATCGCTTGGGCACCTTATCAACTGCTGCAGGTGAGTGATTTCCAAGGTAAGCCATGCCTCCTTATGTCAAAGTCTTCAAGACAATAGGAACTCTCATTAAAACAGATTCAGGGCCTTTGAGAATGCAAACTCGCATTCATACTGAGAGGCTGAGCGTTAATTCAACTCTAGTATAATTCAACTCTAGTTAATTCAATTCAAGTATATTTGGATTCAAGATGAAATGGCAGTTCAACATCAAAAAACAAGATTTGTGAAACTGCTAATTTTGGTGTTGCAGTTTGTTTCTGGGTTCCCATTGGCCAGATCCACTCAGATTTAGTGGACATGTTTTTGTTTTGATGCATGATGAAGAATGGAGAGAATTTATCCGAGGGAGTACGGTTTTCCCCAAACAGGAGAACAAGAGCGTCAGGGTTTTGTCTCTCGGCACAGTGCGCTGGCTTTCAACCATGTTTCTGTAGAAGCAACATTTGTCTTGATTTCCGGAGAACTTGCTGGAGCTTTGAATTCCCTCTTAGTGAAGACAGATCTTTCTTAGTGCCATGTAGACCTCAGCATTTCTCCACTGTGACTCAGGATTGATGGACCTTCTGTTTTCAGGTTTTCCCCCCATTTAACCGCAGGATGCAATGGGTTACCTCTCACACTCCGTCAACAAAATCTCTCCCAGTGCACTTATTCCTATTTGAACACATTTTTCTCCCAAATAAACTTCCCATGCTTATACGCTGAATCAGTACAGTGCTTGTAAGCACAGTATATGTGTCTGTGGGTGATGATACAATCAGTAAGGTCAATATGTATTTGTGTAATTTTGGCTCTGTATGTGCACCACTGTGGATTTGAAATGAATGATTCATGATTTGCTCGCAGGCAAGACTTTCAGCTTTAAAAATGTCAAAAACATAGTATTAAGATGTAGAAATTACCTCCATTTTTATACAATATACCCTCAATTAAATGCAAGGGGCTCAAAAGCAATTGGACAAAGTAACATGATCAGAAAATATATCTGCACGCAGCAAAGAGGGGTCTAGCACTGGAGGGCCGCCAGGAGGACCGTTAATCGGGGGGAAAAAAACCCTGAAGAAGACATCAGTCCATCACAGGGTGAACAGAGATATTGCCATCCACTCTTACACTCACACTTATGAGCAATACAGCATGTCCAAGTGACATTACCTGAAATTGTTTGGACTGTGGTGGAAAACCAGGATGCCCAGAGGGAACCCATATTAACACAGGGACAAGCTACAAACTCAACCCAAATACAGCCCTGATCTTGAAACTTCCATGTTGTTAGCCTGTTATGTTATCTACAGTATGTCCTCCACTGCACTGTATGCCACTGCATATAAGCTTAAATGGAAGCAGTGGCGTAGAATGCTGTGTGCCTCCTTGGGATGTTGTAGAAAGAAGTGTCAGTGTTGTTGATGGAGTTAAATTTTTTGGTATTTGAAATAAATCCAAAATGGTGGGAAAATGGTTGAGAACGCCATATTGCCATAATATAATAAGGTGCGTCGGATTAGAAAAGGACCCCCCATTTTCAACATTATCTTTGGTAAGACTTTTTGAAGATCTAATCTTATTTTCTTGTGAAAAAAATATTTCATTAGTAAGTAATACTTTACGATAAGGGTACATCATGTAACGTTAGCAAATGTAGTAAGAAGCATTAACTGTCAGTTATTTAAATGTAAACTACTAATCATTTACTAATGGTTTTCATGTTAACTAAGGTATTAATTTATACATTATTGAATAGGTTGATAGTTTGAGGTGTAACTCATGTGATGCTTAAGGGATGTTTTCAACTTCATAGTAAGGATGTCAAAGAGCATTAAAGGGACATTATCATGGTACAGCAAGTCACACTCTATAGCTGCATAAATATAGAATATCAATCATGTGTTGGAAATTTTTCATTTGGGGTCATCCTTTCGAATTGTTAAGGTGTTTTTGAGAAGTTTATGGAACGCGCCTTGACACTTCCAGCAGACAGTATTTTTGAGGAAATACCGCAAGTGGCGTTGAAAATAGTGACATCATCCCGGCTAACTATGGCTGTCATTTTCATCTGTATTGCGTTCATGCATTATGCATTGTGATGATGATACTTGAACATTACGCATCTTTTGTGTGATATCCGGCTATTAAAACGAATCGCCCGCCTCGAAAGAAAGCGGGTAAGTAAGATTTCCTGCACTTAGACCTCAACTACGTACGTCTGCATGACTGACATACAAACATACATGACAAATGACACAAACTCACTGTGCGGTAAAGTAGCCTACCCTGAGGATCTACCTGATATAGTGCATGTTACGAGTAAGCGTGTCATGTGAAAGTTATGAAATGAGTGGAGTAAATTTTGCGTTTCTAGCGAGCTTTATGTTTGTACTGAGCTTCATCACTTTGATATGCCGTAATGAGTCACAGACATTCACGATTGAACTTGCCATGGTTTTTAAATTCACAGGCAACACTGACTAGCCAGCTAGCTAACAAACTAATGACACATAATGGTTATGGAAAGGTACTCTGTGCACGCTGGCTAGCTTGCTCATCTCATAAAAATTGCAGTGGGAAGACTGCAATTGCACTGTGTGTGCTGTATGTAGTGTATATGCAGAGCAGCTGGAGTAACGTCACAGCTAAGGGACGAAAAAGAGACCGCTCTAATAAAATGGTGCACCCCATTCAAGGGAGAATAGCCTGTTTGCTCACACCCTTTGTTCGATACTTGAATTTCATGAGGGTTGAATCACCCGGAAAAGGATAGAAGATGAATGTGTTGTTATCTGGGAATTATTTAGGTGGAAAATTGTATTGTATGTCCCAGTAATAAATCATAAGTTAAGGTTACCAAATGCTTATTTAGCTGTCTGATGCATTAGTTAACTGTTAATTAATTGGTAGTTAATGCTAATTACTGCATTAACTAAAGTACCCTTATTGTTAAGTGTTACCCATTAATATGAATTTATTAAAACACACTGGATAAAACATGGTATGCTGATATGTATTTTAAATAATATTTTTTAAAAAAATTTTCTAAGTAGATGCCCATACATGACCACGCTTCACAGATGAAGCGGTACTCTTTGGATTACGAGTTATTCCTTCCCTTATCCATATTCTCTTCTCCCTATCACTCTGGTGCAAGTTGAACTGTCTCATTTATCCATAGGATTTTGTTCTAGAATAGGGTCTTGGAAAATTGCTGTTTTTGTGGCTTGCCAATGGTTTGCATGTTGTAGGAAACCCTATTTTCCCCTGCGAAGTCTTCTGTTGATTGCTGACATTGAGTCTGAAATGCCTGCCTCCTAGAGAACTTTCTTGATCTGACCAGTTGTCGTCAAGCAGTTTCTCCTCAGCAGGAAATGAATTCTTCTGTCATTCACCATAGTTGAAATCATGGTCTCCCAGGTCTTTTGGTGTTCCGGAGCTCAATAGTCTGCTATTTGATTTTAGATGAAAATGTAGCCCAAAATGTTCATTTGCAACACCTATGATATTTGCTTCTTTTAAGGTGAGTTTGTTTTGATTCAGCATGATGATGGCTTTTTTCACAGACAGTGACAGCTCTTTTGACTTTATATTGAAAGTTAGCGGTCACAGATTCCAAATAGAAATACCACACTTGTAATTAACTCTTGATATTTATGTGCTTAATGTTAAATAGATAATGAACAAAGGGCGGCATGGTGGTACAGTGGGTAGCGCCACTGCCCCACAGAAAGAAAGTTGGGGAGTTTGAATCTATTGTGGGGCCTTTCTGTGTGAAGTATGCATGTATTCATATACTACAGTTTCCTCACACAGTCCAAAGACATGCATGCTAGGTTAATTGGAGACTTGCCCACAGGTATGAGTGAATGATGTGTGTGTCCCCTGTGATAGATTAGCGAGCTATCCTAAGGTGAGTCCCCGCCTTTTACCCATAGTCACCTGGGATAGGCTCCAGCTCCCCAATGAGGAAGAACAGGTATAGATAATGGATGGATGGATAATGAAGGAATAATGCAACAGAAGATGTGCAGCTAATTGTCCAATTACATGTGGTTCCTTCAAAGGGAGGCATCAAATATTTTTTTTTTAATTCTGAAATTCATGCACTGGTCACTCAACTTGGAGGTCAAATTTTGTCAAAGCTGAAAGTCTGTACATTGAGGTCATACTCATTGTCTAATTTCATCCCCAATCTGCTGTCAGAGACAGCTAAAATAACTAAAACTTTATCAATTACCAAATATGTATTGACCTGACTGTACAAATATGCACTGACATGTATATACAGGCTCTGTTTTGCCTACCCTATATTCAGCACTTTTGGCTCCTAAAGTTGCTGAGAAGCAATGCAAGAAAGTTCAATTATATTCTTCACTAAGCCAAATTTTGCTTAAATACATTATTCATTTATTTTACTTCATCAGTGTTGTGTTGTATTTATTTTTTAAAATTCATACTGTAGATCATGTCACTTAAAGCCCTTCACAACAAGTAATTTGCTAATCCAGTGTGGCCCATAGAGTTTTTCAGCTTTCTTTGGTATGAGTTGTGATTGGTAAGTAACCCTGAAGCATTGTGCCTCTGTAACTCCCTCAGTTCTGAGCACTGAGCAAAAAACCAGAGGCTAGCACTTATTAATTCTCTTTTTTTTTTTTTCTCCTACACAACGGGCCACTCAATTTTCCGCTAAGCCTGCGACATAAAAGTATCAGGGACACTGTCACCAAAGTGCACGGAATTGCGAGCCGGGCAGTGATGCTTCTACAAGGTACCAGCCGTGCACTGTTGCAGAAGAGAGACGAGGTGTGCGAACGCTTATTTATGGATATAAAAGCATACTGATGCAGGCACAGGGGACACATCGATGACACTATGGCATTTCATTTTAATAAAGGGAGTGACAAGGTGACCTGATGTTCGGTTGCTTGACTGATAACTCAGGAGATGCTGGTTTAAGCCTCCAGTGGGGCTCGGGAATCTGACTTGATCTGGAGAGATGAAATTGTGGTGTCGGGCCCTTGAGCAAGGCCCTTAACCCCAAAATCACTCCAGGAGCTTTACTACTGTTTTTCTCTATCCCTCCTTACTTGCAGCTGTTCTATCCAGCGTTTTTCCCAGGGAATCTTTGAAAAAGAGAAACGTGCTCTCAGTGGTACTTTCCCTGGTTAAATAAAGGTTTCAAAAGGATGCTAATGACAATAGGTGGTGTGACTGATGTTAGAAATTACTGCCATTGCATGTGCAATGTTCCTATAGAGCTGGGCCTCTTGCAATGGCCCAGGTGGAATCGTTAGATTATTATTTACAAAGTCCTAAATAGTACCTTGCTCCCACAATTGTATTCTGTTGCAATTTTGAATGGACTTCTTTCTTAAAGCACTGCCACTCTTGCACAGTTTCACTGAAAGATGGAACTGCACTGGTCATTTGGTCGTCTTCTTTACTCATTGATTAACATAGCGTGCACATTTTACCCGGAGCACTTGTATATTTCAGCCTCAGGACTTGAGCTGAATGACCCACTAAATGCAGTATTTTTACAGATAGTGTAGGGAAACCTTAACGCGTAAAAAAAAATGACTCATCTGTTTGAATTAAATTACTCATCCTTTCACTAATTCTCTAATTAAAGCTGGTGTTGTTCAGTGCAGGATTACACCCTCTCACTCAAATCATCTTAGATTCCTTTCATTAAGCTGGCATAGACACCAATGATTAAAACAAATTAAATTCATTTGACCAGAGTCAATTTCTTTCCTTCACAAACTTTGTTTTTTCAAGTGCAGTGATTACTGAAAGGGAGAATCTCTTTTGTGAAGTAAAAGTTCCAGCCCTGGATATTATTTTGTTTACAAGTCAGACGGAATTGAACCTTAGCTGCTAGGATTTTTGCAATCCTCTCTGAGGGGTTAACTTATCACAGGAAGAAAATTATTTTCGAGTTTTCACCAGGAAGTTGAATTCTCCTCGGTTTGGCCCAGCCGGTGTGGAACTAATGTTCCTCGGCTGGAGTTGATTGGCTGGGGGTGCAGTGATTGAGCAGACGTTTCAGATGTTAGATGTGTTTGGGGATCCTGCAGCCAGATTTCTCCATGCGTGTACTGTGTATAGGTAATACTTTACAATAAGGGCACTGTATATGAATACAGGTTGGCATTTCTGCTGTTGACTGAAATTGCAGATCACAGGACACCATCTGTCTAGTCGTATTTCACCTTGTTAAAGACCTCTGATCCGCAAGTTTGATCTTTGCCTGGTGTTGTGCTTTTATCTCAGAAAACAGGGCAGGATTATAGAATTTCAGTGGGTAATTTTGCCTATGTACTACTTCCTGTGGAAAGAAAAAAAAAACTAACTAACCAACAAAAAAATGAATAGCAGATTTTTTGCATTACATATTACTGTACATACACACTCATTATTGACAGATTAAGCTTTACTTTTACTATATTTTGCTTTTAACGACGGCTGGAGCTCTGTATTGACCAATAGGCATCCAGGACTGGAACTACTGGTTTTATGAAATGTATTCTGCAGTGCCAGGCCTAAACAAGAACCCAGCGACACCTGGTTTAGGCCGGACCCTGTGAGTTAGGTAAATCAGGGAAAATATGGAAATTGTAGTCTGCAAGAATTCCCTTCGCACACAGGAAACCTTTTCTGTTTCCATTATGGACAAAAGCTTATACCCAGAAGGCTAAGTTCATAAATCATAGTTTCTGATAGAAGATTGACAGTGTCAGAGACTTCTGGCGAAATATTTGCTGTGTGCCAGCTGACTACGACCGCCAGTTCATGTATGAAGTAGCATATTGCTAATCTGAGGACCCGCCCCACAAGTCATGCGAGAGGGACCCTCCCACAAACAAACCATCACATTAAAAAATTTAAAAAAAAAAAAAAAAAAAATTGTGTAAATGTGGGCAGCTTACTTTTTTTACATTGCAAATAATTTCAGGCAATGACACTTTTAAAAAAAAATCTAATTAGATACAGAGAAAATAAGTAGGCTCCATATTACATTGCTGAGCATAAGCGTAAGGAGTTTTTAATGACATAAAATGATTTTTTTTAAAAACTGTTTTACTACCAAATAAGGCCTTCGTGGTCATTTTTCAGGACCATTCGTCCAGAGTTTCACCAGTGAAGAACCAACTAATTCTTTAATTTGATTGGTCAGATTTTTTCCCCCTATTTTTTCCAATAAACCACATTGTGGATATAACATTTTTATTCTTCATGGGATGCATGGATATTTCTGTCGGAATGTGGTGTAAGAGGATATAGAACTGGAGTCGCTTGTCTATAATGGAAACTCAGAGTGTAGGATTTATGCCTGCTTCAGATATACATGTGTCAGATATATTATTAAAACTTATAGGAATAGTTAGCAAGTGATTTATAACACCTACTGTTACAACCCTCATGTCTGCCTAATTGGTTCTGACAGTCTGCGTGAGATTGTAGGTTAATTGGTTAATTGTCTTGTTAACTTCCTTAGTGGAATCAGCTGTGACTACTCCCCTCTGTCTGATTATCCTGTGAATATTTGGACCTTGCTGCTTTTTTCTCAGTTGGAGCTGAATCAACTTTCTCTTAAGACTTAGGTTAAAGGAGGAGCTGTGTCCCGATTACTGTGTCACTATTACGTGCTCAGAACTTACATTCCAAGAAAGTGAATCTGCTTGACTGCAAGTCGTAATCTGATCCCATCCTTGCCAATCCGTATTCGTACTGCATTGTATTTATATATATATTCAGTCACTCCGGCATTAGGCTTTTTATATTAAGGAGCTTTCTATGGAAATTCAAAGTGCTATTTTCAGCTAAAGCCAAGAGATACAAAGAATGTAAGCTGGTTGCCATCGCAAATAATCAAAGAAGTAGATAATACATTCGAGATTGTTTGACTTGCAGCTGAACGGATTTACTTTGTTTTAAGTTGTGAGCATACGCAGCAATCGTGACACGGCTCCTGTAAGGGGTTACTGACATTATTTACTCTAAATTCTAGTTTCCCTCCCTGGAGTCCCTTCCAGGAAGCTAAATTTTTTGTGAGCAAATTAATAGTGGTGTTACTAACCCTTGTGTCAGCTGCAACCACTCTCCTCTGTTTGATTGTCCTGTGTATATAAGTTGCTGGTTTTGTCTCAATCAGGGCTGGATTTTCTTATGCTAAGGGTTTAGTCTAATGGTTCACATTAAATCTAGTTCTCCTTAGTGTCTCTTGCAGGGAGTTAAATTATTAGTGAGAAAATTTTAAGGTCCAGCAGTTTCTTCAATCCTTCTTCCATTTATCCTTGTCTTCCTCATTATAAATGCACTCTAGTAGCTCATCGCCAATCGTGTCATTGGCTCCCCATCTGCCCAGTTCTTAACAACCGCCAACATAGTCACAATAAAGTACATGTTGTAATTTACATGGCAAAGAGCTCTCCCCACACCGAGGATTGCATCTGAGCAAGTAGATTTTCATAGTTTAAGTGAAAATTTGCCATTATCTTCCACCTGCACAAGTTCTCGTGTAATACAGGAAAGTATTGCAGTTATTTCACATTTTTAAATTCCTATAATTTTCTTTTGAACTTCTCTCATAAATATAAATTCACACTACGCATGAATCCAGCCCTTTACTGACCACCAAAAAAATATATATTTTTGAGTTTATCACTTTACTGTCCTAAAATTATAAACTCTTTTACATTTTTAAAAATTATTTAAGAGGATTAAGTTTATATATGGTTTTAATGTTAGAAAAGAGGATTTTTTACTCATTTAAATAAAGCCTTGACATAGCAATTCAGACTTTATTTAATTCAGCTGAGTTTGAGTTAATTGTTCCTGCACTAATGATGATTTTATACCTCTTCTTTCCCGAACAACCTTTTGATTTTTTTTTTCTTTCTCAGGGTGAAGCTCTTTTCCTTTCTTTATATCTAATCATCTGGGCCGGAAAGCCATCCCTTTCTCATGGATTAGCATTTATCTTAATTGGGATTGAATCGCTGATGATCAATTCATTAATTGGCTGGCACCTATAACAATGAATTAATCTGACACTGCCACTGAGTCTTAATTAGTAAAGCCCTCGTTAGACGTACTTTAGGAGCCTGGCATTATCAGGCTCTCTGTCGAAGCTAGCCTCCCTGTGAATGTGTCACTACGACCCAGAGTGAATACTTTTGCTAATCACTTGTTAAGTACAGATAAGTACGCAATTAAACGCTCAATCAAGCACGATTATTTAACAGCCTCTAAAAAGGGGTTGCATATTATGCTAAAAAAAAAAAGGCAGGTTTATTTGAGTTACTTCCTCTTTCTTCATTGGCTCAGTTTAGTGCACTTGTTGATTGGGAAAATGTCCAAATTTTATTTGTGAACATGCTCATGAACTCGCAACTGGGGCCTACTGAAATATCTGCTCTAAGGAAGTTTTCCTTTATGATTAAAAACACATTTTTTTATCCCATAAATCAGAGCTTAGATTTCCCTCCTGCCACCAAAAATGATTTTCTGATTTCAATAGTCAATGCTTTCACTTTCAGTTGTATAATTTTGCAATGTACGCATTTGCTATATGCTTACAAGGCAGGTGTGTAGCTTTTTTCATTAGAAACTTGTGTAAACATTTGCATCCAAACGTGTGACTGTTGGCCTCTATTTTTACTCTAGATAAGTTACCAGTCCTTGAACATTGAAATTAGTTCGCAACTGTATGCTTGTGGTGGAGAATGAGACAGCCCTACATCTGCAATGTGCTAGATACAACATTATACACGAGAGTGTGTAAATGTGTGTGAGTACGTGCATGTGTGCGTGTTTGTGTCTTTGTTTTTACATCTTTGTGTGGATCTGTTTCTATCGGTGTGTGGGAGCACATCAGGCTAGCAGGTTGTATAACAGTTGGCAGATTGTGGATGACTTCGGAAATAGCTACATCCTCGATTGTGAACGCGAATGGTCGACTGGGTGACATAAGTAATTAGCAGTGATAATTTTCACAGATGAGAGAGGTGCCCGCGGTTCGAAACGTGTTTAATTATGTTTGATAATAGACGAGATGCCGTCGAAGCTGAACGCACGGGCTGCAGTGCAATAGTTGTCTGGTTGTCTAGAATACGGCTCCCTTTGCAAGGAGACAGCAACAGCTTCTTGTTACTTTTTAACGTGCACCCAAATTGGCTGAATACTCCAAGATTACAGTCCTTCAGGACTACAGCAATATATATCTTTGCCAAAATGAGTTAACTCTGCCCCTCACTACTCTAGGTGAAGCTTACTGTCGATATCTCCTTTTTTCTATAGTTCCATACATCTTCCTCTTTGTGCAATGCACAAGGTGTTAAGGTGTCTAATTTGTCTGCTGTGAGAGTGCCTGAAGTATTTCAGAAATGAGCTTCATTAACTTAATGACTTATCATGCAGCTTACAAGCTCCTCAGCATTTTATTATTGTTACCATAGTTTTACTTATAGTCATCAGGCTTCTATGATTTTAAAGAAAAATTACCTGAATCAAGACTGTGAAATTACTTGCAATATTAAAACCTTTCTTTTCATACTTACACTTTGTGACATGCGAAATGAAAAATACTGGCTTAATCAGGTGTTCATAATCCAAATTTGAAGTTGTGCCAAGTTTAAGATTTCAAAGGCAAATTGCACTGAGCAATATTCAAGGACATCATTATACATATTGCTTGCATAATGAACGGCATGGAGTTGTGTGTACACAAATACACAAGCCTACTTTCTCCCAGTTGTCATAACCCCCATAAATTAACCGAATTTTTTCTACACACACACACACACACACACACACATATATATATATATATATATATATATATATATATACAAATGGCAAGCCATTTAGGAAATTATTATATGTATAGAATGAAACTCTGAATATATAGAATGAAACTTGAATAAATGGAATGAAACCCTGAATATATGGAATGAAAGTCTGAATTTATGGAATGAAAGTCTGAATATATAGAATGGAACTTTGAATATATGGAATGAAAGTCTGAATATATGGAATGAAACGTGAGAATATTGAATGGAAACTGACGTCATCAAGGCGCTAGCGCCATCTTATGTTTTGAGATGATTAGTTATCGCTCTTGCTGCAAAAGTGAGTGCGACATTTTGAGTGAATCAGCATGAAATCTGGTCTCAGCAATTCTAAGTAATGAAGATATAATCAGAACTTCGGCAAACGCATGTACAGGCCATAACACTTGTAACCAAATACAATATCGTTCTACTGATGAAGACATTTATTCACTCTTTCATAATACAGGGAGCGCCACAAGCTGCAGTGCTGCCCGTCAGGCAATTCAGGCCAACGTTAATCCTGGAAGAAACACGCCTTTACCCTCGCTGGTGCACTGAGGTCAAGCTCTCACCAGTTCGAAAAACTACGGTCAAACTATCACCTCAAAAAAATTGATGCGCAAATACAGCAGATGGCGCGGTAGTAAAGTCACGTGATGCAAGTGCTGTCAAGAACTGGCTTGTGGACAAAAGTATGCGTGTATTTTGTAAAAAAAAAAAAAAAAATCGTGAACAACTTCCATAATTTGGTTTTAAAATGATTTTATTTATTTCTTTTTTCACTAAATAGTTGGCACTTTGCGCAAATTGAAACGTGAGATTTTGGTGAAGTGCCGTAACTCCAGATCACAAACAATTGCATCTCACATTGCCAGTGTTTTACTATAAGCAAAAAAATTAAATAAAAAAAGCAGATATTACTCGAAATCAATGTAGGAATTGCCATCAAAATTGGTATTTTAGAGGTAGACATAAAATTAAAGTGGGGACCATAATACTTGATACATACTACCATAATGCAACAGTACTGCCCAAAAATCACTTCAGAGAGTGAAACATTAACGCTTTTTTGCCGCGAAAATCAATGACAAGCAACTGTTTCATGCTACTTTATTTTTTAAACGAAATGTCACACCTT
Organism: Gymnothorax javanicus; assembly: GCA_029692085.1. NCBI lineage: Eukaryota > Metazoa > Chordata > Actinopteri > Anguilliformes > Muraenidae > Gymnothorax > Gymnothorax javanicus. The sequence continues at coordinate 9,577,548 of CM056199.1, read as the reverse complement.
TTTGGAACATGCCCACAAGTAAAAGATTGAGTACTTCCCTCGCCACTGTTTAAAAGGCACAGCTGATGAAGGATTCCATTAGTCTGTTCTCATTGATAATTACAAAATAACAACATTGGATTTTGTGATTTTCTTAAACTTTAGACAACAATGCATTGTTTGTTTGACATCAAAAAATGTCCACAAACAGAAACACAATTACATAGCAGAGGAAGGGCTCTATCTTACCGCTTGTGCAAAGCCGCGCAAAGCATGACACAAGTGTCTTTGCTCGTGTATGACCGGCGCAAATATCATTTGTCAATCCAGTGCATAGATGGGAAAGATAGCAAATTGCGCCAAAATTAGCAACCATGAATGTGTTGGTTTTAAATGAGGTGTGGTCAGGCAAATTGTTGGCATGTTGCTATCTTGAGGTGGCATAAAGCTTCTCCACCATTGACCAACTAAAACCTGGTCTTAAATCAATCCTCAGTTTTCAGCTGCTATTTTAAGGGCGCATTACTGATAGGGTAGATGCACTATGCCATAAAGTTCCGCAAGACGAGTTTGGCTCGGGTAAATTTACATAAACCTACGTATGGTAGTCGAATCCGTAGTGTGCCACAAGTGACACTAAAGATCCACAAATTGATAAGGCAGTGGATCTGCAGTCATGTGAATATACAGGAACCTACACATTCTGCTATGGAGGATTTCTTTCAATCATGCTATAAAACTTGCCAATAACGTAGAATCATTTGGCTTGAGATGAGTTTCTTTAAATATTAATATATTCCTCAAAAATATTTGGACATATTGGCAGCTGATTACAGCATGCTGCATTCCATATTCTGAGTTTCATTTTATATATTCAGAGTGTAATTCCATAAATTCAAAGCTGCATTCCATATATTCATAGTTCCACTCTATATATTCAGACTTTCTTTCCATATAATCAAGTTTCATTCCATAAATTCAAACTTTCATTCCATATATTCAGTTTCATTCCATATATTCAAACTTTCATTCCGTATATCCAAGTTTCATTCCATACATTCAGACTTTCATTCCATATATTCAAGTTTCATTCCATATATTCAGACTTTCATTCTATATATTCAGACTTTCATTCCATATATTTAAGTTCATTCCATATATTCAAACTTTCATTCAATATATTCAGACTTTCATTTCATATATTTAAGTTTCATTCCATATATTCAGGCTTTCATTAAATATATATAATAATTTCCTAAAAGGCTTGCCATAATATATATATATATACAGCGCCCTCCATAATTATTGGCACCCCTGGTTAAGATGTGTTAAAAGCCTTAAAATAAATTCAATTTTTATTGCAGAAGCATACTCTCACACTGAAAATTGTAGCAAAATGTAACCTTCAACTCAAGTGAATTTTAAGGGAAAAAAAAAATCCCTGACTAAGAAATAATTATTTTTCATAAAATTACCTGTTCCGCAATTATTGGCACCCCTAACAATTCCTAGGAAGTAAATGTAATTGAAGTATTTCTGTCATTTCTACAGTAGTTTACAAAGTTGATCAGAGTATCTAGGAACATTTAATTAGTAATTCATCACTTCCTGTTTCTCTGGGGTAAAAATATGACGCGACACAGAGGCCATTTCTCTCATCCACTCTTCAACATGGGAAAGACAAAGGAACACACCATTCAAGTAAGGCAGATATGTGTCGACCTTCACAAGTCAGGCAATGGCTACAAGAAAATAGCCACTCGCCTGCACCTGCCCATATCTACTGTCAGAGGAATCATTAAGAAGTTTAAAACAATTGGAACAGTGGTAAACAAGCCTGGACGAGGACGCAAGGTTATTTTGCCACCACGCACAGTGAGGAAGATGGTAAGAGAAACAAAAAGTTCTCCAAAGCTCTCTGTTAAAGAATTGCAACAAATGGTAGCATCTTGGGGTCACAAAGTCTCCAAAACAACCATCAGGCGCTATCTACATGCCAACACGCTGTTTGGGAGGCATGCATGGAAAAAACCTTTTCTCACGCACAATCATAAACGCAAACGTCTGGAGTTCGCTAAGCGGTACTGGGACTTCAACTGGGACCATGTGCTTTGGTCAGATGAGACCAAGATAGAGCTTTTTGGCAACAAACACTCTAAGTGGGTCTGGCGGAACACAAAAGATGAGTATGCAGAAAAGCACCTCATGCCCACTGTGAAGTATGGGGGAAAATCGGTGATGCTGTGGGCCTGTTTCTCTTCCAGAGGCCCTGGGAACCTTGTTAGGGTGCATGGCATCATGAACGCTTGAAATACCAGGACATTTTAAATCAAAATCTGGTGGCCTCTGCCCGAAAGCTGAAGATGGGTCGTCACTGGGTCTTTTCAGCAAGATAATGACCCCAAAAATGTGGCCAAATCTACACAGAAATGGTTCACCAGACACAGAATCAAGCTCCTCCCCTGGCCATCTCAGTCCCCAGACCTCAACCCCATTGAAAACCTGTGGAGTGAGCTGAAGAGGAGAGTGCAGAGGAGAGGACCCAGGTCGCTGGATGATTTAGAGAGATTGTGCAAAGAGGAATGGTCGAAGATCCCTCTTTCTGTATTCTCCCATCTTGTGAAACATTATAGGAGAAGATTAGGTGCTGTTTTGTTGGCAAAAGGGGGTTGTACAAAGTATAAACATCAGGGGTGCTAATAATTGTGGCACACATGATTTGATGTAAAATAATTATTTCTTAATGTGGGATTTTTTTCCCACTGAATAAATGCACTTGAATTAAAGGTTGGATTTTCCTCTTTTTTTCATTGTGGTCCTATATTATTTAGAAAAAAACTGAATTTATTAGAAGTTAAAGAACACATCTCAACCAGGGGTGCCAATAATTATGGAGGGCAGTGTATATATGTGTGTGTGTGTGTGTGTGTGTGTGTGTATCCAGTCAGATTGTAAAACCAGTCATTTTGTGAAATGATGAAATGACTGAAGTTTAGCACTGGCCACGTCATGAAATGACAGGTTTCACAATCTGACTGAAACATATATATATATTTATATATATATATATATATATATATATATATATATATATATATATATCAGTGATGGCTGGTGAACTGGCGATAGGGGAGGCTCAAAACAATCCCTAAAATTAATTATTGGTCACAACCTGTTTTCAATCATTCATTTAAATTACCATTACAGAAACTCCAAAAACTCTCAACATTATTAGGTGTGGCCAGTTTTCATTTATAACGTGTACCGATTACGACTCTGGACTTCTCACGCTTTTCTTTACTCAGCGGTTGGAAGCAATGCATGTGTTTCGCGATCGTTTAAATTAAATTAGATCATTTGAAACATCAACCCCTCCAGTGCACAAGGACTTCAATTCTGCGCGAGAATCTCTTACATTTGCGTTGATTGAATAATTGCTCACTACAGCAGAGGAACGTAAATATGCCACTAAAACTCACACCGAATGCGTGGCAGTTGACAGGTATGCGTAATTAATGAAAACTGATCACACCTGATAATGTTGAGAGTTTTCGGGGTTTCTGTAATGGTAATTTAAATGAATGATTGAAAACAGGTCGTGACCAATCATTAATTTTAAGGGATTGTTTGGAGCCTCCCCAGTTGCCAGATCACGAGCCGCCGCTGATATATATATATATATAAACTCGAACACATTTTTTTTCCTGATATTTGCGACTTTGATTGCAAATGGTGGCAGTTAAATTTGACCTAAAGTCAACATGCGGGGAATTACAGTTTTTCGCAGTCGCTTTGGTGCATTTCTCACATCACTATTAACATTTGCACAACAGTTAGTGCATTTCTCAAAACAATTAGTGCAAAATGCAAAACCTAGTTGATAACCTGCAAAAGTGTGTCACTGGCTCAAAATGCATAGTTTATTCCTCAAAAGCAAGTATTCATGTCAATGAAACTGTCAGTGTCATCAAAATGATAAGTACTGACACCATTGTTTATGAACAAGATAGTCAAATGCCTTTGTCATGTTTTCATTATGACAGTTTACTCTGTAAGTGTTGTCCAATGCAAAAAAGTCAAATCTTGGTGACAATACCTGAAAATGCTCAAGACAGCACTATACACTAATTGTATAGCCATTTGAAAACTACAGTAAAGTTACACATTACTGAATTTCGTGGGGTGATTGAGTACAAGACACTGAATATGTATGTTTCACATTTTTACTGCATATGCTCTTTGCAATTCTAATTTGTTTACAGCATTGTGCAAAAGAAAAATAACTACAGTCACGTATTTACAACAAACATAAGAAACACCCTCTGGGTAGAGCTGTGCACAACTGTAAACGATATTGCAGTACATATTGTAACTGGACATAGAGAGCACTGTAAATCATTCCTTCACATCCAGACGCTCCTGTCTGTCTGGCCATATATTTTCATCTATATCACAGCGAATTTCATCCCCTGCACTGCAGCGAGGAAAGTATCTCCTCGGGGGGCGAATGCACCCTCTGCAGGACTCTGCTGTGATGTCATCACATGCTACATCCATGGCTGCTAGCAGGGCCATTTGGCTGTGCGGACGCCGGTCATATACCTTCCGCCTCCAGGCAGAAAAACTCCTCTATTGGATTCAGGAATGGGGAGTAGGGAGGGAGATATTTCCTGGAAAAAAATGATAAAGAAATGTTTAAAATTAGCTTGACAGATTTTGACAACTAGTTCAACAGTTTTGTATGTATTGACTCAAGCAATGAAATGAGGACTATTAGTTTTATAGGGAATGACTATTCAGCATTCATAAGTATAGTTAATTTTGACTGACATGATATAAGCAAATCATAATGTTATAAAACAGCAGAGAATTGTATGAAAGCAATTGATGCATGTCCAAAAGCATTCGCAATTTGTTCAAAGTAATGAGGAATTGCGACTACGATGTGCACAAGTGACTAAATGTTGTGGAGGTTGAACTAATAGTTATGAGAATTTTAATTCTGATCAGAGAAATGCGCCAAAGCGACTGAGAAAAACTGTAATACAAAAGATTTACATTCTTGGAACTGCTTCACAGCTATACTGTCATAAGGAAATGATGCGTGCACTTCAAACAATACTTCAACCAATCACAATGGAGAATTCAGCTAAGCGGCGGCATCAAAACAAATAACCCGCCCGTGAAGTCAGGTGCCTTGTGTGAAATCCTGAGTGCAGTAAATACTGTATTTATCAGCTACACTGATTTTGTCTGACAGACAATCGGTTATGGCTCTGAGACAAAATGCAGCCGGTGATCCTCTTGTGTGACAGATTTATGGCCAAAATTTCTGGGTAGATGTCGCTTTGCATTATTTTCTTTTCCACGGCAGACTGAAGAAGATTAGTACACAGCTCTCGTCTGTCAGCCGTACACTTCACTCATGTGACGATAGTCAATTAAAATTCACACATGAAGTCAGGTCCAGAAGTATTTACAGAAGGTCTTAATTTTACAAGGGGCACGACTCCGAAATGGTTCAGTCCACGCTAATGTAACAGCACAGCAAAATTGCTGGTGTTAAATTAACTATGGCAGTGTGAAATTAGCTGTAACAGACGTTGACACGATTACAGATGAAAGTACTCGGTTTGAGTTTATTTTACATGAAAGACTTTGCTCTGTACCCTGGGTAACAGCCCTTAATAATTGTGTCACTGTACAAATTTATGTGGACCTCAATCCTGCATCAGGGTGGTCTACTTGGACCCCATACAATATCATGACAGAAATCCTCACACGTTGCAGAGTCGGTCCACAAAGTTTTTAGTCTGTTGCTGGAAAATGTTATGGCTGATAAATTTTGTGTAGTGCTGTGACAGTCTCGGGCCTTTCTCACGCAATGTCACTGTGTCATAAAGGACAAAGACCCGAAACAGCAGTACCCATTTTCAGCTGTGGCACAAATTACACTGCATACACAAAAACACTCACAGATGAATTCTGTAATCAGCATTATCCATCAGAATGTATGTACATTACTCTCTTAGTTTTTTTTTTTTAAATAGCTGTGCATGTTGCTTGACTAGACCATATTGTGTACAGATTGCGAGATTTTCCTATCTGCCCTCCCAGGGCAAGTCTCTGACTGGACCGCGGATTGTGTGTTTTCTGTGAATGGTTGCTCGAATGAAATAATACAAGCTCCTTATTTGCTGAGTGATATGTTGGAAACAACTGCATTAAAGAGGGAAATAACTAACTGATCAAATTAAAGAATCAATAGGCTCCTAATTTGTGTAATTGTGGACGCATGCTCAATGAAACTAACAACTAGTTTAGAAAACGTGAGTTCAGAAACTCAATTAGGAGTTCATTGATCTCATCAGTGTCTAATTTGGAATGTTTAAACAGGTTTTCACCTGAAATTATACCCAATTTAGAAAAATAAACACAAAGTGAGCATGATTATTTTATTTGTCATGGCATGCCAAGATATTTCTGTCAATATGTGGTTCAAGAGGATAAATAACTGTTCTAAAAATGAAATGTTCCTCTTCCTCATCGACATTAATGACCTTGACAGGAACTTTGAAAGTAAATTGATGAAACTTGTGGGTGAAACCATATTGGAGGATTTGGCTAACAGTTATAGTCTCCAAATATGATTCAGGATGATTTGGATAGAATCCAGACGTGGGTGGAAACTTGGCAAATGAAATTTAGTGTTGCTTAAAGTTCTTCATGTAGGGGATAATTGTATTAGACTGGATTTGAATTTGTAGGCGATTCAAAATTGTAATGGGATCTACAGGAAAAAGACCTGGGAGCAATGATGGAGCAAAACCTTTCAGGTTCTAGCCACTGTGTTGTTGCATTCAAAAAGCCCACAGGATCATGAGATGTATAGCCCAATGTTTGGAGAATAAATCAAAGGAGGTTCAACTCGTACAATATCTTTGCTAGACCACACTTGGCTTTTTAACCCCTTCGCGCAGAATACAAATAATACCAAATTTTTCCTGTTGCGCATGAGCCTATTTAAGGCTTTATAACTCAGTATTTTTGTCACAGAGACTGTGGAAAATTATTCGAGTGAAGCAAGACATTTGGGAATTCAATTACTGAATTATTTAGGAATGAAATATCGGAATTTATGGATGCCGGTGTCTATATCGGTGCAAAGGGGTTAAAATCCTATGATTGCAACTGTGGTCGGAAAAAAAAAAACAGCAAGCATGTTATTGAGCTCTCCACCAACGCATCTCGCAAAATGAATGTAAGTACCTTTGGCTACAGGATATTTGGCCTTAAGCTGACTAATTACGTGTTAAACTACTAAACCACTGGTCAGGGGCTGTGGTTTATATCCAGCCCCGGACTCGGTGAATCTTTATCTCCTGACACTTGAGCTGTCTTTGCTTTCTCTGAATGGGATTCTGTTCGGCTCGGCTTGTGTCTGTCTGTATCGGTCAGAAGTCCTGGCAGGTGGCTGGCAGCTGGCGTTAATTAATTGTATTAATTATGCATTAATGACAGAATTAATGACAGAACCCACTCTCCTCGGGCAAGGGCAATCTCCGGCCGTCCCTCAGATGGAGGGTGCATCCGGTTTCTCTAAAGATCGAGGAAACTTCTTTGCGAACCAGAAGTAGTTTGCCTGGTAGCCATTACAGGGAATGTACGAATAGTCTATCATGGGAAAGAAAGGTAGCAATTAGCTCCTTAGTTGCTTCCTTCCTGCAAGGAAACTCTAGACCAACCTTGGAAGAAAGGAAAGATCTATTATGGACCACAATCCTTTGCAGCTGTAGTGATCGGAAACATCGTTCGGTCCCACAGTTTTCTGATAAATTTTGAGGGCTCTCTTTGGCCTGAAGCTCAGGACATACAGAAGGGAAAGACTAAAACATGCACTCGATACCGTTAAAATCTCCCCTCAACTTTGCCTTGACTTATGTGACGTTTTCTTGCGAGGTCAAGGATCAGTGTAGAGAGAAGGTAACAGGCGGCCTATTTAAGAGAATGCGGATGCAGCCAGAGCCGGCAATGTGAGGGAGTGTCTCTGAATAGGTGTGAATTATTTAGGTTTTTGGCTTTAGTGAGCTGGATGAGTGTCCGACGATTCCCTAATCTGGGTGACGTTAGCTCTATGGCTTTATGAGGTGTCTCAGGGATATCTCCAGGGTACGGGGACAGGAACACACCCCTAAACATGTGCCCTTACCAGTCACCCCCTCACTCACACATACGCGCGCACACACACACACACACACGCACACGCACGCACACACATGCACATGTGCACATGCGCACACACACACACACACACACATATACACGCACACTCACACATACACACGAACACACACGAACACACATGCACGTGGACGCACACACGCACACACACACACACATACTAGTGAACACACCCCTTTACATACACACACACACACATACATACTAGTGAACATGTCCCCTTATCCCCCCAAGCACACACCCACACGCACACATGCACATCCAAATCAGCACATGTGCGCAGACACTCTCAGGCACGGAGGCTGGTACAGTACATGCTCTCTGTGATTTAGCTGACAGAAAGCATCCTTTGTGGCTCACACACTCACACACACACACACACACACACACACACACACATATATATATATACTCTTCTGTCCCCATGACAGTAACATCAGACATAAAAATGTGTTGCTCCACACATGGAGGTACAGCCGCAACGCTAAGCTAAATCACCCAGAGGGGCGTTCCCTGGAGTGCGGGTCACATGACCCTCAGAGAGGGGGAGACGCCATGGTGTGGCGCTGTTTTTCTGTATCTGCGGAAGGTGAGCGTGTGTGTGTGCGTGTGTGTGTGTGGAAACCTCCAGCCCTACACTGTCAGATATCTTCTACACACACTTGCTGAAAAAGGTCTTCTGTATTGTAACAATGCATGTAAAAAAACTACACACACTGCAAAAAAAATAAAATAAATGCTTGCAGAGGCGACAATTTATTGACTGTTGATGTGAAGCAGTGCACATCATTTGTGTGACGATCAGTGAGATTTAATTAAATGCAGGCTCCAGGTGGAAAATATTGCCGATTACTCAGTACTACAGAAGTTAAGTTCAAGTATCAGAGACTTTTTCATGTTTTTACGTTTTTGTCTTAGCCGTGCTTTGATATCATTTTAGTCATAATTGCGAACTGCGCAATAATTCGGAGCCCCTTTCAAATGCCATTTTAAACCGCCTGGGCTGCACCTGCATAATAACTCAGTTTGCCTTTGAAGCACTTTTCATTATTTTTGGATATTATGTGGCAGCTGGAAACTTCTCGCTTTGAGCACTGCGAAATCCTTGAGAGAATAATTGATCATTTTCTTGAAACGATAAATGATATCTCTTCTTCATCTCCTTCTCTTTAGCTTTTGATTTTTATCAAACCGCTTCCGCTCTCGTGATGAATGAAGGCCTTTCGGACACGAAACGCTATTAAAAGGAATAATTGATCGCCAAAAAACATGAACAGACGTGATTCGGTTACACTTCCTTTAATCTATTTTCCTGCGAGACTGAGCAGATTGGTAATATTCTTACACTCGTGAGGCGCCGATTCAAATTTAGCTCAGTATTTTCTGACAATACAATTTTCTAACTATTTCTGGCATTTTCTGACAATTTTCTGAATTGGTGCATGTATACGGCATTTGCGTTTGACACACTACATTGATATTTCAAGCACAACTTAAAGAAAATAATTACGTCGCTGAAATTGAGAATGATTCATTGTTATCTACCTTTGGTAGTGCGGTGCAGTTTGAAAGTTTGATGGGCATCTTGGATAAATGTTAATTAACACCACATTTGTATTATTTTGAGTTCATTTTGTTATCAGAAAGCAGCTTTTTTAGTCCACAGTTTTTGTTTTGCAGGTATTTTTGGGAAAGTTATTATTAATAGAAACTGTGTTTTTGCTGACAGATGAGCTGCTTGTTCCATTAACTGCTTCAGAAAGTAGAACCGTAATTTGAATATCAGAGTAAACTGACTGTTCCTGATATTGGGCAATGACAGATATCAGGGGAAAAAGCATGTTGCACAGACACATTATTGAATCTATCTCGCACCCCTGCTGACACAATATTAGTTTAATTTCCTGGGATTTCTTAGATTTAACATCAATAACACTTTTCGCTTTTTAGCGCCTAATTCGTGCTTTAACAGAAACGTGAAAAAAAGAAGCCGGCACAGTGTGCATTCAAGACTGTCGCCAGATAAACTAGTTCTATTTTAGGCCTTTTAAAAATGTACCCTTCCTGATTTTCTTTCCCCTTGTATCCTAGTAACATAAAAAAGACCCAATGGCTGCCATTTACTGTGGATTTTTCAACTGAAATTTCAGCTCTCGTTGGCTTCCTGCGAGAGTGAACACAAGCCCATAACCTGAGCAGAAGTGAATTACCCTGGAAAAAAAAAAAAAAAAAAAAATTACTACAAGACCCAGAATGCATTGCTTTGTCCACGCAATCAAAAAAGTCTGCCATGGTAACAAGGATGGATGAAATACAGGAAGGATGCGTTTTGTCTGTTTTTTTTTTTTTTTCCGACTGCGGATCATTGTTTCAGGACAGTATTGCATCACGTCTTGTATAGCTATAAACATTCAACAGTACACACATAAGCAAAAATTAACTAATTGATAAATATCTGTAATTTCACATTTAATAAAGAGCAATATATTTCACTGTGATTCAGATCCCAACTAAAATTCAAAGTATGTGTTTTCTATAGGTTTAAAGATGAATTATGATCAATATTACTTCATGCTAGTCTCCACCACCAGAGTTTGAATCTTTACCTCTTCCTCTTCTGTTCCTTTTCTCTCCTCTCTGGCTTTCCATCTTTCCTTCTAATGTACATAAATAAAGGAATATGTGCAATGGAGTAAACACCGAACATTAATTTCCTCCACCAAGGAGGTTATGTTTTCACCTGTGTTTGTCTGTTTGTCTGTCTGTTAACAGGTTATCTGAAAAAGTAATAAACGGATTAGCAGGAAATTTGGTAGGATGGTAGGTTGTAGTCCGAGGATAAGTTGGTACAATTTTGGAAGTGATCCGGAACATGATTTGGATTCTAGATCCGGAGGAATTTTAAATATTCCTGAATAAAATGATTTTCCCTGAAGTAATGAACAGATTTTCATAAAATTTCAGTGTTAAATAGAATCTACACCAATGTAGAATCGATTATAGTTGTTGGTGATCTGGATAATATTCTTGTGGATCCAGAACCAATAATGCTGACATCTGGCGTGGCGGAGGAATGCGCTCTACCGAGTGCCCTTCTGGGATGCGTTTCCCGAAATCACAGATGCTAACTTGCATGGTTGGGCCCATTGACTGTGAATGGAGGAACTATGTAAGTTGCTAACTTAGTAAGCAACTACGCTTTTGGGAAACGCAACCCTGGTTAAGTATGTAATAAAATGATGTCTGTGGTATATGTGGGAATATTTGGGAGAGAAAAAAAAACAGCACCACCCCATGGCTACCTCCTGTAACTGCACTCCTGAGTGAATGTCCTTCGCGGTGAGAAGCAGCAGGTTTTTCAGGCATTTTTTTTATTTTCTTTTTTTTTGCATTTGTTTCGGACAAAGTAAAGCCTGTCCCTACTTTGTGTTTAATTCAGTTTCTTCCTTTCCTCGTCTTCTTTCCTTCCTCTCTCTCTCTGTCTCTCTCTGTCCTCCTTCATTCCTTGTCCATCTGTTGCCATGGTAACTGAAGGTCACCATTTCGGTTGACGGGATTCTCACGACGACGGGCTACACGCAGGAGGACTACACCATGCTGGGCTCTGATGACTTCTTCTACATCGGTGGGAGCCCCAACACGGCCGACCTGCCTGGGTCTCCCGTCAGCAACAACTTCATGGGCTGCCTGAAAAACGTGAGTGTCACGGGGTCAAAGTGCGCCGCATAAACACACAATGCCATTATCTCACGTCCCAATCAGCTCTTCATTCAGTTAAAAACTTTCAGTCTAAACAAAGGATGGTTAAAAACATTCTACTTTCATGCATCCTGGACGCACAGAGGTCAATGGAAGTTTGATGAACGTTTTTGTTCCCAAATAGATACATTTCCCATCAGTGCCTTGAAAAGTATAATGATGAGGTACGAGTGAGTTCCTTCTGCAAACAGAAAAAAGCTCCAAATGAATGGATGCGAGTGAGTTTTATAGGTCAATTACAGGGTGCCACCCAATGACAGGCATTGTACCTCTACATGGAGCTCAGTCTCATCCCAGCGCATCGTATAGTGACGCTACTTAACCAAGCATTGATATAAGATGCAAAACGCAGGCTTTTGTCGTCCTTATTTGATGCCAATTTAAAAGGGACCCTATCCCCTAACCCCTAACTCTTAACCCAATCCCGAACCCTAAGCATCCAATAAGGACATTAAAAGTCATATATCGACACTTGGTCAGGTAGCATCACTACCCCACGGGGTTCAATAAAGTGTATGTTATGTTATGTTATATCACGTGTCAGGATGAGAATGTGTTGCTCCATGCACTTCTGATCAGTGATGCAAACATGGAATGTACTGCAGCACTTTACAGCGAAATTTATGAACTGCACTGCAGCAACAGGTTAATCAATACTGAGGACTGAGAGAACACTGGAGCCAGCCATCTGTCATGGACACAATACAGTGCAACTTCGCTGTCCATATGAAGTTAAAAACTGATTTCATGTGGCTTAATTTTACGAACCAAAACTGATGTACATCAAATTGAAAAGCTTGCTGTGTTGTCTGTACATGAGCACAGCTGGTTATTAGATGTAGTGAGAAATGCTAACACCCTTCAACGCAAAGCTGGAGGTTGATCTATGGACCAGATATTCATTTGTTGAAAAAAAATTACAATGCAGTACATTAGAGCCACTTAAGTTTGAATCCAAACACCGAAAGAGTTGCACCCTTACTGCAACGGGGAGAAAAGAAAATGATTTATTTTTCTGGTGACAAGCGGACTGGGGTGTGACTGCTGGGCAGCGAATGATTAGGAAATGTTGCAATGTGTCTTATTGCAACAAGGTGCGAGTTATTTTCTGTAATCGATGTCGATCTACTCTGCGTCCTTCATATCTTACTGTCTGGCTCTATTCTTATGATCACAGTGCTGTTCTCACTGCGCTTAAAATAGATCAACGTAACAGCGTCTCCACATACAAGCACTGTCAGCGAATGGCAGCCTTTCCTGGCATAATTAGCGAGGAGATCGCAGGAGTAGCTAGTGGCTTGTGAAGATTTCCGTCGGTCTTGTTGATGAAACTGAAGGGTTAGCGTGGGCTGTGAGGGAGAATGAGGCTTGCTGTTAAGATACATGTGGAAGTTTGGCTCTGTGATTGAGCGAGACAGATAGGGTGTAATTGTGATGGGGAGGGAGGGGTTGTGAAGGAGATGGTGTTAGATACATGTGCAGGTTTGGCTCTGTGATTGAGCGGGGCAGATGGGGGGTAATTTTAACAGGGAGGGAGGAGCTGTGAGGGAGATGGGGTAAGATACATGTGTAGGTTTGGCTCTGTGATTGAGTGGGGGAGATGGGGGTAATTGTAATGGGGAGGGAGGGGTTTTGAGGGAGATGGGGTAAGATACATGTGTAGGTTTGGCTCTGTGATTGAGTGGGGGAGATGGGGGGTAATTGTAACAGGGAGGGAGGGGTTGTGAGGGAGATGGGATTGGATACATGCGTAGGTTTGGCTCTGTGATTGAGTGGGGCAGATGGGGATAATTGTAGCGGGGAGGGAGGGGCTGTGAGGGAGATGGGATTAGATACATGTGTAGGTTTGGCTCTGTGATTGAGTGGGGGAGATGGGGGTAATTGTAACAGGGAGGGAGGGGTTGTGAGGGAGATAGGGTTAGATACATGTGTAGGTTTGGCTCTGTGATTGAGTGGGGCAGATGGGGATAATTGTAACGGGGAGGGAGGGGCTGTGAGGGAGATGGGATTAGATACATGTGTAGGTATGGCTCTGTGATTGAGTGCGGCAGATGGGGATAATTGTAACGGGGAGGGAGGGGCTGTGAGGGAGATGAAAGTAGATACATGTGTAGGTTTGGCTCTGTGATTGAGCGGGGCAGATGGGGATAATTGTAACGGGAGGGAGGGGCTGTGAGGGAGATAGGGTTAAATACATGTGAAGGTTTGGCTCTATGATTGAGCGGGGGCAGATGGGGATAATTGTAACAGGGAGGGAGGGGCTGTGAGGGAGATAGAGTTAGATGCATGTGTAGGTTTGGCTCTGTGATTGAGTGGGGGAGATGGGGGTAATTGTAACGGGGAGGGAGGGGCTGTGAGGGAGATGGGATTAGATACATGTGTTGGTTTGGCTCTGTGATTGAGTGGGGCAGATGGGGATAATTGTAACGGGGAGGGAGGGGCTGTGAGGGAGATGGGATTAGATACATGTGAAGGTTTGGCTCTGTGATTGAGCGGGGCAGATGGGAATAATTGTTACGGGGAGGGAGGGGCTGTGAGGGAAATAGAGTTAGATACATGTATAGTTTTGGCTCTGTGTTTGAGCTGAGAAGATGGGCATAATTGTGACGGGAAGGGAGGGGTTGTGAGGTGGTTAGATGTGATTACGGTGACAGACAGTGGAGACAGGAGAGATTGAGGTGAGCTGTGGAGAGCTGGGGTTCAGGAGGTGTCTGTTGGCTGGTTCGGCGTTGACAGACGTGGTGGCATTGGGGTGCAGAGTGGCTGACAGATGTTTCTGGAACTCATAAATCAAGGTGATAACTGTTGCAGTGCAGGTGAAGAGGCTGGGTGATGCTGTGGACTAATATATGTGTATATGTGTGATGGAGTGGGTACGAGCTGGCAGGTGTGTGTTATGTGTTTCAGGTATGTTTGCGCTTGTCTGCGCTTCTGTGTGTGCGTGTGTGTGTGTGTGTGTGTGTGTGTGTGTGTGTGTTCGTGTACATGCTACTAAGTGAGAACCAGAAAACATTTTGTTTTCCTCCAGAATGAGGACTTTCTTGGGAAGCGAGGACATTTTTACCTGTCCTTACAACTACAAAGGCAAATTGTGACCCATTAGTTAAGGTTAGGGGTAAGATTAGAATTAGGGATAGGTTAAGGTTAGAGTAATGGTTTGGGTTAAGGTTAGAATTAGGGATAGGTTAAGGTTAGGGTAATAGTTTGGGTTAAGGTTAGAATTAGGGATAGGTTAAGGTAAGGATACTGGTTTGGGTTAAGGTTAGAATTAGGCATAGATTAAGGTTAGAATAATGGTTTGGGTTAAGGTTGGAATTAGGGATAGGTTAAGGTTAGGGTAATGGTTTGGGTTAAGGTAGAATTAGGGATAGGTTAAGGTTAGGGTAATGGTTTGGGTTAAGGTTAGAATTAGGCATAGGTTAAGGTTAGGATAATGGTTTGGGTTAAGATTAGAATTAGGGATAGGTTAAGGTTAGGATTATGGTTTGGGTTAAGGTTAGAATTAGGGATAGGTTAAGGTTAGGATTATGGTTTGGGTTAAGGTTAGAATTAGGGAATGGTAAAGGTTAGGGTAATAGTTTGGGTTGAGGTTAGAATTAGGGATAGGTTAAGGCAGGGAAATGGTTTGGGTTAAGTTAAAAATTAGGGATAGGTTAAGGTTAGGATAATGGTTTAGGTTAAGTTTAGAATTAGGGATAGGTTAAGGTTAGGGTAATGGTTTGGGTTAAGGTAGAATTAGGGATAGGTTAAGGTTAGGGTAATGGTTTGGGTTAAGGTTAGAATTAGGCATAGGTTAAGGTTAGGATAATGGTTTGGGTTAAGATTAGAATTAGGGATAGGTTAAGGTTAGGATTATGGTTTGGGTTAAGGTTAGAATTAGGGATAGGTTAAGGTTAGGGTAATAGTTTGGGTTAAGGTTAGAATTAGGGATATGTTAAGGTAGGGAAATGGTTTGGGTTAAGTTAAAAATTAGGGATAGGTTAAGGTTAGGATAATGGTTTAGGTTAAGTTTAGAATTAGGGATAGGTTAAGGTTAGGGTAATGGTTTGGGTTAAGGTAGAATTAGGGATAGGTTAAGGTTAGGGTAATGGTTTGGGTTAAGGTTAGAATTAGGCATAGGTTAAGGTTAGGATAATGGTTTGGGTTAAGATTAGAATTAGGGATAGGTTAAGGTTAGGATTATGGTTTGGGTTAAGGTTAGAATTAGGGATAGGTTAAGGTAAGGATACTGGTTTGGGTTAAGGTTAGAATTAGGCATAGGTTAAGGTTAGGATAATGGTTTGGGTTAAGGTTAGAATTAGGTATAGGTTAAGTTTAGGAAAACAATCTTACTTTCCCAAGTTTCCCCTTATGAGGGCCCGTTGGGAAAGAAAAGTTTGCACAGGCCATTTAGTGTACTGGAGCCTTTATATAGGAAGAATTTGGTCCCTCTTGTAGTGGAGTTTTATGTTTTATGTGCGTTTCTTGAGTCCTCTTGGGAACACAGTGTTCAGTTTTGTGATCCAGTGTTTTTCTATCCTACATCTGTCCTCTGGTGTCCAGTTGTTGTTTGTCTGAAGCCCGGATATTTCTAGTGCCTCCAATCCATGGTGAAGGAAGTGAGCAACTAGATGTATGTCTGTGTTTCTATGATTTCTAATGTCATATATGTGTTGTGCTAATCTAGTCCTGATCTTGTTCCCTGTCTCTCCTGCATATTTTATGTCACAGTGGTTAAACTTAATGACATATATGCAGTTTTTTTGTGTCGAGTGTGAGTGTTTGTTTGATTAAGTATGTTGTGTTGTTCCTGATTGTTGTGGCTTGTTTGTAAAATACTGGGCCTTGTGCAGGCACCGTGTTAATTTCTTGTAATTTGCTGTTTACCAGATGGTCCTTGAGGTTTTCGCCTCTCTTTTATGCTGAGATGACTCTGTAGTCCTGGAGTATGTCAGTGTCCTGTAGGGTTCTGTTTAGATTTTGCTTAATTTTTAATGTTCGCAGCTCGACTAAATGCTGAGTAGGTGGTGATAAATGGGATTATTTTCCTCGGATCTTGTGGTCTTGTGGTCAAAAAGTTCCTCTGGATCTGTCTGAGGAAAGATCTAGTGTATCCTCTGGGTTTCAGTGCTTTGAAGAGGCTCTGGGTAGCCTCCTCAAAATTTGTTGCTTGTGTGCAAATCCTGTGGTACCTGAGCAATTGTGATTTGATCAGGCCTTTGAAAGTGTGTTTTGGATGGAGACTGCTTTTGTGTAAAAGTGCGTGTGTGTCTGTGTCTTTAAAGAATACCTTTGCATCTAATGTGTGTGTGTGGGTAAATGAGGGTCCTTTATATGTGGCGGTGTCCAAGAAGTCTATGCGTTCTTTATGTGTGGTGTATTTAACTGTGATTGTTCTGTGGTGTGTGTTGAGGATTTGAATGAAGTGTTTGAAGTCTTCCAGGCTATGTGTCCATGTTCCCCATACAGTCTGCTCCCAATGTGCCATGTAAATGTTGGCATAGGCTGGTGCAAATTTTTTGCCCAATAGCAGTGCCACTGATCTGTAGGAAGAACTCCTTGTTGAATTCGAAATCATTCTTAGTGAGACTGATTTCCAGGAGTTGCAGGAGAGGTGTGTCCGGGCGATTGTCGTCTGGGTACTTCTCCATCCAGGCTTTTACCGCTGTTAGTCCTGCCACTGTGTTTATGTTTGTGTAGAGACTGCCTATGTCTGTTGTGAACAGGATGGCTTCCTGTGCTATTTTGGTGTTAGGGATAGGTTAAGGTTAGGATAATGGTTTGGGTTAAGTTTAGAATTAGGGATAGGTTAAGGTTAGAGATAATGGTTTGGGGTAAGGTTAGAATTAGGGATAGGTTAAGGTTAGGATACTGGTTTGGGGTAAGGTTAGAATTAGGGATTGGTTAAGGTTAGGGTAAGGGTTTGGGTTAAAGTTAGGGTAAGGGTTTGGGTTAGGCATGTGTTGCTTATTTTTAAGATTAGGGAAAGGCTGTAGAGACACAGAAAGAATGAATGTAAGTCAATGTAATGTCCTCACAAAGATGGAAGTACAAGGATGGATGTGTGTGTGTGTGTGTGTGTGTTTATATGTGTGTCTGTATGTGGGAGTGTGTGTTTGTTTGTGTGTGTTTACATATGTGTATGTGTATGTAGAAGTGTGTGTGTGTATGTATGTGTGTGCAGGAGTGTGAGGTAAAAACAGCCCTCGGCAGGTGATTGACAGCAGGGGGGCGGGGCATGACAGAACCACTGGTCTCCCGGTGACATTTCCTCTCTCGTCACATTCCTCATCACCGCCGGCCCCTCCCGCCAACACTGCCTCCTGACGGGGTTCGAGGCTCCGCGGCTAATGCTAGCGCCTGCCGCGGTCTCTCCACGCCCTCCCCCATCACCCCCCAACGTCCCTGCCTTTCGCCAGGGGTCAGCGCACAGGATGATGGAGCCATTCTTTCACAGCCCGTCAGTTGCAGCGCGCCACAGTCCGTCTCCTCCACGCACTTATTCTCCGTCTCAGAGTCCACACGCACCCCGAACCAAGCGCCCCCCTCTCTCTCATTTCCGCCGATAAAACCGCACGGAAACACAAAACGATTTCACCCACTCCTTCTCATGGTTCGCTGCCTCAAACGCACACGCGTTTCGAGACGGCGGGTTGTCTCGGAGTATCGGTGGCGAGGCCTCTTTTTGTTCTGCCTGAAAGGTATTCGTGCAACCGAAGGGAAGAGGGAGAGACGAGGAGCAGCGTCAGTTATTCACAACGTCTGCTGCACTTTAAATAGCTCCTCCGAGCTGCTCCAAACGTCAAACTAACGAGCTGAAGGAGACAAAACCCTATTACAATTTTGTGCAATAATAATATAAATGAGTTATTTTAGAGAGAGAAATGGGCTGATTAAAAAAGTAATTGCATTGGCAGTCCATTTGAAAAAAAAAGAGTGATCATTTTTAACTATAATTATCTACGTAGTTTTGTGCGGTTCCATTTCAGCTGTAGAAATCAAGATTTTTGGCTTTCTGAATGAAGAAAATCATCGAACATGAGAGGTTAGAGGTGTTTGTTTTGTTGTCACAAAAATCTGCTCTGCAAGTCAATTGTGTTGATTGCTTAACTGGCCCTTCTTTACTGTTTGCAAACTCAAGAATGTGATTTTTATTCTGCTGATTGAATACCGATGAGGGCTGAGTCATTCAGGGCGATGAAGTGAGTAATTTTTGAATGATGCAGTGGTTGATGCAGCGAGTGATACATAGTGGATGTATTGAGTGATCTATGGACGATGCAGTGAGTCGTTTGTGGTTAGTGCTGTAAGTGATTCATGTGTAATGCAATGAGTCATTGGTGAGGGGTGCAGTCACTGCAGTGAGTGATTTGTGGAAAATGCAGTGAGTGATTTATGAGCATTTCTGTGAGTGATTCGTGGGAGATGCAGTGATCGATTAATGGGCGATGCAGTGAGTGATTTGCGGGCAATGCAGTGAATAATTTGTGATTGATATAGTGAGTGACACTTGGGTGATGCAGTGAGTTATATGTGAGTGATGCAGTGAATAATTTGTGGGTGATGCAGTGAGCCATTCGTGAGTGATTCATTGGTGTTGCAGTGAGTGATTTGTGGGTGATGCAGTGAGTTATTAGTGGGTGATGATGTGAGAAGTTTGTGGGTGATGTAGTCATTAAGTTTTGGATGATGCAGTGACTGATTTGTGGGTGACGCAGTGCGTGATTCATTGGGACACAGGGAGTAATCTGAAGGTGATGAAGTGAGTGATCTCTGGGTTATGAAGTGATTAGTTTGTAAGTGATGCAGCAAGTGATTTGTAGGTCATCCTGTGAGTTATTTGTGGGTGATTTAGTGAGTGAATCATGAGTGATGCAGCAGTGATTTGTCGGTGATGCAGTGAGTAATTTGTGGATGATGTAGTGAGCGATTCTTGAGTGTTGCAGTGAGTGATTTGTGCGTTATGTACTGAGTGATTCATGAGTGATGAAGCGAGTGATTTGTGGCTGATGCATTGAGTCATTTGTGGGTGATGTAGTAAATGATTCTTGACGGTTGCAGTGAGTGATTTGTGGGTGATGTAGTGAGGCATTCATGAGTGTTGCAGTGAGTGAATTGTGGGTTATGTACTGAGTGATTCATGAGCGATGAAGCGAGTGATTTGTGGCTGATGCATTGAGTGATTTGTGGGTGATGTAGTGAGGGATTCATGAGTGTTGCAATGAGTGATTTGTGGGTTATGTGCTGAGTGATTCATAAGTGATGCAGTGAGTGATTTATGGGTGATTCATTGAGTGATTTGTGGGTGATGTAAAAAATTATTCTTGAGTGTTGCAGTGAGTGATTTGTGGGTTATGTGCTGAGAGATTCATAAGTGATGCAGTGAGTGATTTATGGGTGATTCATTGAGTGATTTGTGGGTGATGTAAAAAATTATTCTTGAGTGTTGCAATGAGTGATTTGTGGGTTATGTACTGAGTGATTCATAAGTGATGCAGCGGGTGATTTGTGGGTGATTCATTGAGTGATTTGTGGGTGATGTAAAAAATTATTCTTGAGTGTTGCAGTGAGTGATTTGTGGGTGATGTAGTGAGGGATTCATGAGTATTGCAGTGAGTGATTTGCGGGTGATTCATTGAGTGATTTGTGGGTGATGTAGTGAATGATTCTTGAGTGTTGCAGTGAGTGATTTGTGGGTGATATAGTGAGGGATTCATGAGTGTTGCTGTGAGTGATTTGAGGGGAATGTTTTCAGTTTGAGGTAACAGAGAAAATCACGATGTGCATATGTACTGTCGCTTAACACAAAGAGAAAGCTGGTTCCAAAAGTGGCCATTTTGCGTGCACCTTTTGTGTGTGTGTGTGTGCGTGTGTGTGTGTGTGTGTTGCGTGTATATGTGTTTGTGTGGGTATTTCTGTAAGTGTATGTATGCGTGTGGATGTGTGTGTGTCTGTGTGTCTGCTTGCATGCGTACACGTATTTGTGAGTGTATGTATGTGTGTATGTGTGTGTGTGTGTTTGTGTTGTTTTTGTACGTGTGTTTGTCAGTGAGTGTTGTGCGTGTGTTTGTGTGTGTGTTTGAAGGTGTTTATGTTGGGTGTGTGTATGTATGCGTGTGGATTTGTGTGTGTCTGCTCGCATGTGTACATATATTTGCGAGTCTATGTATGTGTGTGTGGTGTGTGTGTTGTTTTTGTATTTGTGTATTTGTCGATGTTTGTGTTGTTTGTATGTTTGTGCATGTATGTGTGTGAATATGTATGCATCTCTGTGTCTGTGTGTGAATGTGTAGATGTATTTTTGAGTGAGAGTGTGTGTGTGTGTGTGTGTGTGTTATGTGTTTGTATGTGTGTGTTTGTAGGGTATGTGTGTTGTGTGTATGTCCGTGTGTGGATGTATGTGCATCTGTGTGTCTGCTCGCATGGGTAGATGTATTTTTGAGTGTGCGTTGATGAGTTGAGTATCTGATCTCTGAGAATTACGCTTCTTTTTCCTTATATATATATATCACATTAAAACATGAGCATTATGGACATTAAATGTATGCTTTAGACAGCCATTTCCAATCCTACTTGCTAATATCTGCCTTTTAAATCCAAATGCAGACATCACTGAAGTCACAGGTCCTGTTGAAACACCATCCGGTTGAACAGTTTTTGCTGACTGAAGCTAGGCTAGAGTACGGTGGAGTACAAGACAGTTCTGGAAATGAAGTCTGTTCTTTCCTACTGGGGACAGAAGTGAATTTGGAGCGCTCTTTTCAGTGTTGGAGTAAGACCCCCTGTAATTAAGGTGAGAAGTCGAACTTTGATAACAGCAAGAGGATCTGGAACAAGCTGAGCTTGATTGGTCGTGCTGAGTTTGGGGTGGTATGGCCCATATGTTCACATGCTCTGACTGACAGCCGCAGTGGCGAATAGCAGAGCGGTATAATCCTGGCAGTTTTTCTTCAGTTGCTGTAAGTGATCCAGGGCAGCTCAGCTTGTGTGAGTGACAGCTGTGTAGAGAACATAGGTCCCTACAACTCAATCTCACTGTGTTTCTCTCTCTAACACAGTTTACCTATGACTCAATCTCACTGTTTCTCTCTCTAACACAGTTTACCTATGACTCAATCTCACTGTTTCTCTCTCTAACACATTTTACCTAAAACTCAATCTCACTGTGTTTCTCTCTCTAACACAGCTTACCTACAACTCAATCTCACTCTGTTTATCTTTCTAACACAGTTCACCTACAACTCAATCTCACTCTATTTTTCTCTCTAACACAGTTTACCTATGACTCAATCTCACTGTGTTTCTCTCTCTAACACAGTTTACCTATGACTCAATCTCACTGTTTCTCTCTCTAACACAGCTTACCTACAACTCAATCTCACTGTGTTTCTCTCTCTAACACAGCTTACCTGCAACTCAATCTCACTCTGTTTATCTTTCTAACACAGTTCACCTACAACTCAATCTCACTCTATTTTTCTCTCTAACACAGTTTACCTATGACTCAATCTCACTCTGTTTCTCTCTCCAACACAGTTTAACTACAACTCAATCTCACTCTTTTTCTCTCTAACACAGTTTACCTACAACTCAATCTCACTCTGTTTCTCTCTCTAACACAGTATACCTATGACTCAATCACTTTTCCTCTAACACAGTTAACCTACAACTCAATCTCACCGTTTCTCTCTCTAACACAGTTTACCTACAACTCAATCTCACTCTGTTTCTCTCTAACACAGTTTACCTACAACTCAATCTCACTCTGTTTCTCTTTATAACACAGTTTACCTACAACTCAATCTCACTCTTTCTCTCTCTAACACGGTTTACCTACAACTCAATCTCACTCTGTTTCTAACACAGTTTACCTACAACTCAATCTCACTCTGTTTCTCTTTATAACACAGTTTACCTACAACTCAATCTCACTCTGTTTCTCTTTATAACACAGTTTACCTACAACTCAATCTCACTCTGTTTCTCTTTCTAACACAGTTTACCTACAACTCAATCTCACTCTGTTTCTCTCTATAACAGTTTACCTACAACTCAATCTCACTCTGTTTCTCTTTAACACAGTTTACCTACAACTCAATCTCACTCTGTTTCTCTCTATAACACAGTTTACCTACAACTCAATCTCACTCTGTTTCTCTTTATAACACAGTTTACCTACAACTCAATCTCAGTTTGTTTCCTACAACTACAACAATCTCACTCTGTTTCTCTTTATAACACAGTTTACCTACAACTCAATCTCACTCTGTTTTCTAACACAGTTTACCTACAATAACACAGTTTACCTACAACTCAATCTCACTCTGTTTCTCTTTATAACACAGTTTACCTACAACTCAATCTCACTCTGTTTCTCTTTATAACACAGTTTACCTACAACTCAATCTCACTCTGTTTCTCTCTCAGTTTCTCTCTCAATCTCACAGTTTACCTACAACTCAATCTCACTCTGTTTCTCTCTCCAACACAGTTTACCTACAATTCAATCTCACTCTGTTTCTCTCTCCAACACAGTTTACCTACAACTCAATCTCACTCTGTTTCTCTCTCCAACACAGTTTACCTTCTGCTTGATCTCAATCTCTCTCGCTCTTTCAAATTTCAAATTCTTACAATGTGCTTTGGCAGAGGTATAAAATTTGCTTTCTCTGATTTGGCCAAATTTCAGGGAAACATCAAGTGGTAACTTCATATTGAAGGAAATCCCAAAACACCTTGTGACAAACTGGGGATTAGCCATTTAGACCACAGATGTTGGATGGCAACCGTTAGTTCTTGATAAATGTCATGTATCATCTCATCATAAAATTTGCTTCTGATATTTCTCTGGAGTGAAGTTCACTGCGTAGATGTTGAATCTCAGCTGTTTTGTGGGAAAGGATGTTGAAATACAAATTTGCTCTGACGTTTTCGGAGCGTTAAAGCTCCACAAACTCGGCTGACAGAAAGCTAACGTTTCCCATGGAAACCACTGACACCGTAAAGCTGCGCTAGTCACATAACACTTCCTATTTTGAGTGTTTCATTTCATGTGAGCTTTTCGACGAGTAGTTCCTGTTAAGGAAGTGTCCTAAGTGGGTACCAAGGTGATAGAAAGTCTCCTTACAAATGAGATATCGCATCTCTCTCCCCTTCTATTTCATGCCCTCTAACTACAATTCAAATTCTAAATGCTCTATTCATGGCCTTTTAATGCATTTTTGAATATTGCCAAAGTGGGCACATCTCATACGATTAGCCACGATATGAATGTAAATTAAACATAATAATTGCCACGCAGTAGTGATTGTGATAATACTCTCTCAGATTATCTCCCTTTTTCTCTTTCAATCTCGCTCCCTCTCACTCCCCTCTCTCCCATGATGCATTTCTCCTAATAGATAATGTCAGTGTCACCGATGCTCCTGCTTTACGAGGCTCGGGGGGCAGAATTAAGAATTGATTCCTTAAACAGATTTCCTCTCCCTCTTCAAACGCATTGCCCTGGCCGGCCGTAGTTTATGCCACACTCTCTTCATTACGGTTATTAGATTCCCCGGCTCTTTTACACTGGAATATTACTTTCACAGGCATGAGAATAGATTACTGCAGAATCCCACTTACTCAGGCTCGAGAATGGATTACTGATCCCTGCTGTCTCCCTACTTCTGCCGCTATCAACACACTTCAGCTCTGAGTGTATGCGTGCGTTAGAAGGAGCGAGAGAGAGAGGAGAGAGAGAGAGAGAGAGAGAGAGAGTTTATTAATTTTATACTGTAAATACTGTTCTCATTTATATACTTCAAATTTTTCAGTTAATCATAATAATAATAATAATAATATATGATGATAGTTGTTAATAATTTTTACGGTTAATATTAATAATAATCAATCTCTTGTTAAATAATTTTTTTTATTGTTCTTGTTATCGTAATTAAGCTTTGGCAATATGTATTTTAAAATATGTCATGCCAATAAAGCAAATTGAAATTGAAATTGAGAGAGAGGAGAGAGAGAGGAAACAGAGAGGGAGAGGGAGAGAGAGAGAGAGAGAGAGTATGTTTCTGTGTATTTGTGGGTAATAGAGGTAAACCCATTAGATATTTAGTGTAACTTTCAATGTGAATTCAAAACAACACACACTTGAATTTATTTATGTTCTTTTTAATTGAATCATTATATTAGTTAATTACCATAACACAAGCCCTTTTTCCATCAAAAAGATAATTCGCTTTAAAATGATGCGCATCAAAAAGTTAGTGCGACATTTGTGATTGAAAAAGAGTCATATAACTCTAACGCAGATTTTGTCGCGCTAAGTTAATTCGCTCGGCAGAGGTGGTTTTGGGAAAGTTTTATCGATATAAAAGTGATGGAAAAGGGTTGAAGCGATATTGAATGTCGTGCATGCGCATTGGTAATGAGAATTTGAATGTTGTTGTGCCACCTCTGCGGGCTTCTGTCTCGCACAGTTTAGTTCAGTTCACCTCAGAAATGATCCTATCGCCCAACTTCAGAGGAATGATGACTAAATAAAAAAGACATCAGCCGTTGTCTTTATTTTAGAAAAGCTTGCTAGATTTGACATGCAATCCTGTACAACGTGAAGTCCCAAAGAATGTCTTGTGTTTCGTTTACCATTTTTTTCAGTCCTAGCCATCACTGAATAGCAGACAATAAGCCAGGGTTACAGTTGTAGGAAGCAAATGGTTTCGGTGAAGATAATGTTACATCAGCTAAGCTTAGCATAATAAAGTAGTCATTCACATGAGAAGAGAGGTGAGCGGTAGCTAGCGGAAACTATTTGGTATTTGTGATAGTGATCATTTTGTGCCACTTCAGCAGTTATAGATTTCCAGTGGTAACCTTGTAAAATTAGATTCAAATCAGATTATTGGGCGATGTGATGAGGTTCGCTTCGTTTCTGCTGGTTAAAATTAGCCTTGATGATTTAACCAGTGACTGCCTAATGTTAGCCTAGCATCCGGGCATCTGTCAGCCTATGGACCGGTCACGCTTTCTAAACATCAGCATATTCACAATCATACGCAAAACAGGCAAAGTATTGGTATTAACCTGTGGTTAGCTATGTGGAGAAATGTAATCCATGTATGGCGTCAGGTCGCTATTTTTTCAGCATGTTTTTTTTCTCCCTTTAGCTTGAAAATAGTCAGGGACGTTCGGTGTTCCGCATATCCTCAGTACTCAGGTCAGTGGAAATTTAGCTTTCCATAAATGAGCCAATTAACCCCATCTACAACCCAAATTTTGTTTTACAGCATTTTCATGTGTAAGACCAGTCTATTATAAAACAGCGTTGCGTATCAATGATGCTGGCTTTAAATAGTTATGGCGTGTGACATGGATCTCATTGATAACGTCAGATGCAGTCTTGAAATATTGTGTATAAATTAGGCTAACGCAAAGGGTTACTATTTGAAGTGGGCTATATTCTTGAGACGACCGCCTTGGCTAGTTGATTATAGCTGCCAAAGGTGTTAAGGTAGATCGATAATAGCCATTTAACGTTCACTTATTATTCACGATATATCCATCGCAACGACAGCCAATGAATTTTCTTGCCAAATAACTTGATAAATGTTTGCTGCGCTGGAAAGATTAGCCTATTTTTTAATCTCAGAAGAGCCATATAAAGGCGGTTACAAGAAAAATTTTGGATATTTAACTTAGTTACTTTTATTCTATGTCTATGCTCTCTTCAATTATACTGTTTTTTTTTCTCTGTAAAGCACATTGAAATGTCTTGATGTAAGAAATACAAATAAAACTGCCTTGCCTTTTATTCAACAGTTTTTTTTTATACATTTTCTACTCAGACCTACGTATTTGCCACGAAGCCTTGTCATTTTAATATAAGTGGTATTGACTGTTATTTTAGTCTTCTACTAGGCCTAGGCTTATCCCTTGATTGCAAGTTTATTATTTATTTATTTATTATTATTTTTTGTCGTCCGAGAGCCCCGGCAGAGCAACAAAAGATCCTGCGGCTGGCGAGCCCCAGGTTCCTGACCTCTGCGCTACACAAACCTTTCTCAGAAGGTTCTAATTCGCTACATTGTTGATGGAAAATCGTCCAGTGGGTCAGAAAAATACGCTTCAACTCGGGGCATTGTGACATCATTTTAATTCGCTAGAATCGTTCTGTTTATGGAAAACCGAAAAAATAATTTGACATTAGAGTTAATTTGCTTGAAAATCTGATGGAAAAAGGGCTACAAGCTGTTTGCAGATTTTATTCATTAGAAGGTTCATATGTTCAAGTCATGCCTTTTTTGTCACCTTCTTAACAGCTCATTTCCTCTTTAGAATTCCTGTCCAGTACTCAGCCATATTGTAGAGTTATACTTTTTTTTTAAAAAGTCCTGGCCTTTAGAAATGGTCATTTTCTAACTTTAGTTTCTGCTGGGCCTCCCTACTTACTGTTCGCCCCCTGGCACTGTCGTGGCTAAATGCCACACAGTCCTCACACCCACTCAAGTCTAAATCCAACCCAACTCTCTCACCTAATTCCAGCCCCGCACAGCTCCTGTCACCTGTTTAGTCACAGAGGAGATGTGGCACGGCACTGGAGAGAGCTAGAATCTTCTTCCTTTGCGTATTAATACCTCCGCCAGGAGGCATTGTGATCAGCTGCGTTTGTATGTGTGTGTGTGTGTGTGTGTGTGTGTGTTTGTCAGCAAGATTACTTGGAAATTTTTCTATGGATTACAACAAAATTTTATGGGAAGTTGGACTTTGTGAATGGAAAGAGGCGATTCAATTTCCAGACCAATCTAGATACAGATCTGGATTCTGCAGCTGATTATAAGCGCTAGTGGATCAAAACCTGCTGGAGGAGGTATGCGCTCTCTGGCCCCTCTCCAGTTTTAACATGAATGCATTTGACTGACACACTAACCAGAAGGGACTTAGAGTTGATTACACCAAATGGGCTGATCAGGGCTGCCAGGTTGGCTAACCCTGTACGGGTGTACAAGAGCGAGCACCAGGGTTTGGGATCGAATCTGGCTACACCAGCAGCAACTGCTATCACAGGAGCAGGGAGGGCATGATTGCTTTCATGCTGCTCAGGGATATAGGAGGGGTATATGGGTTGGGTTTGCTATGCTTGTTACTCAAGTGCCTCCCACTGTTTAGCTTCAAGGGACAGGACAAACCCACTGCTTAATTAAGGTTCATAACAGGAGATGGCTTCAGAACGCATCACTCTAGTCTTTATTTGAAGGTTGGTTGGTCTTCACTGGCCATGAGAAGGGAGCAACATTGTTGTCTTTTTATATACAAGGCATTGCTAGGTAAGCTACCTGGATTTATCGCCAGTTTGCTTATTTTTATAAGTGGGGAATACCATCTTTGTGCTCTTGACTATTTGGTTTTAGACATCCTGAGGGTCCATACTGAACTGGGTAAAACTGCTTTTTGGTGCAATGCCTCACAGAAATGGAATAGGCTTCAACAATTGCCAAAATTGGAAAAACTTATTTCATTTGATTGTTTTAAATGTCTGTTATTAGATGCCATGAAGCTGGAATGTACATGTGTTCTGTAGTTCTTTTGTTTTTTGTTTTTAATTTATTGTTGTATGACATGTTTTACTATGGTTCACAACTGGGCTCCTTTGCTTGCTCTCAATCGAACTCCCAGTATAAATAAATAAATAAACTACAGCCATCAGTCTATGGTCTGAGCTTACAGATTCACAAAAGAGAAGCCTGTGGATTTCATTACACAGCAGTATGAAGTGACTGGCTTTTGCTTTAATTGGGCCATGACCTGTCTGGAAACTTGGTGATGTCACAAACAGAACTGAAAGAAACGCTGCACTGCGATGTGCCCTCTGTGTTAGAGTTTGGTTTGAAGCCCACGCGAGTCTCATGTACAGAGAGGTGTTCCTCAAAGAAGCTCCTGTACTGTAAGCGCCTCGGCTGGCTCGAAAGCACTTATCTCAGAGCGAGCTCCGTCTCGGAGAGCATAATTAGAGTGCTATTAGCAGTATGACCTCAGGAGAAAGTTCATGCGTAGGCGACAGTGTCCAGACACACCCACAACCAGTGAATTGTGAGCTGGGTGCTGGTTGCTCCAGGTTTCTATCGATAAACATGGAGAATCTGGTGCCTTTCATGCATTCAGACTCCAGACGGCAGAAAGGTAAAAAGAATTTAAAAACTCTGAATTCAAAATGTCTGAAGGACAGAGTCGGCAAGTTTACAGTCTGGCTCAGATACTGTGGTTGGAGTCCGAGTTTGAACCTCCGTACAGCAGAACGATAAGTTCTATAAGCATAAGACACGGCAGTCAATCAGTTAATCTTTCGTTGTGCATCGCATCATTTACCATCCAAGTATTACTTAGAGCCCTACAGTGCAATCATCTGAATTCTTCCTGGTTTTCAGAAAACAAGGCACTCACTGCAGCAACACAGCGTTGAAGTCCTGTAAGACTGTAAAATTTTATATTCATCAGTATGTATGCATTAGCAAAGCACAGAATACGTGTATAATTATGCAGCCTTTAAGTAATGTGTAGAGTACATTAACCCCTTTGCACAAAATATAAATAATGCCAATTTTTCCTGTTGTGCACGTGCCTATTTAGACTTTTAAGTCAATATTTGTGTCTCTGAGACTGTGGAAGATTATTACAGTGAGGCAAGACATTTGGAAATTCAATACAGAATTATTTCGGAATTAAATTTCAGAATCTATGGATACTAGCGTCTATATCTGCGCTTAACTGTACTAACTTAAGGGCTTAACTGTATTTTTATTGTTCCTATATGAATTGGCATCAACTAATGTTGTTAACCTGAATTAGAAATATATGGGCTAACTTTTTATAACATAGTGACATAACCACCATTTTCTTGTGGTTGGTAGTTCACAACCACTGTAAATGCAATGTGCATTTCTCTACATTGTATTTGTTAGTGTAATTACTTCTGATTGTCATGTATTTTAGAAATATTATGTGATCAAGACAATGAGAGAAGGCATGTAGCATGTTAGCAAATAAGAGATATGTAGCGTGTAAGTACTTGATATGGTAGACATCACATTTGGGTAAAATATGAACATGGACGGACAATAAGTTCAGATTGATGTTTGTTCACAAGAGCTCTATGACCAGAAGGACTACCCCGGCCTTGAAACTAAAGTACAGTACTTCACTTTTTCAAAAGCCCAATGAGCTTATACTCTCATGATCGTGGCGAGGTTTAGCTGCTCAAAATAATGACTGGGATCTCCTGCCTGTTCTGCCGTGCGAGGAGGAAGCAGCAGCTGGCTTTTCAGTCCAAGAGACGACGAATTTCACATCGTTAAAGCTGCGCGCTGTCACTCAAACTCAAAGAGCACGCGTTACTACGGAAACCTGAGAAGACAAAGTTCTGATGTACCTAATGGAACATACATCGCCACAATCTTTCGACTGATAGCTCATCTTGCTGCCGAGGCCCAGAAGCTGTTGTTCTTTGTTCAGTCAAAGAGAACAGCTGGGATAACGGTGTCGACAGTCGGGGGGGACACGGGCTGATTCGTGCTCGTAAAATTGTTGAACGATTGAAAGGAACTTTAACTACTAGCCTTATCGCTAAATGCTACATTGAACACCATCTTCAAATGTTTCCTGTTGTATGCAACACAACAGAAATGAGTGGGGAGTGTGTAGCATTGGAGTAAAAATGCCAAACATTGGGAAGGATGTACTGTTGGAGTGCGATTGCTGTTTGTAGGCACCATATTGCTGGTGGATATCGGTGTTCAGCGGTGCCCCCAGATAAAAGAAGCTGCTCAAGTGCAGAGGCTCATGTTTTTACTAAAGTACGGTAGACATCACTGTCTCAAACTACTTTCTGTCATTTTTAACCAGTGATTTATGTTCCCGCAATTGTCTGTAATATACATCATTGAGAACAGGTCATTCAGCCCAATAAGACTCACTGTGTTCCCACCTCTGAAGTATACTTAATACTTTGGAGACTATAGAACTAGACAGTATCTTGCATTATGTCAAGTCTGGTCTTAAATATTTTCAGAGTTTCTGCTTCAACTACATGGCCTGGCATGCTTTTCCATTCTTTTTCTCTCTCTCGTTCCCCTCCCTCTATCCTTTACATCATTCTGCTATTTTTTCCTCTCCTTCTCTTGTTCTCTCCCTCTCTCTCTCAGGTGGTGTACAAGAACAACGACTTCAAGCTGGAGTTGTCCCGGCTGGCCATTGAGCGCGACCCCAAAATCAGCCTGCAAGGGGAGCTGTTGTTCCACTGCGAGGATGTGGCAGCCCTGGACCCGGTCACCTTCGAGACGCCCGAGTCCTACATCGCCCTGCCGCGCTGGAACACCAAGAAGACGGGCTCCATCTCCTTCGACTTCCGCACGGTGGAGCCCAGCGGCCTGCTGCTGTTCAGCCACGGCCGCCTGCCGAACCCTAAAGACCAGCGGCCTGACCGCCAACTAAAGGCCGACTATTTCGCCATCGAGCTGCTGGACGGCTTCCTCTATCTCCTCATGGACATGGGCTCCGGTAGCATCAAGATGAAGGCCAGCAACAAGAAGGTGAACGACGGGGAGTGGTGCCACGTGGACTTCCAAAGAGAGGGGCGAAAAGGTGAGTCTGGCTATACCGCCATTCATCCGGCTCTGGCTTAATGGCTGTAGCTACTCAGGTGTGGGCTTGGTTAGCACTTGGATGGGAGACCCACTGAGGAAACTCTGCCGCTGCTGGAAGTGGCGCTGGTGGGCTAGTAGGTGATGGTCCTCTCTCCGGTCAAATCAACTCCAATGACCCAATGCAGTGATGGGGACACTGTGCTGTAGTAGACGTCAAACTGAAGTCCTAACTCACTGTGGTCATCAAAGTTCCTGATGACAGTGCTTAGCGAGTTTGCATAC
Source organism: Gymnothorax javanicus (assembly GCA_029692085.1). NCBI lineage: Eukaryota > Metazoa > Chordata > Actinopteri > Anguilliformes > Muraenidae > Gymnothorax > Gymnothorax javanicus. The sequence continues at coordinate 9,545,680 of CM056199.1, read as the reverse complement.
ACTCTGTGTGTCTGAGTGAGTTTCCAGCTGGCGATCCGCAATCATCCCACAGCAAAAATGCATAACCCAGGGGCTGAAGAATGCGCCTCCATGCCTACCCTGCAATTTCAGAAATAGTGTCATTTGTATTCTCCTCGTCAAATAAACACATAAATAAATTAAACTGAATATCTGCTGTAGTTCCTGAGTCGTAAATGTCCGTGTGGTAATTCAACTCCAACAGTGTACATTTGAGTCCATTTTTGGACCTTGTATGCTCTGAAGGGGTTGATTTCACACTGAACATGTCACTGCTATGAGCATTGTGCTTATTTGGACAGGCAGTGGGGATCAAGTCTGACTCCTTTAGTGACTGGGCTGAGTCGTGCTGTTCACCCATGGCAGTCCGTTCACAGAGCCGGGCAGTGTATTTAAAGAACTTCTCCCGGTGCTCTCGGCTGCTTCCCACCTGCTTGGCTGCTGCACGCTGCCAGGCTGAAATTACCAAACAAATCTCATCAAAGGCCATGCAGCAGGAATAAATGAATGACAAAACTCCAGGCCATGTATTCATTAAAAAAAAAGATAATAATAATCTGAGCAGTGATCTGGGATCAGCTCTGGCTTTTATGTCATAATGTATACGTCAGATTTCGGACCAGAGGAAACTGATCCTAGGTCAGCATGACCTCACTTGAAAGGATTTCTGAGTACAGCCCCAGAACATAAGCTATTCTTTTAAGATGCTAATACATTACCACCCCTGCGTAAAAAAAAAGTACCATTCTGGGGAAGGAATCGAGGGGCCACCTTGCTGGAGAGACTGCTGTGATCCTCTGAGCCTGCTTTTGAGTAATTTCCCTCTGTCGAGCCGAGCCATTAATGTGTTTCATTTATTCTTCATTTAAAAATAAGGAGATTTGAAGGCCCAGCAGAACTCAGGTAGCGTCGCAGCAGCCGAGCAGCCGACCTCTGGAGCTGCCGCATCATAAAAAAGTTATTAGCCCCGCATTTAAATTCTATCGACGTTTGGCTTCGGCAGCAGGCTTTCACATCTCAGAAAAGGTTACTCACGTACTACATAAAGTACGTGTTTTATGCGTCTGTTAAAATGCGTACTGTCCTTTATGAATACAGAATTTCTTCTTCTAACGTGATGTGGGAATAACATCATTTTCTAATGTGTTTCGGGGAAATTGTGCCCACCGTTTCCCCCCGGAATAAAACCTTTGTAAGGTTCCATTATTCATCAAGCTTTTAACACGTTAGTTAATGGCTGTGAATTAAAACATAAAAATGCAAATAAACGTGTCTCCCGTTTTCACTGGAGACCAACATTTAAAAGAAGTAAAACTAAAAATTGCCCAAATTGCTCTCTCCCCGCTTCTGAAATAAATAGCTCTTCAGAAAGTCAGCCAACCAGCTGGATGTAACTTTCCAATCTCCTTTTTTTATGAAAATATAATTGTTGTCTTGGATGTAATGGATTGCCTTTGCAATGGTTATTTCTGCAGAATAACTTAACAGTAGTCACAAACATGATATAACTAATAGATGCTGCTTCTCTACTGTGAACGATAAATGGATGTTGTGATTAGCTGAAGTGTGCTTTTGTAGTTGACAAAAATAAGGGCAAACTAGAAGAAGAAGAAGAAGAAGAAGAAGAAGAAGAAGAATTATTATTATTATTCAGCCAGTTAAAGGCCAGTGTTCAGCGATAAGTGAGCATCAGTGGTCAGTGTCGTTCTCTTTATGGGAGATCCCCAGAATCGCCCTCTCAGAGCTGAATATGGGCTGTAACTCGGCTGTAAAATGTCCTCACTTCCTGTCAGTTGCCGGGCTGCCAGCATGGTGATGGTTTAACAGGCGTGTCGCCCCCTCTGCCCGTCTCTCTCACCCTCTCTGTCTCTCCGCAGTCGCATATCCATCTCTCAGAGTCCTGTCCTGTCCGCTTACATCCGTCTGCCTGCCACAACGCCTGTCAGGAGTGTTCCTCTGCTTCGCTCTGTGTGACTCTCCCTCATTCTGTGTCCTCTCTCTCTCTCTTTCTCCCTCTCTCTTCCCCTCTGTCTTTATTTATCCTATCCGCAGGCCCCACCCTCTCTCCTCTCCTCTGTGCTCTATCCTTCTTCTGAGTGTGTGAGAGCATCTTCAGTTCTGCAGCAGTTCAATTCTGAGATTATGGTGCTGTGAGTGTGTGTTTGTGCATAAATAATGTGTGTGTGTGTGTTTGTGTGAGTGTGCAGGTGTGTGTTTGTGTTTGTATATGGATTTTTTTTCCCATTTCTTTAAGACTGTGTTTGTATTTTCATATTCTTATGAGCATGTGTGTGTGTGTGTGTGTGTGTGTGTGTGTTTACGTGTGTGTCCATGTATGTGAGCATTTCTGTAGGAGAGAGTTAGTTGTTCAGTGGTAGAATGTATGTTAGTGTGCATATTTTCATCTGCATTAGTATTCTAAAGGCAAGTGAAACTCCAAACACGCACGCGCATGCACACACACACACACACACACACACATATGCTTTTATGCACATTGAGATACACTGACTAACAGATTCCCAGCTCAATAGCCCTTGGAGAATGTAAAAAAGTCAGACCTTCATCCTGACAGTCAGTAATCCCCTTACTTCCTGCTGCTTGGGCGTGAAAAGAGCTGTGCAGTTTCACATTCCAGTGTGATCCACTGCACACAGAGATCCACACCTGTGATACACTGCAGAGATTCACACCTGTGATCCACTGCACAGAGATCCACACCTGTGATCCACTGCCCACAGAGATTCATACCTGTGATCCACTGCACAGAGATTCACACCTGTGATCTACTGCTTACAGAAATCCACACCTGTGATCCACTGCACACAGAGCTCCACACCTGTAATCCACTGCACAGAGATCCAGACCTGCGATCCACTGCACACAGAGATTCACACCTGTGATCCACTGCACAGAGATCCACACCTGTGATCCACTGCCCACAGAGATTCATACCTGTGATCCACTTCACAGAGATTCACACCTGTGGTTTACTGCTCACAGAGATCCAAACCTGTGATCCACTGCACAAAGGGATCCACACCTGTAATCCAATGCACACAGAGATCCACACTTGTGATCCACTGCACACAGAGACACACCTGTGATCCACTGCACACAGAGATCCACACCTGTGATCCACTGCCCACAGAGATCCACACCTGTGATCCACTGCACGCAGATCCACACCTGTGATCTACTGCACACAGAGATCCACACCTGTGATCCACTGCACACAGAGATCCACACTTGTGATCCACTGCACGCAGAGACACACCTGTGATCCACTGCACACAGAGATCCCCACCTGTAATCCACTGCACACAGAGATCCACACCTGTGATCCACTGCACACAGATCCACACCTGTGATCCACTGTACAGAAATCCACACCTGTGATCTACTGCACACAGAGATCCACACCTGTGACCCACTGCACACAGAGATCCACACCTGTGATCCACTGCACACAGATCCACACCTGTGATTCACTGCACACAGAGATCCACACCTGTGATCCACTGCACACAGAGATCCACACCTGTGACCCACTGCACACAGATCCACACCTGTAATCCACTGCACAGAGATCCACACCTGTGATCCACTGCACACACAGATCCACACCTGTGATCCACTGCACACAGAGATCCAAACCAGCAGCACTGGAGTGATCACCTTTCAGCCTCTATTTCATTACTGACTTTACCTTCTCTCTCTGTTCTTCTCTCTCCCTCCCTCTCTCTCTCTCCCTCCCTGTCTTTGTCTCCTTCCCTTCCTCTCTCTCTCCCTCCCTCCATCTCTTTGTCCCTCTCTCCCTTCCATCTCTTCTTTCCTCTCCATCTCTCCCTCCTTCCCTCTCCCTCCCACTCTCCCTTCCTTTCTCTCTCCCTCCTCCACCCCTCTCCCCCCCTCTCTCTCCAGCTCTCTGTGCCTCAGTAGCTCTGATCTCATTGCAGTTTCAGTAATTGAAAGCCGAGTTCATGCCATTAAGTGACGCACTATAGCGGCAACAATAGGAAAAGGGCCTTGAGCCTTTGACACTGATATTTGAGATATGACATCAGCTGACCCATCACAAAGACGTCCAAATGGACTGTATCCAGTGACCGATAATCATGTTTAACGGCCCCGATCATCCATCCCTCCCCAAACCCTGAGGTACACACTCCTGCAGTCTGTTAAAGTCCAGCCATTTTTTTATACCTTTGTCCTCGGAAATAGTCTTTCGGGACATTATGTCAAGACCCTGGTCGGGCGTTTCTCCTTCCTTCCAGGCGTTAGTACATAAGCTTTTGATTCCGTCAATTCCAAGAAGAACAGCTGGTCCAATCAAATTCAGTTGGTGGGTGCGTGGAGGAATTTCTGTGAAAATGGACTCGTTGCGATATTCAATTTGGTTGCCATGGCCGCTGTCTTGAAATTGACTTCCGGCGATTTTGAGGAGAACATATCATCCGATCAAATTCAAACTTGCTGTTAGTGTTTGTGGTGGGTAGAGGAAAGTTCCCTCTAAAAATGAGCGCACCGCGATTTTCAATTTGACCGCCATGGCAGCCATCGTGAATTTCAATTCTGTCGATTTCTTGGAGAACAGGCCCTTCAATTGTGTTCAAATTTGCTGTGTGCACTGACGGTTGGTGGAAGGAAGTAACTTTTAAAAATAGATGCAATGCCATTTTCAATATGGCTGCCAGTGGCATATGCTATGCCTCATCTTGCTTTTTTTTTTTTTTTTTTGTTGTTGTTTTTTTTCCATCTATGAATTCAGCCAAATGATTATGCCAATCACTTGGCAGTAAAACTGAGCGAATGATTAAACCCTCGCAGTTTGAACAGAATACTGGGGGATTTTTTTACTTACTTAAGGCGGATTTTTCATCCATCCCTGCAGGTTCCATCTCAGTGAACAGTCGGAGCACCCCGTTCTTCTCGAACGAGGGGAGCGAGATCTTGGATCTGGACAGCGACATGTTCCTGGGGGGTCTACCAGAGCCACGGACTGACTTGGTGCTGCCCCCGGAGGTATACTGTTGTATAACAGCGCCTTCTGTTCTTGAGTTGTTATTCTTGTTCACATACAGTGCTTAACAAATTAATTAGAGCACCACCCAATATAAGGTTTATGCCACAGCTGCCCTAAATTAACAGTGCTGGTAATTACCAAAATCATTTTTATGTTTCTGTAATGGTTAATCCACCAGTATGCGCAAGCTCTTTAACTGAAATGGTATTCTTAATGCTAAAATATGATTGTTGTTATCCATGAATTTTTAAATTTACCGTTTTACAAAAAAGCTGAAAAAAATAGTTAAGCACATGATTATTTTTTGATAAAGATGCCAAATAACAGTTATTTTCTTGCATTCCTGAACATAAAAATTAGTTTTAGTGGTTGAATGGAAGAATGCAAGCTGTTATCAAGGCCAAAGGAGGCCATACAAAATAAAATTCTTCTTTTGTTTTTATGTGTGAATAAGGACTATCTAGTGGTGTCAGTTTGTTATTTGCCAAAGAAATAACATAATTTTTTAGTTTTAAACAAGTTTTTGACAAATTTAGTAAATATTCATGTTTTCTCCTTTTTTATGACAGGTGGTCCAATATATTTGTTAAGCACTGTACTTCGGCTGTTTCGCTTAGCGTGGGCCGCATCTTTAGGCAGCCAAATCATCGCAGGCTGTTCCATTGTGACGTCGCCGTCAAACGCAGCCGAGAAATGCAGCCCTCTTGTCGCTTGATATCAGACGGAATTGTCAACATAGAAACGGAGAGTAAACGAGTTTATAATTCCGTCCTTATCGGGAGAGATGAAGGCTGCATTCCTCGCCTGTACACGAAAGTGCCTTCGCAACGGAACAGCCTGCAGTGACATAGCAGTCAAAAAATGCAGCCTCGAGAATCGAACTCCGTCTATCGTGCTGCGTCCTCGATCCTCATTTACTCCGAGGGCATAATCTGAAGCAGTGTTACTGAGTCAGGAGAAGTTGTTCACATAATGAAACCAAGAATAGCTGGTTCTACTTTTCTTCAGTCCATATACTAGATTTGGAGGGTTGCTGTTTTTTTTTTCTTTGTGAACTTACTGTGCTGACAAAACAATCTTCTTCTTTGGTATTCCCTCAAATCTACTGTAACCGAATGGTTTAGTTATTTTGCTTCTTGATTTATCTTTAGCGATATCTGGGCGATATTAACAAAATCAAACATCACAATGTTTTTGACTGAATATCCTGTTATCGACATTGTGGTGATATTGACAGGATAACTATTGATTGGTGTCTTTACAAAATATTTACACAAAAAGACTTTTGATAAACACTCATTGTTAGTGTGGATGTGACGACCATGCAGGTACAGGCAACCGCTTCAGCAGTCTAATCATTTCAGAAAACTGCATCCCTTTACTGTGATACATCTTTTTAAACTCAGCACTTACATCATATCACAATAATACCATGAAAGTCCCAGACGATATCTTATCTTGCATCACAATATCAGTATAATATTGATATATTGCCCAGCCTTACCTCTAGCCTATACAGTATTTACTGTCTAACTCACTGGTTATCAGCCCTGTTCCCAGAGATCTACCAGCCTGCAAGTTTTTATTTAAACCCTACTGTTGTGTACCTGATCCTGCTAATTCGCCGTTCGGTGCTGATGTTTAGGTCTTGAATGAGGTGTGCTTTCTTAGGGTTGGTGTGGAAACCTTTAGAATGGTTAGTCAAATGGGAGTTGGCTTCAACTAATCTGGCGCTTAGTCGCTAACTATGTTAGCAATTTACATACTCCTTTCTACATGGTTGTGGTTCACGCAATGTCAATTGGTACCATAGTTGCTCATTTCTGTTGCTAACATACAGTACTGTGCAGAAGTGTTAGGCACATTTAAAGCAATTTATTAGGGCAAATATGCTTGCAAAAATGATGAAATTAAAAGTTTATAATAACTGAGAAATGTACTAAACAGAGCTGTAGACTGTTAAAAACCAAATCAAATCAATATATGGTGTGACTACTCTTTGCCAAAAAAATTGGGACACTGTCCTGTTGTGCTACAGTTTTATAAGATGATTGGCTTTTTGCTTGTCCCAAACAGTGGAGAACTTGCCACCGTTCTTCTGCAGACTGTCTCACTTGCGTCAGTCCCTTCAAGAAATTACAAACAGCGATGACGATGTTGACATCAAGGCTCTGTCAAGACTATAATATCTTTATCGACTATTTTTAATGGAATACAAACATCTATTTTTGAAACTTTTCTTTAAATTAGCATTTGGAATTTCTAATTTACTTTTTACCTTCAGCCTCAGGAACTCTAATATGGAAACAAAAAGTAAACATCTAATACAGATTAGAATTTTAAAAAGTGCTGGGTGCCTAAAGCCTCGGTCACAACCGGACGCATGGATTTTTTAATCGTGCGTTCTCTGCGTTTTTTGCCGTAGGTGAGAGTCGTAGAGGACGTGGAGGTTTTAAAAAAAGAATAGCAGTCAACTCGTAAGGCAGTAGTAATCGTGCCATGCTGCCCGTTGAGGGTGACGAAATAATTTCGCAGTAACACTTGCGATTTGGCACGTGCGTGCTTCGTGGAGGTAGCAAGGAGGACGTGCGGCAGTCTTGCAACAGCTGCGCACTTCTTCCTATACCCCAGCCGTGCTCGGAAGTTCTATTTATTTCGTACGTTGTGTGTGCGCCCGTCTTATTTCACACCCGCGGGAAACTTGCGGTCGACTTGCATCTTGGACAAACGGTTTTATTTCCACAACCTGTCAAAAACGCACGTCTAACCCGCGTGCTCCTTGCGTCGGGAGCAAGGGAAATTTGCATCCTTGGCCTTTCTCTGGAAATCGTAGAGTTTTTTGTGCATGATCAAAATCCATCGTACGTGCTTACAGGCAGCCTGCAGGCTCAAAATTTCGCAAGAAGAACCTGCGTGGCTCGTGAGTTCCTTTGCGTTTTTTGCTGTAGATACGCCGTGGAGTGGAGGTACGGCCGGTTGTGACCGAGGCTTAAGACTTTTGCACAGTACTGTAGTTTGCAAGTATTATTTTTGGGAAACTTAGCTCTGGTCAATGCTTAATGTTCATTGTTATGAATAGGCTGGTCCAATAACCTTCAACCCATTGCTCATTATTCATGGCTTTGGTTTAAAGTGATCCACTTAAAAGAAAAAAAAAAGTAACGCTATCCAATCTACCGGAGGTGTGGACGGCGCTACTGAACTATGGCTACGTGGGCTGCGTGCGCGACCTGTTCATCGACGGGAAGAGCCGCGATGTGCGGCGCCTGGCGGAGATTCAGACCGCGGCGGGCGTGAGCAGCTTCTGCACCCGGGAGCTGCAGAAGAGGTGCAGCAGCTCCCCGTGTGGTGGTCGCGGGCAGTGCAGGGAGGGATGGAATCGCTACATCTGCGACTGTACCGGGACGGGCTACCTGGGGCGCAACTGTGAGACCGGTGAGGGGCGGGGACGTGTTTTTTTTCCATCGTGGGACTTGTACAATTACCTATACCTATACTGTTACCATATCTGTACAATCGTTACATGAATGAATAGAAACGTGGGTATATTCTATTCGGTAGATCAGTGTCCTATATGCACCTCAATGGCTCTCTGGCTAATTGGTGACGATAATGTAAACTGATAGAAAAAGATGTGGGTATATTCTGTATACCTGCGCACACCCTCCACTACACCACTGCATGTCCTTAACCTGTATTTGACTAAAGGCTGCACATAGTAAGAAAAGTGACTGACAAATAACTACAGAGACCACTCTTATTTGTGTGAAAAGGTGAAATAATGTATGAGCATGGGCCTTTTCAATCTACCATTCCTAAAATGGAAGAAAAAGTTTACTGTCTAAAAATGTATGTATTTACTGTAAATTGGAGAGGGTGGCAATAGGTTAATTTAACACTTTTACTCACTATTGAAAATTGATGTTCCCCGTTTAGTGTTTCCATTGCTATGTCATGTCAGTGATTTTTATCAGTCAGATGAATTAATGCTCAATTTTTATTTATTCATTTCTCATTTTAGCTTTGGGATTGAATTGTGGACAGACCACTGAAATCACGAGGGTAAAGGTGGAGGCATCAGAAAAATGAAAGCAAACTATTTGAAAAAATGAAATTTTGAAAATGTGACAATCGCATGTCAAATACAGAACGACATGATTGTTACAAATAAAACATTTACAAAACTTACCAAGTACCCTACTTACAAGTAGACTTGCAAGATCCTCATTGAGAAATAGAGCTTGAAAATCCGAACACATCGAATGTGTCTAATTCCCTCTCAACAACAAGGCTGTATCTGATGTATGCACATTCATCGTCTGTAGTTACATCTGGAAAGAATATTTGGCTTCGTGGGTGAATTCATCTCGATTTGTAGTAAATTGAATTGAGCAGTTGTCTCATCCTTTAAAATATAAAATAGCGCGTGTCGTGATGTGTTGATTCATTCTTGAGATCTGTTATGTCCCTTTTGTTTGAACCATTTGAACGAGCTGATATTCGCTAAATTAAATGTTTCTGCGCCTGTGCTTGCACATTGGTGCTGTTTCTCATTTCTTAAGGGATGATGGAGCAATTGACATAAAATGAATCATCAAACTGCCTTCCTGAGACGTATTTGAAAAGTTTTTTTTTTTTTCTTTCACGGTTGTCTGAATTCTTCACCCAGGGCATTCGTTTTAATTTCCTGTTGTCAAACGCTGCCATCTAGCGGGACTGGTGTGTACTGCACGCTCCCACCCCTTTCTCAGTGCTTCATACAGTGTAGTGTATGACTTAGCAAATGCTGTCCAGAACTAATAAGAAATAAGGGTATGAACAGAGTAGATGCCTCCGCAAAATAAACATAACAGTATATATAGCAAGTCTGTGGGATTCTCCTGCCTGCTCACATTATTAATTTATGTAATGACTAACTTTTCCACAATCAAGTACAAATGGAATGGTTTCTGAGAAAATGAAGGGTGAGCCACAGAAGTGGTTGTAATGAGCTGCACCATCGAGACACGACACAGTGCATGGTGTAAAATCCAGGTTCAGAAAGTAACAGTCCTCTCCAGTATTTTTGTCCAACCACCTGGACTTGCCAAGTGGAGCGTCACCTCAGCCTGGTGGGGTTTGTCCTAATTGATGACATCAGCGACTGGGCACATTGGGTGGAGCTAAAACATGGCAGGACTGTTACTTTATAACCGCTAGAGTGTCCACTCCCTCTTCAGACGCGTGTGAAATGTATTGTCACACACACGCGTGTGAGGTGATGGAATGAAGGCCAGACTTTACGTGGCTCTGAGTCTCACCCCCCCATTGCAGAGGCGACGGTGCTGAGCTACGACGGCAGCATGTACCTGAAGATCCTTATGCCGGGGACGCTGCACACGGAGGCTGAGGACGTGTCCGTGCGCTTTATGTCCCAGCGAGCGTACGGCCTCCTCGTGGCCACAACCTCCAAGGAATCGGCCGACACCCTGCGCCTGGAGCTCGACGGCGGGCGGGTCAAACTCACCGTCAACCTCGGTAACCCCGCCCTCAACCCCCTCCCCCCAGCTCCCTGATCATCCGTCATTGCCCCGCCTTGGTGACCTCTGACCTTTCGCCCGGTCACTAGCTGTACACAGTGGGCCAGTCCCAGTACTCGAGACAGAAATCCTCCTTTCCTTCCTACTCGTTTCCTTCCTGCTGAGTCTCCTTCAGGAGAGGGACATGAGTAGAGGATGGGAGGGAGTGTTTTGTGTATTGGGACAAGCTTCTTTGACCCGTTTGTCCGGCTCTAGACATGAGTAAAGCTCAACCACTTGCCCAGCCCCCCACCCTCCATGTCCGTCAATCGTATCGGGAGGCAAAACTGTCCGTCACAGTGTCCGTCAAAGAAGGGCCTTCAGTCTGCTGCTCAGCTTTACAGAAACGAGAGAAAGGTGCCCATCCTTTTAAAGGATGACTTCTGAATAGTGCTAACCAGCCTTATGGATGCTGATGTTTTCGCACAGTAGCGCTAGTTACAGTTAGCGGGACGCCTGTTGGACACTAGTGGCGGGTGACCAGTTCTCCTCCTCCATGATTAATCTTTTAAAAAGATGGACCTGATGGGGGGTTGGGCTGGGTCAAAGAAAGTGGGCTGGGTTTTGCTTTGTGACATGTGGCTGTGGAGGAGGAGTCACATAGAGCAAACTCCTCCCATTAAGGTTATAGGGGACATCATCTCCTCATAACTTTCTTCCCAAACTCTCTCTCTGTCTCTCTCTGTTTTTCTCTCTTTATCTCCAACACCCACACGTTCACTCTCTTTCATCCATGACCTGGTCAGAGCTCTGAAGATGAGACTTTTCATCTCTTCAACGGCCTCAGTCTCTGCACCTCTGGGATCGATCAGCCAGATGAACCGTCTCAGTCCGCGCTCAGAGCCTTCGGACAGACTGCGCCCTCCCGCACGCTCGCCCCACACATCCTGACGGAGCCCCACGTCAGGGCCCCAAACCCAGATAAACCCAGCCTAGCCCACCGACCGACAGAGACCACAAAAGTTCCTCCTGAAATTAGGCTGTCCATAGTTCTTTCAGTCTTTTATCAAACCCTCTCTTACTTTACAGTGTTTATAATGTGTGAGAACGCCAGACAAAGGTCGAGGTTAAAGGTTGCAAGGTTAATGGCCGCTTGTACTAGATTGGGTGTAGTTAGGTTCCTTTTGGAGTCTGTGGAGCATCCCTCTCCGTCTTCAGCTCTGACAGGCAGCTGGCTTGGCCTGGGTCTGAAAGGGTTAACCCTCAGCTGTGTCAGTGGGGATTTCTGCAGCCCTGTATCCCTTCTATAAGTCCACAGCTGTAGCATACACATATATCTGTGCGGTTCCTCCCAACGTTTCCTCCTGTGTGACGCTGGCGAGTTTTTCCAGACTCTTGCTGCCTTAGTCTTGCGCTTGTGGGGGGGGGGGGGGGTAGGGGCAGGGCTAGCCGCAGGTCCTCTGTGAAGCTCTGTGTTATGACTATTTTTTTATGAAATGTGCCACATAAATAAAATTTGATTTTGATTTGAGTTGGCGGAGACTAGCTCTTGAGTGTTTATTTATGGTCCCACAGACGTCAGGTTTGAGTTGAGCGCAGTAGCTGTGCCATTTCGGAGAAATACCAGCCAACTGCTCGTGCTCTCTGGTCTGTTCCGGATCTTTCTAGCAGCTCCGCCAATCTCGCAGAGGTCGAGTCGCACAAAGCGAATGTGGGGCATCCCGTATTGGTGTTGGGAGCCGGGCTGCACATTTAAGGATGTGTGGGCTGATTTCAGGTTGAAATCAGGGCGATGGCGTGTAGCTTTGACCTTGTTCCTTGTTCGGGTTAGAGCTGGTACCAAACACTGTCAGGTATCCCATCATGCATCAGTCCGGGCTCAGCGCACAGCAGTGTCGCCCCCTGCTGTGAGACAGGTTCCTGGCTGTTCGAGTCCACCTCTCTGTCGCGGTTGACAGCTCGAGAACACGCCCCAGCCAATGCAATACTGCCAATGCAGCGCCCCACAGCCTACGGGCTAAGAACCCATGTAGTACCTGTACACAGTCTATCATTTACCTCACTGGACTGTCAGCCATTTTGGGGGAAACGGTGTGAAACTCAACGTCTTAAACACAAACTCAGGGGTTTGCTACTGCACAGAATGGAAGCTAAATTCATTCGCTATCATTTTTAAGCAATTTCAACATCATCTGGTCTAATTTAGTCAGTGTTATTCGCCACAAATAGTGAGGAAATTTCTGTGATTTTCTTCAGGATTCTGCTAAAGCGATGTGTCAGTTGCTTGAAGCACAGATACAGTATATGAGATATCCATTAATGTACTTTATCAGTTTAGAAGCGGTTTAATTATGCTTGGGAATATCACCTCAATTTCTAGTTAATTTCAATCTTTTTTCCCTTAAGAAGTTCTCCCTGGAGCTGCCTACCAGCCTATCACCTTTGTAATTTGACTCTTAATTATGTAACTGCTACTCATTTAAAATATGGGAGATAACGGTTTTCTTCTTTAAGAGCGCACTATTTTTTTTTTTTTTTCAACCTCATTGTGGATTGGATTGGATCAGTCCTCAGGCTTAAATAACAGAGCTTAATTTGCTGGTGGAGTGGTCCATCAATGTGGATGGGGGAGTGCTTGGGTGTAATTTTTATTCCCAGTCAGGTTATGAAACAAATTGGCCACAATCTTAATAAACTACTTACACTCTGGGAGAGATAAAATTAGTTTGCAAAAGTAAGTGAAAGTTATTTACATCTGAAGTGAAAACCACCACGCACAAGACACAGTCCACCTCGTCAATCCACACAGGCGGGGTTAAATGAAACAGGAAATGAGGTGGCGCTGCATAGGTGAACTGTTTGCATGGCTGGGGTGTGCAGTCGACCCTCTTCCCCTCCTGATGCTGGTGTGGGGTCCCGCGCTCCGAACGTCCAGCCCAGAGCTGCACCAGGCAAACCTCTCTGATCCCAGAGCGAGCCCAGGTAACGCAGCGATACGAGCAGCCTCCGAGCTACGCTTCCATAGCTGTTCCAGGGCCGTTAACAGTTCTGACCATGGGAAAGCGAGACCGAGCTTTGCAGAAGTATATGTCGTGGGAGACACGAAGCATAAATGATTGACCTGTGGATCTGTCTCTCTTTGCCTACCTCCCGCCCGCCACGCCTGCCGCTAATATCGCTAATTTAAAAGGGCTAAATATTCTGAGCCAATGTTTTGCTTCGTTTTCTGTTTTCTTCTAACCTGTCCATTGGTGAAACCCAGAGCAAGAAAACAAAGAAGAGGACGGAAGGAATGGCAAAATGAGTGGTGGGAATGACCCCGCCCCTTTGAATCTGATTGGCTGCCCTTGCGATTGTGATTGGCTGAAGAAGGAGGCTTGCCTGGCTGAGCTCTGTGGGTTGGGTGGAGCTTGCGGGATGTGGGCAGGGTTTGTGGGGAGAGGGCGGGGCTGACTCGGAGCTTGTCCCCGGATGGTGGCCACAGTGAAGTGTCTGGTTGTCTGCAGAATGTACCTTGAAGGATGTAAAATGTTATCTTTGTCCTCTCTCTTTGATTTATTTTTTTATTTTTATTTTTTTATCTCACCATCTCGCTCTCTGTCTCTCCCACCAGACTGTATCAGGATAGACTGTAATCTCAGTAAGTTGTTCCTATGATTTTATTGAACAAACACCCCTTATCTCTACATGACAGCTGTCTATATCCTCTGTGCTCCACTTTCTCTGTAACTATCACTCTTTCACCCTCCCACTGATCCAGTCTCTCTTCCTCCACTGTTTATCTCTCCGCTCAGTGCTTCCCCCTTTCTTCTCCCTCTCTCCCCCTCTTTTGCTCTCTCACTCTCTCAAATTTGGCAAAACATTCTGACTCACCGACTGGGTTGAAAGTCACAGGCGTCACTGAAAAAAACAAGCTGCCCTCTTCCCAAATTTAACGTGTGACCCAACAGTATCGTCAAGCCGCTAACGACACCAGTTCCTGCAGGTCACCCTGACGCTCTGTTAGAAAGAGGATTTGTTTTCAGTGAACTCTGATTAATTCAGTCTGACATCAGAGAGGATGATCTCGGCTGATGAAAGATAATGAAATATAAACTTTGCAAAGAGACAGAGGAAATTTAATTAATAATGAAAAAATTTGTCATTTTTTTTCTTTATTTGCTTCAGTTCGGAGCTGCACTATCTGCTACTTTGTTTAAATTAGTTATCCAATTCTCGGTTTATTCTTTTACAAGGTCATAGTGAAACACATTAGAACAAATGAGAACAATGGAAAAATGATCAGTCACATTTTCACATTGTGGAGAAATGATGAATTAACAATTCAAAACGATCTTAGAAACAAAGCACTGAAAAAATATGCAAAAATATAAAATATACTGATGGACTTTAAAAACTTATAACCAGAATTGTAGCCAAACTCAGATTCAAATTTGTAACCATTTATTGACTTTACCCATAACAACTTCGACAAAATGTCAGATAACTACAAAAAAAGAACGACAAAAGAATCAACAATGACAAGTTTAACAACAAAATCGACAACAAAGATCAACTCCAATCTCAGTACTGAGTGTGACCGCCACGTGCCTGCAGCAAAGCCATCACTTGTCTTAGCATGGACAGCACCATTCTGTTGAGCTGTTGCTGGGGAATGGCCTGCCACTCCTGCAGAAGGACTTCTTGGAGCTCCGCCCTCGTCCTGGGCGCTGGAGCGCGTTGCCGAACCCGCCGAACCAACAGGTCCCACACTTGCTCCATGCACTTCATGTCAGGGCTGAAAGGTGGTCATTCCATGACCCACACACCATTCTGGGCCAGGAGCTGCTGGGTCACACGTGCTGAGTGAGGTTGTGTGTTGTCTTGCATGAACGTGACCTCAGGGTGGTCTGTGATGTAAGACACGACGTGGTCTGATGACAAGGTCACAGTAGCGGGCTGCACTAAGATTTCCATTGATTATGACCTGGTTGGACCTCCAGCTGCACCGAATGGCACCCCAGACCATCACCGAGCCTCCTCCAAAGCGATCTGTCTCAGCAATGCAGGGGGCCGCGTATCTCTCTCACCACGTCGTCTGTAGACCCTCTGTCTTCCATCATGTCAGTACAGACAAAATCTGGACTCATCACTGAAGACAACATTCCTCCAGAATCGGTTGGGGACTCGTCTCTGACTATATTCTTCAGCCCAGCGAGGCCTGGTAGCCCTGCGCCGTGCATTAAGCTGCATTCCAACACATGCCCTGTGGGCTCTGATCCCTCGCTCTGCAAGTCAGCGACTCACTGTTCTTCTGCTGATCCTTGGTCTGTGGATTCCTAGGGTCTCCTGAGCTGTCCTGGTGCAGGTTCTCTCAGGTGGAGGAGGCGGATCTGATTGTCCTGGGCTAGGGTCGTGACCCTAGGCTGACCAGGTTGGGGTTGATTATTGGTGCTTCCAGTCTCCTGGTAACGAGCCACAAGGTTAGAGATTGGTTTGGCTTACCCCAAAACACTGGGCGATGTGACTTTGGGATGTTCCAGCCATCCACAGCCCAATGGCTTGATCACGTTGGGGTCTGGAAAGGCGAGGCATGGCGCACGTAGTGTCTTTGAACAAATGCTCTCAGGTTCTGGCCTTAATGACCTCAAGGATTGTTTTATGACATTTGACAGCATTGCAGTTGTGATCAGTGAAGCCGGACGAGGTTACATCACTAATTCCTCAAATCCTGCTCCACAGACACAAACAAGGTCATGACCTCACGCACTGTTGTGTCTCCTTACTCAAAGACAACTGCATATCAATTATGTAATCATCTAATTAAAGTTCCCCTAACCCAACTATACTATGTCTGTCTAGTCAGACTTATAAGTTTTTAAAGTCCATCAGTATATATATTATTTTAAAATATAATATTATTATAAATATAATAATTTATAATATATAAAATATACAAAAATGCAAAATTTGAAGACCACAATTTCCATTGTGGTCTTCAAATAAATGACTTAATTGAAAGGAAAAACGATTCTGCACAACGCAGTGTCAAACTGATCACGTCATTAAAGCATTTGATATTAAAATACACGTGATCTACATTTCCTACAGTGACCTCTCTACACTCTGCAAGGCCAACAGTTATCCTTGTTAGGCTAAAGTAATCGAGCCCAAACATCACATTTGAGAGATGCAGTAAAGCAGTTTGTCTCTAAGGGTTGTCTGCTGAAAAACTGTTGAAAACCCTCCATATGTTGCCTCCAACCTGTTTCTGTGGAGACGTCACAGAAATAATGCTTATTTTCAGTTGCCGGTCAGGTCCGACTACTCATTTAAATGGTCAGTGTTAACTTGCCCTGAGCTTTCCCAGGACCGTTGCACTCCTTTGAGCAGTGATATGGGTCTGCAGCATTTTTCCCTTCACTCAGTGATGTGAACATCAGTCATTCTTCTGCCCCAGAGTCGCCTCAGACACCCTGCAGTTATGTGAGGTACAAACATCGATCACGCCTCCAATAAAAGTCAACAAAGAGAGAGGATGTTTGTAGATGCGCCTTTGAAAATCTCTGGTTATTGGTTTGACAAACCTCAAAACTCCATTTAAAGTTAGTGAAGGTCATTTTCAGGCCAGGGCACCAACAGAATTCGATAGTTTACTTCACATAACTTAAAGGCTAAAAATGTATTGTTTTTAATGTTGGGATCCATTGAAACTGTAAAGTCAAGACATTTTCTGGGCTTAAAGGTAAGTTTTGCATGAGTGGCACGTGGATGAATCCCTGTGTGTGTGTGCGTGTCTGTGTCCCTGTGTGTTTGTGTGCATGTATGTGCGTGTGTGTGTGTGTGTGTGTGCTCACACAGATATGCTTGTGTATCTATCTGTGTGTGATTTATGGATTTGTGTTTTTATGTAGGTAAGCGTTTGTCTGTTTGACTCTGTTTTGGTTTGTATGCGTGCTTTTGAGTGTGCGTGTATGCGTGCTTTGTGTTTTTTAAATGCATGAGAGCTTCGGAAATCAGTTAATACCAGAACAACTGTTATGATCCTGGGAGCTGTTTTTTGACTCCAGGCAATATGTGTGATGGCTTTCTTCAAACCCGAGGCTTATTAAATGTTTAAATATGCACTATGTGGGATTATTTTGACAGCGCGTACAGGAGTGTGTAGATACTAAATTAAAGAGTGTTCCGCTACAATAATTGAGTGAAGTTAGCGCATAATTATCCTGCTCCGTGCTTTGCGTCTCTTGCTTGTCGGAATCCTCTTATTGCAGAAACTAGATTTTCCACTAGAGGGCGCACAGACTCCACTGAGTTCCAGAGAAAAAAACCCGTTGCCCTTCTGCTTATTCCTGGAATATAATTCAGTCGCGATTTCCCAATTGAATTAGCCTTATTAGTGCAGCCTATTTAAAATGCAGTTTACAAGTTTTGAGTGGTGGTTTTATTGAAAGTTATATATTAATACGTAATGTACATATAACTCATGTTTGTTTATATTTAAAATGTATTTAATTGCAAGATTGTTGAGGATTTATTTGTGTAGCAACTATCCGCGTAGCATAGTTGGGTTAGCTCCTGGTGTTATTGTCCTTGACTGTGCTCTTGTGATGTCCAATGTATTGAAGCCTGTTCTGAGAGCTGTAAATTCAGAAACGAAACAGGGAATTTGGCCTGGGTTATTCTGGTCTTTACTACAGCTTCTTCGTCTCGAGAGTTATGAAAGTGTCGCTTTGAGATTTTGACGCCAGTGATCTGGTGAAAGAATTCACACATGAATGTTAGCGACTGCCTCCAAGCATATTAATGTTGCATAGCCCATTCGGTGCCATGTTTTACAGTGCACCTATGAACCTCATATGGCGGAGAATACATACCTTGAGCGTGACCAGAGGTTTTCTTTTCAATGTGATTTAATGAATGTAGTCAGTATTCAGAGGTTAATCTAGAACTCTTTTGGCTTTCAGATGTGAGTTTACATCATCAGTATGATTGTCAGTAAATATTATTTGATCAATGTATTTTTGGTCTTATACTTTAAGGGGTTAATTATTTATTTATTTATTTTACATTGTGCACCTATAAAATATGTTATCATACAGTCTAATGATATTTCGCAGTGCTGCAGCAGGGTATGCTGCATACGGTTTCAAATAATCATTTGAAAAATTTCATTTTTTTCCCCGATTTTCTCGCCATGGTGCCTTGGGACTTTGAAACAGATCAACATTCTAATTTAAACATTTTCTTGGTGAAAAAGTTCATTGCGAGAGGTAAAGAGGAAGAATAAGAGGAAGTGAAATGTTTTATCAGCTGAGGAGGGCGTTCGCTGACATCTGCCTGAAGGTGCCATTTTCTCCCAGAGAGATGAGAGCACTCGGCTGGAATGAGACTTATCTACAAATGGGAAAATCATTAAACGCGTGAGTGTGACAGAGAGAGGGAGGGAAAGAGGGAGATGACACGAGAGGGTTTGTGCACAGTTTCATTGGGGCTGCTGGTGGTACAGACAGGATGCAGCGGTTTGTGACGTACGACAGCGGAACAGTATTCTGCAGGTTTGACGCGCACTGCGCTGCAGTGCTCTACTATCCCATCATCGTCTGGCTCTGCACTGACAACTGGAGGCAGAGATAGGCCAGGCATAGTGTAAATCTCAACTGAGCTGTCTGATGAGTGAAACGCTGACTGCTGTAGCTCATACCAGACTCAGAATTGCACTGCTCCTCTGGCATAATGTATATTCAGCACTTCACAGCTCCCATGACAGTGCACAGTTCCTACAAAATAATCTAGGTTCAGTACTGGACAGCTCTCAAAAAATAACTGAGATTCAGCACTGGACAGCTCCCACAAAATAACCTAGATTCAGAATTGGACAGCTCCTGTATCATAGGCTATATAAGGCAATAGCTTTGTTTGCAATCACATGACCCGGTGATGTGCAAAAGCTGAATGGGAGGCAGGAAGTGAAGAACGTTGGTAGGGAATTATTAGAGTGAATTTCTTTAGATTTTAGCCAGATATGTCAAGTAAGTAGCTAAATGATTGTAGCCTTACCTTTCACGAAGTGATCACTGCACACACGAGCGATGTCTGACTCCACTCCTCCGGATTTTTAAACGGAAGTTTTTAATCCATGTCTGCTGCCGTGTCTCTGTGAGCTTTTTAAATTTCTCGCCTCTGTGTCACTACTTTTGGGACTCAAAAGTAGCTTGTTTTTTGCCCGATTTGATTGGTTGGCACAAGCCGTAAACGGCACAAAACTTGGGCATTTCAAGAGCTCTTCTCTTTGGAGAAATCATTTCTTGCCCCCCATCTGCAGTTCCTACTGTGACGTGACTTCAACCTATTGACAACCAATATTCAGCACTGGACAGCTCCCTTGACAAAACCAATATTCAGCACTGGACAGCTCCCGCAACAAATCAATATTCAGCACTGGGTAGCTCCTGTGTTATTTCCCTCATTCAGCGCTAGACAGTGCCCATGACATATCCCTGATTCAGCACTTAGCATGTCCCAGATTCATGTCCCATCTGAACACCTTTGTCGCAGAATGAGCAGCTGACTCTGTCTGGAGTATGACGTGTCAGACTGTAACCACCAATGAGGGGAGTGCGGAGCAGGGACTGAGCTGTGGTGTACTTTGCCCTAACAGGAGTGACTCTGAAGCAGCTGAAAAGGCAGGATCAGGCAGTATGAATCAGAGAGAGGAGGATATAAAGGAGAGGTAGTGATGGAGGGAGAGATCTGGACATCTTTGGGCCATGTGGGGTCTTGTACTCAGAGTCCTCTCCTTCTGGCGTCTCTCTCTGCTGCATCTCTGTTTAGAGCCCAGCGATAAATCAAACCCTCAATCTCATGCCCTCAGACACTAAGCTGTGAGTGTGCATGTGTGTTTGTGTGTGCCCGCGCGTGCATGCATGTGCACATAGATGTGTATCCCTACCCTTTTGGATACCAAATGTTCCCGCAAGTGAAATTTCCTTTTTTATCTATGTGGGGACCGTCCCCATGAGGTAACAGAGCAATTATGGGTCATGGGTTTGGCTCAGGATAAGCTTAGGGGTAGGGTTAGGTCAAGGTTAGGGATAGGGTTCGAGTTAGGCATTATTTGGTTACAGTTATGGTTCAGGAGAAGATGTACAGAAGGGATGTCAATACAAAGTCTTCACAAGCACAGTTATGCAAAAATAGCTTTGTCTCTCTCTCTCTCTCTCTCTGGCTAAGCCTATTTAACGTGGACTTTGGGTTTCTGGCAGCTTGTATTTTGGGTTGACTGGGCGATGCTTCTCGAGGGTTTCGTAGGGCATCTCGCCGCGTTCAGGTCTGATGGGTCTCTATCTGAACCCCAGGCTCGGAACCTTCGGGAAGAAAACAGAGTAGAATAGTTAGACACGAGCTTAATGTCCTCCATCTTCACCGGCCTCCTCACACTGCCTGGTTCCCCCTCTGAAGCCGTGGTCAGCTCTGATTAATGTGAGGCGCTGCTGTGGCCCCACGTGTGCCTTTTTCTCCAGGCCAACTTAGCCTTATGACTTGCAGCTGGTGGGAACTGTCCAGGGTCCTGCGAGTCTTGGGAGTGCTGAGCGGGCGCTGTCCAGGGTGCTGAAGTTCAGCTCTGTGGCGAGAGTGAGGGGGTGGGGAATCGGCTATTGTGGGCGTGCTGACGTGGTGCAGGGACCTGATCTGCCACAACGCACACGACCAGCTTATCTCCCCCCATCTTTCATCTCCCGTGTGAAGTGCATTTTTGTGCATTAATGGAACCTTTAGCTGGCTGGAGTACAGAATGACATGTTATTAGGGGTCTTCCTTCAAGCACTGATGATGGTGGGTGTGAATGAGACATAGTACAATAAGGGGAAATGGACACAGGCTTTAGCTCAATGGGATCATATGGAGTTAGAGTAGTGGTTTATTCTGGGCTTGAATCGTTCACCCCTCCCCTGGGATAAAGGGTGCAGGTTTATGGTAGATAGTCCGAGCTGGGAGCCACTCTATTCTACACCTTTTTTTTGCACCGCACTGGACAGTCCCAAAATCTGACTCCTGATTCCTATTCTCAGCTCCCGGTGCCATATCCATCACAGGGTGCAGTCGGTGGCTCACCCTTTAGGCATGTTTTCAAGACTGAAACTGCCCTGTTTATGTTCAGGCAAACTACTCACAGAGGTTTCCTATGCCTAATCAGAACCAAAACCTGATGCATCAAAGTAAGGTTGCAACTCAATCCAGCTTTTCAGGCTTCACTATCACTTCTTTACAACTCTGATAGCAATTTCATCCATCCATCCATTTTCTGCCACTTATCTGGGGCTGGGTCACGGGGGTAACAGCCTAAGCAGAGAGGCCCAGGCGCCCCCCAGTCACTTCCTCCAACTCAACCTGGGGGACCCAAAGCTGTTCCCAGGCCAGCCGGAGATATAGTCCCTCGAGCGTGTCTTGGGTCTGCCTCAGGGCCTCTGGCTCTAGGACTCTTTGTCCCCAGACTTTTCATCCACTAGGAATTTTTGTCCGCATGAACTTTTCCTTCCCGGACTCTTTGTCCGTGGTTGGTTCATCCCCAATAATGCTTTGCCCTCGTCCTGCATTATAACCCTAACCCCAACCTTTATATCTTTGTGATCTGTCCATCGTTCGCTCGTCCATCCATCTGTTTTTTAAAGTATTTTTTTTACTTTACAAAAAAATCAAGGGGACGAAACGTCCTCGGGGACGGAAAATCCAGGGACGAAAAGTCCTTGGGGATGCAGAGTCTGGGGACGAAAAATCCTTGGGAATGAAAAGTCCAGGGACGAAAAATTTGGGAACGAAAAATACATGGGGACAAAGAGTCCACGGATGAAAAATTTGGGGACGAAAAGTCCGGGGACGAGAATCCAGGGACTGGGGCCTCCTCCCATTGGGACATGTCCACAAAACCTCTAAAGGGAGGCGTCCAGGAGGCATCCAAACCAGATGCCTGAACCACCTCAACTGACTTCTCTCGACATGGAGGAGCAGTGGTTCTACTCTGAGCCTCTCACATCTGTCTGAGCTCCTCACCCTATCTGTAAAGGTCAGCCCAGCCACCCTGTGTAGAAAGCTCATCTCGGCCACTTGTATTCGCCATCTTATTCTTTCTGTTACTACCCAAAGCTCGTGACCACAGGTGAGGGTTGGAATGTACATCCACCAATTAATCGAGACCTTCGCCTTTAAGCTCAGCTCCTTCTTCACCACAGAAGATCGGTACAATTCCCGCTTTACTGCAGACGCTGCACCAATCCGCCTGTCGATCTCCCGCTCCATCATACCCTCATTCGTGAACAAGACCCCGAGATACTTAGCAATTTATATGTTAATTTTATGCACAAATATTGCTGAGGTCTGCACCTCACCTGGACACACTGTAATGTTAAAGAGCTTGTCCAGATAGAGTACATGAGTACTGGGATATTTGAATCAGATGATGCATCACTGAATTTGCCAGCTGCTCCTGCTTTGATGAGGTTGGTTACCCTGCTGTCTGGGCTACATACCCTGCCCTCTTCTACTGGTAACGTACAATTGCTTTATATCACAAGCAGGAAATTATGCCTTCTTGTACAATGCAACTTAAAGTTGATTAGACTAAGCAGGGGGCCAATTTTCTGTTGGAGCAATGTTGGGTCAGGGTCTTTACTCAAGGGCCTGGAAGCTACACTCATATTACTGTAGCTGCACTGAGGCAAAAAACTATCAACTACTTCAGTCCCATTCAAATAACTTTGCACCTGAGTCAAACACCTTAGCACTAAAGTCAAACACCTTAACACCCAAGTCAAACACCTCAGGACTCAAGTTAAACACCTTAGCACCGGAGTCAAATACCTCAGCATCCGAGTCAAATACCTTAGCACTCAAGTTAAACACCTTAGCACCTGAGTAAAATACCTCAGCATCCAAGTCAAACACCTTAGCATTCAAGTCAAACACCTTAGCACTCGAGTCATATACCTTAACACCCAAGTCAAACACCTTAGCATTCAAGTTAAACACCTTAGCACCTGAGTCAAATACCTTAGCACTCAAGTTACACACCTTAACACCCAAGTGAAACACTTCAGGACTCAAGTCAAACACCTTAGCACCTGAATCAAATACCTTAGCACAAGAGTTAAACACCTCAGCACTTGAGTCAAACACCATTACACCTGAGTCAAACACCTTAGCTCGTGAGTTAAATACCTTTGCACCCAAGTCAAACATCTTAGGACTCATGTCAAACACCTTAGTACCTGAGTTGAATATTTTTGCACTCGAGTCAAAGACCTTAGCCCCCGAGTCAAACAACTTAGCAGTTGAGTCAAACACGTTATCCTGAGTCAAACAACTTAGCACTCCAGTCAAATGCCTCAGCACCTGAGTCAAACACCTTAGCCTTCAAATACAACACCTTAGCACCTGAATCAAATATCTTTCCACCCAACTGAAATACCTTTGCACTTAAATCAAACACTATAGCTTGTGAGTCAAATACCTTCGCCCTAAAATCCAACACCTTAGCACCTTAATCAAATACCTTAGCACCAGAGTTAAACACCTTAGCACTCGAGCTGAACACCTTAGCATCTGAGTCAAACACCTCAGCCTGAGTTAAACACTATAACACCTGAGTCAAACACCTTGGCACTTGAGTCAAATACCTTGGTACCCGAGTCAAACACCGAAGTCCAACACCTTAGCATATAAGCCTAATGCTTTACCACCTGAGTCAAAATGCACCTCAGTCAAACACCTCAGCCTGAGTCAAACACTCTAGCACTCAAGACAAATACCTCAGCACTTGAGTCAAACATCTTAGCACCTAACTGGAATACCTTAGCTTCTGAGTGAAACACCTTGGCACCCAAGTCAAACACCTTAGCACCTGAGATAAATACTTTTGAACTCGAGTCAAAGACCTTAGCTTCCATGTCAAACACCTCAAGACTCAAGTCAAACACCTTAGCACTTGAGTCAAACACAGTAGAGCCTAAGTGAAGTACCTTAGCACCCAAGTCAAACACCTCAACAGTTTAGTTAAATACCTTGAGTATTTAAATCCTGAGTCAAACACCTTAGCACTCAAATCAAATGCCTTAGCACATGAGTCAAACACCTTAGCCCTCTAATCCAACAACTTCAGCACCTGAGTCAAATACCTTGGAACCCGAGTCAAACAACAGGTCCAGCACCATAGCGCATAAGTCTAATCCTTTAACACCCAAGACCTTCGCACTTGAGTCAAACACCTCAGCATGAGTCGGACACTTTCGCACCCAAGTCAAACACCTTAGCACCTGAGTCAAACAGCACAGCACTTCAGTCAAACATCTTAGTGCCTGAGTCAAACACTTGAGCACCTGAGTCAAGCACCTCAGCATGAGTCAAACACCTTATCACCTGAGTCAAACACTTTAGCACCTGAGTCAAATACCTTAGCCACACTGCTGAAGGCAGCATATACCCTATACACCACTTTATGCTTTATAGATAGGACATAAACATAGCTAAACAGAACTGCATTTTTTGTGCAGCTTTCTCATTCTTCAGGTGAATAAAGAGAGATAAATACAGTTTCCTTGCTAAATGGTGATTATAAAACGTGGCACAAACCCTTACAAATCGATACACCCTTCCTCTGGCCATGATCCTGCATTTTAATGTGCAGCTGGGGATTCTGGGCCATTAAAACATCTTTCATTGGACTCTCCTGTGCTCTGATGTTCTGTTAGGGCTGCAGTCTGCCAGAGCTTCTGGGATCTTTCTTACTTTTCCTGACCATACAATCTGAATGATTAGAAGAAGAATTCATCCCATGGTACAGGTCATAATATGAAGACAGCTTAACATGAGCCAGATAACATGCACTCACACTACATGGAGCCAAGCCACTATACCGAGGCACATATTTTACAAACATTCTAAGCAAATATTTCCCCTCTAATAACTGCGGGGCTCATCCTCACCTCTGCGGGCGTTAAACACCGGATATAAGCACATGCTCACTCCAGCTGTCTCGCCTTCCTGTTTATCTGAGATGGAGACAAAACAGAGCTGGAAAAATCCAGGTGTGAACTATATCTCACATATACCAATTCTCTGCTCTATTTTGGTAACAGAAGAGGTCTCATTGGTGGTACAGACATCGAGTTGAAAAGAATACACACTTTTCAAATGAATACATTTGAAATGTCCGGGGATATAATTATTTTCCAGCATAGATGCCAAGTAGTCGGCTAATGTATTTTCTCTGTAGAACAGGACAGGAGGTCGTCGGGATAATCAGAGCAGGAATCAGTTGGTCTGTGGTACAGAATTTTAGTAATGCCTATGTGCAATACAGCTTATCTCCCTAAATGTTTTATTTTGGCACTGAAGACATGGCATATTTGAACAGTTTGTTCCCAAAACACAATATAGCCTTTTTGCTCATTTTGAATAAATCAGCTTTTTTTTTTGTTGGCGCCCATTGTATTTTTTATAAAAACACAAACTTTGACCATGAAAAATTCACCTTATAGTATGAATTTCAAAAAATAGATTTTTGCAGCATGTGTAAGAAGCACAGGGCTATCGCTCTATGGTATTATCTCAATTTTTGAAGTTATGGCACTTACTGCATTTTGGAAACAAACTCTTCATTTCGACTGTACAATACAGCCAGCGATATTGTAATAAAATAGTTACGAATCACTAAAACTTGCAGAGCCCGTATGTACTGCATACAGTACTGTACAAAGAACAGTATGTTCAAGAAATACTATCTAAACCAAAAAATTCTGCCAAAAATAAGGAAGATCACAGTTTCTAAGTACAAAAGATTTAAAAACTGAATTAAGTCAATATTGATCAGCCTTGCCTTTGTTCGATAAACTGCATCAGTTCTCTTCGGTGCTCTACCCTGGGGCTGTGTAATAAAACTGGCTGAAGGGTTATTGCAGACAGAGCGTGCCGCAGTTCTGCTGCAGAAAGACTGTCTCGCTCACCTCTGCTCCTGCAGGTAAATCCCACACAGCCTCCGAGCTGCTGAGGTCAGGGTTTTGTCAGGGTCAGGGTTCTGCTACTTCTCTCAGTGAAATATTTACATTTCTCTGCAGAATTTCACTGTTTTTCAGAGGGATATTTATGTTTAATATCTCACATTTACCTGCTGATGCATCAATGCTGAAAAAATTGTAAATAGTCATCTTTAACAAAAAAACTCTCTATATATATATATATATATATATATACACAGTACTGTGCAAAATTCTAAGGCACAATTTCAAAGGGCAAATATGCTTGCGAAAATTATGAAATTTAAAGTTTCTAATAACTGAAAAATGTACTAAACAGAGCTGTAAACTGTTAAAAACTGTATCAAACCAATATTTGATGTTACTACCTTTTGCAAATAAATCTGGGACACTGTCCTGTTGTGCCATAGTTTATAAGATGATTGGCTTTTTGCTTGTCCCAAGCAGAGCGGAAGACTTCTCACTGTTCTTCCACAGACTGACTGTCTCACTTGCGTCTGTCCCTCCAGGTAACTGCAGACAGCTGTGATGATGCTGACATCAGCGCTCTGTCAAGGCTGTATTATCTGTATTGGCTGTTTTTTTAAAGAAATAGAAGCATTTGTAGGCAGGACTAGGAAAAGGGGTCACTTGGGTCATTTTATGAAAATTTAGATTTTCCAACAAAATCAAAGAGTGATCCAAGTTTTTCATTTTGAGAAAAAAATTGGGTGAATTTGTGCACAGCGAAGTGTTGTAAATTGACAGTACACTCAGCTGGGAAATCACTATCACTGAGATATCACTGAGATACCCCGAATGGAAAACAATCCCAAGTGACCCCTTTTCCTACTCCTGCACACATTTATTTATAAAACCTTTCTTTAAATTAGCAGTTGGAATTTCAAATTTACTTCTTATCTTCCGCAACTCCAATGTGGAAAACAGAAAGTAAACATCTAAAGCGGATTTAAATTTTAAAAAGGTGCAGGGTGTCAAAAACTTTTGCACAGCACTGTATAGATATGTATTTTGTACCAAGAAATAAACTAATTTTTTTCTATCAAGATGGTCTAGGCCAGGGGTTCCCAAACTCTGTCCTGGGGCCTCCCTGTGTGTGCTGGTTTTTGTCCCAACCATAATTGCCATCATAGGACTTTAACAAGCTGTTACTTTGTCCAAATTGGGTGCATCTTGTGTTTAAATATGTTATTTGCTGTTTTAAGCCAAATTTTAATAAATTTATCCATTTGTGCCATGAAGAACAAAAGACCGAATAAAAGACCCTTGCATATAAAGTTTTTTTTTTTTTTGGCAAGCAATTTCAGGTAATAACATTTTTAAACGGATCAAATCAGGTACTGAGAAAATCAGTAACCTCCAAATTGGGTTGCTGAAGACAGGTGATTAGAATTCTTTCAAAATAACTTGCTTGCACTCAATCACAAAAACAACATAAAACAGGTTTGACTCTGTCATTTGCTTGTTTAGTAAAATGCTAGTTTTTGCAACCATGTGCCCACAGTTTCACCAATTAGGAACCCATTGATTTTTTTCCTTTGATTGGGTACATTTGAGCCCCTAAGAACCATACCGGGCCATCCCGCACTTTTGGCGAAATTGAGTTGAGGTAGTCAGCATGTGCAGAAAACTGAGATCTATATTTCCTAAATGAGCCAACACAATCTGCCCACACGGATTGTTCATACAAGCAAACGTCCTCTCTGCCCCTGTACATATGCACTGCACTGCCTTAGCCATAGTGGACCACCCCACAACTTTTCCATAATTCAATGTAAACATGGCGGCTCGGTATCTCACTGATGAGGAACTGCTTGCTATGATTGATGATGATGGTGAAGTGGAAGATAATGGAGACCTAGAGTTTGTCCCAAATGAATCAGAAGATGATGGTTCTGCTTCAGAAGGAGGTAGGTTTCACTTAAAATGAAACAGTAGGGCATCCAAAACCTGCATAAGAAGTGCATCACGTAATTGTACATATCTTGAGTTTTTAACATAAGCAGTGTTTCTAGTTCCCAGATACTCTAGATGACACAGGAGGCTGGCAACTTTGAGTCCCATTTTCTCAAAAGTTCCACAACATGGGTTGGCCCAGTATGGCTCTTAGGGGCTCATTTTTTCCTCTTTTTATGCAGTTGTTACTCATATATTGCAATGTGGATGCGGAATTTATTCCTCACTGTTTGTATGCATATCTGTCAAAATACTGTTTGTCAAGAGAGGATAAATTGCTGCTCTGAACAAAAATACACCTAATTAAGAAAAATTAACAGCTTGTTAAAATCCTATGATTGCAAACCAGGTTGGAGCAAAAACCAGCATACACAGGGAAGTCCCAGGACAGAGTTTGGGAACCCCTGGTATAGGCGCTCATGCAAAGCTATGTTTTGCCCTCTCAGCAAGTGCAAACGACGCCCAACAGCATTGTTTTTAACGCTTCTTCCTCACTTTGTGGTTGATGAGTGAAGACAAGATGTACAAGAAAAGCTTCACACCAGTTCCTGAAGCAGACAGGTTGACATTTAAAGGCTTGTGCATTTTAATCAAAAAAAAAAAAAAAAAAAAACACTTTAAACTTCAAAACTTGCGCTGCTGATTCTGTTAAAGTTCACGCCAAGATTATGACAGCGATTCTGAGCGGAACCTGTCGACTGTACGTGAGATTAATTGAGGCTTGCTATATTTAAATTGAGAGCTCGTGGATTGCGGTCATTTGCATAATTACTTCCCAGTAAGCGCTCCTTTAAGTCGATGCACAGAACTGTGAGAATGAGGCCGTTTTCCCTAGGAGCGAAGAAACTGAATTCCAGCGAGAAGCATTTAAAGAAAAATAAAATGAAAACAGAATTTAAAATCCCAGAAGTAGGTGGTGCTGACACAGAATTCAACCAATCATTCTGTACTGCTGAATACAGCGAAATGGAGTGACTGGTTTGCCAGATGCTGATTTGCATCATGTTTATCTGAACAGTAATCTCCTACTGCAGTTGGGCAGAAAATGGCTCCTCGCTCTGGTCCCCAGGACATTTATAGATCTGTCTGTCTCCTGTCCACTGAAACTGATGTTTCAGAATTACACAAGGCTGTAGAGTTTCCCGCACTCGCAGATATGTAAATGCAGGTGTCTCCGGTGTCGTTTGTTGATGTAGTGTAATTAGTAATATATATGCATGAGGGTCCGTCTGTGCACAGGGTCATGAATAGCACGAGTTACCTCTTTGTTGCCTGGCCCTTGTTGCCTAGCGAGGGTTCGGCTGGCTCTGCAGAGCTGTCTGTCAGAGAGTCTGCTCCACCTCTGCCTTGTGTAACAGACTGTAGCCCAGCTGGACCCTGCTCAGTCAGGCCTGAAGGGTGTTTAGGTGGGACAGGAAGGCAGAACAAGTGGGGCGGGGTGTGCGGAGAGAAGAGAGAGAGGGCTGAGACAGCATAATGCAGCCAACAATAGATTTTAATGTACAGTATGTCCTTTTTAATGATGAAATACAAATAGACAGACAGACAGACAGACATACCGGCAGCTGGATTGATATATAGGTGCGTGGATTGAAGTCATTGATAGATAGATTGATGACAGACTAACAGCTGGATTGATATCTAGGTGGATGGATCAAAGACAGACAGACAGACAGACAGACAGACAGACCAACAGCTGGTTTGGTATATAGGTGCGTGGATTGGTGGATTGAAGTCATAGACAGATTGATGACAGACTGACTAACAGCTGGATCGATATCTAAGTGGATGAATCAAACAGATAGATAGATAAAATGACAGATGAGAGATGATGTGGTTATGCTGAAAGAGAAACTGAATGGCATGATGAAATAAGAGGAAGTGATTGCGAGAGAGACAGAGAGAGAGAGAGAGAGAGACTGAGTGTGAGACGGTGTACATATGGCTCAGAGCAGGGCTATCAGCCTGACATATAGCGCTTTAGAAGATTACTGCCTGTTCAGAACGACACGCAGTGAAATATGTCGCCTTTGAGCCAAACACCACTCCGTGCTTCACCAGCTCCGATCCCGGGGCCAGAGTCAGACACTAGAGGCAGAGCAGGGCCCCGGGTTTCAATAAGGCAGGGACCGATGCCCTCGAGAGCAGAGCCGTCTCCAGGGAGATGGGTATCCCGGGGTAACAGGCTGATAGAGCCTCAGTCTACTGACTCCTCATCAGTGCCGTTGTGACTGACGGGCGTTAGAAGATGGCATCACTTTAATTTACCCTTTTATCAGGACGGTACGCTCAAACGGGCTTACCCAACAGTGCTGGCATTATAATGAGCTCGGGGATTTCACATCTTAAAAGTCTTGCTCTTCCACAGACTGTCACCAGCGTTTACAGATCATGTGTCACACACTGAGATAGAGGTTTGGAATTACACACGCACAAACAAATGCAGTCTCACACACGCACGCATGCAAACAAACCTGTGCATGAATACATGATCCCAGGCACTCTTGCTTACTTTTACACACTCAAACATCACACGAATGCACACTTACATAGACGCATGCAGATGCAATATTTGCATTCAATTTCACATAAAAAAAAAAAAAACAAATTAATAAAATAAATCATGCACTTGCACCCTTGCAAACAATCACATTCATACACAGACACACTGCATGTGTCATATGCATTTACAACAGGGAAATAAGCAAAGGTCCATCTAAGTAAAATTAAACTCAAAACCCAGTGATAGTTCACTGTTGGACAGCAGTAGTAGATCTTTCAGAGCAAAATTAGCCATTGCATATTCTACAATAAAAGTTCTAATATTGCATAATTTTACCTGCCTTGTATTGAGGATAGTTTGGGCACAAAAAAAATTTAAAAACCATGCGTGTCTGTGAGCAGCCTTGGTCCGGGGAAAAAATTACTTCGGCAGTGGCCAGTCATTTATCATTTATTATGACTGTTTGCATTTTTGATGACGTTTTTGATGTTTTTTCTTAGTCTTTGAACAGTCCTACATTAAATTTCACAATGCAAGGCACGCATTACCTTCAGGAAATGGCCACCATGCAAAATATCATAAAACCACTGTGATGTGTCGCTACAAACGAGCGTCGCATTACACAGGCATTATAACAGTGCAACTTTAAATCACCATAAGGCCTACGCCAACGTCTGACCATTACTCAACTACACACAACTACTATACCATTCTGGAAGGAATGGCGGCTATATTATTAACTGAGGCTCATGACGTGCTCTTAATGCTAGTGCCTCCAAGCAGATGTAGATCACAATAAAGTCTATGAACATCAATAAGAGAAAAACTGAACCTAGAATTTCAGGTGGATAAAAATTTTAATGCATCCTTCCAGCAGACTTCACATTTCTCAAATATTTCTCTGAAATATAATCACTAAAATATGATTCATTGGGAAAATGATGATGAAAGACAAATTACGACTGCAATTCCCTCCAAAACTGCAACTCCTTGATTATCTGTCTGCGTCAATAATCGGGTGTAGCGTCCGTCTCGTTTTTAGAGGCCGTCTAATGACAACCGAATTCCAAATCTGAATGCAGTTCACTGCAAGTTCAAGATGAGACCATGAAAGATATTTCCCGGTGGACCATCTTGAATATTACTGATTGAATGAGCACACACACACACACAAACACACACACACCTACCTACACTGCCACAGGAAAGCACAGACGTGTTAACACATACAGTGCTTAACAAATGTATTAGACCATCACCCAATGTAAGGTTTATCCCACAGCTGCCCTAAATTAACAGTGTTTGTAATTACCAAAATCATTTTTATGTTTCTGTAATGGTTAATCCACCAATATGCGCAAGCTCTTTAACTGAAATTATATTTTTATTGCTAAAATATTATTGTTGTTATCCATGAATTTTAAAATTTACTGTTTTACAAAAAAGCTGAAAAAAAATACTTAAGCACATGATTATTTCTTACTAAAGATGCCAAATAACAGTTACGTTTGCATTCCTGAACAAAAAAATTAGTTTTCGTGGTTGAATGCAAGAATGCAAGCTGTTATCAAGGCCAAAGGAGACCATGCAAAGTACTAAGGTTTTTTTTTTGTTTTTTTTATGTGTGATAAGGACAATTTGGTGGTTTCACTTCGTTATTTGCCAAAGAACAAACAAAATAATTTTTAGTTTTAAACAAGTTTTTGACACATTTCTTAAATATTCGTGTTTTCTTGTTTTTTATGACAGGTGGTCTAATAAACTTGTTAAGCACAGTATACCCCACCCACCTATGCCCCTGACCTGTCCATATTAATAGGTAAACATTCGCAGACTGCGCAGATGGGTGAAGGATGGAATAATTCAGCGAAAAGCAATGTTGCAGAAGCCCTCCATCGCTCCAAAACACACACGCTATTTTTACCAGGGACCCAGCCTCCAGTCTGTAGAGATTTGCGAGTGTCTTCCTCTGCTTCAGAATTCATAACTGTCACCGCGGCTTTACTCTCAACTACCACACTCTTCTCAAACTTTACCAACCTTCCCCGAGCAGCTCTGGACCCTGAGAGAGAGCTGAGGGAAGATGGTCCTGATCGGTGTGAGAGGAGATTTAACACTGGGATTTAACACTCTGCCCTCATTTCCACACTGACCGGCAGAGCCTCTGGCCTTGAACAGTTATTCCCAAACTCAGTCCTGGGGCTTCCCTTTGGAGGCTGGTTGTTGGTCCTGATGACAATGTTGCAATGGTAAGATATCAATAAGCAGCTAATTTGTCCTTATAAGTTGCATTTCATGTTTAAAGTAGTTATTTACCATCTTATGCTATATTTTGAAAGAAATATCCATGTATGCTGTGAAGAACGAAAGACACTTGTACAAATGAGAGTTTGTTTCCAAAACGCAATATATCCATTTGACTCATTTTGAGTAAATCAGCTTTTTCTATGTTAGCGCCGATGGCATCTTACAGAAAAACACCATGAAACAATACACCCCAGAGTTTGAATTTCTAAAAACTGATTTTTGGACCATGTGTAAGAAGCACAGGGATATCGCTCTATGGTATTATCTCAATTTTGGTAATTTTGGCACTTATTGTGTTTTGGAAACAAACTCTTCATATTGTGTTTATTTTTCTATATTGCTAGCAATTGCAGGTAACAGCATTTTTGAACAGATTAAATTAGACACTGAGAAAATGTTTTCTCCAAATTAGGTCGCTGAGCACAGGTGTTTGGAGTCCTATCAGAATAATTTGTTTGAGCTTTATGACATTAAAGTGATGCAAAACAGGTTTGACTATCATTTGCTCGTCTAATAAATTGTTCGCTTTTTTGCGAACACATGTTCATGATTTCTCCCATTAGGAACCCATTGATTTTTTCACTTTGGTTGAATTTATTTCTTCTTTTAAAGCACTTGTTTCTTCTAATATATCCCAGTGTGGGTATAGATTTTTTTTATCCCGAAGAGCATGTATAGAGATCTGTCAGAATGTGACATGAGGATAAATGACTGCTCTCAAAATAAATGCACCTAATTGAACAAATTAACAGCATGTAAAAATCCTACCGTTGTCATTATTGTTGGAAAAAACAGCATACACAAGGGGAACCCAGAAGCAAGTTTGAGAACCACTGTTCTTCAGTCTTAAGCCTCTCTTTGCCACATAGGCCAGAGTTTCTTACTAAATTTACTTAACACATTTTGACTGTGGGGCAGAACGGTGGTGTAATGGGCGGCACTGCCACTTCACAGCCAGATCACAGTGTTTCTGAGTTTGCAATGTTTTGCTGACCTCGAATAACCAGGTTCAATAATGTATGGACGGATTTTAACTGTACTGTTCTCTCCACGCATGGTCTACAAGATTCTTGCTCAAAGCATCCAAAACCACAGTCCTGGATTCATGAGAGAACATTCGCACTATGCACTGGAGCTGTGGCCTAATGCCAGCAGTTCATTTGTCCTTTGATTTATTGACGAACAGTCCCTCGCTTCATTAACCAATCATTAGTATGAAGAACAGCCACCACCTATAATTTATACCATCAAAGGCCATCAAAGGTTATGGAATACATCCTGTGGATATTCAGTATTCAGCTGTATAATAATAATAATAATAATAATAATAATAATAATAATTGACCTCTAATGTGCTTTTTAACATGAAATGACCAAAAGGGCAGAACAATACAATTAAGATGAAAAGCCTAGATTTATGATATAGTAACTAGCCTAAACAATATACGTTGTGCATATATAGTGACAAAATTACCTAAAGTCAGTAAAATGTGCATAATGAAATTAAATGAAAAGCCGGTAAGTAAATAAAGCCAAATTATGCTAAAAAAAAATTTATTAAAATTCTAAATTCTAAAAGCTAATTTAAAGGGCTGTAGAGGGCAGGTGACCAAATGTAGACCCTGTTCTATGGGAATGTTTCCAGCAGTCAGGCTAGTTGGCCTGAAAACACAGATCTATTAATTTTCAGCATATGCATTACGTTGCAAATCAGCTGTAACTGTTCACAGCCAAATGTGTAATAATATCCTGTCTGTTTTGTTAAAATGGATTGGTGGGTGCTGGTGGTTCTCTTTAAACGAAAACCCAGCCAATAGCAAGCGCGATAAAATGTACAATACAGGCCAAAAGTTTGGAAGCAAGATCAAATTTGTACAAAAAAAAAAAAATCAGTTTCATTTTTCATATATATCATCATATATAAAGAGTCACTTATCAGAATACATTTTTACTCAAATTATCAGGCCCAAATTACTAGGCCCATGGTCCTAGTGCCCGCCAGATTGCCGTTGGCATCCGGTGGACTGTAAACCATGACATAAAGTGAATAATGCAAACTGTGATTTGTTTTTTACTTTTTCACTGAAGTTGTGACTCTTGCAAATCTTCTCAACCCCAAAAACTAAGCCCCTCCTTTCTTTTGTTAACATTTATTCAGCAATGGTCTGGTAACATCAATGTATACAGTACCTAAAGGTAAATAGAGGAAAATGGTTCATATCAATGAAAGAAAAGTCTAATCATGCAGTAAATACATCCCAAAATCCATAGATTTCATACTGATATTTAAAAAAGGCATTGTAAACAGAAACTTGAAGTTGCTTCCAAATTTTTGACCTGTATTGGCCTTGCTTCCAAACTTCTGGCCTGTAGTGTAAATGTGAATATTTTTTCCCCCCATGTAAGGTGGAGATAATGTCACCATATTGCTCACAGCAGGTACAGAAGCAGTTGATGAAATGATCGCAGGCAGCTGTGCTCTGTTCTCATTAACACGATTAGCGGTCTCGTCCCGTGATCAAGGCTGTGTAGTGCTGCACAGCTGCAACTGGGGGCTTTGCTCAGGTTGTAGTACATGTTGCGTTACCGTATGTCGAGGTGACATTGACGCTGAGCCGAGTCGGCCCATGCTGAGCTGTTAGTGACATCTACACATCTCAGAAATGTCTTGTACGCCGAGGTGTCATCGGTGCAAGGCAAGGCGGATGTGTGTTAGTCGGCTCATTTATTATTGATGCGATTATTTGCACAATCTGTTTGACTTCATTCGTCATTATACTGTTTTTTTGTGAATATACTAGTGTCAGCTTATCCTTCCGTCCATCCGTACGACGATGAAATTTTTTTTCCAGAGCCTTTTTGCCAAACCACGCAGTTGATCTTTTTAGGCATGCATTATTATTATCACCATGAGAACTTTGCGCCTGTGATTTGGAAAATGATCCGAGGTATTTATGTGGACATTTTACCTTTTTTTGAAATTTAGTATGGTCGGGTAAATTTCGTCTGGTTTTATTTATACGCCGTATGTTGGATTGTTTTCAAACTTGACATACATTGTTATCACAATCAGAACCTTGCGGTCCACAATTTTTTAAGTAATTTGACTTGTTTTCATCCAGATTATGTAATTTCAGTCACTTCAGATCACAGTCACATCATCATCATCATCATCATGTATGATTCTTAAAGGCGTCCACCGAAAGAGATTCAGGCCCTATCTGAATCTGTCCTGTCAAAATGCAAGGGTGCATATTCCAGGGGTCAGACAGTATTTTAACTTTCTGAAGCTGGAATGTCCTCCCCTCAAAATATGTTCCGTCTACTGAGAATACTGCTAACTACCTTCAGCCCGCCTTAACCCTTTGAGCACTGAATAAATTTTCAAGGAATTAAAAATATAATTATCCTGAGCTGTTGAAAACCTATCATGCGGCAACTTGTTTAAAAGAGCTTCCCTGCGGGAGCTCTTTTAAACAAGTTGCCACATGATAGGTTTTCAACAGCATCTGATTTTGATACCTTACATCACTGGGCAACTATAGTTGCCCATAGCGCTCTAAGAGTGAATATAGACTGTTCCTCAGTATGGCCACAAGTTGAGAACACTGCATGAGAAGATTGAGAGATATGCTAAATGCTTCTAAATGCAGTTAACAAAAAGAGTAATAGTTCATGTAAAAACAACAACTAGATAACTCGGTCGCCACAGGGACCGAGTCGTGTATCTCCCCGATCCCCAAATTTCAAACAAAATGGCCGCCGGCAGCCATATTGGACATCCGAAATTGACGAAATTCGGTCTTGAGCATTGTCATATATATATCTTCACCTGTGTAAAATTTACGAACATTACTGTAATAATTGCGGCTTCCAGAGTCCGGGACATAAAAAATTTTGGACAAAATGGCCGCCGGCAGCCATATTGGACATCTGAAATTGACGAAAATCGGTCTTGAGCATTGTCATATATGTATCTTTGCCTGTGTAAAATTTGAAAACATTTTCAAAATTGCCCCTAGAGCAATGTGGGGTTAAGGGCCTTGTTCAAGGGCCCAACAGCTGCACTGGTATTACAGAGGTTACATTTAGCCCTGGACAACTAATCACCTGAGCTCCAGTCAAGCATCAGATATTAGGCTCCCTTTATATTCCATGCTGTGCGCGCTTGGTATTTTCGAATATTTGCATACTAAAACTCCGAGTGTGTTTACTCCTGAGAGCGCATTCAGTATCCGTGCCAGCGTTGCCTGGACGTAATTATTATGCTTATTTATTTGCTTTGGTGTGTTTTTGAGTCTGACTTTGGCAGTAGCTCTGCTACACTGGCCTCCCTAATGAGCAGTGCTGGTGATGAATGTGCAATAACTGTTATGATCAAAGCAGAACCCCTAACGCTGTTTCATTACGCCAGCTACGGGAGCCCAGCAGACCATTATTGTTTATGAACCAAAGTGCAATTACGTAAGGACCAAAATCATGCAATTTGACCGAATTATCATGCTTAATTTCAAAAGGTCTGGCAGTATCTTTCAGCAGCAATGTGCTCAACCTGGAACTGAAGCGTCGACACCAGCAGCTTCATTAAATTGTGTATCACTTTAGTTGGACCCCTGGACACACGCTGGGCCCAATACTGCCATATGGGTGACATTTGAGCTGTTACAAGATG
The DNA here is from genome assembly GCA_029692085.1 of Gymnothorax javanicus. NCBI lineage: Eukaryota > Metazoa > Chordata > Actinopteri > Anguilliformes > Muraenidae > Gymnothorax > Gymnothorax javanicus. Next base: position 9,507,693 of record CM056199.1, on the reverse strand, counting down.
CTAGAACATAGAAAGTTAGTTTATTTCAAATGACACAACAATGTGATGTTTATTGATCAATATTAATTACAGATGTAACTTATTTAGCAGGTGCCATAAAATGCGATGACATTTAGCATAATTTGGCAGTGCAGGTGGAGGCATTACGCTTTAATGTCATACTTGTGTCAGTAAAGGTTACGGCAGGTGTTATTGTCGCCATGTTTCATATTAAATGCAAAGACTGTTCTATGATGTTTAACACAAATTGATATTGTCTGTTATGCCTACTTATGAAAAGTATATGAGAGCGTTATGTCAGGCTCATGTTGAAGGGTTTGAGTGGAGCACTGTGGTAATATATTCCAGAGCTTCATGCCTCTAGGCTCCCTATAGACACTGACACCTTGTTGCCGCCCCTAACCAGGAGCTGAGCCAAATGATTCTGAAGAGAGTTTTTATTGGGCAAAGATAGGTGTGTTTGCCCCCCAAGAGACACACACACACACACACACACACACCGACTCCACTCAATTCTGCAGAACCTCTGTGTGTTCTGATATGCTCTGGCCAAAATACACTATCAGACAGGAACCTCCATAGCGGAGGTGAGGCTGGACATTGCTCTGAGCTGATTAATTGTGGCTAATGAACTCCCTAGGAGGGTCAGAACCGTCATGCTGACCTGTGAACTCAGCAGTTTCAGACCTGTTATGCGGGCCTGTATGGCTCAACCGTAAATCAGAGCGACCGAGCCACTCGGCTCTTCAGCGCTGACCTTTTTCCTTGTTAATGAGCAGAGGCGGGGAGGCCTTGGAGGTGCTGTCTAAGGTTTCTATAGCACCCCCCATACTGGTCTCCATGAAGCTAAAGACGATTTTAAAAAGCAAAGAAACAAATGGACAATGCAGTCCATAAGTTAACTATAATTTGAACAAAAAACACAAATAATGCGATGATAATAATCCCATTCGAAGCTAAGCTAGTAACTAAACGAGGCGGCATGTAAGTAGGGATGTGTGCAGTGTATACGCTTGCTGTGTTGATGAATCTGACGTAAATAGAGTAATCAAATCACTGAAAGAAAGCAACACAGAGAAACTGCTCCCTGGTTACCGTATCTCCCCAGAATGCTCATCTCCTTATCTTGCCATTGTAGTGTCTTCAGGTGATTTTGAAAAGCTTCGGGTATTCTAAGAAATTAGCATCATGAGTTGAATGAACTGCACAGAATAGAGACCACAACTCTTTTGATGCCCTGGCCAGCTAATTAAATTCTAGCTCTTGTTTGTGATGAAATGCAGTGATTTAAGGACATTTTTTCCACTAAAGGGTCTTTGTGTAACACAAGATACTATCAGGTATTGTCTCTCTATACTGGCCCCCAATGTGATATCACAGGGGTGTCTAATTTCAGTCTTGGGAAGCGACAGTGTTCACTGGTTTTTGATGTGTCTCCAAGCATAATTCACTGAACCCCTTTGCGCAGAATACAAATAATGCCAATTTTTTCCTGTAATGCATGAGCCTATTTAGGCTTAATAACTCAGTATTTGTGTCACAGAGACTCTGGAAAATTATTCCAGGGAAGCAAGACATCTGGAAATTCAATCACAAAATTACTTCGGAATTAAATTTCGGAATTTACAGACGTCGGCATCTATATCTGTGCAAAGAGGTTAAAGGGGTTGGCTTGCGAATTCACACACCTTGTTTGCAAAGCATTAAATGGGTACAGATTAAGGCCTTGTTCAAAGATACGGGTGTATTTTTTGAAAGCGTAGCATTTTCACTGTTTCGGCCTTCGCCCACATGCAGACAACATTTACAGTAACTGAAAATAGACCTTCTGGAAAACGCCTTCTTGGTGAATATTTCTAGAAACTCTATTTTCACTGTTTACACAGGAACAGGGAAGATGAACTACTGGGCTTGTGATATGAGTGTGTGCGCACCTTATGACTTGTAAATGGCCGACATCAGGGAAGATCAATCTTATCTGTGAAGGGCCAGTACGGTTGCAGGTCTTTTGCTGCATTCCATTTGTACTGGAAAGTTGGGATTTCCAAGCTCCCAGTCTGAAATTTCAATTGGAATGCCCTTGAAGACGAATTTACAGCTTGGGAAGTTGGAGGAACCTCACCTACCCTGAGTTCCTAGTTCAAGATGGCTGCCCCCCATATCAACAAAATCAAAGATGCAGTGATATAGTTTATTAACCCTTTATTAACCCTTCTATAGTTCATACACCCTTCTGTCTTTTTTGTGTCTCATTAAATCAGTCGTACACATGGTGCTGTACAACTTTTATTGGTGGACCTGTTGCAACGGTGTTTGTGCGCTGAAAAATGCTGCATTATGATCAACTACTATTGCTAACAATGGCTATCCTGGCCAGACTTAATGGAACACAGTCCCAGGTATGACATGACCCCAGCCCAGTTTTCCAACTTTTTTGAGCTTAATGGAAGGCTACAGAACCTGATTCTACTAAAAACGTGATCAGGGGATTCGATCAGGACCATAATGATTAGAAGCAGGTGCATTAGTGTTGAGCTGTTACAAAAACCAGCTGGCCTACATGGTCTTATGCTGCGTTCGATTTGGCTCGGAAGTTGGCAGTCGAGGCTAAGAATAATGTCATACCGAGCTGACTGCGTTCTATTAAGTAAGTCGGAAAACTGACTTGGGGTCAGTGGGGTTTCCTCTGGCCAGGATAGCCTTTATTAGCTATTGTTAGCAATACAAGTTGATAACAACGCATTACTCAGTATTTTTTGCGTGCAAACACCGTAGCAACAAGTCTACAAGTTAGCTCTATTCAGTACTGTGTGTACGACTGATTCAATGAAACACAAATGACACAGAATTGCGAATATACAGTTTATCATCACAGCTTTTTATTACTGTGGATTTGCGGTGCAGCCATCTTGAACTCGGAACTCGGAATTCGAAGTAGGTGATGAATCTTTGACTTTCTGAGTTGGAAATCCGACTTCAAGGGGCATTGCAATTGAAATTCCTGACTGAGAGCTCAGAAATCCCGACTTACCAGACTTACGCAGCATCACATGAAATGATATCATCGCAACCCTGCACTAGTCCTGAGACGAGACCAAAAAACCCAGCAGCTACAGTGGCTCTCCTCTCCACACCCCTCTCACAGGTGTCATCGCGTCTTTCACTGGCTGCGTTGTGAAAGTTATGAGTCTTCTCCAGCTTCAGGGCAATTGCACACACAAAAAGCAACATTCAGATGTTAAAATCCTATCACAAATCTCCAGCAGTCCTTTATGAATTCATGAGCTCACTGCTGTATATATTTATCACATACCTTTGAGGGAGAGCTTGGAGGGAGTAGGGCTATCTGAGGGCCAGGCTCACTCATTAAGCAGGCAGAGGCACTTGATTTGTGTTAGTAATCAGTCTCACTCAAAAAGGTCTACCTGCTCTCTCTCTAGGTGTCCTGTAGGTGTGTCTTCATCAGAACGAAGGTAAACTAGCCAGCTATTTTGCGGTTAGGGAAGTTAGCTCGATGGTACAAATTTGCGTTTCCATTAGCCCAAAAGCCCTCCACTTGAGAAATGAAGATGCAACACAAATAGCTGGCTATTTCGTGAACTAGAATAAGATTTATCGGGAAAATTTCCCAATCCAATTTGCAGGCTATTTGCGTCTTCACAACAAAATAACTAGCTAATTTGAAACTTTATTCTAATGAAGACACGCCTTGAGTCTGGTCACCAGAGAGAGCTGGTTTACTGAAAGAAATAAATAGGATATTTTACAATTTGCTATTTTACAATAATGCGTTCTAATTAGTTAACCACTCATCCTTTCTCTTTAGACCTGTTTTTAACGCTTACTTTTGACGGGTGGTCTTGCGGTTTAGATGCTAAATCGTTAATTTAATGCAAACAGGCTCGGTGTCATTACTCTGGCTCGCTGACTCATTTCTGCAGCAGACTGAGGGAAGACTGGGCAGGTCAAGAGCACCCTGTAGCTGTGCATCTCATTTATTCAGGAGCTGCTGAGGAGGTATTTGTGAGCATGTTAGCGCTGGCACATGTGCAGTCTTCAGGAAACCGGCACCCATTTGTTGAACTATGATACTTACACTGATAACACAGCAGTTATGTTGCTTTGGAAAGGCCTGCCAGTCAAACAAATGTAGTATGTAATGCAGCTGTAATAGCTGTGTATTGTCACGTGATTTTTATGAGATGTTGCATGGGAGTTAATGTGATATGAGAAGGTGGGGTGTGTTCATGTATGCGCAGTTGTTAGTGGGAGTGGGAGAGAGCACGTGTGCAAGAAAGTGTTTGAGAGTGTGTGTGAGTGAGACCAAAACTGTGTGTGTGTGTGTGTGTGTGTGTGTGTGTGTGTGTGTGTGTGTGAGAGTTAGAGAGTGTGTGAGAAATACTGTGTGTGTATCTGAGTGAGAGAGAGCCAAACAACATGTGTGCATGAGAGAGAAAGAGATCAAAATTACATGTGCGTGTGTGTGTGTTAAAGGGTGAATCTTTGTATTGCTACCATCCCCCAGGTGCAAGTGTTATTTATAAAGGGGCCATTGCCATGGCGGTGACCTCTGACCCCCTCCTCTCCCTCCTGAAGGTAAAGGGCCGGAGACGGTGTTTGCAGGACAGAAGCTGAACGATAACGAGTGGCACGCGGTCAAGGTGCAGCGGCGAGGAAAGAACCTCCAGCTGTCCGTGGACAACGTCACCGTGGAGGGTGAGGGAGCATTTATGGTGAACGCAGAGTAAAATGGGGTGTGAAGGAGCATATATGGGGTACACAGTGTAAAGTGGGGGGTGAGGGAGTACAAGTATTTATGGGGTACACAGTGTAAAGTGGAGGGTGAAGGGAGAATTTTTTGTTTGCAGTGTAAAGTGGGGTGTGAGGAATTTTTGGGATAGCAATATATATGGGGGTGAGGAAGCATTTATGGAGTAAATAGTGTAAACTGGGGGGTGAGAGAATATTTAAGGTTTATACAATGTAAAGTGGGGTGTGAGGGAGCATTTATAAGGTACACAATGTATTTATGGTGGACACAGTTTAAAGTGGGGGGTGACAGAGCGTTTTGGTGGGACATTTATTTAGGGGGTACACAGTGTAAAGTGGGGGGAGGGTGAGTGTAAAGTGGGGGAGAATCTTTGGTGTGCACAGTGTAAAGTGGAGGGTGAGGGAGCATTTATGGGGTACACAGTGTAAAGTGGAAAACTGGGGGTGAAAACTGGGGGGGAGGGGGAGCATTTTGGGGTACACAGTGTTAAGTGGAGGGTGAGAGAATATTTAAGTGTGTAAAGGTGGAGAGAGAGAACATTTTTATGGTGTACACAGGGGTGAGGCAGGCATTTTGTAAAACACTATGTAAAGTGGGGGTGAGAGGGGACACAGTGTTTATTTTTGGTGTGGTGTATGGGGGGTGCATTTATAAATGTGAGTGGGGTGAGGGAACATTTATGGTGTACACAGTCTAAATTGGGGGGTGAGCGAGCATTTGTAAGGTACACTATGTAAAGTGGGGGGTGAGGGAGCATTTTTAGGGTACACAGTGTAAAGTGGAGGGTGCAGGGGTGTAAAGTGGGGGGTGGGAACATTTAAGGTGTACACAGTGTAAAGTGGGGTGTGAGGGAGCATTTATAAGGTACACAATGTAAAGTGGGGGGTGGGAGCATTTTTAGGGTACACAGTGTAAAGTGGGGTGTGAGGGAGCATTTTTGGGTTACACAGTGTAAAGTGGGGGGGGGGCATTTACACAGTGTGGGGTGAGGGAGAATCACAGTGTACACAGTGTAAAGTGGAGGGTGAGGTGAGGGAACATTTATGGGCATTTTTGGGGTACACAGGGGGGGGTGGGGACAAAAAAGTGGGGTATTCAGTAGGGTACACAGTGTAAATGTGGGGGGGGGTGAGGAGCATTTATAAGGTACACAGAGTAAAATGGGGGGTGGGACATTTTATGTAAAGCATTTATAAGGTACATAATGTAAAGTTGGGGGGGGTATGAGCATTTTCAGGGTACACAATGCAAAATGGAGGGTGAGGGAGCATTTTTGGTGAACACATTGTAAAGTGGGATGTGCGGGAGCATTTTTGGGGTACACATTTTTTTAATGGGGTACCACAGTTTGAAGCATTAATGGGGGGTGACAGGGAGCATTTATAAGGTGCACAATTTTGGGGTACACAGTTTGAAGTGGGGGGTGACAGAGCGTTTTTGGTGTATCCAGCGTAAAGTGGGGGTGAGGGAACATTTATAGGGGTACACAGTGTAAAGTGGGGGGTGAGGGAGCATTTATGGGGTACACAGTGTAAAGTGGGGGGTGAGGGAGCATTTATGGGGTACACAGTGTAAAGTGGGGGGTGAGGGAGCACTTATGGGGTACACAGTGTAAAGTGGGGGGTGAGGGAGCATGTCTTGGGTACACAGTGCAGCATATTGTGCAGAATGGCTGACTTTGATTGTAACTGGGGTTTGTATACGAGTTGCCAGAGTTTTAATCAAATGACACAAGTTTGTCAGGGTTCCCACCCAAACGACCCTCATCCTCTGCTCGACTCCAGCCCACCATCGAAGGCAAGCAGCTCCTTCCTCACATGGTTTAAGACGGTGTTGAGCACTTCTGCAAATAATGTTGCTCGATTTTGCGTTTTTCTTCTCTTGCACAATGAGTAACAAATGGAGGGATTTCCACAAACCTGTGTACAAACTCAAGTTTCAAAGTCAGCCAATATGAAGGAGGAGGAAAGAAGGATAGGGAATGGGATTTATAGGAAGAAAAAGAGAGGGAGAGAAAGAGGGAGGGAGGGGACAGGGTGAGGAAGAGAGAAGAGAGTTAGGCACAGGGAGGGAGAGTAAGAGCAAGAGAGAGAGGAGTGAGAAATATTGGGTGAGAGAAGGAAGGCGAGGGAAAGAGAATGAGAGCAACAGAGAAAGACTAAGAGAGATGGTGAGGGAGGGAGAGAGCGTGGAAGGGTGAGAGATGGAAGGAGAGAGAGATTGAAAGAGGGAAGAGAGGAACAGTGGTCTTGGAGCATATTCTGGCCTGTCTAGGAACTGAAGCAGTACTTAAAATGTACAAACAGGAAATAGATTTAGTAGCAAAGGAAGCAGGAAGTGAGGCTCTGCTGAATATTGGGAAAACATCATAAAATCAACAAACTGAGTTCAGCCCTGTGAAAGAATAGGGGCGAGTCGTGATATATCAGAATATTCAGTGATTACAATGGTTTGCAATACTGTCGAACTAGCTTATTCTGAATCAGGTAGGAGGGGCAGCACATCTCTCGTTTCCTTTTGTTTTATGTTTGTCAGAAACTAAAGATGAAATGATTGCAGGAATGTGGAACAATTTACTAGCTGAACATAATTTAAAAAAAAACCTGTAAAATGGTGTTAAAAATCGTACATTTGTAGGAGTTGCAATTTCACAACTTAAAATGCAAATGAAAGTTTGCAAAAACTTTGCTGGCAGTTCAGCGCAGTGTTGTATTGGATTCATAAAGAAGCAGAATTTTACCCCTAATTTAAAATGCACTGTAGCCTACTGCCTGCCTGGATTCAGCAGACTGAAACATTGGATGCATCCGGATTCCCTAATGAGCAAGGAACCTTCCTTCTGAGCTGACATGATCAGGAAATACGTATGTTGGCTTGTGACCGTAACAAGGCACATTTGTACCTTTTTTTTTTTGAAGGAAAGGGGCAATAGGCTCCTTCATTGCTTCCTGCCTGAGAGGAAATGCAGGACCAATTTTGGAATATAGGAAAGATTAATCATGGACCCCAATCCTTTCCAGCTCTAGCAACTGGATACTTGACCTTCAAAATCTTCCTGCAACTTTTCCTTGAGATGTGTGATGTTTTATATTGAGGTCAAGGAAAAGTGGAGTGGAAAGAAAAATGGCTGCCCATTTAAGAGAAGTCGTAGTCAGCCATAGGATACTGACTTTCCTAGCTGCATACCACTGAATAGTGAGCTGATACTGCAGGTGCCAGCATGACCAGAGAGGGAGCTAGTGAGCAGCGGCTTTGGAGTTGGACCCCTGTGTGAATACTCCTCTGGTGGCATTTTTTACCCCCAAATCTGCAAAAAGACTTTAGGTCAGAAGTGTCAGAGCCTCACAAAATCTAACAAAAAAGAAAAAAAAATTAGCTCCAGAGTGCTCCATAATAATAACCATAAAAGCCGCACAAACCTCGTCATTTTAATTACTTGATGGCAAATATTAAACTGTACAAATATTAATTTATGCCTCCCAGGATGGAATGTTCTGGAAATTTGGATATTAAAACCCCTATCCCCAGCACAGTTTGTAAAACTTCATTAACTCAACCTTATATAACTGCACCTCCTTGAGGTCTCATGATGACAAAGGGCTCTTTGTGTACACGAGACAAATGGTGATATTTGTGCAGGAAATTAAAGTAGGCCTCTGGTTCTGTTGCTAATGCCTTAGTTTATTGTATCATCCATAGAAAAGTCTCCGGGGATACTGTGGATAACTCTCCTGTATATGAATCTCATAATCACTCTACGGGCTACAAATTAAATTGGATAGTTATCATATTTGGCGGGATTATTAGTAGTGGTGAGGTCATGCCTTCCATGGTGTTGGTTAAGATCAGCTGTTGCAAAGCAGCAATTTTGTCCCAGTGCATGGCTACGCTTGCAGTTGTGGGCAACCAAATATCAGCAAACGTTTCTGTAAATGAGCCAGAGAGAACAAGGGAGACTAACGTTAATCTATGGTCCATTGTTTACGTTTTCACCGTGGGCGGAAGGTAACTTGATTAGCTGGAGGAAACTCTCCGAAATATGTTGAGGGTCACACTTTAGATGAAGTGTTGCTCATAAAGGCTTTACACAGCATGTGTAATGTCTTCATAAATGAGTCGCAATGTCTTCATAAATCATACATAAGCAAATGCCATGCTTTGTAAAGGGTGAAATAGCACATCCTTATTCAGCATGTGATGCCAGATGAGACAATGACAGTATCACTTAGCTGACAATGTCACCCTTTATAGTACTTAGCCATTAGCTAAGTGGCATTGTCAGTTATATCACATCTGGCATCACATGCTGAATAAGGATGTGTTATTTCACCCTTTACAAAGCATGACATTTGCTTATGAAAGATTTATGAAGACATTATGTCTCATTTATGAAGGCATGATACATGCTGTCAGGGTTCTCACTAGAAATTTTTGACAGCCTAGTGAAGTGGGACTTCACCTTAACTGGCCGGGGGTTTGGGGGCCGTGGAGGCCCCCAACGGGGTCCAGGGGCAGGGCCCTGGTGGGCGGCCCGGGGGGCAATGCCTTCCCGAAGCTCTGCCAATTTATGGTTTTTTGAGGTCTAATTGACAGTCTAGATGGCCCAATTTAAGGATATATATACTCACCTAGAATATAAATCTTGCATGTAAAATCTCTTGAAATAATACCTGGGACCACTGTAGCTAAAGGTAAACTTGCAAAGGCTTTGGCTCTGATGTGAACTCAGGGGTTATGCTAATGCAGGGCTCTCAAGTCTCACGCCATGATGTCGGATGTCACGCACTTACGCCACACACAGTATTTCTAATGCAAACAGATGATTAAAACTAAATCAATTTCCAACAGTAGGCCTAGATGCGCAGCAGCACCGCTACAACTGTGGAAACCGGCAGGAATCAAACCCGTTTCCCCTGGAGTTCTCGGTGGCAGCTTGCCACCTGTCAGCCAATCAAAAAACGGAAAGAGACTACCCGATAGCCAATCAGATAATAGCATTATTGTATCTGGGTAAGATTTAGGGCAACAACCAATGGAAAAAAAAGCAGTTATCCTGGAATTATTTACGTGATCCTGCTACAACAACGTTCTGAAAGCTGTATCAATCATTCACCCACGGTGGAAAACGGGAGTATCAAGCACCCCCCGTTCTTTCCTAAACAATCTCATATCACGATGTGCACATGGTTGTTTCTGTCAAAACAAACCATACGCTATTGGTTTGCAGCGAAGATGACGGTAGAGAAATGAGTTTTTAGGAAAATTCACACATATTTTACTGGAAAATGCATCAAACTTTGCAAGCACGCAACTTGAAAGACAGCTCAGTGGGCCAAGACACAGAGTATTTTTTCAGGTAACAGCGTAGCGGCCCGCTACGCTGAAATACGCTGGTGAGAACACTGGCTGTAGCCTTTATGCCTTTATGAGCAACACTTCAACTAAAGTGTGAGCATGTTGAGAATATGCGAACTCTGCACTTTGATTACCCTCCTCTCCGCTTCCCTCACCCCACCCCACCATCCTCCCAAACAGGCCAGATGTCCGGGGCACACACACGGCTGGAGTTCCACAGCATCGAGACGGGAATCATGACGGAGCGCCGCTTCATCTCGGTGGTGCCCTCCAACTTCATCGGCCACCTTCAGGGGCTCTACTTCAACGGCGTGCCCTACCTGGACCAGTGCAAGAACGGCGACATCTCGTTCTGCGAGCTCAACGCCCGCTTCGGCATGCGACACATCATCGCCGACCCCGTCACCTTCCGAAATCGGGCGAGTTACCTGGCACTGGCCACCTTGCAGGCCTACGCCTCGATGCACCTCTTCTTCCAGTTCAAGACCACCTCAACCGACGGCCTGCTATTGTACAACAGCGGGGACGGCAGCGACTTCATCGTGGTGGAGCTCGTTAAAGGGTGAGTCGCGTCATGGTGGTAGAGCTGGTCAAACGGTGCGTGACATCATCATGGTACAGCTTTCTATAGTGTATGTAACTTCATCATGGTATGGCAGGTCAGAGTGTGTGTTCTTCTAGGACAAGCTATTCATAGTGTCTGTCCTCCATCATGATACGGTGGCCATAGTGTGTGTGACTTCATTGTGCTAGAGCTGTTCACAGTGTGTGAGACTCTATCATGGTATGGCAGATCAGATTGTGTTCTTCATCATGGTAGGGGTGGTCATAGTGTGTGTGACTACATCATGCTTGAGCTGTTCATAGAGTGTGTGACTTTATCGTGGTATGGCAGGTCAGTGTGTGTGTTCTTCATTATGGTAGAGTTAGTTAAAGAGTTAGTTAAATTACTGTACCGAATAAAACCTGAAACCAGCTGAACGGGTTCACAGCACCCAACCCTTTAATTGTATATATCAGAGTATACATTAGTTTATCAAAGGTTCATGACCAGAATTGGTTCAATGAGCATCATCTGACCAGATATATAATTGGTAATTCTTCTTTCCAACTGAACAATAATTGGTTGATGAGATAAATTAAGGCGAGACAATAAATTGGGGAGAATGTCGAACAAAAATTTCTGAGTGATTTCGAGCGGCTCTAAGCTACAATACTGGTACACTGATGAAATCAATTTGTTTTGTGCAATTTGCGAAGAATCCATAAAGGCACAAATAACTATAATAGACATGCATTTATTGGGATAAACCAATTGAAATGAATAAGATGGAAAAATATTCTGTCTTCAGTGAATTGAACTGAATTAATTAGTGCATAAATGTCACTATAGAGTTCACAAGTCCTTTTCTGAATGCAAGCATTCTGTATAAAAAAAATCTCAGCTGAACTGCAATGCATTTCTAAAAATCATGTTGAAATGATGGTGGAGCAGGTTAATTTCACTGAAAGCATATCTATTGTCACAGGCCAGTTAACACAGGGCAAAACATTTTTGTCACGCAAAGAAAAACAAATGCATCCAAGCTGGCGCGGGTTAATGCACAGGCTGACCTAGGCTGCAGCTGGGGGGCCCCACGTGCGCAGGGGCCCCTGATTGGTCAGAGTATTTTTGATTATTTTAAATTTACCTAAGCAGAAACAGAAAAATAACAACCTCTCTTGGCCCATAAAAAAAATATACAGCTGATAGGATAGACGCGATGTCTCATCTATCCAATCAGCTGCGGTAGTTACGTCAGTTATTTTGATTGACGTCACTGCTTTTGCTGGACAGCATAGCAGCAAAATGTCAGATAGCGTTAAAAAATACGACAGTGGAGCGCAAAAACGAAAGCAACCACATTTAAAAGAACAGCTCGACCAAGAGCTTTAAATTAAAAATCCCTAAATTGAAGGGATATTTCAAGCCTTCATCCAGTCAACAACAAGGCACAGAGGATGAAACACCTGCAGCATCGGGATCCTTAGCTGTAGCCGCAGAGCTCATCTCCTCATTAGGCTAACGGTTAAAATTTCAGGGAGTGGAAAGTGTAACGTTGCCATATTCAAGCTCGACCAATATCGAACAAAATCAGTACTTTTTCTGCTTACCGTGATGTTCGGGTACCCAGAGAAACATTTGCGTGTGTAAAAACATTAAGTGTACATCCAGTCAAGAGAATTTATCTAGTTTAATTTCTAGTGCTGCTATACGTGGTAATTGCATATTAATGGTGGCGGCAGTGTCGCGCCAGAACTACAATTTGGGGGGGCACAGATATGTCTACTTAAAACAATTATTAGTCCTGACTTGTGCTCACTCATTTTCTAAATTCACAATACATTCACTCCAAAAACACTCCACACTATCAGACGTTGCTAGTTCTCCCTGTTAAAGTAAGGCGACTATCATTCATTTGGACGCGCACTTTGGTACATTTAAATCAGCGTTATTGAAAATTGCATTTAGGCGTTTGGAATAGTCTCTTTTTTTTTCATTTCAACAATTTAAACGATAATGAAGCACAGGTTAGATCACCTGATGTGCCGATAAAGTAGCACAGAAGTTGCAGAGCAGTTTGTCTGACATAAGCATAGGCCTGTTTATAAGTAAATTATTTTTTCTGTACTGAATGTCGCCCATTATTTTCTTGCTGTTAGATCGCATGGGGAACGAAGCCTTGTCTTCAATTGCCAATAGATGATTACTATGATCAGAAAACGTGTCAATAAAGGAAAATCACTGACAACTAGCCTATTAGTTGTTAAAATTAGATGTATTCTGGTGCCGACACTGGGCGGCAGCCATGTTGCTGAGGGATGAGACTGAACTCGTCGATATTCTAAACCGTTTTAGAGCTTGGCTTGCTGGTGAATATTCAATAACTGATCCGGGTGTGCCATCTAGTGATACAATATTGTAACTGCGTGCATAAATTTGCAGCTCCATGTCCGCTGGCGCACACATCTGCACAAAGGGGTTAAAGGGCTACTTCTATGCACTGGGTCCTCTGCTTGTTTATAGTGTTTTGTTTGTAATGTTCTAAATGTTCTATTTCTCATTTTATCTGGCTGTGAAGTGGTGGGTTGTTTTTAACTTTGGCCGTTGAAACACTTGAATAAATGTAGAGGAAACATCATAGCTTTGGCTCTGTGTGTGTGTGTGTATGCCAGTTCACCTTAGTATTTGTGTGTGGGCATTTATGGCACTTAAAGAATTTTCCAGTAAGAGTCGGGGGGGCACACAAAGAGTAGCCTAGAGGCCCTGGACCACCTTTATCCTCCTCTGTGATCCAAGTTAAGTTATTGTTGCCAGCACCCATACACCATTACTTGAAGTTCAGTGGCCCATAACGTTTCAACATGACATTTGCATTTCAAACTGTACGCTTTCAAAATTAACGGCAGGTTTGGAGAGCCTTAGGCTTGCCACACACTGGACGATTTTCAAATCTTAACCAATTTTAAAAACATGCGAGACCACAGACATGAGGACAGTCTCCACTGATTTTTTTTTTACATTATAATCCTCCCAACGCACACACTTGATGCGGCCAGACCGCTAGACCACACACCTGCAGTTTTTTTTTTAATGATTTTGCAGTGGCAATTCCACAGACACAAGATCTCGCGTCATCAAACATGAGTACAGAAGAAGAACAAATATGGAGGACGATAGCTGCCGTCAGCTGGCTGCTCTGGCATGAGTTGTATTTTTCTGCAAAAAACAGGAAGAAAAAAAGAATATGCGCGAAAACCTAGCTGAGAAGACGGAGATGTAAAAGTACGCAACATCCGGTTAGCGACGCTTCCTGTTCTGTTCGCTCTCATTGGCTATTGTGGGTATTTCCGTCGAGGGCAGCCCAATCTGAATTGTAAGTACGAAATATGTTTGATATTTTTGATTCGAGATCAGGGAGGCTTCGACTGGACCAGGAGCAGATAAATAATCTTGTTGACTCTACTCACTTGGATTTTTTATCCAAATAATCCTCGTTTCTACAAGCCTCGAATCTGGCCACAGCCAGACTGTATAAAAAGATGGATGAAGAAACCGTGACATCACCCTTATGGCATTCCATTCAGGAAGCCTCAATTTGTCGATTTTGGTAATTTGAACAGCGCCATTTTGTCATTTTGAAACCTTGTGATTCCTATTGGACGAGAGCGTGAATTGAAGATCCAGGGAGGAGCGAGGGGTGGATCTATGTGTGGATTTGACCGAATCTGTCGAGGACCAGAGGATAGCCACGCCCCTAAAGCATATCTGGCTTAATCCTGTATTCTAGTCTATTTGGGACCATAATTTACAAAAATGAACATAATGATATATCGAAGGAGACTTGAAACTTGCGATAGATACCATAAAATAATGTGGAAATCATTATTAAAATAATAAATCTGGTGGGAAAGTAGGGTAATTTTCTCAGACTTCTATAGCATTTAACTTCTTTCTGCAACCACCGACGTCGCCATCTGCTGGCCATTAAATAGAATGCAATTTTTAGAGACTTCTGCATGGGCTGCACTTTTCAGACCTGGGAGCTGCGTCCATCTTTTTATGCAATCTATGGCCACACCCCCATGATCGTTGGGAAGGGGGAAAGCGGGCCCAAAATCGGGCCAAATGTCATCTAGTGTGTGGCCAGGCTTAGAAAGCCCCAGTGTCTGCTGTTTTTTGGTTTCCTCAGAGCTTAATTTAATAATTAAAGCAGGTGATTATATTGTTAACTCCCTTCACCTGGTTTCTCGGTTTTGAAGGGATGGTGGAAACATAAACCAGATCTCGCTGCGGCTCTCCTGCACTAGGGTTGGCTTCTCCTGAAGAAGGCGTTACGAAAGTTTATCTAGTCTACACAAAGTCCAAATAGTCAAAGACTCTAATTGTGCTTTGCTTTTGTCATTGTACAGTTCTCATTTTTATGACCGGTGGTCTAACAAATTTAAGCAAACACCAATATTTTGGAAATTTTTCAAAAACTTGTTTAAAACTAAAAATTATTTTGTTATTTCTCAGGTAAAAGACAAACTGAAACAACTAAATAGTCCTTTTTCACACATAAAAACAAACAAAAAAAACCTTAATATTTTGTATGGCCTCCTTTGGCCTTGATAACAGCTTGCATTCTTGCATTCAACCACTAAAACTAATTTTTATGCTCAGGAATGCAAGTAAAACTGTTGAAAAATAGTAATGCGCTCAACTATTTTTTTCTGGTTTTTTTTGTAAAACTGTAAATTTGAAAATTCATGGATAACAACAACAATTATATTTTAGCATTAAAAATATAATTTCAGTTAAAGAGCTTGCGCATACTGGTGGATTCACCATTACAGAAACATAAAAAATGATTTTGGTAATTACAAACACTGTTAATTAAGGGCAGCTGTGGCACAAACGTTACATTGGATTGTGCTCTAATTAATGTGTTAAGCACTGCATATTTAATCAAAAATAAGCCAGCAAACAGAGGCCATGTGTGAAGACAGGAAAAGCAGCCCTATGGCTTGTATATCAATTGAGGCAGCAGAAAGCAATTGCTCATTTGCACACAATTAGAGCACACATCAGAAAGCGCTGCCACCTGTATATTTAGCCCGAGGCATTCAGGATTATGTTCGCGTGCCAGAGATGAAATGCATCTGCGATCTCGCAGATGCAATCGCTGTCGCTCATAAGGCTGAAATGGGTTATGAAACCATTTCCCAACAGTAGCGAGTTCATCATTCCACGGCGTGAAAGATGGTTCACAAATGAAGAGCACTTAAGGCAGATTTTATGGTTTCTAGCGCCGTGTAATGCTCGGAAAAACTGGAAAAAATTCGGTCAGTTTAATGAGGAACAGTTTAATGCCGTCTGCGCTCGGCAATTGCCCACGTTAATTTGGACATTTTTGTCAACGGGAAAGTTCGGTGAAAAAGTTAATGGTGACTGTGAAATTATGGCTGTTTCAAAAGTGTAACCGCTGCCCTACTTCGAAGTGCTTCTGCTTTGTGACAGAGTGTAATTCACACCTCAGAAGTCTGTTTTCACAGTTCATTCTGAAAAAAAAAAGAAAAAACCCACCTCATCCCTTCTCAAAATGTTTCTCTCTCTCTCTCTCTCTCTCTCTTGCAAGTCGTTTCACTCCCTTGGCTGCCTGCGTTCACCGTTCTCACTTGTGTCGCGTCTCCGGCATTCGTAATTAAACACGTGCAAGTGTCATTAAACTCTCAGTCAAAGTAGCTTACACAAGACAATGTTTGAGAATAATTCATGCAGTGCACTGCTGAACTGCTAATTCTTCTGTTCTATGGTTCAGTCCTGTTTATTTCCTTATTAAGAGGTTTCTCTGTGATTGTTTCTTACATGGGCAGCTAGGTAGGCTAGTGTTGGACAGCTTGACTGGTCACTGTGGAGTCTGACTTGATCAGCAGAATTTAATTTGGGAGGAATTCTGCCATTGGGCCCTTAAAGCCCCAAATACTCAGAACTGCCCCAGGGACTATACCCTGTTTCTCTCTAAAACAAGCCCTACTTGCAACTGCTCTATTTGCGATGTCTTCCTAGGAATCCTTGCTTAAAGGGATATTTCAGCATTTTGGCAAATTGGCCTATTGCCAGAATCCCTATAGTTATTACCTTTAGTTATCCAGGCCCGCTGTTTTGAGATCGGGGGGCGCACGAGCTGCTCAGCGAACGTAACGAAAGTGAACGGTACAGGTCCCTCCCTCCTACAAAACTCATCAAATACCCAATCCAGCAACTCCAAAACGCTCTCGTGGACAAGTTGTGACATGCACATTCACCACACTATAAAATTATAATGTATAATTACGAGACAGTTATTTTCAAGGCAAATGTATAACCGGAACTACATTCCAGACATACCAGCTGGGCAGAGTCCCCCCCCCCCCAAATCTCAAAACAATAGGCACGGATAACTAAAGGTAATGTACCTACTCATAACTATAGGGATCATGGAAATAGGCCAATTTGCCAAAATGTTGAAATATCCCTTTAAGAGAAACTTTTACCCTGAATATTCCCTATTCCCTGGCTGAATAAAAAAAAACTGTTTAAAAAACAGCATGTGAAATCTAAAGTTCAGGCTTGGCGTTAATGACCTGTGGTGCTGCCCGCCGACTAGCCAACACCTCAGCCGTAAACAATCACTTACCCAGTCTCCCTGTCTGAATGCAACGCCAAACACACAGGAAGAGGATTTACTGTCCGCTCTGACCTTTGGCAGTCATTTCATCTCTCACCCTGCATTGTTTTTGACATTTGGAGATGGTGTCTGTTCTGGTCGGATGTCAGATTTTAGTTAGTGATTCAGGCCTGGTCTTGGATGACTAAAAAAAAATAATAATAAGTCTCTGGAAGTATTGAACACCAGTTGAAGACCCTGGTGCCAGAAATACTTTAGAAATTTGTCAAAAACTTGCTTAAAACTAAAAATGACATTGTTATTTCTTAGGCAAAAGACAAACTGAAACAACTAAATAGTCCTTATCCACACATCAAAACCAAAAAAAAAAAAACCCAGTATTTTTTATGGCCTACTTAGGCCTTGATAACAGCTTGCATTCTTGCGTTCAACCACGAAAACTCATTTTTAAGTTCAGGAATGCAAGTAAATAACTGTTATTTGGCATCTTTATCAAAAAATAATAATGTGCTCAACTATTTTTTTTTTTTTTTTTGTAAAACACTTATTAGAAAATACTTTAGTCACAAAAAGTCAATTTTGAGGAAATAAAAGTAGTCTGAATATGTGATTGACCTTTAACATCTGCTAACTGAAGACCAAAGTGCTAAAAGTTCCGAAGTCACAAGATGTCCGTTTTGAGAAAACTGAGAAAATGTACTTCGGTAACCTCATCCTTACTTCATACTATGTGAAGATGTGACTTCAGGACTTCTAGCGCTAGACTCTTCATTCAATGTCTCAACACCAAATGAAAAACGCTAAAGGACTGCCTACTATGAACAGCTAGTCATCTACTCAAGTTTGCTAAATGATCCACTGTTACATTTCAGTAGCAGATCTAGGACCCTCTCTCTGTACGGTTGGATGGTCAAAAAATGAAAATCCCTTTAGTTCAAAAGGTGGTTTTTTTTTCAGCCTTGTGGTAAAAGTTCTGAGTTCTCATTCTCAAACCATGCTAGTAAGTAGTTGCCACGACAACTTGACTGACTGACAGGTCGGTGTATGTTGCAGGTATATCCACTACGTCTTTGACCTGGGTAACGGCCCGTCGCTAATGAAGGGGAACTCGGACAAGCAGCTCAATGACAACCAGTGGCACAACGTGGTGGTGTCTCGGGACGCGAACAACGTCCACACGCTAAAGATCGACTCCCGCACCGTCACACAGCACTCCAACGGAGCCCGCAACCTGGACCTCAAAGGTTAGCGTACTGTCCAACCCTCATTTAAACTACTTAAACTCTAACTTTTCACTTAAGTTTTTCCTTAAGTAAATTCAAAGTCAGAAAAGGCATTTTTTTGCATACAACAGGACAGTTTCACATACAATTTCTTTACCTGCTGGTAGCAGTGCTTCTCTGAGGCTGCATCACACTTATACAGAGAGAAATATTCAAATCTAGGACGCAATGTTCTTATGGCCACAGCATTACATCAAATGGAAGATATCTAGATCTTGTGAATCATTTCATATACATTTATACACATTTCCCTGTAATTCAGTGGAACATATTTGGGATCATTGGAAACCTTGGGATCTCCACTAGAAGGTAAAATGGGCCTGAAGTTCCACATGTTTGAATACAGCAGCTGCATTTGATGGAACCATATATGAGTCTGTATCTTTTATGGGGTTAATTACACTACCCTTATTATAGATCTAAATGGCGTACCTGTGTCTGAGATTGAGTCCATCAGGCTATACTAGTTTGAGTTTCGGGTCCCCATGTTAAAATGTTTTTCAAATGTGGGTTCCATTAAAATGTTTCAGATCCAGTAGTCTGATTATTTTTAAATTGAATATTGAAGTATATTTGGGGCATTACGTCCCAGGACTCGTTACTTGGGGGAAATTATAAAAATTTTAGCCACAGTTGCTGTGTAACTATCTTCATTTAAACGGTTATACTTGGTTGAGTCGTATGTCCTACTGAACTCCTCGTCCTTTTTTTTTTTTTTTTTTAAAAGTGGGCATTTTTAGTATTCAACATTTTTAGTGTTCAACAACCCGATGTGTACTTCCCTTTGCGCTCGCTCAAAGAGCTCTTTCCGTAAAATGAATTTAAAAGGATATTTCAACACTTTGGCAAATTGGCCTATTGCCATAATCCCTATTGTCATATGAGTAGGTACCTTACCTTTAGTTATTTGTGCCTGTTGTTTTGAAATTCGGGGGGGGGAGAGATGCGAGCTGCTCACCGAACGAAAGTGAACAGTACAGATCCCTCGCTCCATCAAAACTCATCAAATAAACAATCCAACAGCTCCAAAATGCTCTCGTGGACAAGTGACCTGCACATTCGCCACGCTATAAAATAATAATGTATAATTCTGTAACATTACGACACATGAAGCAAATACTCGAAACTACTTTCTTGAGTAACCCGCTGGGCCGATTGACACAGTGCGCTGTGTGCACCACAGACGTTGCCTAGTTAGTTAGTTTCACCTAGAGTATCATCAGCTGGACGTAGCAAAAAGTTTGGAAAAGAGTTTGCAGAGTGCTGTTCATCCTCTTACATGATCATGGTTTACACATGTATTGTAAAAGGTTGCGGTAACAAGCCGAAGAAATGGAGCAGAGTGAAGTTTCACATCATACCAACCAAAAATAAGGACAGGATGACACAATGGCTATTTGTGCTGGACATCGACCTCAACACTCCGGTAGAAATGCTCCGGAAAATGTCTGTTTGCTCCGACCATTATTTACCGGAGGACGACAGTGAAAGGATGGAGGACAGAAGCTCAGGAATGGTTCGAGCGCTGTTCTTGAAAGATAGTGCTATACCATCTGTCGGCATCACAAAGAGAGCAGACGTGGCAAGTGATTGTTTCCTTGGAGGTGTAACGGTCCCAACCCACCATCAACGTATGTATCGTCCCTAATCTAATGCAATCAAATACGACGACTATAGCATGTAACTGAAAAAAACTGAAAATGCAAAAGCTATGTAAATGTAGAATGTATGGCAGAGCTGCTGTATCAGATTGCACAGGTGTACCAAATGAAGTGGCCAGTGAGTGTATGTATATATGTATGTATGTATATAATGTATTTAGTAGCTATAATCCAACATACACAGGAATAAACTGTCCTTGTGCAAATGTAAAAAAAATAAAATGATCAGGTTTATTACCAGAGTAGCTGCAGTAAACATACGCTTTTGAAATCACTCCGCCCAGCCGGTATGTACGGAATGTAGTTCCGGTTATGCACTTGCCTTGAAAATAACTCGTAATTATACAATATTATATCGTAGTGTGGTGAATGTGCAGGTCACTTGTCCACGAGAGCGTTTTGGAACTGTTGGATTGTGTATTTGATGAGTTTTGAAGGAGGGAGAGACCCGTACCGTTTCTTTCCGTTATGTTCGCTGAGCATTTCGCGTCTCCCCCACACTGAATCTCAAATACAGGCACGGATAACTAAAGGTAATGTACCTACTCATGTGACTATAGGGATTATGGCAATAGGCCAATTTGCCAAAATGTTGAAATATCCCTTTAAACACCCTCTGAAAGTGTGAGATGATGGGGGGCATGAAAAGTGTGATTTTGTGCTTGAATCGAGGGAGAAGAACAGTATCAACATTTTGAGTTGTTCAGTGCACGCTTCCAGCTGCAAGAAATGACAAGGACAGGCTCTGTATCTCAGCTAGTTGATATTCAGCTGTTTTTTTTTTTTTTTTTTGTAGAGTTCAGCTCGTGCAGGCTTGTGAAAAAATGCAGCATCTGTCTCTCTTTCTGAGAAGCAGACCCGGACCGAATGGAAATAAGCCACTGTTTCGTCACAGTGCTGATTTACCTCTGTCCTTAACAGCTGTGGGAGCCACTGTCTCTCATCATTAATTTATCAGGCGTTGAGAACTCTGTGGAAACGAGGCATAGCTTTGTATATATCTATTACTAAACAGGTTTAGCAATGTGGAAAGATGTAGGGCTCAACAACAAATGTAAACAAGGTTAAAAGGCTCAAACAGGCACGTTTATGATTTACAGTCTAGTCATTTTCAGAATTTTAAACACCACTTTTAGATTTTACCCTAAGCAACATGCGATATCTGTGGTAACTTCTGTCTTGGAGATGGGCCGGGCCATGATTAATTCGGCAGCAGTCAGTGTTGGAAATACATGAATACAGAGAGAAATTTTGTCTCCTTAAATATGAAAAGAGCTCCCAAAATCCATTCATCGGGGACAAGAAGTCTCCAAAATATAGCTGTTACGTACTCGCGTAATAGTCGAGTGAATGGTAGTTTTTTTTTTTTTCTCTCTCTCTCTCTGGTCTGGAGAGAGAGAGAGAGAGAGAGAGAGAACAAAAAAACTACCATTCACTCAACTATTATGCGAGTATGTAACAATAGCCCTTGTAGCAAGAGAAGTGGTAACACTTTATAATAAGGGTGCATTAGTTAATGCAGTAATTAGCACTAACTACCAATAAATTAACAGTCAAGTAATGATTCAGAGAGCTCACTAAGCATTAGGTAATCCTAACTTACCATTATTAATGCTCTTTGACATCCTTATTATGAAGTTGAAAACATCCCTTAAGTATCCCTTATCTAACGCCTCAAACTATCAAACTATTCAATAATGTATAAATTAATACATTAGTTAACATGAACACCATTAGTAAATGATTATTAGACCCATTAGTTTATTGTTAATTAATTTATAGTTAATGCTTTTTACTGCATTAGCTAAAGTTAATTAATGTACCCTTATTGTAAATTGTTACCAGAGAAGAAGCCTACTCTCATAGGGTTTCTGGGTTTTCCATGTTTTCCATCACAAACTTGCTGAAAGTTCTAAATTTTAAGTATTAAAATAATGTAAAAATTCAAAATGTATAGTCTGTTTTTTAAACCGCAGAGAAATGACTCTGCTGGAGAACTGGAGCAAACAAGTTGGTGTAGTTGGCCTTGTTTGCCGGAAAGTAGGCCTGTGACTAAATCCCGGGTACCCGGGTCCCGCCCAAAAGGTTTGGGTCCCAGGAAGAAAATTGCGATACCCGTTTCCCGAAAATCAGTACATTGATTTTGCACACAATAAAATGATGGATAATCATTCATGGCATCACCCAGACATTCGCTAATAACATGTACATTATTTATTCCTGTAGCTCACGACTGTCATGCAACAACGATTAGTTTATCAGCTTACTTGAATGGGAAACAGATGGAGAATCAATCAGTGGCAATTCAGAGATTTTATATAAGGAGGTATTAATCCCTACCTCCTTGGTCTAGTCAGCTCGCGCTCGCTAGCTGCCTTCGATCTCATTGGCGGCATGGTTTTTTTTTCTTTTTCTTTTCAACAGTTATGATTATGAATTTTTTTTTTTTGTAATTTGGCATCTCCAATCCCACCCGAATCTGGAATGCCCAATTGGTGAACTATGTACAAGGCTTGCTCGTATGCGACCCCTTGCTGCCAATTCAGGAGAGTGTAGACAGTTCACGGCTCTCCTCCGAAGCACACGCCTGTCAGCCACCGCTTCTTATACACTCATTGGTTGAATCTTCGCAAGTTCAGAACGAGGGCGGAGGATACCCGGACATGAATAGACTTACAATCTTCCTGACGAGCGCCTGTCTGGCCAACAGGAGGCGCTTGAGCAACGAACAAGGCAACTATTATTTTCCCTTCCCGGCAGTCCCTTCCCAATTTGCAACCCTGTAGCGCAATAGCCAATTGTGCGCTACTCTGAAAAAGCTGCCGACCACTGCGGGCTGGTACGAAGCGGGGATCGAACCCGCGACGTGATAATCACTTCTGCTTCGCAACGCAATGCTTTTATCGAGTGAGCTATCCGGCAGCCATGATTATGAATTTTGATGATATTGATACAAATTACATGATATAGGCTATTTATTGTCGCTGTGATTGATAGTCCCGGTTGATAGTAATAGTGATGATATATACGGCGATTCGGTATTTGGTAGCAATTTAAGTTGATGGAATAATTATCAAATGATGATGATAATGAGGAAACTGGAAATTCAGGGGTGCAGATATGATTTTGAGTTTTGACGATGGGATTGTTATGATGGTATAATGAAATACTTATTAATGATAATAATGACATCAGTCGGACATCCATACACTTTGATATCGTAAATGAATTTGGAAAATACATTTGGAAAGTAAAATATCGTATTCGTAAAATACCTGATCAGTCCATCAGGGTCTAGACATGCTCTGTGTTTGTGTAAGTACGTGTACGACTTTGAAGTGATATCGGACGGATGTTGACCTGCTTGAGCTGGGAAGTTTGTTTACGAATTAATTCCTCTAGCCTACACTGTCGATCACGATGTGATTTACAAGATTCGGACTTGGACATTATTCATACTTGGCAGTTGGGAATGAAATACTAATCACCTCGAACAAGCTTTTCGTTGTAAGTTATCTTTCTGTTTCTCGGTTTTTCTTTAGTGTACATAAACGTGTTTGAAACTTTTAGGTAAACAATGAACACGGACATGCATGCCTCATAGACGCAAGACACTGGCATATTTTCTTCACACTCTGTCTTTACTCTATCTTGTCTCAACAATTTCTTCCACCTGTTTTTCTTTTCTGCCCATGGTTTATTTCAACAGTCAATCACGAAAGAAGTGTCCTATGGAGACTGCTTTTCATCTCGACTTTATTCTCGGGGCAGTGGGCTAGTAGAGGTCTAGATCAAAAATACCAGCTTTTTGTTCGTTTAAGCAGGGCCGGCGTTTGCCATGAAAATTCGGGCTCAAAGATCCATCCTTTTATTGACAACAATTAGTCCTGGCTAGCTCTCAATGGTTTTCCTTTATTAACACGTTTTCCAATTTAAGAATAATCAAGTGACAATTGAAGACACGGCCTCTCTCCCCCATGCAAACTAACCCAGCGACAAAATGATGGGCTACATTCAGTGCAGAAGAATAATTTAATTATACATAGGTCTATGCACTTGCACTCAGCGTTAATTTTTTTTCCAGCGAGACGGAATTTCAGAACTCTTTTGCGAATGAAGGCAATTTCGGCGACAAGTACTTACACCTGTTTTTGCAGCATGGTCACGCAACTTGCTGTAAAAAAATAGACAGCTGTCCGATTGGAAAATAATATAAACGAACGAAACCACGTACTTGTCACCAGAATTACCTTCATTCGCTGAGGAGTTCTGAAATGCAGCTCTCGCTGGAAAAAAGTTACCTTTGCTGAGTGCCAGTGCATAGGCCTAATTATAATTAAATTATTTTTCTGTACTGAATATAGCCCATTATTTTGTCGCTGTTAGATCGCATGGGGGAGAGAAGCTGTGTCTTCAATTGCCACTTGATTATTCTTAAATTGGAAAACGTGTTAATAAAGGAAAGCCATCTAGAACTAGCCAGGACTAATTGTTGTCAATAAAGGGATGGATATTTGCCCCCGATTTTTCAGGCCTAGGACCGCCCCTGTGTTTATAGTGATTTCCGGGTACCTGGGTACCCGCCCAAAAAATCATCAGGTTCCTGTTTTGAAAAAATTCCCGAAATTCCCAGGCCTACCAGAAAGTACCATTTTTCCCCCCCCACAAAGCCGGACGGGGGATATTGAATTGGGGTCCGTCCGAGCTGTAAAGATTTCTCTGAAACTGTTATACCTAGATGTGTGAAATTTTGTATGATTACTAAGATAGTCATAATCTACGTTGAGTTTGAAAATGGATGTCAAGACATTTTTTTTTTCATGGAGGTATGGGCCTTGATCGTGGCGGGGGATAGTGATGACACTTTCGTCTTGTTAAAATCATGGTTATGGCTATCTGTGTATTTACCCTTAACAGAGAAGAAAAGACGAGGAGATGGAACTTACGGGCTGAAGGTTATCAGAGGTTACGCCGGTGTGCCTCCCAGACAGAGAAAGGGTGCTTATAAAATGGAGGTCAAATGAGTTTTAACTGAAGAGTTTACTAGATGCAGCATTTCTGAAATGAAGAAATTAAATGAGCCTTTCAGAACAAGAGT
The DNA here is from genome assembly GCA_029692085.1 of Gymnothorax javanicus. Lineage (NCBI taxonomy): Eukaryota > Metazoa > Chordata > Actinopteri > Anguilliformes > Muraenidae > Gymnothorax > Gymnothorax javanicus. The sequence goes on along the minus strand of CM056199.1, from coordinate 9,482,332 downwards.
TTTTGTCGTTTGTGGAATGATTGCACATGAGTGAAATATGCATGAAAAAAATCAGCTTGCAATATATTACATTATTTTTCTATCCAAGTAAATTGCTTTGATTGTGTTTAATCTCTGCAGAAAAAGGTGTTCATTTTAAATGCCTCATTTCCAGAATTTCATCAATTATTGAAACATTTACATATGTTTTCCCTGTATTTCTAAGTGGTTTCCTTCTATTTTGACCCCAGTTGAGAGTATTTTGTGGTTTCTTTTTCCCAATATTAGGTAAGTCTGCAGAGAAAAAGGGTTGATGAAAGAAAGTGGAAATTTTCAAAAAAAATGCATAAACTCATTCGCACTAATACATGAAGAGAATATATACTAAGGGGCATTAAAAATGCAAGTAGGTAAACTTTTGACTTTTAAATAGCATAAATGAATTTTTTTTTCAAACGAAATGCGAAGTTACACATTTTAAGAGCTTTATTGACACATTTCTTAATGTAGACTTGACAATTTTACCAAATTAGACATCCTCTGAGATGAAGTCGCACGTCTGCGATCTGTCAGGACCATCCAACACACGCTCTAAATGAAGAGACGCCTCCATCCCGGAGTCATCTTCGCACCGTATGGGAGCTGAAATGGTTGCGGCATCTTCCAGGAGCCTCGGCAGCGGTCACAGCTGCAGGACGAAAGTGGTCTCTGAGATGCATCACAGGAATGCAATGGTCCTGCACACATGCGATCACACGTACAGTAGCTGCCCAGGCTGCGGTCGATGTCGGGTGTTTCCTGTCTCTCTATATTGCTTCTGCAGACGCGAAACGGCTGCACAAAGCTCTCCAAAGTGTGCCGCAACTCTGGCTGCACTCATTCCCACCACCAGCTTTCCAGTCGCCTGATCCCGGCTTTGTTGCGACAATCTAGGCATCGTGATTTTTTTTGCGAAAGGAACGTTTTTTAAGTTCGGCTTTTTATAGCCAGGGTTAACGTTAAGCAATGCATACTTTTTTTTCCCATTCTCACTCTGTTTTTAATGGATCATTCGGGGAGTGGCACATGTATCGGACTATTGTTGTAAGCACGTGGCCGGCCAACTTACCAATTCCTTAGTATTCACCAAAAGTGAGCGAATACTCTACTTTAAAAATCCCAATATTTATTTTTTCCTTATTACAATATTTGTACAAAATTTTGTACATTGTTACTTGTTGCATTTTTAATGCCTCTTAGTATATTTTTCTGAAAGATATAGAATACTGAAAATTGGCTGATTGATGTCTGATCCTCCTCTCTTGCATTCAGCAACGAGAAAAAAATTTTGGACAAACCTTTAAAATGTTAATCGCTGGAGTACCTCTTATTTATGAGGAAAAACTTGAAGAGTACCAAAATCACACTAGTACTGACAAATACTTTGCTGTACATTCTTCTAAAGTAATGAAAGTTGGAGTCAGACACCATAAGTGTATTGATCTATATTAAGGCAGAATATTAAGGCAGAGTAAGAAAAGTAAGCTTTTTTTTTTTACTTTTTCAAAAAGGAGGAAATCAAATGCATTTCACAGTTTAATGCACAACATCCCACACTATCAACTCGACAGCTATACATTTGCCAAATGAATGATAAACAGTTTAATCCTTATTGCTAATCAAACTTGTCGTTCTGAACTACAACAACAACAAGCCACACTAATTTCCACGAGAAGATGGAAACAGAAAAGCCCTTCAAAGAAATGTAGCAAAATGGCACTGATACGATGCTACAAAGCTAGATATCAACAGTACTTGCTTGCGGAAATTTCTTTCATCCCCACAACTTCAAAATCTGGAATGGTTTTCTAACTAAAGCATGGCTGTTCCATGGGTGCTGCCATATTGGATAAGTGAGCTAGACCACTCTTGCACTGCCTTGCTGCAGCTCTCTGCAAGTGTTGGTTACCTAGTGACCTGCTTTTACGCACACATTGGGCTGGATCTGAGTCGGTTCAGTATTGCATTAAACAGATCTGAGACTTATCACCAATTCCCTGTGCCAAACTTAACAAACATGAAAAGGGTACTTTGACTACTCATGTTCTGAGGGGGTCATATAAGGTTCTCTTTGTCCCATGTGACAGTTGCCAGGAATATCACAGTTGCAATTGAATATCACCCACGGTGATTTTGAAAATCCAATGAAAATAGACTTTTAAACTGCTATAGATAGCACCAGCGAATTGCTCACCACTCTCAACATGTTGTAAATTGTAATCTTACTTACAAAATTAACACTAGAGGGTAATATCACTTAGTTAAGCGACATTAGGTAACGGAGAACCTCGGTTAGCTAGGTAGTTATGACTAACATGAGAAAACATGATAGCTCGAAGTTATAATTGTCAAGTACTCAGGCGTTCTCATCTGCTGAAATTATTGAAAACTAGAGACCAGTTTGCGATGGGATCCGACCAGTTTCTCCCCGTACCCCATTACTTTTGGGACCCTTGCTCAGACCACACCCACCTTCACACCTGTAAAGTTTTGTGCCTGAATCTGGCATATATTTCATGCTATTCTGCTGACAAAATCTGTTCAGAAATAGACAAACACACAAACACTTGGAAAAGTACTCAAAACCGCATATCTGGTACAGAGGTCGCGTTACACTTTCTGATTGTCCGTCATTGCGACGGACAGGGGCATAAAAATTTTGTCATAATCAATCATTATCTGTTGCTGTAATTTTATTTTTTATAATGATAATCGTTTTTTTTTTAAATAAAATAAACAGAATAATATATAGATTACGCATTAGCTGATGCCGACAGTGATTCATGTAGACACACATTGCGCACTGTGTTAAATACAGCACTGCGTGGATTTCCAAACTTACTGCTGTATGAACTTCATAAAACATCACAAATGATTTCTCCCCCCACACAGTAACAGTGTGCAAATGGACAATGCTTTCAGTTATTGCTGGGTTTCACTAAGCCTAACAACTGCAGTCTCGCTAAGCGGTCCTACGAAGCTGCTTATCAACTCGTTACATCAACCGGGGCTTTCCCGACCTAGATATCTGCGTGTTCACGGAACAGAGACGGCGTTTGTAGCATATGACCAATCGCCTACCGGCAGCCGAGCAGCATATTTTACAAATGAAGAGCAAATTATCATATTACAAAAATATGAGGAATACAGGATCATACAGATCAAAGACAATTCTCGAGACAATATAACACCCACCACCAATTGGACAGGGGTGTGAATTACATTCTGTCAAAATGATGGACGGCCTTCAAAATGTTCCGTCATTGTTAAAAAAAAATCCGTCAATGACGGAAAATATTTGATTAACGCGACCTCTGATCTGGTAGTTATTCCTGCAATAGGTGTCTCCATGACCAAATTTGTCTTTTGCCTGAAGAGCACACGCACATACACATACACTCTCTCTCACACACACACACACACACACACACACACACACAGACCCAGACATCTCAAGGTGAAATCAGGACCAGCCGCAACACTGGTAACAGAAAGAGAGCTGCACTAGATCCCGATCCACTCGACAAACTTGTATTTTTAGCAAATAATTTGCAGTCTGTGCCTTAGGTGACAATATTTAAGAGGCTGTTTGCCCTGTCTGCAGCAGCTGACTGCACTGTTCGCTTATATCAGTGCTGCACTGCATGGCTCAATAGAAAATAGTTCATTGTACAAGACCTTTAGAAAACCAACAACATGCTGCTACTGCAATTTCAAGGATATAATCTAAAGGCAGGCGAAATCAGTTTTTTTTTCTTTCTCTTTGTATTGGTATCCTTGCCATAGTTCGAGTATGAATGTGCATCACTTACTCCAAAGAATGTTTTTCTTCTTTTTTTTTTGTAATATAAACATTATTCATTGAAAAGCAACAAAAGGCTGAATGATGAGGCAGAGAAGGATATTGATTTAACTTCAGGCTACATTCACTTATCTTGTATTCTCATTCTTATACAGTAAATATGTGAAGATTTGGAGACTTTGTATCAATTGTGAATGCAGTATCATATATTCACATTAAGATTAAGCCAATTCTGGAACTTTGTACAGGAATATAATGAGGAGAGAAGAATATTTCATCGCAAGGTATATGAACAGGGCTTTATGTGCCATATTTGTGATGAAAATAAAAGCGTTCTACTGAAATGCACTTATTGCATCATTATTGCAGCAAAATTGTCATGATATAAACATTGCCGATTGCATCTGGTTAATATCTGCTTGAATACAACGGAGATACATCATGAACAACAGATATTTGAGTGTGTTAAAAACTTATTTCGGCTACAAGAAATTTACCCCCAAAATCTCAGATATAGCTCTCAAATATTAAAATAGAGCCCTACTCCCGCCCCCCCGCTTTGGCCATCAGGGAAGTAGCTTGCAGAAAAAACAAAGAACGAAAAAATGTTACATTGGTGCCATTGTCTAGATGTGTTCTACGTAACCTTGGAAAGGGGACAGTATTGAACCACAAAGCCTGACTCGTGAAGCCTTCCCACACTGAGCGCTCATTTAATAACTGTCTTCCTCTCCTGGAGCGTGTCGACGGGGCTCAGGAAGAGCTTGCACTTTTGCCATCTTGCAGCCAGCCTTTAGGCCTATAATAAGTCCTCACTGAATGTCGAGGTTGCAGGTTCAGTGGGCAACTAGGTGGGAAGCGGTAAGAGATTGCGACTGGGGTCGAGTTGAGAGATGATTATTTGGTTCGAGGGAGATTGCAGTCGCGAAAGGGCACTGGCAGTTTAAAAATATAAATAAATCGATAAAAAAATCCAGTAGCTGAAAGGGCACCGCTGTTGACTCGGTGGGCAGGGCGTGTGTGTGTTCCTGCATGTGTTTGGGCCTGTCTGTGCATATGTCAGGTTAAAAAGGGACCGAGGGACTCAAAAACTCGGCCTCGGCACAGTCTGATTTGTGAGAGCAGGAACACATCGGTACCCGCTGTCTTTTTTATTCGTTTGCCTCCTGAGGCTAAAGCAAATGGCAGCCATTTTAGAACTCTCACAAACTCCTCTTCCCCGACTGCACTTTAAATTCAATAAGTCGGCCTTCCAGGAAAGATGCTAATCAATAAAAGTGAAATCAAAACAACACAAAGCACATGCAGTTCGTCAAGATCTCTGGGAGGAGTCACGAACATTTTGTTTTTCAAATGTCCTCAAAGGAAAAAAATCACGTGTTGATTTCTGAATGTCTTCACGCATTACCAAAACTTGGAAAAATGAAATTCTAATCTACCATTTTCAAAGGTCATTTAATCAGTCATGCGCAACAGTAATGTTGCAGTCAAGGGACGTCCTCTTCCTTGGCAAATTGCATAGAAATGGTGAAACTATATAAACTTGGTATATTAACCCGTTGAAGTTGGATAACCTTTTTTTTGATACGCACTGTAGATCCCGAACAAGTCGATAGACTTGAATTTTTAGCAAATAATTTGCAGTCGGTGACATAGGTGACATTACTTAGGAAGCTGTTTGCCCTGTCTGCAGCAGCTGACTGCACTGTTCTCTTATATCAGTGCTGCACTGCATGGCTCAACAGAAAATAGTTCATTGTACAAGACCTTCAGAAAGCCAACAACATGCTGCTACTGCAATTTCAAGGATATAATCTAAAGGCAGGCGGAATCAGATTTTTTTTCTCTTCTTTGTATTGGTATCTTCGCCATAGTTTGAGTATGAATGTGCAGGAGCACATGCCAACAACAATAACTGAACGTTCATTGCGTCCGCTGCAAATGCATTACTGCTTTGAAACAAGCTGAGTGGTTATCATTGGATCAAGAGGTTCCTTTGTTTTAATGTGGTCGATAACTGCTTACTGTCAAATACTGTTTCTCTATCGTAGCTAAAAACATTACGGTGACGAATTGATTTCTACCATTTTGTGAGATCGTGTTTGGCGAACTGATGCCTCTGTGAGGTGAACTCGACAACTTTCGCAAGCTTGAAATCCAACTTTATTTTAGCTCAACGGAGTGACATTGGAGAATGTTCCAGAATTAGAACAACTCATAATTGTCTCTGTTCAGCTATTTTAGGAGCGGCGTTTAGTCAGGCAGAACACACCGCTCTTGTTACCTCTGAACTCGTAAATGATGATCTGCAAGAGTCCAAGAGCTTTTTTGCAAAAAACGGTAATTTACTGTTCTGTCTTGTCACCAGAGTAATTTCTTTAACCTTTATCTTGAGTAAAATGGCTCAATGTAATACATGAATAAATACTGTGATTGACTCCTTTCTATTGAGATAAAAAAAAAAAAACAAAAAACAAAATTCACGCTGATTTTATCAGATCTTCCGCAGGCTGAGTGTTGGGTTATGTTTTGGGAGCGCTGATCTGTTTTTTTGTGACCACAGAGACATCCATGGCTGAGACGGGCGAGACAGTCTAATTGAGTAATCAGACTTTGCGGCCCTGATCGATGGTTATCTCGGGACGTCTGTCGGCTGTCGCTGTGGAGGCTGGAGGGGGAGATTAGCCACACGCGCCTAACAGCAGAGAAGACAGGCTTTGTGTGAAGGGCTCACATAGTGGCCTCTTATTCAGTGAGGTCTTTTGGAGTTTTCTGGGGTTTATGCTGAGAGTCTGAACTCCTCCCTCTCTGTAAATAGTGGTTTTAAGTTCTTCTGGTGGCATGGCGGGGCAGTGGTTAGCATTGTTGCCTTATAATAAGGAGGTTGTGAGTTTGAGTCCCGAGCGGCCAGGACCTCTCTGAGTGGAGTTCGTATGTCATTCCCGTGATTTTATGGATTAACCCCAGGTACTCTAGTTTCCCCCGCCCTGAAAAGCGCTGTATAGCAGGCGTACTCAATTTTATCCAGAAAAGGCTGGTTGTGGGTGCAGGCTTTCATTCCAACCAAGCAGTTACACCCCTGATTCTACCAATCAAGGACTATAGCAAAGACTGTCTGAGCTGATTAGTAGTATAAGGTTAGTTACTGCTGGTTGGAATGAAAACCTGCACCTACACCTGCCCTTTCTGGCTAAGATTGAGGATGCCTGCAAGATAGTAACCCTCCTGCAAGTGGACCTGTCCAAGTTTCTGGTCTCAGAAGTGGAGTTGGTCCCTGGGTGCTGCACTGTGGCTGCCCACTGCACCTATGTAACTAACAAGGGTCAAATGCAGAGGACGAATTACCCCACTGGGTTCAATAAAGTATATCTCCTCTGTATGAGTGGTTGCAGCACAAATAAGATTCAGGTGAATCCCAGCTATGAATCACACGCTGAAAATCATCCCAGCCTCTCAAGGGAACATAATCCTTTGAGGAAGCTTAATGGATACAAACTTAGATATTTGGTTGCTTGGTCCATCCAAGCCCTGATTGACAGACGGGCAGCAGCTTGTGCTTATATGTGTATGTGTATCATTGACTCTATCCACTATATGTATGTGTACTGTATGCATATTAGTGTTTGAAATCATCGCATACACGCAGTATCTGCCATTTTCCGCGACACGTTTCTCGAAGGAGATTTACAAACACTTCGATCAATCAAGCAGTCTTTCAATCAATCGGTCATTGAATGAATCCGTCAATCAATCAGGCAGTCAGTCAACCAATAAGTTAGTACATCAGTCAATCAATCAGCCAACTCATCAACCATCCAGTCAACAAATCAAATGAAGACCACAGTGGAAAAATGATCAGTCACATTTTCATGTCGTGGGGAAATGATGAATTAAAAATTCAAAACGATCTAAGAAACAAAGCACTGAAAAAATATGCAAAATATATAAAATATTAAATTAATATATAATATTATTTATTAAAAATATTATAATGATGTATAATATATATGCGGCCCAGTAAATGATGCAACAGGACAACAAAAATAAACAAAGGCATCTTTAATGCTTGACTACTCCAGTTAAAAGAGCAGCGTTAACAATAGTTTTGAGGTTCGTACAATTCTAGCTTTCCAATACATATAAGGAGGCCGAATTATTTCCAACCAAATAAAATAGCATCTGCTAACTGCACAATTTCTGTATGCCAACTTACACTTTTCGCAATCTTAAAATAAGAATCAGCAACAGCGTTGCACGAAACAGCGCGCAGTACCTTTTCACTCTTTACCTACACTCAGCTACACCATAAATCTCTACAGAGCGCATAATACATGGCATTTTCAAGAACGGAAATACATCAATTCAGTGTACAGCCAGTTTCGGAACATCGACAGTCTAATATACAGAAAAGTGCATAAACAGCGATAGTTCGCCACATATCTGCAATACAGAACATTAACAAATCACATTTGATGGTTTCCCTGCTTTGCACTGTGCATATAAAATACATCGTAAACCAGAAATACAATTACATCATGGAAAAACTTACATCTCGTTCATCCAACACGCGAAACACATACACTTACAGGAGGCGTTTATTCTCCCCTCTATGTTAGAGACAGAAACAATCGGATTAGACCATTTTCACCGTCAAATTGAGTTGAATGGAGTTGATTGATATAATATTACAGCAAGGTTAAATTAATTATAAAACTCACGCTTTTGGGGACTCGTGGTTCTTCAAGTTACTCTCAGGAATTGCAACAGTGAAGCACATGTACTATACATGGATTTCAGTCACGTGACGTTTTTGTTGTGAGCGCCATCTTGAGTACCTACCAGGGACTGAGGTGCAGCTACGACCATAGACTGTATGGGCTACGATGAAGGATGTCTCAGTCTTTATTTCTCCATAACAACAGACTAACTCTACATTATCCCGCTTATTACACGGCTTATGAGTGAAATTATTAATTTCAGATGTAATGTTGATCAAAATACGACTTTTATCGATTTATAAATTGCATCATTTCGCGAATCTGCAAGTCCTGTCACTTCTCCGCTGTTTTGCTCACCCTCCTCGGTTGTGTGTTGGCCTGTGACTAAAAACCGGGTACCTGGGTCCCGCCCGAAAGGTTCAGGTCCCAGGAAGAAAATTGCAATACCCGTTTCCCGAAAATCAGTACATTGATTGTGCACACGATAAAATGATGGGTAATCATTAATGGCATCACCCAGACATTCGCTTATGTAGGTTGCATTATTTATTCCTTTAGCTCACGACTGTCGTGTGCCAACGATTAGCTTATCAACTTACTTGAATGGGAAACAGATACAGAATCAATCAGTGTCAATTTGGAGATTTTAATCAAGAATGTATTAATCCCTACCTCCTTGGTCGTCAGTTTGCGCTCGCTAGCTGCCTTTCGATCTCATCGGCGTCATGGTTTTTTTTCTTTTTCTTTTCAATAGTTATGATGATGAATTTTGATGATATTGATACAAAATACATGATGTATTTATTGTCGTTGTGATTGATAGTCTCGGTTGATAGTAATAGTGATGATGAATATGGCGATTTGGTATTCGGTAACGATTGAAGTTGATGGAATAATTATCAAATGATAATGATAATGAGGAAATGGGAAATTGAGGGGTGCAGATATGATTTTGAGTTTTGACGATGGGATTGTTATGATGGAATAATTAAATACTTACTATTAATGATAATAATGACATCAGTCGGACATCCGTACACTTTGATATAGTAAGTTAATTTGGAAAATACATTTGGAAAGTAAAATATCGTATTCGTAAAATACCTGATCAGTCCATCCAACGTTCGTGAGTTGACAATGAAATACCACCTCGAACGAGCTTTTCGTTGTAAGTTATCTTTCTGTTTCTCGGTCTTTCTTTCTTTAGTGTACACAAACCAGTGGCGTAGCCAGAACTTAAAATTGGGTGGGCACGAAACATCTCTTTAAAACATTTATTCGTTCTGACTCGATCGCAGTCATTTTTTTCTAATTAATTCAATCCGAAAACACTCCGCACTATCAGGTGTTGCTTATTCACCTCGTTCAGGTAAAAGACAATCATTCATTTGGATGCCCAATTTTGTGCTTTTCATATCAGTGGCGTAGCCACACCTGAAAATTGAGAGGCCACACAACATCGGTTTATTACAATTATTTTACCTAACTTGTTCTCAGCCATTTTCCTTTGTTAAAGCAATTTCCATTTATATGAATAATCAGCTGGCAAAAAAAAAAAAAGACACGGCTTCTTTCGTGGTGCGATCTAAGGGCGACTAATCAATAGGAATAATTCAGTTCAGCAAAATAAGTTACTCATAAGTTATGCTTAGTTTTAATAATACTTTTCCAGAGGTAAACTGTTCTGGAACTTCCGCACTACCTTTTCGGCTCATCAGGCGATCTAACCTGTGCTTCATGATCGATTGAATTACTCAAACTGAACCAAAGACAGAGATTTGAAATGCACAAAATTGCGCATCCAAATGAATGATTGTCGTTTTGCCTGAACGAGGTGAACAAGCAACACCTGATATTGCGGAGTGTTATTGTATTGAAGGCATAGTTAATCAGAAAAAAATTATTGCGATCGAGGCAGAACTAATTGTTATAAAGAGATATTTATTGCCCACGCAATTTTAAGTTCTGGCGGCGCTACTGACGTAAACGTGTTTGAAACTTTGAGGTAAAGAATTAACACGGACATGCATGCCTCGTAGACGAGAGCTATGACACCGGGTCCGAGGCTCTGATCGCAGTTTTGGTTTCCAGCCACAACGTGGAAGGAGCCGCCACTCTCCCTGTAACAAGTTACAAGTCATTTATCTAACATCACAATTAGTCCGAAGCTGTTTAATGAAGGTAAAAATGAAACATGAGGTAAATATCCTGCATAGTTCTTCTCCTCTTTCTCCTCAAATCAGAGCAGCGTCCCTAGCAACAGCCTGTTTCACTTAGCAACAGTCTGTTATACAGAAATAAAAGACCGTAAAATGTAGAATCAGAGTGTAATTCATTAATCAAAATGCAGCATTCAAAAGAGCCGTATCATAAAAAATGTCAATCCACTCTTTTTGTGAGACTGCTTATCACAGCCCACGGGGCGACAGATAGACAGCCTGTTGTAAGTCAGTACCCAAAATGGCAGCGCCTAGAGTTTGAGAGTGGTCACGTGCATCTATGACGTCAGCTGACATGTATGAATAACGGCAACATTCACATTCAGTCTGCTGCTGGTTGTGCATCAGAATCGGCCATCCAACTTCAATCTTCAATCCATTCAACTCAAGATGTCGTAGTCTTACTAAGGCGAGCAGTATTTCTAGCCTTTACAGATCCAACGCCTAGAGTCATTAAAATTTGTTCACTTCAGTAACCCATACTACTAGACCTCCACTTTCCATCTGAACATACGATCACCTTGTTCTTCTATAAAAAATGCATCTGCATTCGAAACTTCATCACAATACGAGGGCTTACTTACTCACAGCGCCATCAAGGGGATATTTAAACAAGAGAATTTTCCACTGAGCTACATATAAAATATACAAAAATGCAAAATTTGGACTCTGATTGTTTTTCCTTTGTGGTCTTCAGTTTAATTCTAGATAGCAGGGTGTGGACAGGAGTGTTGTGTTTGGTTCTGAGTGAGGTGAGGTTTTGTGGTAGGGAGATAGGTGTTTTTTGGCAGTGGGAAGTGTGGTTGGGTGGAGTGGGGTTCATATAGATTGTTGAACATTTGTGTAGGTGGATTTACAGATGTGTGAAAAATTTAAGACTTACTACAATGACGTAGATTAGTTACTGGAACACATCAATGACTTTGCCATTTTGGTAATCGGGGTAGTTCTCAGGGTCAGCCAGAGAACATTATGGAGATGACTGCAACTGACAAACACCAGTGATTGTGTTTCTAAGGCAAATAGTCTCGCATTTTGAAGGCACGTGGAATTTTTATTTTTTTTTTCAATCTAACGTGTCTGGGTGTGAACTTGGCTCATTTTCTCGACAAAAATAAATAAATAAATAAATGAATAAATGTTCTCTTTATCAACATTAATTTTATAAGAGTGCAAACATGTCACTTGTATAAGCAAAAACTCCTCCCGGCCTGGAAGACTAAGAATAAACTAGATATTAAGCATAAGTTTCTGACTACCTTGCAACCATACAGTAACAAGTATAGGAAATTTTGGATTTCATAGCATAAATATGATAAAAAAGGATAATTATATTTAGAAGCATGAATAAAAATTACAATATAAAGCCATCTGTTCATATACCTCGGCAAATGCATAATTGTGGCACAGGATGTTCCTGGAGTTATGTAAAGCTTATTCCCTGCTGTAGAACACAGACTTCAGTAGTTAATTTTGATTAATATTCCTGCTTGCATAAGAATTGACCCACTTGTTTTTCTTGTTCCCCTGGTGAAATAGAACCAGTATGCATATGTTTGGTGAAGAAAATGATTAAGTTAGATATTTTTTTTCTTTTGTTGCACAAGATGATTTATCCTGATTTTCAATGCAATTCTGTGGGCATTGTTATAAAATGTTGGTATATGCCATGCAGACAACTAATGGTGGAAGGAAGTATTTTAATTGTGTAAGTTTAATTATTACTTGGCTATGTTGAATACTCTACTCTGATTGGTGAATCTGCTTTAGGTCAGGTCCTGCATCACCCTTTTGGAGTTTATTTTGCAATGATAACCTGTAAATTATCCCTTGTCGTTACATTTTTAATAATTTGGCTATTGAGACATGCAACCCATATGCATAAAATCAGATAAATAATGTGGACAGTTTCTTTTCTTTTCTATTTTTAGATGAGGGAAGTATTACGCAAAAAAATTTAACCTTGTGCATATTTTTCAAAGTTAGCTTTTTACCACATTTTCACTGAATGTGAGATGAGTACACAGAGGCAAAAAAGAGAGGGGACTACAGTTAGGTCTATTAAAATTTGGGCATTGACAACATTACTATTTTAACTGTCTACTCGGGGAGAGATTAAATTGAATAGTGAACATGAGTTCAAAGTGCAGACATTAGCTTTTGTTTGAGGGAATTTACCTCCAAATTAAGCAGGAATTACTGCAATTCTATATATTAGTCCTGCCTTTTTTAGGGGCTGAAAGTACTTAGACAATCGGCTGCTCAGCTGTTCCATGGCCAGGTGTGTGTTTTCACAGCATCATTTCATCTGATTTAAAGTTTGGTATTTGAATTTGGAATTTGTAGTTTTTAATATGAAGTCCTTCTCCCGCTGAAAAGTCAAAACAAAGCTTCAGAGAAGCATCAGACACATTAGGTGAGCCGAAATTCACTATTTGGTACATTCTTGCATTGTACTTGCAAGAACTGAAAGGCAAAATACCCCAAAAACATACAGGAACTGAAGACAGCTGTAGTGCAGGCCTGGCAGAGCATCGCTGGGAGAGAAACCCAGTGTTTAGGGGTGTCTCTGAATCACAGACTTCAAGCATTGACTTGCAAAGGATTTACAAACCAATAATAAAAATGACATTTTTTTGTGTGTGATTGTTAATTTGTCCTAATATACTTTCATGGCCTTAAAACTATTACTTGTTGTAACTCCTATGTAGGACATACACAATTTCAGGTAGAACTGTTGAATTAAAGCTGAACGTCTTACGCTTCAAGCTCATCTTGATTGATTTTACATCAAATCTTTTCTGGCGGCGTACCGAGCCGTAATGGTAGCCGCGTCGCTGCCTGAAGATAGCGGACCTGTTTGCTCAAAGCTCTGTAAAACGCTGATGCGAAACTTGTGCGCTCAGGCAAAATGGCAAATGATATTAAAACGCAATCGCAGTGCCGCAGAACGAAAGCCGCTATTGATCAATCCTTCATCAAATCAGCGCTCTATTCTGTTGCCTGATCGCACTCATATTTCTGACTTAAAACAGCCCCCGTTATCAGCCCATCAATCTCCCGCTATCGACCTCCGTTTTAGAAAACGCTCCTCATCGTTCAGCGGGAATGAGAGATGAAATCAAAATCGGAGCACCTCGCTGGGAATTTCCACTTTCCCGTCGGCTCCGCGGGGACTCGCAAATCCTCACAATATATCGCCTTCTGCTTCTAATAGCGGCGGGTGCTTGGTTTTGTCATAGGAAAGGTGTGGAAAAGAGACAATGAGAGCTGCGAGCGAGAGCTGTCATCTTTCATTGAATCTTATTCGGTGGACAGGGAGGGTCGAGTAGGGTACAGGAACAGTGTGCTATCAATCATAATAAGAATGACAGTTGAAACTGCAGTAAGTAATAATACTTTTTTCTATTAATGCAGTACATTATCATAATGTTTATTGTGCTGCCTGTAGGAATCATTCACGGCTTTCAAATGACTTTGCGACAGGCGCAGTGAGGAATATGCCTCGTAGAATTAATTGATGCTCAACAACGGTGCATAAATAATGTATATGGGGTGAATGGTGCCTGCCGGACTGACACTGCAGAACAATTTATTAACACCAGTATCACTAATATAAATTAATACTGTGTGATATATGGTTTATTCATTTGATCCTTCTTCAAGCTTGTTGCATGGCAACAATAACTTTTTATTGTGGAATAAGGGCCTCACAAGCAGATGCATTCCACTTCATTGTAATAAACATGTAATAACATGTTGTTGAAGGAGTTATTTCTGCTTATTAACACAGGGCTCCGTCCCCATTGAAATTCAAGCCCCCTCAAGCATTTTCGAGTTGCATTTCAAGCTTTTTCAGGACCTGACAGCTGCGGTTAATTACATATTAATCAAACTCCCCCGTCACATAGTAATTTATTGTCAAACAAACTTTCAAGCAGCCTCAAGGACTTTATTCAAAATCCGAGCACTTTTTAAACCTTGAAAACAAAACATTGAAATGCAAGTGTTGTCAAGAATTTCCAGTAGAAACAGCAAAAGGAAAGGTTTTTTTTTTTAAACTCTCAATTTTTATACGCCCAAACTTTAAAGCCTGTACAAACGCAGTTTAAGCCCCCCTTAAAAAACACACTCTTTTTAATCCAGACCTTGCGATTCCTTTGACTGATTTAAAATCCTATTGGCTGCTCACTTTCAGTTTTTGTTTTTTCAGGTTGTAGGTAGTATTGTGGGACTACAAACAAGAATGCATTTTTAACTGGCAAATCTAGAAAATATTTCATTATATATCCTCTGTGTGTGTTCGTGTGTGTGTGCGTGACAGCTTGTTTGAAGGTGTTTGCATGCAGGTTGCGTGTGTGTGTGTGTGTGTGTGTGTGCGTGCACAGATTTTATTACAAAGGCCAGTCTCTCCCAGCCCCCCTTGGAGAATGGAGACCTGATATTTGGCTGCTGGATGACTCACCTTCTGTTTCTGGAAGGAAAAAGCACACAAAACATATCTCTCAGAAATCGATATGATACTTTCCGGTTTTCCCAGCAGA
This sequence comes from Gymnothorax javanicus, assembly GCA_029692085.1. Taxonomy (NCBI): domain Eukaryota; kingdom Metazoa; phylum Chordata; class Actinopteri; order Anguilliformes; family Muraenidae; genus Gymnothorax; species Gymnothorax javanicus. Next base: position 9,467,031 of record CM056199.1, on the reverse strand, counting down.
ATCACCCACGCTGCACCGCATCGAGTGGCTGCAGCAGGTCCTGTATTTGTCAGAGAGCTAAACTACATCCTTGAGATACGAGGCCAAACCGTGAACTCAAAGGCCTAAATGAAGGGAGGAGTGCGGGGGGATCTCCTTCATCTGATAGATAATTATGCACACCTCCTTCCATTGGAATACCGTCAATACAGAATTAAAACTGTTTTTCTCCTCCACTGAAAAAAAACACTGACAACATTTAACACCTTTAAATAGACTCTGGCTGTTGTTGTTTACCTCTTATCTGTTCTACAACTATTTTACTGCCGTTGTTATTGATGCAGCTAAGGTTAACGCACGAACGGGCGTTTGTATCATGATAATTTAGCTAAAAAATTTCACCATGAAGGTTGTTTTGTAGAATTCTTTCTTCAAGGTAAAATAAACTGCGCATTGTAAACAGTCTGACCCGGTTTAGTGCAGCTCGATGGTATCAATGATGAATTGCATCCTATTCAATTGGCTGTGATCTAGCTTCATTTCTAAGTCTTATTTTCTGGTCTTGTTTAGGGGCAGTGCTCCTTAGCATCACTGTCATGTGCGTGGGTCAGTGGGAGCCTGTTGTCCATTCAACTTAGAGGTATTTTTGACACAAAAAGACAAAATCATTCATTTTTTTTCCCCATTGGAAGAATTTAACTCAATTTATCAATTTATTTTGTCATCAGGTTGTCTCTCTGTGTGCCGATAAGCTAGCAAAATGTGCTAGCTTGGACTACAGAGAAGTATTTTGCAAACCCATTAGGAGTACGATACTACTTGTAGTGCATAGTGGATGATTTGGGCTCGGTGGCTGCGCTATATGGATTCTCTCTCTAAACTGAACAAGATGGCCGCACCTGAAAAAAGGGCACATCTGTGTGCTGAAATACCTGTCACAGAGGCCCACAGTCTCTTTACAGTGTACGATCAGATAACGTATTCATGGCAGGGAGATCGTGTTCAGGGCAGCAGGGGCCTGTTCAGGACATGAAGTACGATGTTAAAGCCGATCAAAGAGCTTGGATCGTAGTTTGACCATCACGCTTAACCTTTTTTGTTTGTTTTTAAATTTCCTTTGGACCAGTGATTCTCAATTTGGGTGAATAATCATAATAGTTCAGATAATATGGATCCAGTAATTATTAATAAAATTAATAAAATAAAATAGTAAGGTTTTATTATTATTTTTTAAATGTATTTATTTTACTGTCTTTAATATTCGAGTGGTTAAAAGAAGTAAGGTTGACGGACGGTATTGGCACATGCACAGATGGGGTGATGGGCAGTCAGGTGATCATTCTTCCTGTTCGAGGGGGGTGGGAATATTCTTGTTGATACAAGTCAGCCGTGGGGGTAAAATGGCCAAGAGGCACTGCTGTAGACTGCAGTGACCACCAGGGAGCAGCATTTTGCCCCTTGAAATACAAAGCTCTGAAGCACTGTGTGTGTGTCAGTATTTCAGAGTGATTGTATACATCAGGCAGTTACATTTTATTTTGTGCCATAAAATCTAGGCTCTATTACCGCCACTTAGTGTCTAACCTCACAAATGGTTTGGTTGTTTGTTGGTTTTTCAAATGTGTTTATGTACATTTAGACTGCAGTGCTCAAACAAGGCCATTGTTGCTTATCTAGATCTTAAAACTGGTAGAATTGTGGTGAGATGTGTAATTCTGACAATGTTAAAGCATCTTTGAAACAGATGAGATAAATAATCGGGTGGAATTCAAAGCAATAGATGTAGGTTTCTCAGAGACGTTTCCCGTAGTGCCAAAAAAAAAAAAAAAAAAAAAAAGCCAGGAATCAATTTTGAGGAAGGGTGTAGGGAAATTAATACTTTAATTAAATCTGCATCTCTTGTGCTATTGCTGTTATCGCTACTCCTACTAATACTACAACTATGGCTACTTCATCCATTAATGTTACTACTAATACTACTACTTGTAATATACTGTTTTACTCTTTCCATAACTATTACTAACATGACAACTACTACAATTATTCTATTATTCTATACTCCTATTATTATTCCCACTATTACAACTACTTTAGTATTACTATACATAATAATAATAATAATAATAATAATAACAACAATTATAATAATAATAATAATAATAATAATAATAATAATAAATAATCGTTGTCCAGTTCCATCCTGTAGAGGGGTGGAGGAAATGATAGATCGCCATCGTCTTTTGTCCTGGGCAGCTGTGACAGACTGAGAACAGCTGAGCCCTGTCCATTCGAGGATGTTCCTCGTTCAGTTAACTCTCGCTCATCCTCGGGGTCGTTTCCCATCAATCTTTGCTTCCAACAATATTCTCTGTAGTATGTTGGCTCTGCAGATATGGACATCATATGAAATTTTCCATTTTCTGATCTGAGCTTTGATGTTGATCGCATCCTTTGTAGTACCCTTTCATTAGTTTCTTTGGTAACACTTTACAACAAGGGCACAATACATAACATTAATTAATATTAGGTCATTAACTATTAGTTAATTAGCAGGCAACTAATGTGTTAGATAACCAAATAAAACATTATGCAACCATACTTGACCATTTATTAATTTTCTGTGTTTCCCTTATTGTGAAGTTGAAAACATCCCTTAAGTATCCCTTATGCAGCACTTCAAACTGTTAAACCATAATGTTTGAATTAATACCCAAGTTGATGTGAGCATCATTTGTAAATGATTACCAGATGCAGTAGTTAAATGTTAATTAGCTGTTAGCTGCTTATTACTGCATTAAGTGATGTTAATTAATGTACCCTTATTGTAAAGTGTTACCGTTACTTTTGCTGTCCAGGGCATTCTCAACACTCTGCGATAGGTCCAAATCTCAAAGGCTGCTATTCTCTTCAGGCTGTTGAGACAGTTTCCAAGTTTCTGCTCCATAAAGCAAAAATCACCAAACATAACACTGTAAAATTCTTCTTGTTCTCAACTCTTGTCTAACGTTGCTAAGTACAGTTCTTAACTTGTTGAAGGCATTTCTTGCTTTAGACAGTCTTCTTTCTGCATTGTTTTCATTCCTGCAATCTTCAGTTACCAATTGCCTGAGGTACACTGTCTGCTGCCCATACTTTACAGCTTCTCAATAATAATGACAATAATAATAATGTGGTCGGTGCTCCAGCTTGTCAGATGTAGAGCTGAACGACAGGCTAGTTCAGATGCTAGGATACTGCATAGTGTCGAGCCATTTCGCCACACAGTGAGAATCTTTATGTACTGCCCAGCCCCATCGAGTGCCTCTGTCCCCAGTCCGAGAGAGATATTGCCCCGTCGCTAGCCATTAGCGATGCACAGAGTTGAAATGTCATTTTTTTTTCACAGTTTGAAAAGCAATTCCATTATCTGAAAAAGGGATTGAATTTTCCTCCTCGACAAATGGCCTTTGCAGCGCGGTAGAACTGTTGTCGGTCGGACGGCCGACCGCGAGCCCGGCGGTAATTGAATGTGTTCTGCTGAAATTTTTCACACGGAGCCCGGCACGGTAGACGGACACGGTATCCAAGCTAACTCTCCGCACGGAGAGGCCGGCGGACGTGATCATGGCTCAGAGCCACAATGAGTTGGCGATAAGAGAACGGGAGGGCTATTCTTCACGGATCTGTCCTGGTGAAGGACGGCAAACGCTTTCATTCTGTATGTTTAGAAAAAAACATACACAATATAGCCAAAAGTTTGTGGACACTTTACTGAAAAAAACAAAGAAAACAGACAGACAGTTTTAGATTTTGAATATTTGACATTTTAATTGAATTTGTGATTAATTAGTCAACATCACCAAATAGCGGAGACATTTAGCTTCCATATTAGGGTCTCGTAATTCAAATGTGTTTCACCATTAGGATTTTGTCAGACTTTGTATATTCACCATTCACCCCCTGCCTTATTTAAGGCTCCATTGAAACTAACTGGAGTTGTGAGAGGGTTGGACATGTACGGAGAAGGCAAATATATCCAAAGCAATTCCCAAATAGCACGAGTTGCATACCTTCAAATTAAAGTTAAAATGGTTTCATTCCAAATTTAATCGAAATGCCACATATTTACCAACTAAAACTGTCTGTTTTGCATGTACAGTGTATGAACGAGGTTTCCGTAATGCGTCCATGGAATTTTGGCTATATCGTGTATCAGGCACTGCTATGTGCAGTGCTCACCTTTGTATTACATTTTGGGCCTGATTTACTAAGACCTTTAGCACATGCAAAATCTTTTTGCCCGTGCAAAACCAATAACATTGCCCATGATTGGCCAGGGTACTTGCCTTGCACCAATCAGTGGCAAGGTTTCTGGTTTTGCAATGGCAAAAAGATTTTGCATGTGTTAAAGGTCTTAGCAAATCAGGCCCTAAGTGTATAATTTTAATCAATCAAAGAGTATGTTTTGAGGGCATTAACTGAACAATTAGGGCTTCTTATTTGCCAAACTGTCATTACACCTGACTCCCAGGTGACCTCGAGGACAGTAATTTGATGGTCCCTGCCTCAAAGCATTAGTGATAAACTAAGGTTACACGAAAAGGTGACTTTTTTTTTTTTTTTTTGGCATGACAGAAACGAAAAGCAATTTATTTTCCACTGAATTGGTATTTTCAGAGAACGGGGTGTTCTTTAGATTAATTGCCAGAATTCCAGCAGAGACCAACATGTTCACTATGACAAAGACAGAAGGAAATGTTGCCGTGATGTAAGCATGCGTTGTGTTCTCATTGGCTGGATTCCTAAGGGATGGATTCTTTGTCAGACTGTGTATCCATGGTGATGATAGATTGTACAATACGCACCTGTAAATGTTCTACATAACATTTTCAGGGAAAAATTCAGGGAAGGTTGCTATGAATAGAGGCCACAATTAATGACATCCGCCTGCAGAAACTATTTTCCTTTGACAATGATACTCTATTTTTTTTTGCATATTTGTTATTCGGTCCTGGATACTCATTCTCAACCAGCATGTTATGCCAGGTATGGTCACAGATGTATATAATGCCACTAATTCACAAATGTATGTAGATTAGGTATCTCTTTTAACGAACAAAATTAAATAAGATTCAGTGTTACCTGTGAAAGCTTTAATTGATGAGGTGCTAACAAATGAAGCCAATAGAGAATATTTGGGACAAAAAATGAATTTTTGTTCCTATGGGTGTTTAAGAATGTCCTTTTATCATTCCTTAATTACATCATCCTGCAAGTTGAAATAAAATAAAATTCTGCTGATTGCCGAAAAAAAGGCTTCATAGTACCTAATTTGAGGATGCTGAGTCAAAAAAATGCCAGTAAAAAGTGTCTATCATGCACAGTTCTTTCACAAAATAAGAATGAAGATTTTTCTTATTATATATTGCTTTTTTCACAAAATCTGTTTTTCTTTCAGTTGCTTTTTGGGTGTAGAGAGACAACTACAGGTGTAGCAGAAAACATCTGGATCATGTTTGCATTCTCATCTTTCAGCGGCCATATTACTAAACCTGAAATTAGGATTCGGCATGACATAATGTCTTTAGAATCATTCATACATGTGAAAATCAGCCGAGAAGTGAACAAATAGTTCTCACCTGGCTCAGAGGGAGATGGAAATCATGCCTCTGCGGCAGTTTTTCTGGTGATTAAGGGATGATACAAGACTTCTTAACCTTACGAGTGGTTGCTGAAAGTGAGAATTCTATGAAATGCATGTCATACATTGAGAAAATATGTGACGTGCTAGAGCAAAACGGACACTAGTTTTGGAATCAGCGGCCCAAAATTAGTAATAAACAAGTATTGGATTTTATTCCGCAAAAAAATAATGCAGGGCATTGAAATCATATTAAGGATAGTATTTTATTCTCTAGTGAAATTTTTGATGCCATCCTCATAGAGCGGCGTTTCATCAGAATCTGAGTTCATTATTTAGGGGATTCAGTGCGTGGATCCCAAGATAAATTATAAAAGCATATGATTGTAGAAGCATTTGATTAGGTTAATTTCTTAGCTAATTGCAACCAGGCACTAGACATTATTTTGGTTTACTGCCTGATCATTTGTCTAATATAAATGATTTAATTCCCTTTTTCTCCACAGTGAAGCTTGATTTGGAGTCATTTCACAGAATTCCAAACAGCTGCGGGTTAATTTTCTGTGAATCACTGGGAGAATTCATTGTAAATCATTCCCCTGCTGTAGTAGTTTCTGCTCTGTGATAGTCACGGGTCACATTACCTTTGTTACCCCTCGCATATAAACTACACCCTCGCCATCCCCACACCCCCGCCTTCGCACGCACTCATTGCACTCTCTGGCCCTGACTGCGAAACATCATTCAGCTTTCTTTTTTTTTCTGAGGAGCTCTGATCGATTTTTTCAAGCTCTCACCCTGCCTCCTCCTATCTCCCTATGCTCTATATCACCCAGCCAATCAAGGAGAGGCTTCTGCGCGCGTGCGTGTATATGTGTGTGTGTGTGTGTGTGTGTGTGCGTGCACGCATTTGTGTGTGTGTGTGTGTGTGTGTGATTAAATGTATTTAGGTGTGTGTGTGTGTGTATGTGTGTGTTTATTCACGTGTTTTCTTTTGGTCGGCGTCTGCATGCATACACACACGTGTGTGTATGGAAGTTGACAGCAGGAACAAAGCAGCAGACTGCTGCAGTGGTGTTGTTGTGTCAAACCCCTGAAAACTACATGATTGTGTCCAGCAACGTTCTCTTAACCTCTGAGGACTACGTAACCGCATTTATTAATATCCCCTTAACTCCTGAAAACTATATGACACTGTTTATCAATGTCCCCTTAACCCCTGAAACCTACATGACAATGTTTATCTATGCCCCCTTTACCCCTGAATACTTCATGATAGTGTTTATCAATATCCCCTTAACTCCTGGAAGCTACTTTTTTTTTTTTTTTTTTTTTAATTTGGCATCTCCAATCCCACCCGAATCTGGAATACCCAATTGGTGAACTATGTACAACACTTGCTCGTATGCGACCCCTTACTGCCAATTCAGGAGAGTGTAGACAGTTCACGGCTCTCCTCCGAAGCACGCTCCTGTCAGCCATTGCTTCTTATACACTCATTGGTTGAATCTTCGCAAGTTCAGAATGAGGGCGGAGGATACCCGAACATGACCAGGCTTAGAATCTTCCTGACGAGCGCTTGAGCAACGAACAAGGCAACTATTATTTTCCCTTCCCGGCAGTCCCTTCCCAATTTGCAACCCTGTAGCGCTATAGCCAATTGTGCACTTCTCTGAAAAAGCTGCCGACCACTGCCGGCTGGTACGAAGCGGGGATCCAACCCGCGATGTGATAGTCACTTCTGCTTCGCAACGCAATGCTTTACCGAGTGAGCTATCCGGCAGCTCTCCTGGAAGCTACATGATAGTGTTTATCAATGTCCTCTTAACCCCTGAAAATTGAGTGTTTATGAATGCCCCTTTAACTCCTGAAAACCACATGACTGTGTTTATCAATATCCCCTTAACTCCTGAAAACTGCAAGTGTTTATCAATGTCTCCTCAAACCCCTGAAAACTAAACAATAGTCTTTATCAAAGTCTGCATACCCCCTGAAAAAATTATCTCATGGTATTTATCAATGTCCCTTTAGACGGTGAAAACTATATGATAGTTTTTTGTTTTTGTTTTTTAACGTCTCCTAAACCCCTGAAAACTGTATGAATGTATCAATGTCCCCTCAGTCCTGGCTAAAGAGGGAGTGTGATAGTTGTATTTTTTTAGCTATTTTCATCCGCAGAAGTTCCACAAAGACCATTTTCTTTTTTTTCAAGGACACTCTGGGTCAAATGCCTGAAAGACCAGTCGTGAGTGAGGAAGGATAGAGAGAAACAGGGGCAAAGCCCCAGACGCGATTGCTCAAGGGCCCGACACCACAGTTCCTCCCAACTTCATTTCTCCAGATGCAAGTCATAATCCCAAACTCCTCCATAAATTATGACCAGACTACCGTACTGCAGCCTCTCAAATCAACTTTACCAATGCGGAACCATCGCTCATCTCCAAAGTTCACATCGTAGACCTTTGTAAGCCATCGATGGCATTGCAGTACTTCGTCTCTCTCTCTCTCTCTCTCTCACTCTACCTTTCCCACTCTCTCTGCCTGTATAGCTCTCTATTTCTCCATCACATTTTCCCTCTCTCCTTTCCTCCCCCTGCAGCCTCTCTTTCTCTCTCTCTCTCATTTTTTTCAATTCAATTTGCTTTATTGTCAATAATGTCAATTGGACAATATTGCCAAAGCATCAAAAGAAAATACAATTCTGATGTTTTAAAAAAAATAAATGAAACATAAAATATATACATACATATATGGAGACGTACAATTTGTTGAATAAAATAAAAATTAAAAAAGAATATGAAAATGGCTGAGAGAAGTGAAAACATATTTTCTGTGTGTTTACACATTATTAGTAATTGTTGAGATCAATAAATCGTATATTAGCAGAAATGTTTCATCACTAAATTATTAATGTATTATTATTTAATGTATTATTTCTCTCTCTCTCTTCTCTCTCTCTCTCTCTCTCTCTCTCTCTCACATGCTTACTCTGTTTGCCCAGTTATTTTCAAGGCACACAAACATGGTTTGCTGTGCCCAGAGTTTTACATTGGCCTTCATGTTTGAAGAAAAAAGGGTTGCATTATATAAAGGTATCTCCATTCCCTTGGAGAAAGGATCTCATGGTCACCATCTGATCCTATGAATCAAACATATCTGCTTGTTTAACTCGCCCACAGGGGCCTGATGTGTGATTCCATTCTGCAGCATACATGTTTATATTACTGATTTGTCTCTGGTGCATTTGTGAAACCAACTGAATTATGCTTTGCAACACAGCAGGGATGTGTTTCTTTATTGGAATGCCCCCCCCCTTTTTTGTACGCCAAAACCACATCTGGTGTTTAATGCCAAATACCACCATTTTACTCTCATCTGACTGTAGAACACAGCCTTTTTGGAAGTTTTAGAACCATTAGCAAACTATGGGAGCATGAGTTTTTTTTTTTTTTTTGATGAAGATTAACAACTTCCTGTCGCACATCATTGTTATATACTTCTTTCTTTTTCCTACTGATGGATGACTCCGAAAAACTGGCCTGTGTGTTGCCTCGTTTTTTTTCCCCAGGGAAACAGGACGTCATTGGTGGTCATGGAACTTTTCTTTCAGGAAGTAAAATATGAATGGGGATACACTGTCCGTTTTCTTACGAGATGTTATTGGTGTGTCAAAGATTGCAGCACACTTTTCTCAAAAAAAAAAGTTTAAGTATTTGTTTAAGATTCTTAAATATATTTTTCCATTTATCATTTTCTTGAAACTCAGGGCTTTTTTTTGAATAAGAGATTGGGTGGATTAACAGCAGCAAGATGTTTGTAGCTTTTTAAATTCAATAATAGTGAAGGGCAGTGTACTGTATCGCATTTCCTGAATTATTCTGACAGTATTGCATAACAATGCAGAGAGCACATTTTTCAATTCTGATTTTTTATTTACTTTTTCCTGATAAGAGTGATTCAGGAAGAGGGGGAGACAGTTGGTTTGTTCAGAGAAGCCGCATACTCACGTCTTGTTTATTCTCCGTCACTGAGTTGGAGATTTGTTTGACGGGTGTAGCTGAGGGCTGAAGATGGCCCGAAGCCATGGAGCTGGTCCCACTGCTGAGAAGTTTCCGGAACAGGATGATAAATGAGACAAGCGGAAGGGACCGGAACCTTGTATTTTGTGGCTGTAATGGGACAGATCATGACTGCTTTGTGCCAGCCGCAACCTTGAAGGTGAAATTGAAAAAGAAATGAAAGAGAGGGACGATTGAGGTCAGAGTGAGAGTTGTATTTCACCTGAAAAGAGATAACTGCTAATTATCCTCTTAATCTCCCCCCGGTGCGTAATCGTTGGTACTCCCCCCAGGGTGTGGGGTAATGTCCAGGCGTCAGGTGGTGCAGAATTGTTTGATGCCCCAGGTGCACTTAAGATGGACAATAGCTCTGTGAAATCAGTGGTCCTATATCAGTTTTAATTAACTGCTGTGATTAACTACAGGGTTGTCACTGTGATGGCGAAAGTTGTCTGGATCCTTAAAATGTTCTGAAGTGGATCTGTGGCTCGTTGGCTAAACTCCTTCCCCTTGTCGTCCATATCTTCCGAGCCCGCAACCTAGCGGTTAAAGGCTATAGACTGAGACTCAACAGGTTGATTGTTCCAGCCCTGGAGTTGCCACAGTACTGTTGAGCGCTTGTGCAAGGCTCTTAACCCTAGTCCTGCCGGTCGCCAATGCATAGAGTACTCTTACTCGTTTCCCTGTGCGTCGGTCATTGATATATCGTTCCACGGTAGCTATTTCCCTATATGCCGGTCTTCGATAAGCGTTAGCCTAGAGGCAGGACCAGGGTTTACCCAAAACCTTCTACCGGGGTTGAGTGGCCACCAGCTTAATTTGATCGACTGTAAGTGCTTTGAATAAAAGCGCCTCATCAAAATAACAGAAATGGATCTATAGCTCTTTCCCTCTGCCAGGTGGACAAGACTCTCATATTGTGACAGTGCAGTAGCTGTCATGCAAGTATTGTGGCTTGGTGTCAAGAAGCTTTTAGTCTGAAGATTTTAGATTGGGTCTGCGCTGGAGTTTATCTGTTGTGCTGTACTTCTGAGTTAAAAAAAAAAAAAAAACTAAAATTGGCACAGTAAATATCTTGACTTTTAGAGAGGCATTGTGAGGGTAGATGCAGCAGAGCCGGTCTTGAGTTGTCGATGTGCCGAGCCGATAATGAAGCCGTAGTTTCTGGGTTCAGGGTACTTAGGCGACAGCAAATCTTTGGAATCTATCGGAGGGCTTCCGTCGACAGCTGTGATTACCGGCCCCGTGTCTCAAAGACCTACCGTCCTGTGAAATTTCACCTCAACCCAGATCTTCAGCTGTCAGATGAGGTGTACATTGTCACAGTTAGAGTGAAAACCTACTGGTCAGTAGGTTACCAAGAACAGGACTGAGCAGCCCTGCTCCAGCAGTTGAATGAGGTGTGCTTTATCACATTAAGAATAAAAGCTAATTTTCCTAGAGAAAGGAAATGCTGCTGTTTTGGCTTCCATTTTCACTGCATGAAGTGCAGAAAAACCTAAAATGGGAAGCGAATTCAGAGAAAAAGGAGAGTTAGAATCAGTCTGATGGAATAGTCTGTTAATTAGTTATGTTAATTAAAACTGGTAGCCTCGTTTATCATGCAGAAGAACAACAACCAAAGGAAAAAGGCTTGGCTTCTTCGCCGTGTAGTTTGCTGTCATTTACTGTTTCATAATGTAGCAGAGTTGTGATTGATCACTAGCGCTTGCAGTGTGGTCTGATGACCGCTCAATCCGACGGTTTGAAGCTGCTCTGCTCTCATGTGTGAGGCGGTATGGGTGGGCGTTAAAGGCAATTACCAGAGGGCGCCAGGCTGTTTCGTGTGTTTTCATTCCCATTGATCATTGAGTCAAAGCGCCCACATGTTCGCGTAAGACACGTTGGAGCTTAGCTGTGCGCTAGGTGACGAAAGGGAAGGTGATGCTCAAAAATAGTGCAACTGTTGCGTACAACAAGGATTGTGAATTCTGCTGACGTTCGGTTCTGCTCAGGCATTAGCATTTCTATAGCATCTGTCTGTTTTGTCCATCTGAGAAGAAGGCCACCTTTGATGATGTACCATTAGTTATATCCACTGATAGCCATATATAGCCTGTACTCTGCTCTTTGTTCATAAAACATCAAAGTTTTTTTTTCATGTCATCTGCTCAATGTCAAATTGGCACCATGCTACACTGCTAGCACAATGAGTGTGAAAATGAGTGGAGCCTATCCGGTAATGAGCGTCACACCATATGCGGTTCACATGGCTTTTATACAGCTTTTTGTGTAGTGTATAAATTTTGCACGGCATGTGCATTAATGCATTCAACCCAGCTTGGAAATGTATGATAACCCAGTTGAGAATGCGTGATGCTCCCAGTTTTGGAAATGTGTGATAATTCGTGTGCTGTTTTAGGAATGTGCCTTAATCAGTATGACGTGGCGAATCAAGGTAATCTGTGTGGAAGTGATATGAGCTAATGCCAGTTAGGATCATTTTAATCTCAGGCCTTCCAACAAATAACCATACCTAAAATGAGGAACAGGTAAAATCAACCAAATTCAGCTAATAATTTCTCAAAATAGAATATTTTCATGAAAGTTCTGACTGCCTTAGGTCAAGTAAATCTTGCATTTTTCCAATCACAAGGTCGTCTACCTGCTGAATTTATCCCAGCAGTGTCTGTTCGTATGTACAGTATTATTCATATGCAATAGCAATTATCAGGGAAATGTGTTGGGAAGTCTTCATGCTTTTAAAGAGCATTTCATTTGGCCACTCATGTAGCTGCATAGCGTTAGCATTTCCGCATGTTTCTATCTCTCCATCAGTGACGGCTGGCAAAAATTATGGCCTGATTTAGTCTCCAGAGTACTGGTCTGGCATCAGCATTATTCTTTTTCATTGTCATGTGTTTATTGGACAGATGCCCGACTACTGCTCGTGTTCCGGTACATTAGTAATTACGCGGCTGAATTCAAGTGGCTAATTAGGGAATGCAACACAAGATGTAGCACACTGTGGCTAAAAGGGAGGCTTCAAACCATCTTAACCACCTAATGCAGTTCTGGGTGTCGGCTAAAATACCGATACACAATGACTGTAACTATCGCGCTGAAATATGGAGTGAAGGTGTGGCCAAGTGGCTGGCTTGGAAATTCGGAGAACATAACAGTTTGAGAATTTCTGAATGCAGCGTCTTTCATGATCTTGCTCTGGTGAATTGCTGTCTTCAGATTGAAGCACACTTTTTTCCATTGGAAGTCTGGAAGAAGAACAGTGATTTTTCGTTGGACTATTTCTTGGTTCTGGAGCAAACTCAGAATAATTTTCTTGTGGAGTGATCCATTTGTCTCCAAGATGGAGTTTTATTTTGAGGAGGAAGCATACAGCTGCAGGGGCAAAACATGGGCAATACTGGTCAAAAAGAACAAAGAGAAAAGAAATTGCTAATGGGCCTGGGAAAAAAGGTTAATTCTGATGCCATCTGAATATAGTATCAGGTTATGATATCAGGTCATTTGTACTGATGCATTCATATGACAGTGTGTAATATTAACATACAGTACTTCACAATTTTATTAGGCCACCACCCAATGTAAGGTTTATGCCACAGCTGCCCTAAATTAACAGTGTTGGTAATTAACAAAAAAAAAATTTATGTTTCTGTAATGGTTAATCCACCAGTATGCTCAAGCTCTTTAACTGAAATGATATTTTAATGCTGAAATATAATTATTGTTTTTATCCATGAATTTTTGAATTTACCGTTTTACAAAAAAGCTGAAAAAATAGTTGAGCACATTATTATTTTTTTATTAAGATGCCAAACAATGGTTATTTTCTGGCATTCCTGAACATAAAAATTTGTTTTAGAAGTTGAATGCAAGAATGCAAGCTGTTATTAAGGCCAAAGGAGGCCATACAAAATATAGTTTTGTTTTGTTTTTTTGTTTTGTTTTTGTGTGTGAATAAGGACTATTTAGTGGTTTTAAGTTTGTTAATTGCCAAAGAAATAAAAAAAAAATTTTTAGTTTTAAACAAGTTTTTGACAAATTTCTTAAGTACTTGTGTTTTCTCGTTTTTTTATGACAGGTGGTCTAATAAATTTGTTAAGCACTGTATTTAGCAATGCTAAGCAAAATATAACACATTTAATTATTTCTTCTGTAACAGATGTGCCTTGTATGCTCGCCTACGTCAAAGGTGCCAGTCATTTCGGAGCGGTGCACCAAAAAAGTGCAGGCGATTTACCATTTACCGATTCAAAGAGGAACCGTTTATTTAGCTTTTGCCTCTGTTGATGGTTCTGCTCATTACAGGCCTGTGAGAGGTGTGCTAATGTACGCACACAGAGGATGCGAGACGTAAACAGTACTGATGTCCTTCCCATCTTATCTCAGTGGGGCATGCGGTTACCGCTAACGAGCTAATGACCGCTCGTGATTCCATTTGTGGTTCGTTTTCTCCGCTATCGATCTGAGTTGATTCCACTTCTGTCGAACGGAAAATGGGGAGAGGCACGTGACTGTCGCGCACTGGCTTCACCTGGAGAAGAAAATGAGGCTGAATTTTATTTCTCTTCCAGACACAATACAACAAATAAGTAGTTGGATGGGGAAACATGATGTAGTCGGGGTATTTCAATACTGCATTTTGTTTACTTGTTTTTTTTTTTTGCTTATGATAACTTAGAAATATCAATGCAGCTTTGCTGAGAAAGATTACTTTAGGTATTTTATACTGAATGTTCCAGTGTTTTTTTTTTTATCTTGAAGACTTAGCTGCTATACATGCCTACTCTTTGGGGGGCACTGGCTTGGTGGATTTCAGTATAATTTATACCTTATAAATGGAAAGGTTTTGCAATCGGATATTAACCATATTTCTATTTATTAATTTGATTGTCTGTTTGTTTTTTTGTTTATCTGCTGCGCTTTTGTAGCGATTGTGATATAATTCCGGACCATCAAAAACAAGATGGTTCATCTATCCAAGGGCCAGGTCACACGGTAACGGAGTTACAAAATTGGTGTATTTTGTATCATAGCTCCAAAACTAAGTAAGATAGAGTTACAATTTAAATGGCTTTGTGTTGGTCTTTCCTAGTACTTCAAAAAACAAAACAGCCAACTTTGTTCATTTGATTTATTTTGGGTGAAAATGGCAAAAAACTGGCCTGTAACGGAGTTACAAATTTGACATTTAAATTGTAACTCTATCTCACTTAGTTTTGGAGCTTTGATACAAAATACACCAATTTTGTAACTCCATTTCTGCGTGACCTGGCCCCCAAATAAAATAATTCTGAGCGGACCTGCGGGTATCCTGCCGCTGTGATGAATGCGAAGGCGGGAAGACGCGTGCGTGGGGTGTTTAAACTTTAACGGGCGTCCCCTCTGTGCGTGCGTTTCAGGAGAGCTGTTCATCGGAGGAGTGGAGCGGAACAAGTATAACAGCCTGCCGAAGCTGATCGCGTCCCGGGGCGGGTACCAGGGCTGCCTGGCCTCCGTCGACCTGAACGGGCGACTGCCGGACCTCCTCTCTGACGCCCTCCACAAGGAGGGGCTGGTGGAGCGCGGCTGCGACGGTGAGTGTTTGGGGGATAGTGCAGTGACGTGCGCACTCACAACGCACCTACAAACAGGACCAGCCTACACACGCACAGCGTGACTGTCACAACCCAAATCAAAGGCCGTAACAAGAAGGGAGATCACACAGGGAAATGGAGGTAAGAAGGTACTTTATTAGGCCTGGCACATTAAATAACCAAAGGCAACCCATAAAATCAACAAGCTAACGGCAACATGGTCACAAACAAATCCACTCCCCCAAACCCCAAAGGCAGCTCATTAAATCATGTTTTACACTGGCGGGGCTAATGAGCTTCAATTGTCTCTTTACAAATCCACCTGAGAAGGAGAGAGTTAACTGGACAAAAACTGATGCTAATCACCGAATTTGGGGTCTTTTTTGCACACCCATCCGACCTTTAACAAACACGCCAACAGGGCTGTAAGAGTGACAAATATCTGCAACACTGTTGCCATACGCCTACGACGAACAGCACAGTCATGCAACACAAAAACATGTAAAAACGGTATTGTTTGGAGAGGGGCGGATAATGCTGCATGGAGTCCCTTTATACTGAGAGTAGCGACAACTCAGTATTTGAGCGCCATCTTGTTTCCGTCTTTCAGTGCACGCACATATGCAACAGTGAGCCGTCAGCTTTTTCCAACGCCAGTGGCGTGCACAGATAGACTCTAGGTGGTGCTATAGCACCTGCCTTTTGCCATCTGGACCAAGCAAGTGCCCTTTTGAAAGTTCGTTTCTTTTTTTTGTTTTGTTTTTTTTTTTTTTTTACAGTGTGCTGTATGTCGCCCATGTTGACACGATCATCGATAAACTCTCAACGATTAAAAGCGTGTGATAATAATGCCCCCCCGCACACACCTCTCTTCAACGTGCAGAGCGGACACAAACAAGGCGCGATGCAGCAGTTTTTTTTTTTTTTTTTAATCTCACACTGCTATAATAAGGCAGCCGGCGGTTCCACATGCTGCACAAAGTGCCCTTATTTTTTACTGAGCACCTGCCCCCCAAAATGTCTGTGCACGCCACTGTCCAATGCCCTTTAACCGTGACTACATTCAGAATATAAAACCGATTCTGTTGTCTTATTGCTAAATGAGCCTCGCAAACTAATTTACCCAAAGCTGTGCTGCTTTACAAGCTAGACGAGCGCAGAATTTAACTAAAGGCACTCTTAGAGTGCAAACCTCCACCAAGGCAGCACAGTCATAATCTTGCTGAGTGAACATGGCCCTTCAGGAGTTTAAAGTTCATTGCATAACTGAAATACTTTTCCCATAGCCCAGCTCATGACATATTTTTGATATTACCCTATATATCACTTTTGCTAAAATCGCATTGGCTGAGATCGTGGGGGAAAAAAATCACTTAGCATTACGTCTCGCTGTTTCTACTACCAGAAAGCCAAACTGAATACCGAGTATAACATTGGTTGAATCGGTATGGCTCAGCGCTGCAGGACGCTAGTTAAGCGCCAATGACATAACTAAGTTGACGTTACTTAGCTAGGCAGCGTGCATGCAATACTTTTTCAAAACCAATATTTAACATTAGTTTGTTACCCAGGGAGCTAACATTAGCTAGCCACTCAGTTGACTGAATTTACAAAGTGTTGCTTGTTCAGCCAAGAATGTCTGACTCAGAGACTGAGTTAAGCAGAGCGATGTAATTAGCGCAGTGCTAACATACATTGGGCGCTAAGGGAAATTACATTTGCTTTCCATGAAATTCCGTGATTCAGTTATGTGATAAACAGAATGAGAAAGTTATGAAAGTGGTTGAGTAAATTTTGGGTAACTCATACCCGAATTTGTTCCATCGTCAAGACAACTTACCTGACGCAAAAACGAAGATAAAGTGGGTTTCCAGCCGGCTCTGCTAACCTTCATTTCCCAAATTTGTCGTCTTTTTGGATCAGAAGGAAATCTTAACATCTTAAACCCCTTCTCAGATCTAAGGTACACCCGAAGGCACAACAACCAGTCATTTTTTTCAGTTTTCAAAACACTAAATGCAGGGACGTAGTAGAATTCCACAGGAAGTAGTATAAATTGATCAACCTGATGGATACAAAATGGATCCACGGGTCACGTGACTGACTTTTTTGGTACCCCTTATGTCGCTACTCTCAGTATAAAGGGTGTCTAAAGCCACGTTTCCATTGGGGTACTTTTGGTATAGTACCCTTGGAACTGTACTTTTGGTACCAAACCCCTAGATCTGGTTTGCGTTTCCACTGCAGACAGCACCCTTAAATGTAGGCGGTGTTTTTTTAGCGGATGGTAAAATTCAATGCAAACACGCGAATACACGTGAAACGCATTGACTTTGAATGTGATCTGTCGTGCGAAGAATTCATTTCGCGTCCGTTGTGAAAGCGGCTTTAGTTGGCAACCTTTTTACTCGGCGCATTTTAATGCCAGCTAGCGAGATAAATGCTCGTGGTGCAACTCCAGCCAAATTAGTTTGCATAATAATGGCTATACGCATTTTAAATTGACTAAATTTAAATGCATGAAATATACATCTGCACCTCCTCATTGCTCCATGGTGCATTGTTGCGAACAGACTTTCCAAAAATGTTTTTCTCAAAACGGTAGGCGAGACGGGTGTTTTCCTGCCATTTCCTTATGGAAGTCGCGCTAGAGTGACGATTCTGTTGGCCAATCAACAGACAGCAGTGATGACGATTCCCGACCAATACAGAAGGCGTTTTTTAGCTCTGCCTCATTAGTATTACCAGGTAACCCTTGGTACCCCAGCCGGAGGGGTGATGAAAAATGGGCACGGTTGGGAACAGTTCCAAAGGTACCATCCACAACTTTTGTAATGGAAACGCTCTGAAATGTGACACGACCCGTACCGAACCGAACCGTTCCGCTTGATTGGAATGTGATGAATGTGGTGAATGTGATGTCAGAATGGTTGCCTTTGCAGTGGGTCTGTAAATTGTAAATGTTCACATTAGAATTGAACAGGATCTCAGCGCTTAGGGGTGGTGTGTGTAATTGTTATCTGCATTTGGATTGACCAGCGTCTTATCTAATGGATACAACAGTAGACAGTTAAAAGAGCTGTGTCGCGATTACTGTGCATGCTCAAAGCTTACATCCTAATACAGTGAATCTGCTTGACTGCGAGTCATAATCTGATTCTATCCTCGCCAATTCGTCTTTGTTTTGCATTGTATTTATGTATTTTAGTAACTCAGGCATTATACTTTTTATCTATATAAGGATTTTTGTAAGGAAATTCGAGGATTCAAAGCGCTATTTTAGCGCTTCAGCCAAATGATATGAAGAATGGAAACTGGTTTGCCAACCTCCAGTGATCATAGAAGAAGAAGGTATTCTTCTTCTATGATGTTTATTTGCGATGACCAGTCATCTAAGTAAAAAGATGATGGCCTCCGTACGGTTATTCAGAATTGTTGAGGAAAATAGTGAATTTTGATGTCTGCTTGTAATCCAGGATCTATCAGTACTAATGCACACAGTAGGGTTGACCTGCCACTCATACAGGTTCCAGTTGGGCTGGGCTGGGCTGTGCACCACTGTGGCTGAGTGGTCATGGTAGCACATGGCTAAGATGCTGCCATCACTGCTGAGGTGAAATACCTGGGTGATGAATTTAGATGCATCACATAGGGTACCTGTGTAAACTGAGCATTTGTATTTAACCCCCCCCCCACTTCACGCCCTTATACTTTCTGCAAAACTGTCCTTCTGCAAAACTGTCATATGGTGACATTTAACAACAAAAAAAATAGATTAAAAGCCCAAGAAAATAGGAAATTATCCATTTCCCCCATTTTTTTCCCATATCATTCCTTTTTGTGTCAATGCACGCATGCCCCTCGAAATCGTTATAATTTCCTGAAATGCCCTATAACGCAAGACTTGAGGTTGCATCTCCCTTTATCATCTTATCATGTGCGACAACTTCTCTCTCCATTCACAGCAAGGTCCTTGTATATTTCAAACAATTTTGAACAACGAGTCATATTTTAAAACATTTACTTTAATGGAGGTTATGTCCCAAAAGTGCTTTGTACTTTTAGGCATATTTACTCCATGTTTTTTGTACGAGTTCTGTACGGTATAGCATACTGGCATCGAGCATTTGGAATAGAACTTGCATTCGGAGAACTTTTCTTTTATTACGTTTATTTCATTGCATTTCTGGCCTGAGAAACACACGGCTATAAAAATGCTGCCACGATTTAACACCAAGTACTTCTCCAAATGGCTATTTATTCCTGCAGTGAAAATATGTATATTTTGCTTATGCAATTAAATTGGTGTTTGTGCAGCAGTTTTGCTCAGCAGTGTTGAGTGCAAGCCAATTTAGACTAGCGGTGAAATACACTAGACTCAGCTGTCTCTCCTGTGACTTCTGTCTTACATCGCCCGCATGATATAATTCTTCATTAAGCATTGTACTCGTACCGGCGTGATTTATAATCATATCACTGCAGACGGATGAAATTAATTCTTCATTGAGGTGTTAGTTCTGAAATACCAGTCTAGCATCCTGCTGCGAGTGACTCATATTGCAGCAGGAATGTTTATGTAATCCTGTTTTTCAAACATTGGGTCGCGTAGCTTTGTATTTGAGCATAATGCGCTCAACAACAAAAGAAGCACAAATTAACGGTCAGGTGGTATTTTGATATATTATGAGCTCCCCAGATGGGATGACAGCAAAAATTTGAAGCATTTGAGTCAGCGTAGTGTGTATCCAGTAATTTCTTAAAATCACTTGCGAAGCACTCAAGTTGTGTTCCTTGTACTGCCTCTGCCTTAAATCATAAAACATTTCCTCTTTTTTTTTAAATGGTCGGCAATAAGTGGAAATGAAAATGAATCACACATCTACACCACACTGTTGAAAATAACACCCTGCTTTCCTTCCCGCTGTTTCAAATACAACATTAATAAAAATCAGTATGTCTAATATAACCCATTAAAGCAGTCAATTAAGGAAAAAATACGCAGAACCAACATTGACCTCAAAGAATCACCACGGCCTGGGGTCTTTCTGTGTGGAGTTTGCATGTTCCTACCGTTTTTGCGTGGGTTTTCTCCGGGTACTCCGGTTAACCCCACCCAGAAAAACATGCATCATAGGAACACTCCTACCGGTACCCCTGAGCAAGGAACTGGCTTCAGAACTGGAGTTGGTCCCCGGGCGCTGCTCTGTGGCTGCCCACTGCTCCTAACTAACAAATTGCCCCACGGGGTTCAATAAAGTGTATCTTATCTTATCTTATCCACTACTAAATGATATAGGCAAGATTGCAAAATCGAACAAATTTTTCTCTAAATTTTATGAACTCAAATCTTCCCTTGACTCCGACAACACACCATGCATTCCAATAGGTAAACAGGAAGAGAACCTTAACATCAAAACGAACACTAACTTCTGGAATGAATTTGCAGGAACAACTACAAAATGTCACAAAAATAACTAATATAAGACTAATCCAATACAAGGCAATTCACAGAACAGGTGTAACGCAACAAACAATTTATAAAAACCGAAAAAAGCTAGGTTTACTAATTAAGAAAATCTGAATAAATAAAGGAAATTATGAAGTATTATGTTAAGTAAGTGTAGGGGGATGAGAATAAAACTAATGGCCATTGTAAACAGTTGTATTCGAATGACTGTTTGTTTATCGTGCGTTTTAAAGATTATATTGAGCATATGCATTAGTTAACCGGCTGCAAGATGATGTCATGAAAGTGTGGGGAAACAGATAAAGTTGTGCTTTTGAATACGTTGGAGAGACAGACAGATTTGTGTATTAGGCCACCTCACATGTATGTGTTATTGACCGCTGCCAGTTCCACCTTTGGGGATTTTCCACTAATCCACAGCGGAGAAGAGGGCGAGACCCCACAACCATTCGGGATTTGAATAATCCAATCCGCAGTGCCAAACATGGCACATAACTGCTTGCGACCAATCAGAGGTCAAAACTTGGTTTACACACAAATTTGAATATATGCAAATGTAATGCTATAAACAGTGCTTCAATTAACATTTTTCGGAGAATTTTGTTTCCTTGCTGGCTCATGTAATAAATACTTTCCTGTTTTTTAATACGAACATCGGGTCTGCTTCTTTTGGACGACGGTGATAATATTTGTTCCTGGTAAAACTTGGATGTACTAACAAAAGCATGAACCTGTTTTGCGAAACTGTTCTTTTTTTTTTTTTTGTAGGGCTGAGTAGTTTTTGATTGATAACTGTTTTGCTAATAGGTCTAAGTATTGAGATGTTTTCAGCAGTTTTTGTTTTTCCAATTTAACAGCATTGCTTTCTTGGCCACAGCTAGGGCTACTCACTGAGGTGTTGCGATTTGTGTTGGAAGTGAGTTAATTTCGCCTAATATGCAGATGGATGGGGTTAATGGGATGCTGCATTTAAATAGTGCAGACAGTTTGGTGATTACCTCTTCCCAAATGTGTTGTACAGCAGGGCGGAGCCAAACAGCATGGAAGTAGTGATCTGTAGTGTTGAGTGTGCATTGAGTGCATATATCGGTTTCTTTAACTGTTAATGTTCTTAAGTAATCCTCATGGTCAACCTTCCCTGTGTCCATTCTGCCCTTTTAATATTTGTTTAGTCCATGCCTGTAACTGAAGACCACAATGGAAAAATGATCAGTCACATTTTCACGTTGAGGAGAAATGATGAATTAAAAATTCAAAACAAGCTTAGAAACAAAGCACTGAAAAAATACGCAAAAAATATAAAAATATATAAAATATTATAATATATAATATTATTATATATTATTATAAATATTGTAATCATATATAATATATAAAATATACAGAAATGCAAAATTTGGACTCTGATCGTTTTTCCTTTGTGATCTTTAACTTTACCAGTCTGTGTTCCCTCGGTATGTTCTTCGTCGTTATCGCCAACTCAAACTACTGCATATTCTATTTTTTTGTTTGTTTTGTTGTTTTTTGATGCTTTCATACATTTCTTTAGAAAAAAAACTTAACTCATCTAACAGTTGCTTGTTATATTGTCTTGTGAATCAGATTTTGTTTGTTTGTTTTGGTTTTATTTGTATTATCCCCCACACTGTTTAAAATTATTCCCCATACCTCTCCCTTCGAGGAACATCCTTGACCTCATGATGACTGTTAATAAAAAATAAAGCTGACCTCCCAAAGGGGGCAGGAAATTTTTTTTTTTTTTGTTGAAATTATAAGACACTTTCACTTTTGTAGGCAAGGAGAAAGGTGGTGCCAGATCATAGCTTTATTTGGAAGAGGACTTCAGTACTCATCAAGACTAAAGATCAGTACTTGTACGATCTGACCGCACTCATTAAAGCACACGATCAATGCCAAAATTAATCACAATAGACCATGAAAGGGCCATCGGATGTCTGCAAGCTGGGGACTGCCTAAATATGACTACAGATGCATTGGGGGTGGCTGTTTCAGCAAACCTGTTTTCTGCGGACTCAATCCGAAGCCAGTCACAACGCTCGGGATGGAGACAGAAGCGGAACACCTGTGTATGTGGCAACGTAGCGACAAGACCGACATATCTTCTCCCAGCATCTGCCAGCTGTTCCTACCCGCTGTGGAAACAGCCAGCGACAACACTGAGGGCAAGGCCTTGCCATAAGCAGACAAACGATACATTAGCGGCTGGCAGAATGACATTATTTCCGCGGATGACCCACATTCGACTTATGTGGGCAGAAAGACGCAGGCAGTAACAAAGGCTATTGGACCAGCAGTGCTGGGCATTGTGACATCACAGCTGGTGGCGCAAACACTTTTGATCAAAGTTGTCAGAAACTTTATTGCTACTTAAAATGTGTGTTCCTTTTCTTTTGTTTATATAAATTTGTATTATTCCTCATCAGGACCATCAGGACACAGTGATAACCCACTAGTCCCTGCTGCACAATTGACACTTATTGTTTGCTGTTGTTGACTATTATTATTATTTTTATTATCATTATTTTTTTTAAATGTGTCCTCTGTTGTTTCAGTTTCTCTATGCAGTGTACTGCCGTTGACATCGCACATTGACTTCAGTATCCATTCACAGAAAGAAAAAACTGTTTCATGCAAGACTTGCAGTCAGAGGATTTTTCTCCTCAGGGAGAAGGGAAAACAGGCTTTTCTTCAACTTTTCATTATTCAGAACTGTGAAATTCACAGCCCTCTTGCAAAATCAGCTTTTTCATTTTCATCGCAAATAACCCACTGGGAGGTTACTCAGAGTTTAAATTAGTGAAACGCAATCCTTTTCTGTCAGCAAATCATCCCATCCCGCATCAAAAAAAAGCCATGGCTCGGGAAATTCAGCGCTGTGATCATCCTTTTTTCCGCCGTCATATTGATATAAATAAGTATCTTTTTTTAAATGTGCAGATTTTATTTTCTATGCGTGAATCAAAAGTCATCCATTAAAAAAAAAAAGTGAATATTTTCCTGCTGGTGATCGCATCGTGCTTCTTAATGAAGTCTGGCTGAACCCATGCGTAGACAGGAAGAAGCAAGATGATGTGTGAGAGTGTAATAAACTAGAAGTGCAGCTGTACTCGTCCACATATAAATTTGCAACAAAAAAACAGCCTTAGCGGCAGGTCTTGGCGACTTGACCTGGAAGACACTGTCTCCATTATCAGCATGAACCCTGATATTGGTATTCAAATCTGGCCACTCTCTCTTATTCTACTGTTTTCGTCTCTCCCCGTACTGTCTTGTCAAATAAAGCTGAAGATGGCCTCAGCCAAGCAGATAAAATGAAACAGCCACACTGCTTTTAAATATGTATTGTGGTCTGGAGCTCTGACCAGCTTCCCTTCAAGATGCACTACCTAAAGTTCAAAAGTTCTTGCACACCCGCCATTCTGAACACCTTTCTTTTAAAAAAGAAATCTGAGTCATTGATAAATCAAAATACCCAGCTTTGACATGTGAACTGCAAAAAGACTCACAGGTAGAATTTTTTTTTTCCTCAAAGTGCAGTATGACAGCTCCCTCCCAACACTAATGTGGAAGTTTGCAGAGACGTGCTGCACTTGTCACTGGCTTCTTCTTGATTCTTTAGTCAGCGTTTGCCCAAATGAGCATGAACCTTTGTAGAACTATGGAAATAAACAGTTTACATGCTTATTATTACCCCTCAGCCTTGAAAGAGGCTGTGGGGTATTGTCATCACACACGGCGGCCGTCTGTCCGTCCGTCTGTTCGTCCGTCCGTCTGTCTATCCACATTCCATTCCGTGCCATAACTGAAAAACGCCATCGCCCATCATCAACATTTTTGGTGTGAGTCTTGGGGCTGGGTAGCTACAGAAGCCTATCGATTTTGGCGGCGCTCCGGTATCCAAAATGGCTGTCAGAGCCGCCATCTTGAATTTGCATTGACATCATTTTGTTGTCCCTGTTCACGAGAAAATTACAAACCTCCACAAAACAGTTGAACATCAATGAACTGTTTTCATGACGAAATTCATGTCAAATGGTGGGGTAAGTCTTAACTCACAGTCACACATTTATATACTGCTCAGTGTGGGCTGAGGGGTACTGTTCATAGCGTTAGCGTAGCTATTTTCTTTTTTTATAAGTTGCGGCTTTTTTTACGGACTCAAACGTAAGCAACTATGCTGTGAAGTGAATAACTCTATACTTGTCTTATCACTATTTGAGTCTTGTGCTGTTTGGTGCTAATTGCGGAAGCAAAAACCGTTTGAATTTCACAGCACACATGAAGAAAACTTGAGTAAAGTGTAGAAAAGCATTTGGCTGGTAGTGCTATACAGGGTGGTGACACCTCCTCCTGGATGGCTCGCGTGAGTCCAGCTCTGCTGTGTGACATTAGCTACTGCTGCTTTGATTCTCCGAAGGAAAAGCACAGATGTTTGTCTCCGCTGGTTCCTCTGTTTGTTTGTTTATTTATCATTTTTCTGCGACGCGCAGATGTTGCGCGCAGTAGGGTGCTCGGGCAAAGGCGGCCCCGGGATGTGAAAGACTTGCTCGCACGACGACGTCGCGCTTCTCCGGGGTTTTCCGCAAGGGCACTCATTTGAGAAAGGCTGATATCTCGTATTTTATTCACAGCTGTCTCAGCCGTATCATCTCTCACCTCAAACTCACACGACTCGCTCTGTGGTATGGCGAAGTCACATGGGCCAGTCCCAGTAGACTGCTGCGCGTAGGTGAAGATGTGGTGGTATGATACGCAGAGTGTAAAACCATGAAAAGGACCGAATGCGAATACAGTCACAATCAGACAAAAACTCCAACAGTCTTTGTATTGAAATATCAATCCCCTATACCAACTTCATTACCCAGCATGCAATGGGTGAGAAGCAGGAACTCACCCTGGCCAGGTTGCCAATGCATCACAGTGCTCACACACCATTCACTTACACGCTCACACCTATGGGCACTTTAGAGCATCAGACTGTGCATGTCCCTGAATTTTTTTTGGGGGGGAGCCCTGCACGAAAACAGGGAGAGAATGCCAACTATGCACAGAAAGGCCCAGATTGGATTCAATCTCATGACCTCATCGCTATGGGCCAACACCGCTATCCACTGCACCGCCAGCTTGTATCCAGGCTTCGGCAAAGAAAAAGGTTTGAACTGGAGAAGGCAGGCTTTCCCCTGTTCCCTGCACAGCCTTGTAGAATAATGCATTGCCGTGGAGATATGCAAATTGACGGAGCTCTGTGACCCCGCCCCCTCAGGCCCCAGCACGACCTGTACGGAGGACTCCTGTCAGAACCAGGGGGTGTGTCTCCAGTTGTGGGAGGGCTTCTCCTGCGACTGTACCATGACGTCCTACGGGGGTGCGCACTGCAGCGACCGTGAGTACCTGCACGTTATCTTCCTCTCTGTCGGTGCTGGTTTGGAGGCAGCCGGGGGCGGTACAGAAAGCGAGGGCTGGGGACCGGCCAATCACAGCGTTACACTCTTCTGTGGCCTGCGGGTGTCGTCTCTGAGCTTAGAACCACAAATGACCCCTGCTTTGTTGGTCAGTGCCATTATGTAAGAGGAACTTAGGGACCTGTAGACTGTGGGATATACATTTCTGCTTTATAAAGAGGCCATTTTACTGCTTATAACCACAAAATGGTGTGGCCCTTACACTGTGGTTTGAATGTTTGAGCCCCTAGCTCTTCTTTGTGTGACTAAATATAAAGGCATATGTAAATATTCGGGCTGTTAGATTGCATAAAATTGGCTGCTATATACTAACGTGGTTACATGATATTGCTGCAACTACCTGCAAATTATTACTGGCAGTCTAATCACATATTCATTGTTTCCAATCCAATGCGAGTATGGAACCTAAAAGTGAAAATTGTGTCCCTATCAGAATAGTTTCCTAAGTGAATGAGAGTTATAGATGTGTCCACATTTCTTCAGCTCAAAGTAAAATTATTTGAATAGTTTTTTGTGTGAAATGGGGTGTATCAGGAAGAGGGGTAGTCATATTGAAATTGCATTTTCAGATTATTTATTAGTTCTGCCGTCCTTATTCATGACTAAGAAAGAAGAAGATTTTGTTCAGTTATGTGGAATGCGTGTGTCCTCCATGTCGAAAGGTTTATTGGTCATGATGAACGGGATTTCGGAATTGTTATGCATTGTATGAGATTCCCGGTGTAATGTTCCAGCAAAACACATACACTGCTGCTTGTGATTCATTCCCTGGGAAGGATCTGGAATGTTCTGCCACCTTATAGAATTCATGAGATAAATGACACTATAGCCGCTCGCATTAAGCATATAAAAGGCGATATCTCTTCGCACGAGACCACGCAGTTTTTCAGCGCTGGATCCAAAGGTGAGTTCTAACAAAGCGTACAGCAGTTCACACTGCTCTCTCTCTGTCCGATAAAATCGATTTCATTTTCACAAATGCGGTGCCCTCTGAACATCGCCGGCGATATAAATCCTGCCCTCCCTGCTGCGCGTGTAAAATCAATAGCGTCCGTGTGCGGACCTGTCCATTAGACGTTCGCTTATAATGCTCGAGCAGGAATCTGTACGCCGCGGCCGTGTGCGTGTGCGCTTGAATTGATGGCGCACGGATAAGCTCCTTAGCAGCATTATTAGGCCGTGGATGCTTCTAGAAGACGGTTCTTCCTGGCGAGGTAGGACTGATGGCGGGATTTGAATGGTAGATGTGATGGGACCGAGCAGCAGTCATGTATTTGTCCCAGGAGAATAAGAGGACATTGATCACGTAGGCTTTTGCAAACACTCAAACACGCACCCCCCGCCCTCCACACATACACACACACACACACACACACACCCCTGCTCCTTGTGAACCTGGTCCTGATGAGGAATAGTCTTTTGGTGCTGAGGGCTAATGAGGAAAATTTAGATGGATTCGGCTTCCGTGCCTGGAATCGGCCGCAAATAATGCAGCAGGTGAGTCATTGTAAGGAAACTTAATTTCTCTGAGGGCCTGCACTCCCCCCCACACACACACACACACACACACACACACACACAAATGCACACACACACGCACACACACACACACACACACACACACACACACACACAGCTCCCGCACGGTCCTTCCTCTCAAATCAGCTAATATAAATCAGGCAGAGAGCCGGACAGCCTTAATTTGGCTATTCTCATTCCATCAGCCCTTTTATGTACATACTGACATATTTAGGCCTCTCATTTAGGAAATAGCTCACTGCAGCATTCCGATGGTTCTGGTCATTACTGGAATCCACTTCAGCCCCCTTCTGCGGCCGCGGGGATAATTGCTTCCTGTTGGCTTAATTGCATCCCGGTACGCTCGCCGCATTCTGATTGGGCGCGACGACAAGAATGGCGGAATGCCACAAAGTGGATTCACCCAATCGTGTTGTTCTTCATTTCGCTTGGGTGACACGCGGTAATCTCCAGGAGCTGAGAGAAGTACAGGCTCGCTTACGCCTGAGTGTCGGCCGTCCTCATTTTCATGAGCACTAACCATCCTGCGGGAGCTCTTTTAAACAAGTTGCCGCATGATAGTTTTCAACAGCATCTGATTTTGATATCTTACATCATTGGGCAACTATAGTTGCCTATAGTGCTGAAAGTGTTAAATGAGAAACAAAAATTTTTGCTTTATGGATTACCTTATGTTATTTCTTTTTCTGGTGTGATTGGAACGCATGGGTTTGAGGTGAAGGGAAGCAGTTTACAGTGGTATGTATTATAAACTATGCTATCCTCACTTGGCCGACCATGGCCAGAGGTGGGTATAGATTGAATGGGAGGCAGACAACCTGCCGCGTCAATTCTCAAAAAAAAAAAAAAAAAAAGGCTGGGATGATGTGGAGAGTGGTAATAAAAAAGAAAATGGCCATTTGTGAAAAATCTCTGTCCTGTATTGAATTGTGAACAACACAAGACGATTTCATGTTTTATCTTATTAGCCTCTTTTTTTTTTTGGGGGTTATTTCTTTACTTATTTATTTAACCAGGTAAAAACCAGTTGAGATTAAAAATCTCTTTTACAATGGTGACCTGGCCAAGAAGGTAGCAGAAAATTGCACATCAGAACAAGCTGATTACATACAACAAAATACATCAACAAAATACAAAACAATATTTTAGGGCAGAACAGGGTTGCGAGCATACAGAGGCACATATAAACAAAATGCATCAAGATAAAACAGGTTATTTTGCACTAAAACAAGAACAATTTGTGGTGCAGATTTGGGTCAGCTTTTGTTTGAAACTCCTAAGGGGGATCAGGGAGCTTAGATTGAGTGTAGCCTGTAAGCTGTTCTGAGACCAAGGGCCGAAATAAAACAGACTCCTTTTCCCAGCCTCAGTCCGCACAGGTGGCACCTTTAGACATATTTGATTATTGGACCTAAGATTGTAGGCATTTTGAACAAAGTCAAACTTTGAACTTATGTAGCTGGGTAATCTTCCTAAAATGGCCTTATACATTAAAATGTGCCAGTGCTGCAGCCTGCGTACAGCAAGAGAAGGCCAGCCTACCAGGTCATACAGTACACAGTGGTGAGTCCGGTAGACAGAGTTTGAAATGTATCTCAAGGCAGCATGGTATAATGAATCAAGTTTAGCTAGGATAGTGGGACTACCAAATCTGTAAATGGTATCACCATGGTCCAGCTGAGACATAAACAGGGCAGTAACCAGTCTTTCACGTGCAGCTGGTGAGAAACATGACTTTAGCCTGTAGAGGAAACCCAGAGTAAGCTTGAGTTTCTTACATAGTGAGCCAATGTGGAATATTTGTCCACATGCAGAGATATGCTTGTAAACTGCTTAAATTTGGGAACACGGGTCCATCTGCCTCATCAGTCCCTTCCTATGCCAGCACCCAATGCCCTTGCGCAGTTTCAGATGAATTGGCCACACATTGTGGAGGAAATAGATTCAGACGGACGGAGATTCCGTCCTTATATGGTGGGGTTATCGTAGGATACGCGCGGTCGGAGTTTAATGCCTCGAAGAGTCTCTGAGGCTGTAGCAGATCTGGAGATTGAAACGTGTAGAAATTTTTTACTGCTGCTAGTTTTGAACTGGTCATGTGACCGCACCGAATATGCAGATAACCAGCCTGTTGAGTGCGTAACTAACATCTGTGCCGGAAAATGCCCACTCAGCAAACATATTTGTGGCTCATTGCTCCGGTGTTTGATTGGCTATGTATCTCGACAGTTTTTTGAACATCTGCGCTGGCGGTTTGTCTTCTCGGAATACAGTATATCCGGCGCAATGTGAAATTGGATATTTTTGGTTTAAAATCAGCCGCTGATTGGACTCAGTATATTCACCTACTTTGCATTTCAAGGGATATGATGCTCCCTGCACAGGAGTAGACCTACACGCTTCGTATCATGTTCAAGATATGCGCATCGTTTGATCATGCGGTGTGCAGGTGTGCAGACATTCACGTTTTTCCTAATCCCATTTTTTATTCATAGATGCCTATAAAGCTGCCCATTGATCCACTGAATTTTTTTTTTTTCTTTTCCCGGGCATCGTGAGTCCCGCTTTGCAAATTTATTCATTGTGCACTGAAGATTACGCAGTACTGAAGTCTTCATGTCGTTTGTAAATACTGTCATGGTTGCTGGCTGTCTTTCTTTCTATAAATCATGCGCGTGTGTATGTGCGTGCGGGCTACTCTTACGGGTGGGATTAGTAAATTGGCAAACTCTTCAGCAAACATATTCTTCAGCGGAGAATTGCTTTAAATGAGCAATACAATGAGCAATACAATGGCAAAGCAGATCTGGAATAATAAACTCTGGGATTTACGTGACATGCCGTGGCATCCTCTCTATCTTACCTTTACCATTGCTTTGGCTCAGTGACCACTTCCGCAGTCCAGGACGGCTGTCCTCGCTCTGTTCTCCGCACTGTGACACTGGTCACGTCGAACTGATTAGCAGCTTTAAAGATAGCAGTAGCCTTTTGTGCTCTTTCATTATTACAGCGACCGGGTTTCGCTAATCCGCGCTCGAACATGTCACCATCCGGGAGTCGAGTAATTAAACACATCGCTGCTCCGAGCCAAAACAATGACTGCCGCTCGCTGCCAAATTTATTCCAGAACGAGAAGCGTGTACGCCGGACATTCATTTAGTTTCAAATCATTGGAACTAGTAATGCCGCGTTTTGCCACTCTTAGCATGCACGAAGAAACACACACTCCAAGCACCTATTCTTACTCCTGCCACGTTTGTTATTTATTTTATATTTCCCCAAAAATGGAGCGAAATAAGTATACAAACTCTAATGAGGTTTAGAAACTGTCTTGTTGTGTATATTTGTACAACATAATTGTTCTTACATTCTAAGTTAAAGTCATTTGTGATAATGGGTAAAAAAATAATAATAATAATAATAATAATAACCTTGGCTAAAGTGTTTATGTTCGATTCACGGTAATTCTCCAGATAGAATGATTCTGCAGATGACCTATCTTAAATTTCTGTCTCTGCAATGAATTTTATCCCCTCTAACCTTCAAGCGCTGCACTATCCTGCACATTTATTCATTTTAATGAAATATTCAGCGATTATGCATGCCAGCTTTTTACACCCCAGCCTTTTACAGTTGTGACTTTTAGCACTGCTAAATTCTGTGTTTATATTCACTCATTATGTACCGCGCAGACGGAGCAGTGCGCAGGATGGGCGTTTGTTTTTCTGACATTGTGACTGGGTGCTCGCATGCAGTTGACACAGCTCACCCACGGGTCACATTGCACTCAAATAACGGAGGCTGAAAAGATTTGCGAGACTCGTTTATTTTTTGCCATTTTCTGTTTTTTTTTTTACATTCTCTGATAGATATGCCAAGGCTTTTTGGCTCGCAGTATTTTGGTTACTGAAACATTTTCATCTCCGCAGTAACCCAATCTGCTCTCGTTCGGGCTTTAACGAAGTAGAGATGTGCTGTTACTTTTGAATAACTTGAGCTGTGAAAACAGGCCATTCAGCCCAACAAGTCTCCACATTTCCCAAACACTAGCATGTAGGGCGGGGCTATTCAACATTATCCTGCAAGGGCCGGTGTGAGCGCAGGCTTTCATTCCAACCAAACACTTTCACACCTGATACTACTAATCAAGCTCATTAGCAAAGACTCTTGGGGTTGATTCAGGTGTGTAAGTGCTTGGTTGGAATGAAAGCATGCACCCACAATGGCCCTTTCTGGACAGGGTTGAATAGCCCTGATGTAGGGCATAGGCCTATGTCCGATCACTTAAAACATAAAGTTGGACCTGAGGTTGGGGGTCATCTAGATGCCATTTAACTTGTGTTTGGGTGTCTCTTTGGGGTGCTGGCGCCTATCCCAGGATTCAGTGGGCTAGAGGCATTGACAATATGCCCATCCAACACTAGGCACACACTCCATTCTCTCACACCTGTGGGCGATATAGTTGGCAGCTCATGTGTTTGAACCGTGGGAGGAAACTGGAGTACCTGGAAGAGCTCATCCAAACTCCACTCACAACCCTCTGGCCGGATTCAAACCCGTCACCTTCTTGGTGTGTGATGACAGTGCGACCCACTGTACCACCATGACACCATCAGTCCATAGTGTAAATCTATTTGATAAAATGGAAAAATGCCCACCAATGGAAATATGAAGAGAACATATGCAAGAGCATTACTTGAACTTGTCCAGTGTTCTTTAACTTCCTGAATTTGAAGGAGAACAGAGACCACCTGGGAGAAGTGTGTTTGTTAAAGGCCCCATATTATGAAATATATTTTTTCCCCTCGTTCAGTGGTTTCCAATGTATCTAACAGCTCAGAAGAGGTTGATTTTGAAGACCACCCGGTTTAGCCGAAAAACCCCCCATTACCTCTCCTGGGTTTGAAATGCGCAGATTAAAATTCCTGCAGTTTTCTGCATCACAAACAGACCTCCTCCTCATAGTTCACACCTACCTGCAAACTCCAAGCGCTTGTTTCTGTCATCTGGTCAGAAAACGTATTCTTCTGGCTACCCTTCCAAAGAGCCTGTGGGTGTAGAGATGGTGCCTGGTGGTGCCTTTTGAAACCTGGTGACCCCAAGATACCACCAAGGCCTGTAATTCCCTCACAGTCATTCTCTGGGTTTTTGATGCTTCTCTCACCCTCCTCCTCAGTATCCTGGGGGGCAAAATGCAGTCGCATTCTCTACCCTTGAGGTTTTCAACAGTTCCATATCTTTGTAATGTTTTAATAATTGTCCTAACAGTGCTCAGTGGCATATTCAACCATTTGTGAATCTTCTTCTAGCCATTACTAGATTTATGAAGGTCTATGACCATCTGCCTCTTTTGAATTGACAGTTGTTTTGCTTTCTTCATCGTGTTTTATGACAAAGGGATATTGCTTGTGTGTTACATCATTTTTATACCCTGGCGAAACAGTTTTAAGGAACTATATTGAGCCATAACATCAGTTCCTAAGATAAAACTTGAATAAGTGGAATTTAATACCTGGTTTGATTTTGGTAGATGTTATTTACAGTAATCTTTAAGGGTTCCATTAATTGTTAAACGTTGATCTAGAGGAAATTGATTTTTAATTAAATCAGTGAATAATTATGGTTGGTTCCATCGGAACAGTAATATCGTACAGTAGTTTTCACGTTGTTATTTAGAGTTTCCCTATAAACATATTTTTTATTATTTTTTTTTAAGTATTGTCTGTGCAAAGCCAGTCAGGGGTACCAGTTATTTTGGAGCCCAGTGTATAATTTCTTTTTTTTTAAAAAAGCCAATTTTCTCTGTTTTATTTAGATATCTTCTCACTTACCTTTCACAAAGACATTATTTTGAAGGTGCACGTATATTTTTTAAAATCAGCTAATTTATTCCATGCCATTTATATACTTGTTCTGCATTTACAATGCTGAAATGATTCAGTATTATACATTATGTATTATGCATGAATTTTTATGAGGAAAATATTTTGGACCTTTGACATGGGGCACATGAGACCTGCCTTTCTGTTTTAATGCAGAAATTTAAGTCTGAAAATTGTCAGAGAGTTTTTGTAAAATGAACTTTGGACAAGTCAGTTTGAATAATTCAGGAGCTAACTGAGCAGCTTTCCGCAATCAAGGCCATGCGGCTTTATCACTGTGACTGACAGAAAATGTCAGAGGAATATCTTGCATAGCCATTACTCTTGACAAACTTAGTGATGTTTGGATTGGTTGGTTATACTATATTGTATATTGCTATTTGGCCCCCTGTCAATGATAAACAAAGGAGTTTATAGTCATTAGCAAAGCTCAGCAATTATATTCATTGTATAGTACAGTGATTATAATGGTGTTCCGAATAAGGTTTTGTGTGCTGAATTTATTTCAGTACAAGGCCATGGTCGTCCCCCAAGAAATGAATATGAATGAACTGTTAGGGACCTTGTGAATCCTCTTCTATATTCAATAACAACAAACGTATGTTAAATACAGCATAATTCTGTAGAATATAATCCAATTACAGTTTCTTTTTCTGTCATTAATTCACAGTAAAACTCGAACACACCCATCCGCGCACACTTACACATTTCGACAAACATGCACGCACAGGCTCGCACAGTCTCTCTCTCACACTCACACAGGCATGCACACGCTGTCATACACACACACACACACACAGAGTCGTGTCCACCCACAGCACGCACACTCTCTCATACACACTGACACACACTCTCTCGCGCACACACACGCGCGCACTCAAGATGTTTTACATAACGTAAACCTGTGAAAGCATGTGACGTCTTTGGTTGGAAACTGCTGTAGAGGGAAACCCACAGGGCATATTTACATCAGGCATTCCGCATTCAGACAGCTACACTATATACCCTTGGTGTAACTCGGAAGGCCAAGAAACAACCCATTAGAAAAGTCACAGACAGCTGCACTGAAATGAATAGTGACATAGCGCACTGAAAATGTCAAGCCGTCCAGCACGCCACTCCCAAATTTATCCTTCTCTCAGATGATCTTGCTAATCTGATTGTCTCGGAATTCCTTTTCTGTTATTAGCTATTGATATCGGCTTATTGTCTGCGAGTTGCTGGCCCGTGACTGCCTCGTTAGCTTGGATTCCGCCTGGTTAATTAGCTTGTGAAAATGAAAGGGGGCCGATCCCACGAGGGAGTAATTAAAGTGCTCTGGGCTGCTCCCAAAATATCGCCCAGGGTTATTTCCTCCAGGAACACTGCTCTCTGCACAATCTGACGCCTGAAGGAAATGGTGTAGCTTAAAGTAAAGGATCTACAGCCTTCTGCTGCCTTCGTCTGTAGTGGCCTCGTATTGCGTAGTTGATTTTTCCATCCGCTCTATCGCCGCAGCATACGGTGGGCAGGAGGCATTCTGTTTTCTTCCATCATTCCCTGTGTCCATCACTCAACTTGTGTGAAAAGTGTCTACTGAAGGAGCGGATGGATAATCACCCTGTCAGATATGGTAATTCTCCGTAGGGGCTAGCAGAACCGATTAGGTTTCGGAGGTCATCGGATCAAGGTCAAGGTCACAAAAGGTCAGCAGTATGCAGGGCACGAAGATCACTTTTTGGGGATATTTGGGGGATGGTGGGATAGCAATCAATACTTTGTGTTCAGTTGCACCTCTTTCCTTCCCACCCCGATATATAATACTAATCTGACTTTCAGGCTGCAGCTTTAACATGGCCATTTTTACCTTGTTGGGTTATGGGGCATTTAGCTGAAGAGAAAATCGACTACAAGCCAGAGGTCACTTTATCTGCCATTACAAGGTCAATTATGTCCTTCACATTGTCCTGAGGCAGGGGCTACCGATCGCAGGTCCATCATTTTCGTCTTCCTAACGTTGACTTCAACAGTCTGAGATCAAGCGAGCGCCAACGACGGTCAGGAAGCGGTCGTTCGTTTGCGTCGAGCCACAATGGCGCCGCAAATCTGAGCCGATCGGCGGCAATTACAGGGCCAAACGGAGGAAATGGGGCGGAACCTAATTTCACCGCCATGTCAGTTTGCCTCAATCAATGAGCCCTCTGCCCAATGCATCCAGGAAGCAGGTCATAGTATTTCCCCTGACGCTACCCAAACCCCTCTCCTCCCCTTTCGAGCAAACATCTGCTCCTCTCGTATAACGAAGAGATTCCCTCAGGGTCCACAGCCTGACTGCAGAGAGGAGAAGATATTGATCGTTGGGGGGAAGTGCCAAATCTGTTTTTTTTTTAAGCATTTCATCCTGTTTTTCTTGTTTGCCTGATTATTTTTTTATTCTGTCATTTGAAGAAGTTATCTAAAATCTATCTAATATAATGCATGTAGATTTTACCATATCTAATGTCTACCATATTTCAGTATTTAGAGGACCTCTAATATCTAATACGTGATAATATTCTTCCTCTATTATTAATAGATATCTAATATCTAATATGCATGTATGTTATTCGAGAGCAGTGTAATAAAAATCCTCAGGATCTACAGGGTTAAGGGCACAAAGGGTACTTTCTGACCAGATCTAATTTCAGCTCCATATCGGATAAGTTCACTCTGTGATGTTATGGCAGCTCGTTGTCTCTGGATTTTTGAGGACGACCATGACTCATCTCGCAGTCCACTGATACGGCACGTTCCAGCAAACTCGAAGGTATTTTATGGTAGAGCATTCAAAATATGTGTGGGGTGGCAAAATGTCGAATTTCAAATAAAGACAAATAAACAACGACGTACTGGTAGTTTCAAGGTAAACACAGCTGTAATGCATACACCAGTGAGTGAATGGTTGTTTACCTTATGTGATTTTGGGTCGTGATTGCACCCATTAGACGATATGTGTCTCAGAAAACTGACAAGAAGACTTGACTGATAGAAAAGACTGCATTTGCTGTGAATATCAACCTGGCCTGCAATATTTAGCAGACTGAAGCTATTTCCTTTGGATGCTTTAACCTTTCTGAGCCCTGTTTTTATTGTTATAATTTTTGGTATGGCTATGATTGGATGAAGTAGAGATGTGACTTGTGTTGGTGAAACAGGCTTTGATTGATGTGTGATGAAATGATTCACCGCAAACAGAATTCTGCTGAACTGGAAATGATAAATTTTGACTTGTAAATTGCACGGTGACTGACATGAGCTGCAGTGCACTGACTGTGTTATACTTGGTCTGTTTGAAGAGAATGCAGTATCTAGTGTCTGGTGATGCCCATTGTGTCCGTGTGGAGTGAAAAATATCAATTTCCAGAGGCATTCAAATGCAGTTTGTCCTCAGTTTTCTGGGGACTCTATGACTGGGATTTTGCCATAGTGTTTTTCAGATGCAGTTTTTATTAAATTTTAATGGGTTACCCCAGTAATCCAGTTGACATCCATCTAACACACACAGATAAATCTCATATCTTTTTCTCTGTCCCACACTCACACACACCCACACACACACACACTCACACACACACACACACACCCGCAAATGCAGACTGCAGTTTGGATATCTGACCATAATGTGTTCTACTATTTTTTTTTTTTAAACTGACTTAATTTCCCCAGATGTGTCTCAGTTTTTCTGGTGAGTGACTATAATTTCAGCCCCAGAATATTTATTCTGATCTTCCATCACTATAATATGCAAATGAATGTGGGAAAAACAGATGTCTTACACAAAAATTAACAAAACATTCTGAGCAGTGATATCATTTGAAAACATAACTTGGCGTGAAGATGAAATGTACATATATATTTTCCCCTTGCACAACAGCATATATATATAGTGTAGAAAGGCCCACAATTTGCGGTAGCGCGTACTTTTACTCAGCAAAGGTAGCTGTCATCATCTTCCAACCCCAGTCATTTTTCAAAGCTTAGTTTTCTTTTGAATAAAGACTAATCATTTCCGGCGGAATAAAGATGACAAGAACCCTCTTGCTAATAAAAGCTAATTACAGGATTCACCAAGGCAAATAAGTCTTATATGGATAATTAGTCTGGTTTTATCCTGTAATGCAGGACAATTAATTTAACAGCGAGGCCATTGAACAACAAATTGTTGATCATATCGAGCTCATGTTTTGGCCTATCGAAGTTATCCCTGTTTTGACAGCAAATGGGGCTTATTTATAATGGGAAAACCATTAATGCTCTGAAAGTAAATCAACAGCTTCTGTACAACTATTCTGTCTTTCCATCAGAGGCAGTACGGTAACCCATATGCATTAAGCATTTAAGTGCAGCTACTCTGGCTGAGGATCACATCTGCCTTTCTGAGCATAAGTCACAAGGTTAAAGCCTCGGTCACAGCTGGCCGTACTTCCACTCCACAGCGTATCTACAGCAAAAAATGCCAAGGAACTCACAGGCCACGCAGGTTCTTCTTGCAAAATTTTGAGCCTGCAGACTGCCCGTAAGCACGTACGATGGATTTTGATCATGCACAAAAAACTCCACGATTTCCAGAGAAAGGCCAAGGATGCAAGTTTCACTTGCTCCCGACGCAAGGAGCACGCAGGTCAGACTTGCGTTTTTTTACTGGTTGTGGAAATAAAACCGTTTGTCCAAGACGCAAGTCGACCGCAAGTTTCCCGCGGGTGTGAAATAAGACGGGCGCACACGCAACGTACGAAATAAATAGAACTTCCGAGCACGGCTGGGGTATAGGAAGGCGTGCGCAGCTGTTGCAAGACTGCCGCACGTCCTCCTTGCTGCCTCTACGAAGCACGCAGGTGCCAAATCGCAAGAGTGTTGCTGCAAACTTCTTTCGTCACCGTCAAGGGCAGCACGGCACGATTACTCCCGCCTTACGAGTTGACTGCTATTCTTTTTTTAAACCTCCACGTCCTCTACGACTCTCACCTACGGCAAAAAACGCAGAGAACGCACGATTAAAAATCCGTGCGTCCGGTTGTGACCGAGGCTTAACTTGCGTACCACGAGTAACTGATTCTAAATCGGCTCTCCTATTTTGACTGGTTTTATGAATATGGCTCAGTGCTTCATAACTTGGGAGTTTGCAGCTGTTGGCATCTCGTGTAGTGGACATCTAACCGCCATTTTGAGCCGTAATTCGTAGCATCGCAGAATATTTTTTCAAGTGACGGTGGTGAGTTGTTTTTCTTTTGATGAATGATAATTTTAAAGCAAAGTTGAAATATCCTTCTTCCTTTATCTATTGCTTTTTTCTTTGCTAGTGAGTAGACATAATTTGATCATAATTATCAACCTAAAACTAAAAATTACCTGCTAACAAAAACAATCAGCAGAAAGACTTTCACACATCGACTGCTTGGAGCACAAAAAGTGCATTTTTGAAGTTTTGAGAAAAAGCAATTTAAAACTTTGAAACAATGTGAAAAATATGATTCGCAGCCAACTTTCTAGTTTCTTGGCAGGTAACTGTGTTTAATAATAATGTCTCAGGTCAGTGTAACTTTGCATCAATGATTTGACAAAAAACACTTTTTTTTTCAGCAAAAAATGCACTTAACACTTTTTTGCTCCAAGCAGTCGATATATAGTGTTGAAAACTTGAGTGTCATACTCGCACGCAAACCTACTGTATGTGACACATTGCATTGATGCTTACCATACATTGTACCAAGGCGAACACACACAGACTGACGCGCACTCTCACCCCCAGTGTTAGTGCACAGCTCAGGCCTTTGTGGTCCGTCCTGTGCGTGTATTCCTGGCGTAAGGGTATTAGTATTCTCCAGATCATCAGCACATTCGTCTCAATCTTGCAGAATGGAACTGTGAGCTCATGAGGTGTTTCATTGTGTCGCAGTGATTTTCTGCATTTGCTCTGATCCTCTGTTTTTAAAGTTTAGGCCTGTGATTGTGTTAACATCCTCCTCCACTGACACACACACACACACACACACACACACATACACACACACACACACAGTTGGGATGCTGGCAGTTGGCATAAAAGGAAGTCCACAGGGTGGATGAATTCTGTCATTCGACACCCAGCGCATGTGTGCAAAATCTGCCCGGCAACAATAATGA
Organism: Gymnothorax javanicus; assembly: GCA_029692085.1. Lineage (NCBI taxonomy): Eukaryota > Metazoa > Chordata > Actinopteri > Anguilliformes > Muraenidae > Gymnothorax > Gymnothorax javanicus. Next base: position 9,427,286 of record CM056199.1, on the reverse strand, counting down.
AAGCTGCCTAAGAAAAAAATTGAATAAAACATGAATAATAGCACACAGATCCTACACTGCTGTCAGGTGACCTCTGACTGCATTCTTAGCCTGAGAATCTTAACCTTTAATGCATTTCAGAATTTTTACATCATGTTGATTAGGATACTGCTGTGTAATAATATGACTTTCAAATTGTATCTGTTATTTTGGTGTAACCTCCCCCCCTTTTAAATTTTGGGATATTCCTGGACACCCATTGTTTTAAGAGACATGAGCCAAACAAACCAAGGAAATATGTTTATTCCTCCATTCAACAACACATCTTTACAAAATTTTAACTGATAGAAAAAGGAAGGTTGACTTCATTTACTGATTCTAATTTAGCTTTTCCACCCTGTTCTGTCTGTAAAATGCAATTATATATTCACAAGGAGGCTGTTTGGTGCTTTTCTAAGTACGCTTGTTAGCATTGCTTTATATTCGTGGCCTGTTGCCGGTCAGTCATTCCCACAATATTATCTATGTAAACAAGGAGATTTCTGAGCATTTACAATAACATTTCTCTTGCCAGGATTGAAGAGGGGATATAAATACCGGTGTGGCAAAGTGGCATCATTGCAGGTCTCATTGCTAATTGTCAGCACCTCTTCATCTCTCTCATGCTTTCTCACGAATGCTTTTTACGACTGACACTCTTCTTAAAAGTGGCTATGGTCAGAATTAGAGTTTAAGTGGCCGGGTATCTTTGATGACTACTTACTTTTGGAAACTTGACCCCTCCTCGAATGCGCATCTAGTTCCTTCCCCCTCTAGGATTTGCCCAATCACTACTACACTGGAGGAATTTTAAGCTTCATACTGGAGTGTGAATCATTCGACATTGATGAGCCAAAACACTGTTATCGCCCTGCTAAATATGATGCTGGCCCTACACCTGCCACAAAAACAGCTCTGTCAAACTGACTTCCACACGGAAGCCAGAGTTTCCCAGCAGAGCATTTCCCACGGCATCACACTCCTTCCTCCCACTCATCGTCTTCCCACAATGCATCATGATGCCATCTCTTCCTCAGGTAGAAGGTGTGCATGGACCTGGCTAATGTACTGTACATGATGTAAAAGAAAACCGGACTTATGGGACCCAACACACTTCTTCCATCGCTCTAAGGTCCAGTTTTAACGCTCTATTGCCCGTTATAGTCGTTTTCAATGATCGACAGAGGTTAGCATGAGCACTCAGACCTGTCTGCAGCTATCCAGCACTATAAACAACTCTGTGCAATGCGCTGTATGTTGTGACATATCCCTCCCGCAACCTCTGGTAAAATTTTCTGCGACTGGTGCCACAGTTGCCCTTCTGTTGTTTTGGACCAGGCGGGATGGGCTTTGATCGCGCGTTGATCAACTGTGAACACCTAATATCCTGTAGCATATTTGTGAGCCCTTCCTCCTTGGACGACTGTCGATAGGTACTCAAGCATTACCATTTTGGATTTGCTCCTGCCCAGGTTCCAAACTATAATGATTTGGCTCGAGTCAAAGTCGCTCATCTCTCCGGTATTTTAACACATTGACGATGCCAATAGACTGTCCTGTCTAAGATCTGTTTACATACTTTGACATTAGCCTTCCTTTCATGATAATCAGTGTTATCGGCTTTATCTGTCATAATGTTCGGCTCTTTGGTGTGTGGGCCTCTGTTCTCTGTAGAAAGTTTATTTCTTCATTTCTTTTCTCAGTTCTGTCTTTCTCTTCCTGTCTCTGTTTATTCCACTCACTTGCCTTAAAATTCTTTCTTTTCATCCTAACTGTGATTACTCTTCGCTTCATCTATCAGGAATAAGAAAAGTAAGAATGGGAAATGAATATGCAGATTTATGAAATGTAAATTGATGACATTGAATGTCTTTGCACCTTCAAACGTTAGTTTGAAGCCGTATCAGTGACAATCAGTTACAGGTGTGGGAGATGGGAACAGAAGGGTCCACAGGTCACTGATGTAAATGTTACACACTAGAAAATACTGTATGCGTCAGTAAAGGATGGTCCCGTTGTGCCTCTCATTATATTCTTGGGAATCCGCTTATTTCTGCTCCTCATTCCTTATGTCTGATCTCCTTTTCCAATTTGGAGGTCCTTAATGACGGCCGACCTCGGATTGATGTCTGTCAGGCGTGTGGAAGGGGCAAATAACATGAAAAATAAACAATTAGAAAGAGACCACGTTCTCTCTTAGCCTGGAATCCATACTGGTAAAGTGCTGGTCGCTCCCAACGGTCACTAACTTATCAGTCTGGCCTCAGTGGTATAGCCAGCATTTAGCCCTTACGTCACTAATAAAGTGAATACATGAATATTCATGTTTTCTGCTCTTGGCGAGAACCACCAATCGAATATGAGTTAGCTGGCCAGCAACGGCATGAGTGAATGTTATTTGACATGAGCTTAAAAATTAGATTGTGGTTTGCTTGCGTTAACTCTTGGAGTGGTTGTTAGGTTTTGAACAGGATAATGTTTGGCCATATCTGCATTTTGTTTATTTCAGTGGGATTCCCCGGTATGATAAAGGCGAAATTAAATAATACTCAAATTACATAACGTATTTCACTGTAATTGGCATTAGCCATAGCTCGAAGGGCATGATTGCATCAGCTAGATTAAAGTGATACTCCACCCAAAAACTATAATTTGTATATCAATTACTCACCATTAGATGTTGAACGGACGAAGGTGTTCTTCACCTGGCGAAACTTTATGGCCACGGGAGAGTTTTGAAAAATTATCCAAATTCCTTTTTTGCTGGAAGCAAATGGGGTCACGCAGTAGCAATGGGAAAACTCCACAAAACGTCCGTTGAAAAACTTTCAAACCATCGTCCAACGCATCGTCCAGTATAATCCAAGTCAGCTTTGTCCACTCGTATCCTCAGAACTCTAGAAACGCAGTTATTTTTCGCTAAAAATAATAAAATACCAGTTATGCTTCAAGTAAGCTCGCGCATTCAACGGAAGTCCCACCTCCCAGCTCGTTCATTGCCCAGATACTCTGCTGCCACTCAGATGAATACTCGTGTAAACACGAGCCGGGAGGCGGGACTTCCGTTAAATGCAGAACTGTGGTATTTTTATTAATTTTTAAGTCTGTATAAAGGGGGGAGGGGGGCACCCTTGCGACTGTGAGCCAATCACAGATCTCGCATGGATTTTGTGTGAATATCTGAAAGTCAAACGCTGGTCTACCGACTGAGGCCAGACGTACAAGCAAGTGACCGTTGGGAGCGACCAAAGCTTGATACGGATGGATTCCAGGCTAGTTCTCTCTCCCACTGTGTCTCTCCTTCCATCCCTCTATCAGAGTCTCTCTCTCTCTATTCTTCTTTCTTCCTGTTCCTCTCTCTTTCTCTTCCCTTCTTTCTCAGTTCCAAAATCTGACATTTAAACATAGCTATGGCCACACGCACTTACACCTGTTTACGTACAGTCCTGAGCAATAAATAAATAAATTAGCCTGGCTCAAAAATGGCAAAGTTTTCATTTTCTGGCCAGTGGCTGGTTAAGACCAGCAAAAGCTTCCTATGTTTCCATTTTGAGCCCTTTTTTTTTTTTTTTTTTTTTTTTGGCAGTAGTGTACACATGCAAACAGGGTTATGAAGGGCTCATTTGTCGTTATTGACATGCACTCACGGCATCTGGATTTTCTTTCAAATAGAACTGGCCATCCTCGCTGTTAGCCAGCCATGCTTTAGCTCATGATTTCCTACTCACACAGGATTGGGATGCTGTTCTTAACTGGGATATCGGCCAATCAGCTTTCCTCTCCTCGTATTTTGCATACTCTCCGCGCATAGAGGAGGGTCTTTGTTGCCCTAATCGGGGGTGATGTTTCTGAGACCAACTGGAAATTCCTCAGCTCAGACCAATGAGCTCCCTGCTTTTGCTTGTTGCCTCGCTATAACTGTTCCAGGTATTGCGAGCAGTGACTCGAGAATCAGCAGAGGGGCAGGTTACCTTTAGCGTTAGCGTGTGCACTAATAGTTGCTCCCTCAAGAAAGGTTCTGCATTAGCTCTCTACTATCGACAAAATAAAAGCGCAAAATCTCAGTTCAGCCAGAGGTTCAGCCGCCACAGGGCTGACTTGGCATACTTCCAGTTTTTAGCTGCCGGGTTCTTTTTTTTTTTTGGCTTTAATTCAGTCTCAAACTGAGCAAGCTGCATGTTCCCTTGAAAGTTTTTTTTTTTCACACTTGAATTAAGTAATTTTTCATCGACTGCTCTGAAACATGTCAGCTCCATGTGGAATAAGAGTAGTGTCAGAGTTTTATTAGTGGTTTGAATAAAGTGTGAGTGTAGTTCATTAGCTTGCGCGTTCAGTGCAGACGGAGAATAATGGGGGCGAACAAGTGAGGAGTGTCAGTGCTGTAATGCCGTTTCAAATGTTGCTTGAGGGATACGTAAGGAATGTTTTCAACTTCACTATAATGGTGACAAAAAGCTTTAATAAATGGTTAATTGTGGTTGCATAATACTTAATCGGCACTCTGATGCAACAGTTAACTGTTAATTCACTGATACTTAATGCTTATTACAGTATTAATCATGTAAATTAATGTAACCTTACAGGGAATGTTAACGCTCAACTACTGTATCTGACACTAAGAGCACACACTATTGTTACTGTGTGAGAGTGAGAGAGAGTGAGAGAGAGAGAGAAAGAGAGAGGGGGCATTTGAAAATGTGGGGTGTGGCACTTCCTTCCTGTCCTCCACACTTTTTCACTTATCTGTCTCGTGTGGAACCCTGTTCCGATTTCCAGGCTGCCAGGAATGGAGAAATGAGCCACATTCGCTTCTGCAAACGAACGACATTGTGCTGTCCTGTTATCGCCTGCTTGAGGGAAAATGCTTCTTGTTCTGGGGTGCAGTGAAAAGCTGGGTGCGTTTCACTGTTAAAAGGGAGAGGAAGTAGTTGGGCAAGTAACAGTCGGTAAACGAAACGATGAAAGACATTCACTTTTTCTTGTTTCTATGCCAATGGACTTAACATTTGGACCCTATACAGAAAGTGGCAGAAGTGAAGACCCATTATGTACGAATTACCCGGGCTCTCCAATCCACCAGTGTGTTTTTTTAAAGCCTGCGATTACTATTATTACCTGCTTATACCACTTTAATTGAGGGTGCGTTGAAAATCAAATGAGAGTGGTAATCATCTCGTAATGATGGCTTCAAAATTGGCTTTCTGGTGATGGAGATAGTTTCAATGAAAATGTTATTCATGTATTTGATAATTAAATGCAATGAGGTGCACTTAGGAAGAGTGCAATACCCTGCAGGTATTTTGTTATTATTATTATTATTATTTAGTTTACAAATGTAATTTTCATTAAAAGTGGCATGTTTTCAGTTAAAGTAGTTTATTGGCACCCATTTAGCTGGTTCGGTAGAAGCTGTAGCTTTGCCCTCCCTGTGAAGGGAGTAGCTTTACCCTCCCTTTTCTCCAATGTGTCGGTAAAGGAGAGCAAACTGTAATTATTCCCTGGATTGTCAGGCTTTTTTTTATGACTTCCAAATAAAGTCAACCATCTTTAGTGCCGTGGGCGGCCCTTCATGTCTCCGGAGATGCCATTAACAATGTATGTTTAAAGCATTTCAGTGTCAAATGTGTTACCATCAATCAGTCTCAAACAACGCAGATCCCTGAAGTCAACACTTATTTTTCTTCACAAACACCATCTGTCTCACTCTGTAATCACTGAAAATTAACTCCAAATGAACCCGAGAGAAGGAAAACAACTGGTGAAACCAACAGGGCATGAGCCTGCAAGTTGGACAAACTGTTTTTTTTTTTTTTGTTTTTTTACCTCATTGCACAGAATACAAAATTATGCCAATTTTTCCTTTTGTGCATAAGCCTATTTAAGCTTTATAATTTAGTATTTGTGTCACAGAGACTCTGGAAAATTATTCCAGTGAAGCTAGACATTCAGAAATTCAATTACCGAATTATTTACGAATTAAATTTCGGAATTTATGGACGCTGGCGTCTATATCTGGGTAAAGGGGAAGGCTGCCCAACTCTGGTCCTAGAGATGCACCATCCAGTAGGTATTCATTTTAGTTTCTACCGTAATTTTGCACTTCTAAATTCTAACTAGCTGCTCAACAAGCTTGCTGGCTGCTGAATGAGGTGTACTTTATTGGAAATGGAATGGAAAAAAGAAAGTCTGCTATAGCTGTTGAATGAGCTGTGCTTTGTTAGGGTTGGAATGGAAACTGACAGGATGGTAGATCTCCAGGAACAGGGTTGGGCAGCCCTGCTCTAGCTGTTGGATGAGGTGTGCTTTCTTATGGTTGGAGTGAAAATCTAAAGGATGCATATTTCCCCTTAATTTCTTCTGTAAAAAACCACATGGAATAATTAGCTTTGTAAGAAGTTCCCAGCTCTTTGATCAGAACCAACCAACTGATTCATGTATGACAGAAAAACGTCACTGTCAGGTTTGCTGTGAGGATCATTTTCATGGAGAGCGGTGGCTTGAAGATGCCCATGTGGTTTTTGGTGAGTGATCAAAACTCCAGGGACAAGAATGAGAAATTTGGTCTGATGCACCTCACAGCGTTGTCATGTATTTCCCTGAACAGACTTAGGCTGCACAGCTGATGTTTTCATATAATGATGGAAATAATACGCCAAACAAATAACAGTCATCCCAACTTGATGAAATAGATAATAAATGCAAACACACAGCAGAAATTACAAAGATAAAGTGGATGTGCTGGAATGGCAGTGCGTGCCTTAAGGAGCAACAATTTTCAAGATAAATAAGATGAATACCATCTTCTGAAAAGTCCACTGTAAAATTTCCTTTTGGAAAATATTGATAACAGGTGGTTATCTATATTCCTGTCATAGCATGCCACACAGTCCTTGGTCAAAGTAGTGCATGCTAATTATTAAAACTTTGTTCTGAATTTGATTAAGAGTAATTTGAACACTGGAACAAGTGAAATCATCCCAAATGTGTAAACTCAGCCCATCTTCTCTTTCTCACTGGCACAAATGCTCCAGGCAAGATCAACAGAGTGCAGAGATGTATTTTATTCCAAAATAAATGCCATTTGAACCCAGGACTAGTGCTGTGTGTGTTCAGGGATGGGTTTTCCCGTGGTGCAATTGCTCCCGAGGTAGTAGCGAATCACATCTGCTGTGTCTTGCTGCCACAACCCCCACCATCACCGGTGTTCTCGGCCAGAAGAAGCCATTGTCGTTTGTCTCTACAGAGGCAGCAATGCGTGTAAATCAGGACCTGAAAGACTTGGGGACTTACATAATGTATGCACCGGTGGGAAATGCACATGAATACGTAACAGTGGCATCCACTTCAGAGCCAACCTCTTGCAAGATTCTTAGATGACTTTCAAAACAAAGGACAGTCCTCTTGAGATAAAAAAAGAATCATAGATAGGCCTACCTTACGTTACAGTAGCATCTCTCTTGGGAAAATGATTGTTTCACAGTAATACAGGAACATATAATGAATTTCTAAGGCTGAAATTGCAGTTTGCACACCGTAGGTATGCTGCTCAGCAAGGTCCCTAACCTAAGTCTCTTCTATTGTGAGAACAGATGAATGAATAAATGATAAATGATGTATAATTCAGCAAAATCATAGCAAGCTATGTGTGTGTTGTGTGATACTCCTCATTTCTCATTGTTTTGAGTGTAAGTATATACAGTCTTAGTTCAGCTTTCGCAAGAAGTGCAAGGTCCAAGGACACAGCCCTGAGGGATGCCTTATTTAATTTGTGTGGTCTTAGGAAGGCCAGAAACTGACATTTGAGAAAAAATGCCTCACATATTGTTAGTTTTCGGGGTACAGCACTTTGCTGTGACTACAGTCAACTGCACTTGTTTCCCCAATGAGTTTTTATTCTGGTCTGAAATTACTCACTTTGTAAATTGTGCTTTGAACACGCTTCTCAAGTTACGGTTCCACCACATTGCTTTCGAGTTCATACGATTCTCCTGAGACATCGCTCACCTGTCCTTTTCCCATTGCCCTGCCTCCTCACGGGTGATTGGCCCGAGTAACTGTGCGATTACTGATGACTCCATTACCTGTCTCCACTGGAGCGCATACAACAAAACATCCGCATTACACATCGTCCTGCTACGGCCTGCATTTCCCACGTCTCACCCGCTCCCCCTCCTTCCCTTCCATTGTTATGCTGGAGGTTGCATCCGAGAGTGCTAACTGACTCTCCTCAAACAAGGCCGATTCGTTTGCGGGAAGCTTTGTTAGCATTAGCATGCAACATCACTGCTGTCTCTGGGCCTTGCGGACCTGGCCTGCACGCACTCTGGCCCTGGTATCACCCTTAATTATCACACTTGCTGTTTCAGCGGGTACTAGGGAGTGTTTATACGTAGAGGCTGCATATATCACCAGGAAATGCTCCCAGTTCATTAAGGACAGGAGCAAACAGACACTTTAATTTGCTGTCTGGCAGATATGGAAATATCGAAGGTGCTTCAGGGTTTTTCTTTTTTCTTCTTTGTGTGAGTGGGCCCACTCGTTCTTCAGATTCAGTGCGGAGAGCAATGCGGAATCAATAACGCGTTAGACGAGGGTCAAGGTGACTGATTTAGTGCTTGGCTTTGTTCTTCAGCCTGGCCCGGACGTATTTATTAAAACAAGCGCATTGATATTCCCGGCGTTGATTCACTGGCCATGTCCGGACCTTGCTCGCAGAGATTCCTGCTGTTTGTTGTTGATTGGGGCACCGCGCCAGCCTTCTCGGAATGAATAAATGCACACAAAGCTATTTCGGCGTCGACTGGAGAGCCAGAACACATCGGGAAATCAAACATTCCGATGCATGAGGCAGCTCTCCTGCATCTAATCAGATTCGCTTCACTGGATATCCGTACGCGCCGCCTGATTACCGCGATGCTAACTGGTGAATAAGCAAAAAAAAACTCAACCTGCCGTCAATTTCTCTGGAAGTGGCTCTGACCTCGAGTGTTAGGCGATAAATCAATAGCAGAACACAGCCCGCAATCTCTATTTGTTTATACTTTTACTTGGCGTGCACTTTCTACTGCAGCGTATCCAAAATGGGTTTTACTGGATAAACAAAAAAGCAACAGTCATTACTCCCACAGGGACGCAGCTACGCAATTGCTCCAGATACTTTGTTGTTGTTATTATTATAACGCGCTCCTTTGGGAGCGTTATGCTGGCGTAATTGTTGCGCAATTACTGAAGATGATCTAAAACGGCACAAGTTTGCATGCAGTGATTATTTTTAGTGTGTTGCATTAAAATTCTTAACAAGAAATTGAGCCCCAATTATTTGCAATGTGTAATATACATGCACCTTGATTACTGGGTATAGCGTCATTGATTGACATCATGCCCTTGTATTAATAGTTCCAAACAGTTGTAATTTAATACATTACTCTGTTCGTTGCCTTAAAGTGTTTAGTGTTTTTTTTCTTCATTACCAACAATCAGCTTCCTTGCTTTCATGATTATCACAATGCAGTTAATCGAGTGATGACAAATGCATTTCACTTACAAACCCCTGCTTTCTGAGAAGTATTTCTGTCCCCACCATGCCAAAAATTTGAGTTTAATTCCGGGAGTGATTGAAGCCAGCTGTCTCACAAAGTTGGGAGGTGTCCAGTGCTTGCATTTTATTAGGGAGGAAACATGGAAGAGCTGGAATGGGCCTTATCTGCATGGATTCATCTCTCTCACACGTGTCTGTCTTACACATTATCCATTTCTGTGTCTCTCGTGCAACCTCTCTCTCTCTCTCTCTCTCTCTCTCTTTGAGGCTTATGAGAGCTCCTGCTCCTCTCTGAACAGGTGCCATTTCATTTTGCGAAGCAGATGTCTTATCTGCGCCGTTACTCGTTGCCGGGCAAAAACTGCTCACTAAGGTAATAGAACACTTTCTCATTCCCTACTTTCACGGTCTGTTCCTCTCCAGCCTGGACTGCGTCACACAACATCCTGATGCAGGAGGGCCGTTCACTCACCTGAGTGCAATTTAATTTTATTTTATTTATTTATGTATTTTTATTTCTTTTCTTTGTGAAGTGTTCGGGCAAAAAGCATCACAGATTCACAACATCACCATACCATGGTGCCCCTTTCCTCACGTAGATGCAAATAAGTACTTGTTTTATTTTCAGCATCCTATTTTTTCATTCTCTTTTTCAACATGTTGTTTTCCTTAAACTCGAATGTATTTATTCATTTTTTCATCACATATATGCCTTGATGTGGTAAATTCTAAGAATTCCATTCTTGAATAGGGCAAAAGCTATCTAGATTTCTAAAATAAAATGACTATCTGTAAAACTGACACCTCCAGTATAAAATTACATTAAAAAAAATTGTATTCTTTACTTTGCTATTGAATTTTCCAAAAAGATAAGAAAGCACTCAACAGAGCCTGTTGACATGGAAAATGAGACAAGATTGTTTTTGATAAAAATCCAACTTCAAAACAGAATTGAACCACAATAACGAGGTTCAGATTGCACTGCGAGATGTACAAAGACTTGCGTTTCTCTCCAGAGTATATGTGGAGTTTCTTGGCCTGTTTTTCAATAAAACTTGCACTTAATGTGGACCTCATTTTACCACTATATTAGATATTCACCCACAGCTTTGTGAGATTTACCAAGATTTCAATTACGTGGTGAACATCCTGCGCGAGATTCTGATGGCATTTGCTTGATAGGTTCACAAAAAAGTAAATTCGCCGCTGGAGTCATTTTATCGAATCTCATCATTGGTGACTTATGCCATGCAGTTGGCTGCCTCTTGACAATGTGCATTTCGCATCTGAGCGTGGAGACAAAATCAGCAAAAGTGCTGGTTCTTGTTCTCTTATTTTGTTTCTTCTCTCTATCCTTTTTGTGCTGTTGGAACACGCCCAATGAACAGAGAGCAGATATTTCCGTCAACATGAGACTAAATGTGGTAGGCCGAGGGAGGGCCCGAGCGGGGAATTGAACCCCAGACTCCCGGGTAAGAGTCAAATGCGCTGACCACACCGCCAAAGAGCCAGGCTCATTGGCAAGGTAGCATACTTATTAGCACACATTTCTAGTGACAGGACCCTTCAACTGTCACATAAGTAATGTAAATACAGTAATTGCTTGAAACTTTATATGCCCTGAATTAAGACAAAAATAACAGCTTGTTAAAATCCTACAATTTCATTTGTGTTTGGAACAAACACCAGCATTCGCAGTGGGCTCCCAGGACTGACCTTGGGGACCAACGGAGTCGAATGAGAATTTTCATTTTTGGGTGAAGTGTTCCTTTAAGGAGGGGTGGGGTTGCATGCAACACATATATCCTGTTGGAAATTTTTGCAGCATCACAGAGGTGTTTTCATTCCATTTCTAATGAGGAGAAAATTGCCCCCAAATTAGATCCTTTAATGATGCCAAATCTTGGGTGTTATTTTCGCTGAGATTATTGATACTGACAGGTTGCAGGAGTGTGATTGACAAAACGGTAATAATAAATCAAAGAAAAACAGCTTCCTTGTTTATTGGCCCCATTATCCCTTGGAAAGCTTTTTTTTCCACATCAATAGCGAGATAGGCAAAACACGACGCCCCATTGAGGGCTTGCGAGTACGTGACCATTTTTTATAAAGAGCTCTGGGATTTTTAAGCTACTAATCAATATCTTCATTCATTACTTCTCCCTGGTTTGCCGCTATGTTTTATGAAATGTCAATGTTACCTAAAAGCTGCTTCCCTGTTGTAAAAATGCATTAGGTTAGTGTCAAAAATGCATTAATAAAACAGGGTGATCGATATATAATTTATTAGCGCGGCATGCGCCTTTGTCGTCAGTGACTAGTGCAGCTCAGTTTAGCATCTTGTTTGCTAGCTTTATACAGCTGGACTTTTTATAACCGCAATCTAAGGCGAGTTCACTTTTTCCCAGCAGAACAGATGCTGCTCATCTCGTGGGATTTAAACCGGCACCCAGTGCTCTGGCTGTCCTCGTAAAACCAGTACATGCTCAGTAATGCATCCGGTACGAAGAGTAGACAGCAAACACTCACTTCTGGTTTTTCCGTTTTCCACTCCACACTGCTTACTGTAAATGCATCCTGTTTTCTTCTTAAGCACTCTTAGTACACATCGGAAAAATGTACCGCAATGTTCTGCAAGGCATCAGAATGTTGATGCATCGATGTTCTCGGCTCTCACTCATTGCATATTGTGCTGCATTTTTTGTCTCGGTTTAGATTGTAAAAAATCAATACGCAGTTGATTTAAAGTGTCAACAACAACAGCTCAATCGAGACAGGAAAAAAGTAGTACCAATCTCTGACTAAAGATTGACTTTTTTTTGTTGTGTTATGCTGTGTAAGCATTCTATAACATGCAACTGATTTTCTAAATCGTAAAAAAAATCTAATTAATTAATTAGATACTGGACTTTATTCAATTACATTTTATTTGTATCATGCTTTATGCAGAAGGACTGTGATGGATGTTTGCAGTTCGGCAGCTGGGCAGTGCCCGGGCTTAATTGCCAAAAATAGCAAATAACTTTAAAAATGATGATAATAATAAAAGTCATCACATGTAATCTCAGTTTGAAAGCAACAATAGCGGCCTGTATTCTAGTGGCTGGAAAATTGTAATACTGATTGGATATCATGGACACTGATAACAGCTCCCTACTTAGCATTAGCCTCTAGGATTCCAGGGTTTTTACATTCTTATCTATGGCGGTTGGTTCTGGTTTAAATCGTCAACGTTGTGAAGATGAATGTGAGTATTTTATGTTGCACATTGGTGAATTGAGCCATACGTATTCAGCTGAAATATAGGGTGGTAGTGTTCATGGTCTTGGTGAGGTATGCAGTGCAGATTCGCTGGGTAGCAGCAATGCAGGCATCCCAAATAATCAAGCATCATTTTGAGTTTATTTATACATGGTCAATATGGGCTGACTTTCATATCGAGGGTTTGGAGCACGATGGTTATGTTGAAATTTTGTAGTTTTGAGATTTTTACTCCCTGCCACAGCTTTCTATCAGCTAATCCTTGGAGCACAATAACTATATATCCATCTGCATTCATTTTTAATCAGAATTCACATTTTCATTTTGTGATATGTCCAACAAAATCTGCTTAAATGAATTAAACATTGACATTTTGATGAGTAAACGTGAATTTTAATACAGAATAGTCTGTCTTCCATCGCAAACAAACTTACCCTGAACCAATCACCATCGTGTTATGTCACATCATGTGCTAGAATTGTTGGAGCACTGAGGTGACATTGGTGATTTTGACCATGATGTTGCGGTTACACTCCTATGAACACTTAGGTGTTCAATATACTCTGAACCATGCAGCAAAAGAGTGACTGGTAAAAAAATGATATAAAATACCTGACTTAATAGAACACTTGGAAACCTAAAAATCAATTTTTCTCAAAAGCTCTAAAATGGACATTTAACCATTGCGCTCCAAACCCTCAATATTTCTGTTGCATGGAGCAAAACTAGTGACAATTCTGCACCTGACACGGGTCCTCAAATATTCCAGCAGCTCCATGAGCAACACAACACTTCTGTAGAGATTTGAAAATATAGCATTTTAGCACATTGTTTAAGTCATACATGTGTATTGTTGCTTAATTTAATCCCTTAAACTCTAACTTTCATCTTGTGTTTTTTGTGAAGTGGTTTCAAAGTTACGTTGTAGAAAAAGCATTTTTATTTTTTTCATACTGTAGGGAAATGTCACATACATATTCTGTATCTGCTGGTGGCAGAACTTCACTTAAGCTTCATCACACTTACATTGAGATAAATATTCAGACCCAGGAAGCCATGTTTTCATGACCAGAGTATGACGTCTAATGGAAAATATCTAGATCTTGTCCGTCATTTTATACTCATTTCCCTGTATTTCAGCAGAACATAATTGGGATCCTTGGAAACCTTGATTACCACCAGAATTTATCGTAGGCCAGAAGTTCCACAGTTATAAATACAGCAGCTGCATTTGAAAGACCCATATGGGTTGGTAGGTTTTTTCAGGGTTAAAAAGAGAACCTTGTCACGTACCAGTACATGTTTTTTGTTTTATGGTAATATTTCTTCTTATTATTTTTTGGCCAAAAGTGCTGCATTTTCATGGTCTACTCTTGTATGGTGCTTTATTGTACAGAATACTGTAAATATTAAAAGGCCTTCTGCATTTTGATCATGTTTCTGGCGAGTTCACTCATTTGACTTGGTGTGTTATAAGATTTTTCTTCCGCCAAGTCTGCAGCGACCTTGCTCTGAAAATGCTTAAATTGGAGGCCTGGTATTCCCATCTCCCTCCTCTTACATTCTGTGTTTACTATTCTCCAATGATTCTAGTTTTAATTTAAACCTGTACCATAAAGGCACGTCTACCCTGACACCCAATTTTTACAAAATGTACAGCAGGGGGAAGATTAAAAACAGAAAATCCAGAAATTGTTTTGTCAATATTTCTACATTTTGGATCACCTCAGAAAAAGTCATCAAATTTCACGCTAAAACAGTGTCTTTCTGGTGTGCAGTTGCTGCTCTCGAAATGTCATGTCAAGTTTGACTCAAACAGTTTGTGTTGGCAACCAGCCTCCAGGATTGGGAAAGAGAAAGTAGGTGTTTACATTATTGGGGGGCTGCTAATTTTTTTTTTTTTTCCATTAAAGAAATATTTGTTTCTTTCTAAGAGCAAAAAAAAAAAAAGAATGAATCCATAAAAATAAAAAATAAAGTGGAATCTTCAGCAACAAACTGCCACTTTTTTGTTGCTGAAGTGCATTGATGTGCCTTTTTCTGTAAAACAAATAATTGAATAATGGAAAATAAAGAAAATCTGAAAAAAAATATGAGCCTCTTTTACGTTCATGTTATTCAATGACTGGTAATCTAATGAAAGTTTGAGGGGTGCTGAGATATTTTATGCATATTTCGGCTAGGCGCTGCAGCAAGAAAACATTTTTGTTTTCTTAGCTTTTCAGATAAATGCTGCATGTGCATTTCAAAATGACAGTTTTGACAGGGAAATTTTCTATTCGCCAAGCTTCGTACTCAGATCAACAAGTGGGAGCAATTCTAAAGAACAGGTCATGTTCCTTCACGCTCGTGCACACACGTATTTTTTTAGTCACAAACACAATCGGTCATTGATGTGGCAGTAGCGGCACGGTGGTAAGGTGATTGAATGTGAGTTTGTGGACAGTAGCTTTGTGTTTGACATTTTCGTGGCGAAAGAACATTTTCTATCCGCTGTTTCTCTAATGGCCTTTTGAGCAAACAGTGCAGAAACAAACGCCAGGCTGGTATCATTATATTAACGGTACAATAAATATCAGGATGAAGAAATGTGATTGCATGGCTGCTCCAAATGCATCTTTCTACACCCCCTCTGCCCTCAGTAATTTTTTTTGAATAACTTGCCCTTCATATCAGAATATAAAGCATTAGCCTGACAGCCATTTACTTGGCTATATTGATTGAGGTCTCTCCCTCTGTGTATTTCGGAGTCCAAATGAAGTTTGAACTAGAACTAACTAGCTAGTTTGACATTGAAGCAATTAAACAGCTGGCTGGTTTCTAGTATCTTTACAGAAAATTGAGTTTGGCTTGCGGTCTGAAGTAATAAAATGAAGACAGGTGTGAGTTTACAAGTCTAATTAAATTTGTACCTGTCCAAACCAGTCTAAAGTTTAAAAGTCCTATCTAAAAGATGGGTAGACGTGTGCCTGGCTATAAACCCCTGCCAGCTGCCCTTACTTCACTCCCTGTGTTTGCACGCGCTCCATGGATGCACCCCCTACAGCCCTGCTTTGGTTAAACAAATAATTCTCCAGCCTGCTCCTCCATCTGTGCCTCTTCCACAGAGCGGCATTCTTACGCTTTATGTATAGAGCAGACCTGCCGCTCGTCACCACTGCAGTCCGGGCTCTGCCCCTCCCCAGGATGATGGGTGATGACATCATAAAGCACCTCCCTAATCCTAACAGCGACATCACTCATCTGGACTGGAGATGTACTGTTTTTTTGTTTTTTTGTTTTTTTTCCCAGTGTAGCATTTTGTTCGATGCTTTTCCCTGGTAAAAACTCGGAAGGCCAATTTCACACTTTCCCCTATAGTGTTTCCTGACCCGGAAATCAATTACAGTTCACCGTAATTAAGGAGATTGCAAACTATCCACTGAGTTAGAAAAATTAACTAGAGGTTTCTTAAGGTAACCTCAGTTATCATCCTTTATGGAAATATTTTTTTTTTTTTTCCCAGAGTTCTTTAATAATTGACCTTAGTTAGTCTATCCCCTGCCACTCCTGTAGCAGTGTGTGACTGACGCCATTTCAGGATGACGTTTGAAAGAGCGCAGATGTTTTACTTTGCTTATTCATGTTCCTGGCCCCCCGGCAATCCTCTCTTTTTTACTTTTCTTTTTTTGTCTCCCGGATGGGTGGATCTGAGACAAGCAATATTGTAAAAAAAAACGAGAGGCTGAGATTTTTTTTTTTTTGTCTGCTTAATTTTTGTTTGCTTCAGTTTATTTTGCTCATGATGCTCATATGGCTTGCTTGTCAACAAAACAAATAGCTTTAGCAATAGCTAAATTGACAAGCCAGCCATTCACAAGCAAAAGAAACTGAAGCAAAAAATATTAAGAAGACAAAAAAACATCTCAGCCTCTCCATTTCTATAATGTTTCTTGTTCTCTGATCCACTCATCCAGGAGACAAAAACTCAAAAAGAAAAAAGAAAGAATTGCCGGGGGGCCAGGAACATGAATAAACAAAATAAAACATCTGCGCTCTTTCAAACGTCATCCTGAAATGGCATCAGTCACAGATTGCTGCAGGAGCTTGTCAATTTAGCTATTGCTTTTTTGACATTTTGATACTTGTCAAATGGTTGAATTATTTTTTTTTTCCCAAAGAATGATTAGTTTGCTAGGAAAAAAAAGAATTAAAACGGCCTCAGGGATTTGAGATGACAGCCCTAACTCGTATCACTACTTCATTACGTCATTCAAAATCTTAAAATAAAAACCTAAAGACTGTATTGTACTACTCACTGATACTGCACATAGCTTGTGCAGTAATGCAGAAATAAACCAGCAAGATTGACAGAAAACTTTTAATACAAGCAGAAACTGCAGTCATCTCTAGGGATGCATTTACCCAGAGGAACAAATTTTAATCTTCTTCAATCAACCCACATTCAATAAAAGTGTCAAAAGCAATGAGACGCATCATGCAACTTTTGACATATTGGGATCCCTGATTTTCAATTGCAAAGAAGCGTTAACAGAATTCTTCATTTTTCAGCAAACCAAATTTATAGAAACGCAGGAAACACAGGGGCCACGTAATCCTCCCGCCAGAAATGGTCCATCGAGGTAAAGTAAAACAGATTAACAGATTTCTGCATTTCAGGAGCACAAGTACAAAGATAAGTCAAAGCTACAGCAACATACCACTGACATTATACAGTAGTGCCCATTTTCACTGCTGGATTTAAGCAGAGGTAATTCAGGGAAAGTACCTCCGTGAGGAGAAAGACAGTAGTGTGGACCTGACAATGAAATCTACAACCTTTAGGTTACAAACCGGCTCCCTGTTCACTGCACTACACGCGATTACACACAATGCTGGCAACACCAGGTTTACTCTGCAAAGGTTTTAAGTGCTTCAGTCTTTTAATGAGTTAAACCAGTGTTTTCCAAACCTCTCCTGGCGTACCCCTTGTCCTGCATGCTTTAGAGCTCTCCCTGCTCCAGCACAGGTGATTCAAATGATTCGCTTATTATCAAGCAGCTTCTGGGGTTATTTATGACCTGATCATTTGAATCACCTGGGCTGGAGTAGGGAGAGATAAAGCATGCAGGAGAAGAGGTACACCCTTTGGGAAACACTGAGTTAAACACTTTCCCCTTCAGTGTATTTTTTGATTGCCAGCTACTGCCAGCATTTTTGACAATACAAATTGATCTTTCAATACCCATTTTTGTCAGGAGATGTGTATCTCTGCCCCCACCCCCATTTAACAGTAAAAATGTTGATTGCCACAATATTTCGTATTTCATTAATGGTGATAAGAATACATTTTCAGGGGTAGAATACTTTTTCAGGGGTACAATACATTTTCAGGGGGAAAGTACATTCTCAGGGGTAGAATACATTTTCAGGGGAAGAATAAATTTTCAGAGGGTGAATGTATTTTCAGGGGAAGAACACATTTTCAGGGGAAAATACATTTTCAGGGGAAAATACATTTTCAGAGGGTGAATGTATTTTCGGGGGAAGAATACATTTTCAGAGGATGAATATATTTTCAAGGGTAGAACACATTTTCAGAGGATGAATATATTTTCAAGGGTAGAACACATTTTCAGGGGAAGAATTCATTTTCAGGGTAAGAACACATTTTGTGGGGTAGAATACATTTTCAGGGGAAGAGCACATTTTCAGGGGAAGAACACATTTTCAGGGGAAGAACACATTTTGCGGGGTAGAATACATTTTCAGGGGAAGAACACATTTTCAGGGGAAGAACACATTTTCAGGGGCAGAGCACATTTTCAGGGGAAGAGCACATTTTCAGGGGAAGAACACATTTTCAGGGGAAGAGCACATTTTCTGCACTACGCTCTGTGGGATGTCTAAACCTGGAGCTGGGGACTGCATCAATTGCTCTTATAGAGAGGCTATTAAACCGAGTGTACGACACACACACACACACACACACACACACACATACACACATGCATACGCACAGGTCGTTGCATCCAGAGCTTTAACTGAGAGGCTATAACACTGTGTGCTTCACACATGCAGACACACACACACACACACACACATAGATTGTTGCATCAACAACTTTAGCAGAGGCTATAACACTGAGCGCATATTTGCCGCATAAACATGCGTGCATACACATACACACACGCACGCACACACTGTAACAGTGAGCATATATCTCATGCAGGTGCACACACATGCATACGTATATCCATACATATAAGCACACACACATACATACATACATACATACTACATACATACATTCATGTGGTGCTTGTTACTGATTTCCTGTCCACAAGTGGATTTGGAAACACTGATATCCTTACTGCGGCCGCAGCTGCATCAGAGACCGCCGGTGTAGTTGTGTCATCGGACGAAATCTTACCCCTGTGCTCCTGATAGAGATATCGGACGAGTAACATCATCTGCGGTCTGCTGTATGGGGACTGCATTATTCGAGACTGCAGGTCCGGGCGGGGGATGTTTTGAAATGGAAGAGTGGAACAGGAAGTGTCTGTAGATGTAGGGCTAGGGTTTGGTCTTTACATCATCCCAGAATATCAGGCAGGGTGAGCAGATAAAAGCTGAAAAACATTACCACAGCAAAGAGACTCAATATTTAATTAAAGCGAGGCTTTTTACGTCCTCGGTTGTCCCGATTTTACTTCACATTGTGCATAATGAACGAAGAACTGAATCTCCGGCCAGGCCATCCATAATTTTATCTCCTAGCAGCCGCCGCAATTAAACTAGCAAGCGGGCAGAAATTGTTGTGTCAATTTGTCGATCTCTGTTTACCCACATACTTAATTTTAGTTCCTGAGAGTAAGAGTTGCCATGGAAATGCCTCTGCAGTTGCATTCTGGGTATTGTAGGTTTTGAAGCCATTGTAGCCCATTTCACCTCGAGATTTCTCCTCAGCCGTCGACAGTCGACGATTCTGCACCCAAGCCCTTTATGACTAAAGCTGCGATGACAATGCCAAGCCATTACGTAGCGTGCAGCTGTAAGCATTATTCCTGAATAATGGCCTTTTTTAGCATGGCTGGAGTTATACCATGGTCTTTTCTCAAAGTCCTTCCTCAGCAGTAAAGTTAAATGCTTTTGAGAATAAATTCAAATGAGCCGCAATGCGATATGCTGAATGCACAGTGCTAATGCAGACCACTGGTACATTCGCCAGATCTCCAGAATGAATTAACTGGGGGGGAAAAAATGTTTTAAAAATCATGAAAATTGCACATGGCGCTTATTTTTATAGATACGAAGAATTAACAGGACGTTACGCGCACATTCATGCAGGCCGAAGCTTTGATCAGCGTTTTGCTCTAAATTGATTTCCATGGTCGTTTGGCGATCCGTAAAGGAACTGCAGTCATAGGTGGCTGTTAAATACGGACGAAACGCTTCGTTTCCTGTGATGTTTGTCTCGAGTGAGCAGTACGGGGTGGGTTGGCATGAAATCAAGGGCACTTTCCTTACAGTCGCTAAGGGATCCTAATGGGGTGAAGTGCTTCGCGTTGAGGCTGTCGTTTGAGCCTATTTGTGAGGCTTTATCTCGTTGTGCCAGAGTGCTCTCCCTTGTTATTGCCCTGTACTGATGACTTAGGCCAAACCCAGTACGATGAAGCTGGGTTTTTGATCTGCTCATTCTATTTGGAATTAATTAGAGTCCTTACTCATCAGAGGACTGTCCTCAAATATGAGCCCAGTGTTGGCTAAGAAATGAGGAAAATGGCTATTAAAGGATTGTCATCACAGAGGCTGTATTTCTTTCTTATTTTCTGTCAATATACGATGTATCTCTCTCTCTCTCCCTCTAATGCTCTTTATCTCTCTTTCTCTGTCCCCCACTCTCTCTCACATACACACAAATGCACACACACACACACTCATCCTCTCAGTTTTCATCAGTTCTCGTGTGTCAGAGAGTGTGAATCGGGACACAGTCGCTGGGTGGTGGTCAGTGTGTGAGTGTAATTATCAGGCGTATTCCCTGATTTAAAGGTAGTCTGGCCATAAAAAGGCAGTTTTTCTCAGACCTAGTGGTGTGAATATAAAATTGTGGAGGGATTAAGGAGGATGGCTTTTTTTTATGTTTTATTTAAACCTTTTATTTAAATTGGAAAACCCACTGAGATGCCCTCGGTGCCCTTATTCGTAATGGTGCATCAACATAAAAATATAAACAATATACAGCCTCAGTATCCTTGGATGATCCGTAAAAAGTCTGTAAGTATGCCTTTTACCAGCAAGGTGCAGGTGCGCACACACAAACACACACACACACACACACATACACACACACCGTTTCCTTGCTTTTTAGCTGTGAATCCAGGATAACTCTCGGGGGAGTACCCTGGCCGGGCATCTCTACAGCAAACCCGGCTATAAGCGTGGATAGCTATGCATGGAAAGCCCTCTCTAACCAGCCGTTTAAGTAGCCTGCGTTAGCTTGGTGTTTGGGACAGGTTACTCGAGCCTGAAAGAGCAGGAAACCGCAAACAGGGGTAATGCTTAAGAGGCAGTGGAAGATATCAGTAATTACCCGGCTAAAGGGGGTCTCGGGGGGGTGTCGCTGATCGCTCACCACATCCATCAGTTAGACATTTGTGCAATCAAACACTTAAAGAGAGAGTTTGCTCTCCCTGGCGGTGAGGGAATGGAGAACAATGTGTGTGTTGTATGTTTGCACTCGCACGCGCGTGTGTGTGTGTGTGTGTGTGTGTGCACACATACTTGTGCGTGAGAGCCTGTATGCGTGTAAGTGGGTGATATTCGTGCGTGTCCGTGCGCGCGTGTATGTGTGTGTGCGTGTGTGTGTGTTTGTACTTGTACATGTGTGCAGGTGTGTATGTGTGTGTGACTGTGTGGATGTGCACGTCTGTGTGTGTGTTTGTGTGTGCGTGTTTATGTGTGTGTTTGTATCTGTATGCGCGCGACCGCGCATGTGTGTGTGTGTGTGTGTGTGTGTGTTGGTGTGTGCATCCTTGTGTGTGGCATTTCAGCTCTGTATGTGTGTGTGTGTGTGTGCGTGCGTGCGTGCGTGCATGTGTTTGCGCGTGTGTCCGTGTGTGTGGCATTTCAGCTGTGTGTGTGTGTGTGTGTGTGTGTGCACGTCCGTGTGTTTGCATGCATGTGCGTGAGTGTGTGTGTGTGTTGCGCGCATCTGCGTGTGTGAGTGAGGTTTCAGCTCTGTGTGTGTGTGCGCGTCCGTGTGTTTTTGTGCAGGCACGTGCGCGAGTGTGTGTGTGTCTGTGTGTGTGTGTGACTGAGGTTTCAGCTCAGTGTGACGCTCAGTAATTACTCACATGACTGGCTCCTTCGGTATTCCGGCGGCTCGGCCTCCTCATCTATACGTAATCGGCCGAAGCCACGCAGCGCTGCACGTGAGCAGAGAAACACAGTGCTGTTATTTAAATCAAGGGCTCTTTTCTCTTACTTCACCCTTTGTGTTGAAAGCACCTGTCACTTTATATAAATGTAGGGTTTAGGCAGGTGACAACTTCATTTTTTGAGTTAAAAAATGTACATCTTCTCAGGAGCTCCTATAATTTTACCCAGGGCAGGCTGTGATAGCAAGCCTGGCTCTCGTCTCAGAATCTGACGGGAACTGGGGATGGATTTAAGCGCGTCTACAAGCCTATTCTTTTTCCTTTAGCGTGTAAGAACGCTGTGTGCAGCTGAGGGTCGTATCACTTCGACATTAAATCCAGAGAGAGAGGCTTCGCTGACAGTTCGACGTCTGACCTTTCTCTCCGTAACGTACATTTTGACTTATCTTTTTTCATGTGAGCTTTCGACAACATTTGTGAATTGTCTTCTCTCCTCTCTCTCGGTCTCTTGCCATCTTTTTTTGCTTTTTCTCTCTCTATCTCAATTCAAATCAGCTGCCATAGCTTGGCTGTTTCTCACACACTCCATCTGCCTGTCTGTCGATCTCTCTCTCTCTCTCTCTCTCTCTGTCTGTCTTTCTTTCTCTCTCTTTCCCTCTCTCCATTTCTCACTGAAACAGAAAATGAAACCGGAAACAGAACAAACTCCAATTACTTTATTAAAGCTGTGTTCGGCCCACCCCGGTTGTACGTATGTCACTGAATGGACACGGGGACGAATGATAGCAGCTCCGGAACATTCCTGCAGCGGTGCACTGACCGTGTGGCCTGTTCGGAGGGAACGTGGTGTGTGTGATGAGAGGACGGAGTTTGACCCGCCATGGCATCCCTGAAAAAGAGGGCCTTGACCCTGCGTGTGATGACAACTTTTGTACCGCAGGTTGTGACGTCATTTCCTGTTCCTGCGGGGTCATTTTTATGCAGAGACTGGCGCTGGGCATTTTATTGAGCTGTACCTGCCGTGTGGGACCTGAAGTGACGTGTGTTGGACCTACATGATTCAGTCCTGTGAATGAGAAGAGAGACCGATTCACACATCCATTATCCAACCCATTTATACCTGGAGATTTGCTCTATCCATCCATCTTCTACTGACACATTCCTGATCAATCGCTCTTTCCACCCAGTGTACAACCCATTTATACCAGGTTATTCACTCTATCCATACATTATCCAGCCCATTTATACCTGGTGATTTGCTCTATCCATCCATCTCCTACCCACACATACCTGATCATTCGCTCTATTCATCCAGTTTACAACCCGTTTTTATCAGGTTATTCACTCTGTCCATCCATTATCCAACATGCTTATTTTCGTTCAGGGCCACAGAGAGGTACGCTACCAGTCAAAAGTTTTTGCACACCCCAATATTTTCTTTAATTGTTAAATTTTTCAAAAATATTTTCTTCTTGTGTAATAACCTCATATCGGTTGTATAACAGAAAGGTAGGAAAACTGAAGCCTAATGTATAAACCATGTATATTACAAAACCAATTAAGAAAAACCTGGATCAGTCATTTTGTCAATATTTAATCAGATCAGTAACGCTGGTCTAATCCTGTGCTTCTCAAACCTCTCCTGGAGGACCACCTGTCCTGCATGTGTTAGATCTCTCTCCTGCTCCAGCTCAGGTGATCTGAATGATCTACTCATTATCAATCAGCTTCAGGGGGTTGATAGCGAGCTGATCATTTCAATCACCTGAGCTGGATTCCTTGTGGATTTTTCTTGTAAATGTATTATTTGTAATAAACAAGTATTGGGTTCCAGTGATTCCATTGTTGCAAACTTTCATGTAAGATAAAAACTTGACAGGATCTTAGGGTGCGCAAAAACTTTTGACTGGTAGTGTACGCAATGGGCCGCAGGCAGAAATACACCCTGGACATTTCACCAATCCATCGCAAGACACACACCATTCATTCACACATGCACTCACTTACACTGATAGGCAATTTAGAGTGCCCAATTTTCCCAGTATGCCTGTTCTTAGAACTGTGGGAGGAAACCAGAGGACCTGCAGAAAGTCCATGTGAACACGGTTGAGAACATGCAAACCTCACACACAAACTGGAGGCCGGACATGATGGTCTGGCCCTAAAGGGGGGGGTTGTAGCTTCTGCTCGCGACACTCGCACATTAGCTTCAGGACTCACAACCAGAGCTAGCCTGCTCACCTTCTCTCTAACGTGGCTGACGGAGTCCAGGTTTCGAAGGTCTGTCGACACCACATTTTACATGTGGTTGAAGCTATCTTTTAGGCCATGAATTAAAACAAGATGGTTCTCTTGTTGCAGGTAGCAAACAGGCGTTTTGTAAGAAATGGGAAGGCTCTAAGCATCGGGCCGAGCAGAGGTGGGTTTCCGAAAGTCTAGCTTTGTTCACGGTTGTCCCCCATCGTTATCTTTTCCAAGATATTAAAAAAGTATCCAGGAAACTCCATCTCTAACCCCTCCAGCACCAAACAGCCCTCCGCCTTCCCTTTTCAAAACCAAGAAGAGGGACTTCAGACCCGAGACAGATAGCTAAAGCCATGTCGAGGGTGCAGGCACCAGGATCGGGGTACCTGGTGTTTTTTCTGTGTTTTATTACGTCACCTTTCAATCAACCGAAAGGTTTTTGTCACACGGGACGTTTAAAATGGCAGGGTTTCGTTGCGCATTCCGGAGAGGCGAGAGAAGCAGAGCTTAAATTGGAGGTTATGAATGATTCATGATGGCTTCTCTCCAGGGGAGGACGAGGCTGAGACACAATCCTGCGGATGCGAGCCGGAGAGGCGCCGAACGGGGGCAGAAGCGTGTAAACACACAAACACACACTGCAGCTTGACTCCCACTCATAACAGGCCTCTGCAAAAACCTCTCACTAAAGCCGGGCCAGAGCTGTTGGCTCCAGCGAGCGCAGCTCATTACCGCTCATATTTTGTTCATTTTGTTTTTTTCGTCTCCTTTGTCCTCGACTGTTTATTCCGGTCTGACCGATCCCTGACACCCTCCCTCCCCACCTGCCCTCCACTTAAAGCCCAGAAGCCCGTCGTCCGTGAGAGCGATTTTCCGCGATTGAAGCGTGACAGTCATTAGTTTTTATCGCGTACGGGCTCTGTACTGGACGGCTAAATGGCTGTCGAGCCTTGCGGCCGGCTGCGGTCGACAGGTGCGCTAAGCCGGGGGAGCGATTGGGATTGAGTCACCGAGCAGACGGGGGTGACCCGGGGTCAGGCGAGATTGTTTTTAATATCCCGCCTCCCCGCCAAAAGGCAGTCAACCAGACTCTCTCGAATCTGGAGGGCGCCAGAAATGAGTGACAAAACTATTTTAAAAAAACGGACGGAGCAGGAGCACAGCCAATGCCTGAGGCTAGCGGGATAAACGGTCATCTTTAAAATCCGGCCTTACCATAGCAGGACCCGTGGGGGATGATGGGACGATCCACGCGGTCACGCGCCAAATATCTCCAGCGGGAATTAAACGCTACACAAATCCGCCAGGTTGCCAGACTGGGCTCAGAGTTCCACAGGGATCCCCTCGGCACAAATGCCATATCTGCATCTCCTTGGCGGGTTCTGACACAGCACTCGCATATCAAGCGACCGAGCAGCAGGTTTTATTCAGCTTTGCAGTTTCTGGCCCCGTGCTCAGTTTTCTCAGACCTTCCAGTTGTGTGCTAAAAACCAGATGAACAGATCAAAGTAAAGAAGGAAAAAGATGACAGATAAAAGAGGGAACTAAGGGTAAATAGGAGCAATTTGGAAAGATAACGGTCTGGTGAGAGTGAAAAATAACAATACAGCAGTTGTATGGAATGCAGCCCTTGATGAGATTATTATTATCATTAGTACTAGTAGTCATAGTATTAGTAGTAGTAATAAAGCCAGCAGCAGTACTAGTAGTCGTCGTCTTAGTAGAATATTTTCATTCAGTACTGTATTGGCTTGAATACAAGTTAAACAATTTTACATCAGTTCATTTGATATTTTTTGGGGAAAACAGAAAATTGTGCACTGATGTCCCTGAGCTTGTAAGGAAACACAATGCCGGATTCTTATTGGAGGAGAATCGGAGAGGCCCCTCCTGCTGGGTGATTGACGGTTTGGCTTTACACAGTAACTCCTATTCTCTCTTCATACTCCGAATAATAAATTAGCTCTTCGCATTAATGACACTCCGCAAACAAAGAGCCAGCATGCTCCAATAAGAGCCCGTATCGACACAGCACTTTCACATCGAGGCTGTTAGGCACACAAGCCTGTCAGGCTGCGGAAAAGGTAAATGGCAACCAGACAATGGCCTGATTTACTGAGGCATTTAGCTTGTGCGCAACCTTCTAGCATATGCAAAGCCAGTTAAATTACCAATGATTCCTCATCGTCTTTAGTTTGCACCAATCAGTGTTTGCGTTCTTCGATTTGCGCGTGCTAAACGTCTTCGCAAATATGGTCCCAAGGATGATGGAGTCGAAACCGGGCCAGTTTTGGCACCGTCCCCGAAAACGGGTAAACCACTCTGCGAATTTCAATGGGCAGCATCGTTGTCCACGCCCCGCTGACAAAGCCACTGATGGGAGCCTTTTATTCAGAGTCGTATACATTCCTTGGGAATCCATCCATCCATTATCTATTATCCATTATCCACCTGCTAATTCCCTGCCAGGGTTATGGCAGAGTCTATACCAGCATCAAGAGATTTCCTAAATGCACACTGACAACACATAATGATCTACTTGGGGACTGTTAGCTAACCTTCTACTACTATAAAAAATGAATGCAATGGAATAATACATCAGTGGGTAGGGTGACAGTTCTGTGTGCACCCAAGGAAAAAGGATTTGTATTCTTTTTTGGGATTTTTTTTCATACCTTTATAGTGAAGAAATGAATGGATATAAAATGCTTCGGTTGACATTGGCATTTAAATATACTGTGCTGCTGATGTAGTGAGAAAGCATTTTCATTTTGTGTTTTGATCGGGTAGATGGCATAATATGAACATGGCATTTAATTTGAAAGAGCCTGGAGCGGACCCTGGACGCCAGATTATTTTTCATTACCAAGTCAGGGAAAAATTCCACTTACGTACAATTTGATTTGTTTACAGTTCCAGTAAAGTACAATCTGATCGGCTGAAGTGTGGCTCAGAGTGGAAGCAGTACCACACCTTGGTTAGGATAAATAAGCGCGCGTCCAGGACAGGTGGCCAATCGATGGCACAGTTAACCCACCATTCACTCACACGTTCGCTCTTATGGGCAATTTAGAGTTTCAGATTTGTTCCACACGCATGTCTTTGGACTGTGGGAAGAACCCGGGTAAGGAACACTACACAAACACAGGGAGACCATGCAAACTCCACTCAGAAAGACCCCAGGCCGGATCCAAACCCCGTGTCGAATTAGCGCTACCCGCTGTGCCGCCACCATATCTTATGGTGCAGTTATCCACAGATGAATGTTTCACACTACTGGCACTGACAACAGACATTTTAATTCAGCGTGTTGATGGGGTGGATGCGATTATGGCTAATTAAATAGGGTCTTTAGAAGCCCGTTGGCTGGGATGCAGTCATGAGCCTGACATCAGAGGCTAGCATTATCAATCTCTTTGAGTCCCAGCATCAGCATTCAGTGTATATTTAGTGAATTGACAGCACTGAGCTGTATAAATTGCTGCTCTGTCAAATGCGACCTTAAATCTCATCAGATTAGCACACCTCCTTCATAAGTAGCATCGCTCTGCTACTGAGGGACAGCCCATAGTGTAATCAATCTCTTAAAACAAGGGCGATGCACTCTTCAATCCAAGCGTAATGCGGGATAAAGCCAAAATCAATTGTCAGCATTGTTCTTACAACATTTATTGTCACGGGGAATTATGAGATCAACCGAATGCACATGATGGATGGCTTTTAAATGCGACGGGCAGTTTGTTGAGAGCAGGGTAGGACTTTTTTTTCATACATCTTTTATTTATTTATTCATTTTTAGCACAATAGTGGATTTAAACCTGGCCACTCACTGGAATGTGGCAGTCGGTATACTCATTGCATGCTAATTTTTTTCAGACCCGGGCTATAACACTAGTCTTTCACTTGATGCGTGTTTTGAAAAATACAGAATCATCACGATAACGCTGGGGTGCAGCTGGCTGTTTTGAAAAATCGAGAACACTTGGGGTACAGTCGGTGGGGGGTGCAGAATGCGGTTTACCTGAAGGCGCTCTGTACAAAAAAAAAATGTCTGGGAAAGGGGTTATGCAGAGGGAAATAACAACTGAAAAGTTTGAGTTTAAAACAGCAGACCTCGTGAACGTCGCTTTAAAACCCCTTTGCATGCTTTCGTTTCGCGCTGAAACACGAACACTGGCACTGATCGGAACAAACTCTGAGGAATCTTTGGCTGGGGGCATGGAGATGAAATTTATGAACACGGCAAAGGTTTTGAAGGTGTTTTTCTTGATGACAGGTCTTCCTATTGGTCAGATTCTGCTTAAAAAGGTCTTCCATTGGTGTACAACTATCTCAGGCTCTTGGACACACGCCATCAGATGCATCCACACTCTGTCCTATGATCGTTTTGAGAATTAATTTTCGAGATTATGATTTTCCAAAAAGTGAACGTTAGCGCTCTGGAACTCCATCCTGAGTTGTGACTGTTGCATCACCATTACATGGTTCAAATAAAATCGTTCTGATCACACATCAGTAATCTCGCATTATAAATCCAGGACTGCTGTACCTGCAGGTTTCGGTGGTCTCTCTTCAGCCAGTGGCAAATTAATGCCTTGACAACAAGGTGAGTGGACTTTATAGCCAATCAGGGACTAAAATGAATCACCTGTGCCTAAGTGCATCATAAGCCAGCAGACATCCAGACCCAGATGAGATGAGATGAGATGAGATGTACTTTATTGAACCCAGTGGGGTCATTTGTCCCCTGCATTTAACCCATCCAAGTTACTGAAGAGCAGTGGACAGCCACAGTGCAGCAACCAGGTACCAACGTCAGTTCTAAAGCCAGAGCCTTGGTCAGGGACACTGGTAGGAGTGTTCCTATAGAGCATGTCTTTCTAAAGCCAGAGCCTTGGTCAGGGACACTGGTAGGAGTGTTCCTATAGAGCATGACTTTCTAAAGCCAGAGCCTTGGTCAGGGACACTGGTAGGAGTGTTCCTATAGAGCATGACTTTCTACAGCCAGAGCCTTGGTCAGGGACACTGGTAGGAGTGTTCCTATAGAGCATGTCTTTCTAAAGCCAGAGCCTTGGTCATGGACACTGGTAGGAGTGTTCCTATAGATCATGTCTTTCTAAAGCCAGAGCCTTGGTCAGGGACACAGGTAGGAGTGTTCCTATAGAGCATGTCTTTCTAAAGCCAGAGACTTGGTCAGGGACACTGGTAGGAGTGTTCCTATACAGCATGTCTTTCTAAAGCCAGAGACTTGGTCAGGGACACTGGTAGGAGTGTTCCTATACAGCATGTCTTTCTAAAGCCAGAGACTTGGTCAGGGACACTGGTAGGAGTGTTCCTATAGAGCTTGTCTTTCTAAAGCCTGAGCCTTGGTCAGGGACACTGGTAGGAGTGTTCCTATACAGCATGTCTTTCTAAAGCCAGAGACTTGGTCAGGGACACTGGTAGGAGTGTTCCTATAGAGCATGTCTTTCTAAAGCCAGAGCCTTGGTCAGGGACACTGGTAGGAGTGTTCCTATAGAGCATGTCTTTCTAAAGCCAGAGCATTGGTCAGGGACACTGGTAGGAGTGCTCCTATAGAGCATGTCTTTCTAAAGCCAGAGCCTTGGTCAGGGACACTGGTAGGAGTGTTCCTATACAGCATGTCTTTCTAAAGCCAGAGCCTTGGTCAGGGACACTGGTAGGAGTGTTCCTTTAGAGCATGTCTTTCTATAGCCAGAGCCTTGGTCAGGGACACTGGTAGGAGTGTTCCTATAGAGCATGCCTTTCTAAAGCCAGAGCCTTGGTCAGGGACACTGGTAGGAGTGTTCCTATAGAGCATGTCTTTCTAAAGCCACAGCCTTGGTCAGGAGTCAGCTGGGACTCAAACCCAGAACCATTTCTATTGAGAGGTAACAGCTCTAATTCAGCACCACCTTGCTTCAAAGATGGCAGGGAAGTGAGGATATGGTCACCGGCTTGAATCCGAAGTCATAGTTTCACCACCGTAGTCTCTTGATGTTTTAGCTACATCTCACCAGATGAGACCATAAGAGTTTTAGCATTAACGTCTTTTAACGACTTTTCTTACCAGTGAGGCCACAGTTTACCGCAGTTCGGCCGCACTCCCTCTGCTTATTTTTGTGTATGTACCCTTCAGTTTCTCAAAGATAAAACTGCAGAAGACTCAAGTGTTGAAAATAAGTTCATTCGTTCTATGTTTGTTGACATTTATATCGAACTGGTGAACTCACTCTCAGAGCTTGGGGGAAAATCCATGTATTGAAATTTCTCAGTTACATGTTTTTGTGTGTGTGTGTGTGTGTCGTGCGCGTGCGTGTGTGTGTGTTTGTGTGTGTGCGTGCGTGTGAGAGAGAAAATGATACTAATCTGCTCAAAGGCATCCGTGTTTATTCACACAAAAAACTCCCACATCTCAAAACTATGAATCACTTCACATTTTTTTAAAGGAACACAAAATAAATCATATCAGGAGTCAGGGTTACACCTTTCATTTAGTCCAAAATGATTTAACGCCTTTGGACCAAATTGCATTCATAGCTCAGCACCAGCTGGGAGGGCCCTGAACAGCTTGTAATCTCTCAATCATCGACAGGGTGCTAAGCGTACTCAGGGTGCCACCTGTGATTGCGGTATCTGGACTATTGTCACAACCACCAGCCACCATCAGAGAGACACAAAGCTTCATTAAAATTATAACAAATTGGGCTAATTGTTCACATTGAATTAAGGATTCCTCTGGGCGGTCACAGTTTCAGGCGCACGCTGCTATACGGCCGTGAAAACTGAGCTGAGCTACATAGCTGGTCTCGCCTTACCTGGACCAGTTTGAAAAGTGTCAGACTGAACTACCACCTAAGATTCACATTTCATCACACTTCAAAAGCGTTAACACTCAGGAAGTTCAAGAGTGTGAAAAAAGGATGGAAGTTTGAGTGATTATCCATTCACTAAGCTCATTGCAGGTGTATACCATCAAAGTATTGGCAATATGGCAGTATTCTAGAATTAGAGCAGCTCCAGGGTAGCGCTGGTGCATTGGGTAGAGCTATTCTGCCCTACAAAGGCAAAGTGCAGTAACTACAAATTAATTTAAGCAGTAAAAAATGGCTTCAAAGTTTGTTTGCTGTCCCAACAAATGAATAGTTGGCACATCTATGATAGATTATGGTTAACTGACCTGCCATGGTATAATTTCTATCCCAATAAATCCTGACCTCCGTTTACTTTTGGGCCGAAAACTGCGCAACTCATATTTTATCCAATGTGTAGTTACTGCACTTTGGCTTTGTAGGGCAGTATTGTACTGGAACAGCAAGGATGCAATGGGTAGAATCCACTGGATCCCCACTGGTGCAGTGGGTAGAGTTCTTGCACTGGATTACCACTGGTACAGCGCGTACCGTGCACTGCATTACCACTGGTGCAGTGGGTAGAGGTCTTGCACTGGAGCGCCGCCAGAGCAGCTGGCAGCACTGGTGCAGTGGTGAGCACTGCTCTGGGACAAAAGGGCGAGGATCTAACTCTCGCCTGGGGCCTTTCTGTGGAGTTTGCATCTCTTCCTCTTTTTCAGACGTGTTTCCTCCCACAATCAAAAACCATGCATGTTAAACTAATTTAAGGCTCGAAATCATGTACAGGTGTGTGTGTGTGTGTGTGTCCTGCATTGGATTTGTAAACTTTCCATGGTGTGTTCCACCGTCTCGCCCATTGGATGATGACGTATACTCCAGCCTCACCAGGCCCTTTATGAGGAATAAGTCAGTTAGATGAAGAATAACCAAGTTAGATTATGAGTTAGACAATGAACAACTGAGTTAATAATGCATATCATTAGATGGCAATGATGTTTTTTTTCAGTTTTATCGCTGCCATTTTCAATCAGAAAAGCCAGATGTACGGCCCAGAGTCTGTGACACAGTGAGTTCAGCCTGAGTGGAGATGCCCCAGCACATGCTGGCTACAGTCACAGCACCTTCTGATAAAATTATTACGCACTGAGGTAAAGACAGCAAAGTGGCAAGATTTAGGAGCATATCTGCCTCTGCAGGACCATGGCTGCCTACCCTGATGTAAACAGTCAGGTAGAATAACATAACATAAGGGATCTGCTGTTTTCCCACCTCTAAAGTGTACCAAGGATACCAAGGTCTTCTTATAGTACCAAATAACTAGATGGTTCCTAGCATAAGTATTTAAGTCTCCCCTTGATGAAGAGTGGGCCTCTTGCTGGAATGTCAGATATTTGTACGTAAGGCATAATGTCACATGCATTGCATAGTTGTGATACTCCGTCAGTCTGGATTGTTCTTAGAGTGGTGTGATCATCAGTGTGAAATTTGGCTTCCTGTCTTCCTTCACAGAGAAGATGGGTGTGATAATAGATTTTACCTCTCCCTCATCAAGTTCCAGTGTTAGCTTAGGCGTCTCCCTTTGTAGTGTTGCGGTCAAAGAACTTAATTTTCTCACTTAAGCTATGTGGCAAGTGCTTTTGTAATGTAAAATTTTGCCAACAAGGGCTTTTTGGAAGTTTGTCGTTGAGGTATTCATGCATTCAATGGTGAGACTGTCAAAGTCCTTTGCAGAATTGAGTTTGAAGAGCAGTGGATATTTTGGTAGATTTTGGTATCAGCTTTACATGGGAACTTGCCTGTAGTTTCAGGTCACTGTGTTCACTTTGACCATAAAATAGTGATTACGAGTCATCTGCAGTTGGGACATACAGTGTTTAACAAATCTATTAGACCACCGCCCAATGTAAGGTTTATGCCACAGCTGCCCTAAATTAACAGTATTGGTAATTACCAAAATAATTTTTATGTTTCTGCAATGGTTAATCCACCAGTATGCGCAAGCTCTTTAACTGAAATGGTATGCTTAATGCTAAAATATAATTATTGTTGATATCCATGAATTTTTGAATTTACTGTTTTACAAGAAAGCAGAAAAAAATAGTTAAGCGCATTATTATTTTTTGATAAAGATGCCAAATAACAATTATTTACTTGTATTCCTGAACATGAAAATTAGTTTTAGTGGTTGAATGCATGAATGTAAGCTGTTATCAAGGCTAAAGGAGGCCATACAAAATATTATTTTTTATTTTTTTTGGTTTTTATGTGTGAATAAGGGCTTATTTAGTTGTTTCAGTTTGTTACTTGCCAAACAAATAATAATATAATTTTTATTTTTAAATAAGTTTTTGACAAATCACATATTTTTGTTTCTCGTTTTTATGACAGGTGGTCTAATAAATTTGTTAAGCACTGTATATTGCTTGGACAGTCAGATAATCGACCACCATTTAACAAAACCATTTATTTAGCTTTTTGTATCCCATATGAATCAGGGAAGAGAAGAAGACAACAAGTCTTCCAGTTGTGTGGAACATTTTTTTTGCACGCAGCTTGCCAAAATGTCTGCTAGTGCACCTGCTAGCTTTGAAACATCACCAGCGAGCCAGTGAAATGTAGCGCTAATTTAAATAGCGAAATAGAGCTGTGTAAAGTAGTCTGGCAATCAGAAAATTTAGTAGTCTATAAACAAGAAGGAAAGAAATTAAGACGAGTAAATCAAGGTTTCGGGCTTATATCCAGCTAAGACGGGAATACAAAAACGGAAGACGAAACATTCAGGAGAGCTACATCCTTTAGTTTGCTGGCTGTTTTAACGACCCCATTTATCTGAAGGGACTTTTTCAGGTGCCATAAATTGCACATGTGAAGACCCCCAGCCATACATCAGGTCAGGCAAAAGCATCTGTTCGCTGCGGCATCATAAGCAATAAAACATCCAGTGTTATTTCAACTCTGACATAATTTCTAGGTGCCCATTCTGGTCAGTGCAGGCTGGTGTAACCTCCTTTAGTGTTGATTTAACACTGATCCGCTTTGTTGTGTCAGATAAGAAAGCACCTGATCTGACTGGCCACGGTTAAACTAATCCCGTCACACCTTCAGGAAATGAGTTTGTTTAACTGGTTTAGATCCGTTCTACGGCTCCCTCAGTGTCTAGCCGTGAAATTAGCAGAATTAGACGGACCTTAATTAACAGAGTTAAACATTCTTCAATCGCCCAATGAGTCGCCGCTTGAGTTTTACAATCGCAAATTGACTGTTAAATGGGGTGTGATTTCACTTTAATGTGATAGCAATGTATATGCCAGAAATAGCTGGCTTTATTAGCATACGTTTGAAACAGGATGTGCTTATTTGGAGAAGCTGATTATTCGATTTGGCAGTGGCCATTTTAACTGCATTGTATACCCATAATTACTGAAGACTATGCAAGTCATTATGGGTTTTTTTTTCTTTTTTGGAAGGGTCTTGTAGACATAGATGTACACAGTGTTTGTCAGTGTAAAAGTTAAAAGATCAGAACATTTGTTTACACACTGCCTGGCTAAATTTCACGGTACTCAGCAATTCATGTATGTATGATTCTAATCAAAACTGCTCGAGGCGTGAATTTCCATAGAAAACATTCAGGCTTGATTGTTGGGCAGTATACAACCCAGCTGGTTTCCAAAAATGTCTTCTCTTTTTATGCTGGTCTTTTTATGGTAGTTTTTCCAAAATTATCATTATTATAGATTCATTCATATCACTGAATGTTAAACATGTGGTAGTGATTGATATCTCTCATTGTAGAGCAGGCTAATAGTGTGCTATGTGGGACCCTGCAATAAATTTATCTCAATAATGAATCTCCGGGAATTATGCCGTTACATTTTGGATTATGAATGGCTTATAACGTTTGATATGGGAGGGATGAAAGAGCCCTAAACCAGCACTGTTTCGCCTGCTGATGCCAAAATGTATTTACAGCCAGAGTCTAAAATTGATTCCGCATTTTAAAGTGCTGGATAAATTATTGTAATGACTGTGAAAACATTCTCTGTAATATAAATCCAGAGCTGCAAACGAGAGACTGAGTTTTATTTCAGTTTTGAAGCATGAAACATGGACTGTCTGCCTGGCATAATTTATTTTGTAGGATATATGAAGCCTCTGTGTGTGTGTGTGTGTGTGTGTGTGTGTGTGTGCGCGTGTGTGTGCAGAAGTTTGTGTGAGTGGCAGCCATGATTTTCATTTTTTTCTTGTAATGTTGCTTTGACTCCTGATAAATAACAGCACATGATGAGCATTATCCCACACATCATAAACACGTCTGTGGAGCACAATAAGTTCCTGTGTTGCACGACGTGACTCATGATGTGCCTGGCTGTAATACCTGACTCATGATGTACCTGGCTGTAATACCTGACTCATGATGTACCTGACTGTAATACCTGACTCATGATGTACCTGGCTGTAATACCTGACTCATGATGTACCTGACTGTAATCCCTGACTCATGATGGACCTGACTGTAATACCTGACTCATGATATACCTGACTGTAATAACTGACTCATGATGTACCTGGCTATAATACCTGACCCATAATGTACCTGGCTGCAATACCTGGTTCATGATCATGATGGGCCCCTCAGACAGGCATGGTGCTGATCTTCTTGTAATCAGTCATAACAGAAAAGGTAACCAGAATGTTGCTGTTTCAAATCCTGAGCATTTCACTGACACTTAATTTCTCAAAAAAAAAACCAGTAAAAGTCTGCACCATTGCGATTAGATTCTGCCTAAAAAGACTATGTATGTATGTATGGGGACACACTTATAATAATACAATAGAATCATTGTTTAAACTCCAAAAAAAGGCCCTTAGAATTATTCATTACGTTCCTTATGGAACTCATACAAACGATTTGTTTATTAAGGCAAAGTTTCTTAAATTACAGGATATAATAAAATTCAACTCCTTGCAAATTTTATATTTAGGATACCACAAAGAATTGCCTAGAAATATACAATGCCTATTTCTTCAACGTGGATGTATCCACGACCTCAGAGGCAGAATGTTGTTGAAAACGAGAAGGGTCAAATCGACTCGGAGTGAGCACTCCTTATCTGTGGCTGGAGTCAGTGCATGGAACATACTTGAAGACGATATTAGAATGGCAGACAATCTGAAGGCCTTTAAGTATCTATTGAAATGTGCATGTTTGAATAACTATAAACTTATCCAACAAAATGGCATTGGATAAATTAAACGGAACCATAACGGGCATAAACAATAGGGGTTGTTTAGACTAAATATGTGGACTGCTATTGTTAAATCTGTACCATTGCATCTACTGGACACACCAGGCCATCTGTCTGAAAGACAACTGTCACAGCACATTACTACAGACAGCTGTAACCAACGTGGACCTTATAAACTGGTCGTTAAATGCAATTGACAAAATTATTTCCACAAGGCGGACAGGTTCTGGAGAACCGACATGCCCGGATGGGACATTCCCGGCTGGTTACACCATGGATGCATGGGGAAAGTGGCGTTCGCTGCGTTTGGCAGTCCTGGACATCGAGGATGTAGAGGACGTCTATCTAATTGGATTTATGATAGCGGGCCTGCTATCATTGGGGCTTGGTCTGTTTTTGATCGACTATAGGATAAAGAAAGCTTTGAAAAGCATGGTTATCCTCGACAGAAAGCTCAATAAAATTGGATTCGACGTCAAGGAAGGCATTGATGGACTAAACATACTGCGAGAAGTCATTAAATCCGATAAGGCAAGGGTGAGCCAAGTCGACGGAAATGATGACTAATTAAGAGATCCATGCAAAGATCTGGTATTATTGCACCTTTCCACTACTCCAAATCACTAGGAACAAACCAAATGATGAAGAGAGGAGTCCAGGTTTTTCTGGACCAAGTCTAAATGGATTAAATCAAGAGTGACATTCAAATCTAAACTTACATAGACACTCAGCTATATTGTGATTATAAATCTTCATGATGTTCATAAATCTTTATGATCTTATGTTGTGACGCTTAAATCGTAGTGTAAATGGACACTCAGCTCTGTTGTGATTTATAAATCTTTATGATATCTTAACCATAATCAAACTGTTTTTTCTGGGAGTTGGGGGCGGGACTTTGACAAGTGATCTCACTTCTCCCGCGACCCTTTCGGTCATGATACATGTTGTGTTGAAATTGTCATGAAACGACTATACAATCATGCCGAAATAAAAACAAAATAAATGAATAAAAATAAATGTAGTTTGACTGTCGCAACAACAGCTAAATGTTCAGCCGCCGATGTTGAGTATTATTCCGGCCGCAGGGTTAATTCACTCTCGGCGGCCTGAAACTCCGCAGCAGTCATCCTTAATACTGTTTAATGCTGTATTTAAACTCC
The DNA here is from genome assembly GCA_029692085.1 of Gymnothorax javanicus. Taxonomy (NCBI): domain Eukaryota; kingdom Metazoa; phylum Chordata; class Actinopteri; order Anguilliformes; family Muraenidae; genus Gymnothorax; species Gymnothorax javanicus. Next base: position 9,389,600 of record CM056199.1, on the reverse strand, counting down.
TGCTTCACTAGCTCAGTCCTCAGCTTATTTTGCTGACAAAGATTAAAAAAGAAAAATTCGGGAGACATTTCTGCAGGTTTATTACTGTCGAGCAAAGCGGCAAATATGTGGCACGGTGAGGGGTTTTTGTTTTGTTTTTTTTTCTTTAATCTCCTTGAAGGTTTAATTAGTCACCGTTTGGTGCCGTCTGGGACACTTCGATGGGGAAAAATACTCAAATACTGTACCTTTCAAATAACAGTGAAATAAACTGCATTATGAGTGTGGCAGTTTTCCTGAGTCTTGGTAAATTGTGTGTTGTACATCGAGCCGTAAACAGCAAGCCCCTTCTCAGAGGAATAACAGTTATTGGCTCTCGTCCTGAACTGCAGGGCCCACATTAATCATAAGGTACCTCTCTTGGAATAAACAGGCTTGTTCCCAACAAAATAACATTGTTTGGAATATTAACATTAGATGTTAATCATATAAACGCTCAGCTGATAATATACCGTGTATTGTACATATTACAAAAGGTGTTTAGAATAACCATTTTAAATGCCGACTGATTATACATATATTCTGCATTGTATGTGTGTGTGTGTGTGTGTGTGTGTGTGTGTGCGTGTGTAAAGTGTATCATGAAATGCAAATACTGCGCATTAAAATGATAGCGTGAAATTTAAGTCCTGCAGATGATGGTAAAGTATTCCTTAGACACATCCATCATATATCACATGATCAGATTTTTGAGATATGTAAAGAGAGCCCAGTCAGCTTTTAAAACACATAAACTCATAATGAAAGTCTTCTTCTTCTTTTTAATGACACAATAAATAGTTCTCTTTTGGATTTCTGCATTGAGGCCAGTTCATGACTGTTTCTCATGCGCAAAGTTAATAAACAGCCATTTAGTGTTCAGGAACAATTCGTGAATAATTCACAAACATAAATCATGAACTGTTCCTGAACAGTTCTTCTTATTTTTAAGAAGTGAGGGGCAAACCATTCCCCAGTCATCTGTCCATCTTTCCATTTGTCTCACACGTCTTATATGTGCAATATCTACAGAAGGAAGAGGGAGACCTGATCAGGTTTAGAGGTCATTGGGTCAATCGTCAAGGTCACAAAAGCTCATTTGTATGTAAAGACCAAACATCAACTTTTAGAGTGTATGGCAGGAGCAGGCCTTCCCAATCAAAATGTTGCTCTGACTTTTATTTTGTCATGTTTGTACATCTGAGCTCATAAAGTGTTTAGTGATGACTCATGCTTGCTCGTTTAGGACAAGACACGATTGTTGTGTCGCGTAATACACAGTGTTCTTCGCCGTGATCCCTGAAATGTCTACCTCTGCCAGTCAAGAAAAACGGGTATCATATTCTGCTACGATTTCAGAATGGAAGGACAATTTAAGGTCCATAAAAGTCGATGTCGGAGCTTTAGATTTGACAGCTAGCGTCCCAATCAATATATACGGCAGGTCTGACTGTGATGACCTCTGAAAAGTTGTAAGTTGTTCTACTCCTGTGCCAATATGTTTTGGCCCAGATGACTATACTGGGAGGAGGAGTTTATCATAAGTCCTACAATAGATGAAACATCACAGCCCAAACATCTCTTTCAGCTTTGATTGGGTCATCCTGCGTGTGACATCTGTACGGATCAGTGTCCAGGCTTTTTGATCTCCATACAAAGCAGTTAGAATCACCAAAAAAGCCTCAGCTTGTGAGATGAAGCACATGATAATAATGAGATTAGAGCGCTGCGATCTGGATCGCTCTCTGTCTCGGTGCCAAGAGCACCTGCATAAGCTCAGTTCATTTATTCTGTGGTTGTGCTTACCTATTTTCCTCTAGAATGTGAATGTAAACAAGGACTTCCTGTAGCTCCTGTTGATGGCCCTGCCTGTTTAATGAGTGCATACCCACTGCCCACAACACACTCTGGTGCGTGCAGTAAGAACACGCCTTTTCAAAACCCGTCCGCTGCCACTACCAAGTGTCACTCTATGTGAAGTCTATGCTGGGCATTCCTCATTAAAGCAATATTTTCATGACTTATGGGGTGGTCACACATACGTTAGCCTCCATTGCTATCCGTAGGGGAGGATTACCTTAGCCCGGACCACGTAGAAGTAGATTAAAGTAAGTTAAAGTACGGCCATGTAGTTAGACGTAGTGAGACGTACTGACAGCCATAGTGTAACTTTGTAGCCCTTAGTTGCCCGTAGATTCACGCCAAATTTGTTGATTACGGGTACGCTACGTTTGGCTACGGTAGGCTACGGTTCTTACTATGGTAAACTACGTATAACTTCATTAAACTACGTTACTGCTACGTTAATAAAAATACCCGCTACCGTGGCTATCTTTTGAACATGCCCAACAGATAAACCTCAGCGCACAGTTTTGTCACGTTAATGGCCAAGTTATTTCTAGATAGCCACGGATGGCTGCGGATTGCTATGGTGCGCCACGTCAGGCTACGTTAAGCTACGGAGGCTTCCACTATGCTTAACTACGTTATTTAATGTATGTGTGACCACCCCTTTAGAATGTAGGGCTTAATATGCAGTTATCAATGGGGACAATAAGTTTTGCAATTGACTGACCAAGATTCCCTGCCTCTATAATGAAGAGTTGGTGTTTGAAATATACCTCCCCATTCACTTGCCTGGTGCCTGTAAATATCGCGTAATATATAACATTCTTATGCTTCAAAGAACCTACACAATGCTAAATGTTTGTTGCATGTTTTTTTTTTCTCGAAATGGGCAGTTAAATTTTTACCGAAAAGCGTTTTATTAGTTTGGTCCTATTTTTATTTTGCTACGCAGCTAGGAGTTGCGCTAACTAACTGTCGCTATATAATCTCACCCCCATACTGCTGATTTGTTAACTACGGATCAGACCCACCCCTGCTAGTTGGTTATAATTGTGATCAAAGGTGTAAGTACGCATGTGAACTTTTGGGTACCCTTGGGTCTCCACTGGGAAACAGAAGGAGTCATCACCATGGTAACTGATAGACTTGTTGTGTCATATATGTACAATATGGGTACCGTCCATCATCTTGCTTACGGTGAAGGAAATTGAGATGGGAATGGATCGATGCAGATCCGGATAGATTTACTGTCCACTCCTAGTCTGCATTAATTGGATTGAACAGCCTTCAAGATGGCGGTTCCCCCGTGTGAAAGCACAAACAGAAGGATGTGGGCGGGCCGGGGGTACAGTGGGTGATTTGGGATGCAGTCGATATCTCCATGACAATGGCCAGCCCTGGTGCATCAACCTCGACGTGATGTGACCACTTCTGTGCCGCAAAAGGCTACGTACATGCAGCTGTGCGGTTGCTTCAAGAGTCCCTGGGACTCCATTTACTCATTCCCTACAGAATAATTTTATATAAAATTGTCGCGTTTGTACGGAATACTTTTCCCGAAAATACACAATATTAAGTATTGAAGTACAGGTGGCCCATGACCGCGATCGTCAACTGATTTCGTGTTTTCATCAGACTGCGAATGGTCATCCACGCCGCTGGCACTGGCTTACCGTAGGGAATGGTAGAATTCGCCGCGCCGTTGGTAGCGGCTTGCCGTAGGGAATGAGTTAAACCTGGTGACCAATATATGGGCCTGTCAAATGTAGCTGCTGTATTCAAACCTGTGCAATTTTGGGCCTGTTTTTAAATTTTAGTGGATTCCAAGGTTTCCAACGATCCCAAACATGTCCTGCTGAATTACGGGGAAGTATGTAAAGAATGATGCTCAAGATCTGATGTAATGCTGCGGCCATAAAAAACATGGCATCCTGGGTGTGGCTATTTCTCTCAATTATGAGTGCAATGTAGCTTCAGTAAAGCACTGCAACCAGCAGATACAAAATATTCGAAAAAAAGAGTCTAAGGCACTCTGGTAGTGGAAAAAAGTAAAAAGCCTTTATTAAATGGCTAATGCATCGGCAAGATTAAAAAAACCTACGCGTTGGGCCATACAGGCCTTCATCAGGGTGACTAACCCGTTTGTGAATCAAAACACCATTCATATAGATTAGGAAAGGAAATGACATCATGAGAAAAACAGGTAAAACAGGTAAAACAGGATATATAAACCTGATAAACAACAATAAAGGGCACAATATCGCACATATTAAGGCAAGGAAAAATAACAAATACAAAAAACTCACATGAATGTTGTACCACCCAGAAACACAAACATATATTATAAAAATGGAGAATAGTCTATTTCTTCATTTAAACCTGAAATTCCATGGCCTTGAGCTGGAAAATCCAAAACGTCTCCCGTTGTAGGAGACGTTGAAGATGATCACCCCCCTCCGAGATCTATGGACCACCTCAATAACCATAGCTTTCAAAAGAATTTGGGTTTTCATGGCCAGCCAACCTATAATGTTTAGCCATGGGATATTTGTCGTTCAGCTGTTCTGATAGCATAAACATGTTGGATATCCTATCCCTCATTCAGGAGGATCGGCCTATATAAAAGCACCCACATACACACTCCAATCTGTACACGACAAAAGTGGTGTTGCAATTGCCAAATGAATTTATTTGATACGTCACGGGGAACACGAAAATCCGTAAAGGTTTTAGATTTAACTATGTATTGACATTGATTGCAGTTCCACATGGGTAATTGCCCAAGGGTTTGGAAAGCCAAATGGGTTTGGTTCTGGGTGCCAAGTCACTATGTACCAATTTATCTTTCAGGGAGGGCCCCGCCTGAAAAAGAGAAGGCTGGGGCTCTGTGAAAACAGCGTTTGGTAGTTGCGTTTTATAATGTCCCTAATTTGAGCTGCCTCTCGACTATATTGTGTGACAAAATAAACTTGTTTGGATTTTTTTCTACCCAAGTCGCGCTCCTTTTCCCGATTCATTCATTGTGTAGGACTCTGGGGGTGAGTCCTTAGGAGCTGCTCCGTCCGCACGCGTGGACGTTTGGGGTAATTTGTTTGCAGTCTCATCATGGCCGCAAAGAGTACATTCTTTTTTACGAATGAACAAGGCAAGAACATCATAGTTCAAGATTCTTTACTGGATGACGAGACTTTGGACTCTCCGCCAGATTTACGCAGATCCTATCAGGATCTTAAGAAACTTTTAGAAAAACAAACGAAATTGGAATTACATGCAATTACTCTATCCGATTATTGGAGGAAAGAAATGATTCCTAGAGGCCTGCGGATCAAAAAGTTTCCTTCGTTTGGCCATGACAATCCAGATTTCAAACATAAATGGGAAGCGATTTTAAATAAATGTTCACTGGATTTGATTCTGTTGTTGATTGAGGAATCTAAACGCCAAAAGGATTCCCTCAACACAGATATTGAAAACATTAAGGCTGACATTGCCCGATTGACATCGGAGGACCAAAGGCTTCCTTTTGAGTCTAAATTGAAAGAGGACATTGACAAACTGCACAATTTTTTGAAACGCAAGAAAGTGGAGAAGTTTCACAGGGATACCGAGGACTACAAAGGCGGTGCATCAGTCTATACGTGGACCAACAGCAGTGCGATGCGTGGATTTCGCTTCCCACACACGCTCCGGTCCGTGTCCTTCAACCTCCCTAGCAGTGACGAAGAGGAATCCTGCAATCGACAAGAAATTGCTTCCACTGGTTTTTAGACAATTCACAGAGAGGAAGAGGAGGAAAACGCGGAGGGAAGAAACGAAAGGCGTCCAGCTTATTCTCTGCGCTCCCAAGACCAACAAACACCACAGACGCGCTCGAATCGGACACGATAATGAATATCTCGGACACGCCCTTTCCAAGGAGTGCGTGTCAGCGCTGTCAAAAAGGTTTGTCTTTTGCGTCCACTTATAGCGCCAACCAGTTCCAAACTAGAATTGATTTGTTTAAATTTTACAGAAACTTACACCTGAAGGTGTGGTACAAGCAAAATTCTTTGTCTTCTTTAGAAAGCTCGGCATCTCATGAGCAAAATGATTTAAGTTCAAACCCAAGTCTACCTTTTACCCAATAATGAATAATGCTTGCCTTAACGCGTTTACGAAAAAAGTTTCTCATGATGTAGACAGAATGTTTGAAAACAGAAAAAAACCACACAGAAGCAATCTGTCTAAATCTGAGAATGAAGCCATAAAGTGGCTATCTGATAATGACAATTTGATTGTACGCTGTGCTGATAAAGGGGAGCTGTTGTGGTATGGGACAGAGATAAATATGAGATCGAGGCCTATAGACAACTTGAGAATACTGACTATTATCTACCTTTGTCTACAAATCCCTTGGAATCCATGAAACATGAATTGGGAACGTTTTTAGATAAGTCCTTGGAACAAAAGTGGATTTCAAAGCAGGAACGTGACTTTCTTCATCCAGCTCATCCCAGATGGGCAGTTTTTACATGTTGCCCAAAGTGCATAAAAGATCCTATCAACCCCCGGAAGGCCCATTATTAGTAATAATAGTACCATTTCAGAGCCAGCTTCTAAGTATGTGGACTATTATATTAAAAACCTTTGTGTTCCAACTGCCTTCATTTCTCCAAGACACTACCCACACTCTTAATAAACTGTCTGAGCTCACTGATGTGGCATCTTGCTATATGGCAACCATGGATGTGGAATCATTGTACACAAATATTCCACACCAAGAGGGCTTACATGCGCTACAGCACTATCTCCAGCTCAGACCAGGCGATGCTGTGCCCCCTACTGACTTTCTTGTGCAACTGACTGAGTGGACATTAAAAAATAATGTGTTTCTTTTCCAGGACAAGCTATATCGCCAACAGAAAGGCACTGCTATGGGTGCATGTTTTGCTCCTAACTATGCCAATTTGTATTTGGGTTTGTGGGAAGAAATGTATATACTCTGTTCTGACAACCCTTATTATGGGATGATAAAATGGTATGGGAGATATATAGATGACATTTTGATGTTTTTTTCAGGTTCTGAAGAAGAACTTCTACAGTTTCATACATATGTCAATTCCCTTAATCAGAATCTAAGGTTGAGCATGGAGTACAGCAGAACTAATATAAATTTCCTGGATTTGAAAATTTCATTAACTGAAAATGGTCAACTCCACACTACTATTTTAGAAAAGTACAGACCGCAATACTATTCTTAGGGCTGACAGTTTTCATCCCCGGTTTGATCAATAGCATACCTTTTGGACAATTTCAAAGGCTTTGTCGTATATGTGACGAAGAGGATGATTTTGATGAGAAGGCTTTTGCAGATGTATGCTCGTTTTTCAGCAAAGGGGTTACAAGCCTAGTCTGTTAAATCAGTCTCTTAAAAATGCTAAATCGTTGGAGAGAGAGAGTCTTTTAAAACAGTCACGTAAGCTCAAAAAATCCAAACAAGTTTATTTTGTCACACAATATAGTCGAGAGGCAGCTCAAATTAGGGACATTATAAAAAACGCAACTGGAGTATTATTGAGAGTGACTCCACTTTAAACGCTGTTTTCACAGAGCCCCCAGCCTTCTCTTTCAGGCGGGCTCCTCCCTGAAAGATAAATTGGTACATAGTGACTTGGCACCCAGAACCAAACCCATTTGGCTTTCCAAACCCTTGGGCAATTACCCATGTGGGAACTGCAATCAATGTCAATACATAGTTAAATCTAAAACCTTACGGATTTTCGTGTTTCCCCGACGCTACTCGTTAAATTCATTTGCAATTAACACCACTTTTTGTCGTGTACAGATTGGAGTGTGTATGTGGGTGCTTTTATATAGGCCGTACTAAACGGAGACTGAGGATAGGATATCCGAACATGTTTATGCTATCAGAACAGCGAACGACAAATATCCCATGGCTAAACATTATAGGTTGGCTGGCCATGAAAACCCAAATTCTTTGAAAGCTATATGGTTATTGAGGTGGTCCATAGATCTCGGGGGGTGATCATCTTCAACGTCTCTACAACGGGAGACGTTTTGGATTTTCCAGCTCAAGGCCATGGAATTTCAGGTTTAAATGAAGAAATAGACTATTCTCCATTTTTATAATATATGTTTGTGTTTCTGGGTGGTACACATTCATGTGAGTTTTTTTGTATTTTATTTTTCCTTGCCTTAATATGTGCGATATTGTGCCCTTTATTGTTGTTTATCAGGTTTATATATCCTGTTTTACCTGTTTTACCTGTTTTTCTCATGATGTCATTTCCTTTCCTAATCTATATGAATGGTGTTTTGATTCACAAACGGGTTAGTCACCCTGATGAAGGCCTGTATGGCCGTAAGCGTAAAGGGTGCGCTTTTTTAATCTTGCCGATGCATTAGCCATTTAATAAAGGCTTTTTTTTTTTTTCCACTACCAGAGTGCCTTAGACTCTTTTTTTCGGATTTTTGTTACATTCTTTGCCCCATTCCTAAGAGCACCTGGTACAGTGATTTTGTTTTTCTACCCAAGTCGCGCTCCTTTTCCCGATTCAGATACAAAATATTCTTGTGACATTGTCCTACAATATATTAAAAAAAAAGCTTTTTCTGACTATGAAGAAACCACTTAAGGTAAGACTTAAGTGAAAAGTTAGAGTTTAAGGGATTAAACCTATAATGTACTCCCACATTCTGTCAGTCACATCCCGCCGTGGGCGAGCAGTCATTTCTATCTGATGCACTCGACAATTCCGCCATACTAGTTGGTTTTGAGCGCTTCACAAATCATCAGACCGCGCGGACCGTTCGGGCGTTATGGTTTACATAAACGCCTCCACGATGCTGGCGGGTTTTTGAGGGTCCTCGTGGCTCTAGTGTGGATGGGACAGATTGATGGGCCCGGTTTGTCCGAGGTCATGAAATCGCTGCATCGTTTTATCGTCCGCCTTAGCGGGGACTGCGATTCAGTGCGTCTCACAGACGAAGTTACGGCGGCAGCCACTTTGCTGTGCTCAGAGCAAGCTTTCTCATCACATTCTGAACTGAGTCATTGGCAATTTGGATGCAGGAGATTACAGTTTGCATTGTAGATAAACACAATAATTACAGTTTGTGATTTCAAGAAATCAATACAGGAAATGACAGCCAGGCCATTTTTCTGCTTTACCATGGTCTCTGTGAGATTTTACACCCAGGTTTTTGGCTACAGTTTTAAGATGTTTTTCTGGATGGGGAAACTGATGTATCCAGAGGAAACTTGCGCCAACATGGGGAGGACTTGCAAACTCCGCACAGAAAGGCCCCAGGGCAACTCACAACCTTCTTGCTGTGAGGCGACAGCGCTAACCACTACTAACCACCACTGCTAATTTCAGATTTGTTTTAATTTAGCTTTAGAAGATTTTAGGAAATCCAGTACTTTAATTCTGACAGAAAGGATGGCAACTAATGAAAGCTGCATTTGCGCTGATTTTTAACGGGACGAAAATTTGCGTGTCATGATTTTTAGCCAGCAGTACTGAAAGGCAGAGACACGCAGAGACAGTCCTGAGGTACTTTGATGGTTCTTTTTGTTCTGGAGTTGTATTGAAATGGACAGCAGAGATTTACAAGGGGCAAAAAAATGCTGTAACATACATACATATATATATATATATATATAAAGCTCCGAAGAAATCCTTAGGTTTTGCTTTTAATCCCCCTGTCCAAAATCTGAGGAGTATTGTCTACAGTGGAATTTGTCTGTCAGTGTGTCTGTCAGCAGTTTAGCGTAAAATCAGTTTGATCAGAGGACACAAAATTTTCAAGAAAGGTGTGCAGTGGTCGTAGGTCCAATTTATTAAGTTTTGGACCTAATTGGGTCAAAATAAAGGTCACTGAGGTGAGAATCAGGGCAGGGTATGTTGTGCCTAATCTTCCATTGTTTAGAAGTTTATTGATGAATAGCCCCTTGAGATGAAACATCTCGTTTTCGAAGGGGTCCAACACAAGACATAGAATACAACACAACAATAAACAATCTCATGCAACATACATGAAGGCTCTTATTTCCCAACCCGCCACCCAGCGTTCCCGTAACCCACAACTCCTACTCAAAGCGGCTGGGGAAAAGATACCACAATAAATATAATGCACAAATTTTAACATGCATAAATTAGTACATGTAAGTTCGCTTATATATACATACATACATAGATAAATGTACACATATGATTGCATGTGTACACACATATGTACACAGCAGTGGTGGCTGGTGAACTGGCGATAGGGGAGCCTCAGAACAATACCTTAAAATGAATGATTGGTCACGACCTGTCTTCAATCATTCATTTAAATTAGCGTTACAGAAACTCCGAAAACTCTCAAAATTATCAGATGTGGCCAGTTTTCATTTATAACGCATACCGATTAGAACTCCGGACTTCTCTCGCTTTTCTTTATTCAGGGATTGGAAGCAATGCATGTGTTTCATGATCGTTTAAATGAAATAAGATCATTTGAAACGTCTTTATTTAAGCAATTGCATTGCTTGCAACCCCTCCAGTGCACAAGGTGTTCATTTCCGCACGAGAATCTCTTACATACGTGTTGATTGAATAATTGCTTACTACAGCAGAGGAACGTAAATATGCCACTAAAACTCACACCGAATGCGTGAGAGTTGACAGATATGCGTTATAAATGAAAACTGGCCACACCTGATAATGTTGAGAGTTTTTTGGAGTTTCTGTAATGGTAATTTAAATGAATGATTGAAAACAGGTCGTGACCAATCATTAATTTTAAGGGATTGTTTTGAGCCTCCACTATCGCCAGTTCACCAGCCGCCACTGGTACACATGCATAATATATACATTCACAGGTACATACATACACATACAAACACAAACACGCATACATACCACTAACATCTAAATATACATACGTAGATACACACATGCGTATACATAGTCATTTATGCACATGAATACATGCACATATAGGTATACTCACATACAGGCATTCCTATAGTAATTACTAGCAAGTGAAAGCCTTACAATATGAAGTGGTTGGATAGACATTACCATTAAAAGCAGCAGCATGAGGTTTTAAGGAGGGAACTTAATGAGCTCTTAAAGACACGTAAAGAGTTAATTGATCGTATATGAAGGTGTAAATTGTTCCAGTCTGAGGGAGCTTTGAATTTAAGGGCTCGTTTGCCAATTTCTCTGTTGATTTTGGGAACAAAAAAGAAAGTTTGCTGAGCGTGTCGAAGAGGGTAGGCGGATGTATATGATATTAGATACTGTTTTTTAGGCATGAGGGATCATTAACCCGCTGAATTGAGCGCTGAATAAATTTTCAAGGAATCAAAAATGTAGTTATCCTGAGCTGTTGAAAACCTATCACGCGGCAACTTGTTTAAAAGAGCTCCCCTGCGGGAGCTCTTTTAAACAAGTTGCCACATGATAGGTTTTCAACAGCATCTGATTTTGATATCTGACTTACATCATTGGGGAACTATAGTTGCCTATAGCGCTGAAAGTGTTAAAATGATAACGTTTGAAAATGAATTGGGGCCAATGGTAATGTCTTTGAGTGCAGAGGGGTAACTAGTTCAAAGTTTAATACATTGTAATGTGCTGTTAATTTTGATCAGGGCACAGTTTGCAAATGGAAGAAGGGGTTTAAGTATGAATAGTTGGGGTTTTTCCTAATGGAGTTTCCCCTCCAATGGGAAATTTGCTGCACAATATAAAATGATAAAACAAGTGGTGTATTCCATTACACCGAATGTAATTCAGTCTCTGCGCTGCTAACTCGCTGCTACACAGTCGCTTGCCTGGGTTGGTCTCTCTGTGTTTGACTTACAGGGAATTACAGACTTGCAAACACTAATCATCAGAAACGCTACAGCAAATACTAGATTCGGCAAACACACTACCTGCTTTTGATCCGGTACTGCGGTGATTTATAGATATGTCATCCTGCGGAAATTAGTGTCCGTCTGTCCCCATTGGGGAGCTTTGATGCTTTTTTGCTCACGGTTATTTTTTGGACAAAGTTTTGTCATAATTTTCAGCGGTTCCCCTGGCCACCTTCGATAACTTTGCAGTTTTTCTGACTGACGCACCTGCGATTTAGAATCAGCATTTTGGCCCCTTTGGAGCTCATTATCTTCATCCTGCATCAGAGATTCACAGAGTGAAGTGCGGCTGGTCTGACCGCTTACACGGACGCGCGCAGCTAATTACAATTTAAATAAACAGGAGTCACCTGTGTAGCTGCGTTTGCAGCTGCGGTTTAGAAACTTTGAGGTATAACGCCATTTTCGGGGGTGTTTCTGATATTTTGTCTGACCGCGTATTCAGCTTGCAGAGATCGATTGAAGGCAGGAGGCCCACCGGGGAGTTTGTCCGGAAATCATTAGCTCTTGTTGTGCCGCGCGGCGGTGTTTTGTGAGGCGCGAACACGGCTTGGTTTCATGTGTGCCGACTCCCTCACACGCAGGCTACACATCTTCATTACATCCCAGCGTCACCCAGCCTGTCCCCCCACCCATCGCTGTGTCCCTCTGATGTACAACAGCCCGCATATACTGCGCACCGCGTGGAGCCGTATGTGTGTGTGTGTCTCTATGAATGCTTTTGTATGTGTTTGCGCGCGCGCGTGTGTTTGTGTGCATGCATGTACTGCATGTGAGTGTCTGTGTATGCTTATGTGTCTATAAGTGTGTATCAGCTTGAATCTGTACATGTATATGTATATGAATACCACAAAGGAAAAACGATCAGTCCAAATTTTGCATTTTTGTATATTTTATATATTATGTATTTTTATAATACATGTATTCTTAATAATATACGTTGTATAATAATATTAGATAATATTATAATATTTTATATATTTTATATTTTTTGCATATTTTTTTCAGTGGTCGTTTTGAATTTTTAATTCATCATTTCTGCACATCGTCAAAATGTGACTGATCATTTTTCCATTGTGGTCTTCATATGATTGTAGTTCTGTGTGTGTGGTTGTTTGTGTTTCAGTGTTTGCAGGTCTGCACTTCTGGGCATGTATTTCTGTGCATGTCTGTATTTGCGTATGCATATGCGCTTGTATGTGTGTGTGTGTGTGTGTGTGTGTTTGCCTGCCTGTCCGTGTACACGTTTGGTGTTCGCATACCAGTATGGCCCTATAAACATATATGTAACCATCTATGAGTCAGAGAGAGAGAGAGAGAGAGAGAGAGAGAGGCTGTGCACTCGTTTATCAGCATCGTGTCCAAGAAGGGGGGCTGCACGACTTAAAGATGTCTGCTCTCTTCTGTTCTCCGCTCCTCTCTTTATTCATTGATCGGTGTGTGGGGAGGCAGTGTACATGGATCTGCTAAATATTAATATGGAAAATTACAGAACATCGAACTGTACTGAACCACGCTAGGCGCGGAGCACAGGAATCCCTGCTGTCGATCAAATCGCTGCGATTTAAAGAGTGAGGCACGGAGAGAAGTCGCTCCAGTCACCCGCAGTGTGGTTCTCCCTCGCGCGCCTCGGTAATAAACGGCGGCCATTTTGCGAAGACCGATCTGCCCTTAAGGCGGATCATTGAGCAGGAGGTTCCCAGGTGTCCTGCAAAACAGGAGTCACCCTGAAACCTTCCCCTCCGGTCCTCTCACAGAAAAAAAAGAAAACCTTTCTCTCCATCTCTGGCTACACTCTCAGGGAGGGGGAAATGGATTGTTTGAGTTATCTCAACGGATGAGCGTGGCCGGGTAGATTAGTGATTGTTAGGCTGCTTGACTGGCTTGGGTAGAGTTCCTGGTTTGAACCCCTGGTGAGACTTGGGAATCTGACTTGATCTGGAGAGATGAAGTTAGGAAGAACTCTGCTGTTGGGCCCTTCAGCAAGGCCCTTAACCCCAATATCGCTCCGGAAGCTTCACCCCTGTTTCTCTCTGTCTCTCCTCACTTACAACTGTTCTGTCCGCAATTTCTCCTAGGGCATTCTCGAAAAAGAGAAATGTGTTCTCAGTGGAACTTCCTTGGTTCAATAAAGGTTTTTAAAACCTTTTTGAATTATTCTTTTTTAATGAAAACCCCCATTATGGGTGATCCTAGATATAACTATTTTGCCCAATAAAGAACTGGTGAGCATGATAGGGTCCCTTTTTGGAGACAGAGTGGAGTATTTTGGAGCCATTTTCTGCGAAGGTGTAGCTCTCCATGAGCCTCCGTGTACAAAATGGCCGCCGTTCACCACGCAAATGTGTGAGAGAGATGCTCATGGGGAGTCATTGGAGCAACTTCTCTCCCTACAGTATATTTACAATTATTGGTCCGATTTGATATGGAGCAGGGAATGGTGACATGGTTGAATAAAACTCAATATTCTGTAATTTTCCGTATTAATATTCATGCAAGCAGAGGGCTCTGCCATTTTCTGACAGGCGCAATACTATCTCTTGCCTTTTTATGAAATTTGAGTGCTGCTAAGAAGTGAACATTCAATTGCCTTTTAAAATGTAATAAAAATATGTACAGTGTATAAATCCATCCGGCGCTATTGTAATACAAATAAGCAATGAAATTTGCTCAGTGAGCCAGGTTATGTAAATTAAATTCTGAACAAAAACTGCGACTCTTTCCCTGCAAAAGCTTAGGATATAGAAATCGAATTTCCTTTATTATGTGTGTGTGCTTATGCGCGTGTGTGTGTGTGCTTATGTGCGTGTGTGTGTGTGTGCGTGTGCATGCATGCAAAGCTTGCCACTCCTCTAAGCTAGTAGCACATGCTGGAGTCATAACCTGAGGTATGAATCATATTGGCACTGATATGTAGCTGCTGTGAGTCCCCTGTCCATCATTTTAAGTTCGTCAAGAAATTTAAACCCACAGACCTCACATACAGCTGTCAGCCTTTAGCCTTGACAACAAAACCTTTTGCTCTGACACGTGGAATCGACGTGTATTTTTCTCAGTTCATGCTGGACGAGCACACATTGAGTTCGCTTAATCGTGAAATTAATCCTTTATTAAACCCGTTTCTGACTGTCAGCCTTAGGGCGATATCAGCTGCACTGAGAGAGCTGTTGTGCTCTGTTTCTCACGATGGAGACTGTCTGACCGCATGGGGCATTTGTGCATAATGTACATTCCAGTACTGAATTACTGTCTCAAACCACAATTAAAAATGTGTGTGTTAACTACAAGCATAATAGGAGGGGATATTATTTTTATTAGAATCTATTTACTCTCATGTTTCTGACTTTTTCATTAACTAATCGCATAATAGTTCATGAAAACCATTTCTGCAAAAGTTATTGGCACCCTTTGATGATATTGCAAATAAAATCAGAGTTAATTTTTGGAATACAATTTTCTTTTGAATCAAGGGACTATATTGTATCCTTCCTTCACCTACATCAAGATTTTCAATAATTCTGTACTTGCAGGTCCCGCATTGAGCAGTTTTAGTCAATTTCCTTCTGCCTGTAAAATAAGATTTGAAACTTGTAAATTCAGGCAGTCTTCAGACTCTCTTTGACTCACCTCTAAAGCTATGCACTGTTGAGAGGACAATAAGCCAATGAGAATTAGGCTTTGCTGTGATTGGCTGCCTTATCAAAGTGCAAAGTGACCAATGACACCTAAGACTAAAACCGGTTTGTTGATTAATCCCCTTATGACATCTTAAGAGCACAGAAAATAAAAATGCACAGTTCAAACACAATTTCTTGGAAAGGACACAACAGCAGCATCAAAGCTGAGAGGATCTGGTTTAGTCTGGCCTGTGCTCATCGAGAGGAAACGCTGATCTCAGACCAGTTTCTCCTGCCCACCTCCACGCCACATCCACTTTGAACAGAAAAGACTAATCTGATCCTGGATCTGCAGTCTTGCTCTGACAAGTCTTATGAATTGTTGGGGCTTGTGTGTGGAACTTGAAAACTGCCGCTTATGGTGTTGCAGCCTGTACATAGGCTGTGTTCTGGGTGGAGCTTGTGTACACAAAATCAGCTTTTAAAGAGATTGTTTTGCCTGGCACAAACCTTAACCACTTTGCGCAGAAGCCAACTCTGGCTATTTATGTGTTACCTAATTTAAGGCTTTATAATTGAAGATTGCAGCTTCACTGAGAGGAATGGAATGGCTCAACTGAGTCAACACACTTGAAGCATTTAGAATTCCATCGTATTTCAGTTTATTTCCATGATTTTGGTGGAGAAAAAGGGCTGCAAACATAAAAAATCTTCATAAAAATTCAGCATTGAAGTTGTAAAAAATAATACTGAGAATTGAAAAATGGCTGGGGGTTAAAATTATACATTTCTGGGATAAACTACAATATTTAAACATAAATATTGGTACTGCGTGCATAAATTTGCAGGTCCTTGTCCACTGGTGGACACACCCGCAAAAAGGGGTTAAAGTCTGTGAATAGCCTGTTTGGTTAATCAAAAAGCCTGTGTGGACCCTATCCTTTCTTCATTAATACTGGTCATTATACTGTGGTTCTTGAAACTGATGACCTTGGATGGAATGATTGATACAGTGCAGCAAGATCAGTTTTATGTAACTGTGTACAAATGCAGTCTTGATGCAATGAAGGAGGAAGAGATTTTCTGAAAGGGAGAGAAATGAGATTGAAAGAGGAAAAAAGGCAGTGCGCTCGGCAGGGTTTGATTGACAGGTGATTCTTTCTTGTCACTTTAGGCACACAATCTGTCATCAGGATATTTATGGTTATAAGTGCTGCTGTCCTCTTTGCTCTCAGGAGTATTACTCAAAATGACGTGCAGATTTATGATGATATTTGCGAGTGAATGTGTTTATTTGCATGTGTATGTGTGTGTGTTCAAATGTGTGTGCCCGCATGTATGTGAGTCCTGATATTTCCCAGTGCTTGTAAGTGTGTGTGTTTTAGTTCCTGCGCGAATGGGTGCTTTATTATCATGTGTGTTTGCACGCGCTTGAATATGTTTGGGTGTTAAAATATGTGTCAGTGTGCATGTAATGTCTGTTATTATTCCATGATTGTATTTCTGCTATATATGCATGTGGGTATGTTCTTGTGCAGATGTGAATTTGTGTTCATGTGTGTCTGTGTATACTTGTGTGTGTGTGTGTGTGTGTGTGTGTTTGTGTGTTAAAATATGTCCAAGCGTGTGTGATTTTTGATATTTGTGCACGCTTGTGTTTGTGTTCATGTGCAGTTTTCATGCGCGTGGGTGTCTTTGCGTTCGCTTGCGCGCCCGTTTGTGTGTGTGTGTGTGTGTGTGTGTGTGTGTGTCTGTGTGTACATTCTCCGCTCTCTCACTGAGACCCAGGCTCTTCAGTTTGTTGTAACATTGCTGTGCACAGGTCAAGGTTCTGCATTTACGAGCTATTGAGCGAGATACTAAAGCATAGCTTCCTCAATGAAGAGCTGCATCTCTCCTGAAAGAGCGGCATTGAGGTGGACGAACGTGACGCGGCCTGCGCGAGCGGTAAACGGTGGAGTCATGCGGTGCACTCGTCTGCTCGTGCTTTCAAACCCGGCGGCCCAGACGCAGGTATTCGCGAATTGAAAATGGCGAGAACAGGATTTTACACTGTCTGAAAGTCTCCTCAGATACAGTGAACTGAAATAGAAGCGTGTTAATGAACACTGTGTAAAGCAGGTGATGAAAGGATACACGTGCATTCGCACATGTGACAGTGGAGGATGTGGTGGTGCAATGGTTAATTTTTTTAAAATTTAACCTTTATTTAACCAGGGAAGTCCCGTTGAGACTGAAATCTCTTTTTCAAGGGAGCCCTGGGGGTTGAGGTGGGGAGGGAGAGGACAAGTTGCGCAGCCAATTAGATCAGGGGATGATTAGGTGGCAGGTTGAAAGAGCCAGGTTGGAAATTTAGCCATGACACCGGGGAACCCCCTACTCTTATCGAAGAGTGTCATAGGATCTTTAATAACCACAGTGAGTCAGGACCTCGGTTTAACGTCTCATCCGAAAGACGGCGACTCCTTCAGTACAGTATCCCCGTCACTGCACTGGGGCACTGGGGATTATTCCACCAGAGGGAAGATCGCAACCCACTGGCTCAACAACACCTCTTCCAGCAGCAACTTTGTTTTCCCAGGTGGTCTCCCATCCAAGTACAAACCAAGCCCACACCTGCTTAGCTTAAGCCACGTGGCTGGAGCAGATCAAATAGTGGTGTGGCTGCTGGCAAAAGTGTTAAGTTACTGACTTGGGATCAAAAGGTCCTGAGTTAGAGTCCATGAGCCTTTTGTGGTGTGTTCTTAGGCAAAAACACCTAACTCTCACTCCAGTCAGGTGTACAGTTGGGTACCAGTAAATGGTTGGGGAAACCTGACTAAGAGCTGGGGGGTAACCTGCGATGGTCTAGCATCCTATGCAGGGGGTGTAGCAAAACTCGTAGTCGCTTCATGCTACAGAAACCAGCCTGATGAGCCACCTGGCTCGGGACAGACTTTGCCTTTTACACTTGACAGTAGCGTAAGGACACAGAAAAATATCTGGTGTTAATTATCCCTCCGGCTACACCGTGGGAGGGAAGAATACTGTTTTCCACTTGACCATCCGTGCATCCATCACACAATCTGCCACAAATGTCTTGTCTGTGTCATATCTACTGCAGGAGAGGAGGGATGCACATCAAATCAGACATTATAACTCCTGACAGAAGGTAGTTGAACTAATTAGGATTTGGAGATCACAGGGTTGAAGGTCATGTACGGTCAGTTGTTTGTGATGGGCGAAGAGCAACGTTTCGATAGTGTGAACTTATGGCAGGCAGAGGCATACGAGTTGACTTCTACCTTGTTACGTGCGCCCATTTTAGCTTCTGAAGTGTTTGGTGAAGACTCATGCTTGCTCATTTAGGAAAAGCCACTGTTATGATCTGTGATACAGACTTCCTTGCTGTAAAGCTATGACAAGTGGAGGTATAGCTGTCAATACTGCGTTGAGTTGTATCTTTTTCAACAGTAACTGAATTATATATGCAGTGGGGTCCATAAGTGGTTGTAACTCTCTGTCATTTTTGTTATTGTCGTTGTTTTTTTTTCTTCTTTTGGTGGGTTTGGTGCTCCGGCAGATCCCAACGAAAGAATGGACAACATGAAGTTTAAGTAGCGACTCATTCATCTTAGTTTGAGGGCACTCACAGTATGTCCACATTGGGCGATCTACACTGGAAATGCACCGTTTTCACATGCATCAAACCACTTAGGTCTCTGTCCTGTGGATAGGGGAACAGGTCTCCTGGACATCCCTCTCCCATCACAATGAAAGGGCCGCTCAGTGGTGCAGCGGTTAGCACTGTCCCTACAAACAAAATGTAGCTGGGGCAACATACCAATAACGTCCTTTATTGGTCTTATTACGTAGTATTAACGTAAAAACGTAAAAGCAGGGCCCCCTCGCCACAACGGCACAAAACGACATTGTTGATATGTTACAATTATGTTCTAAAAAAAAAAAAAAAAAAAAAAAGATCAGTTAAATGGTCTTGTAATAACCTTAGCTCAACATTGTGATTACATCAGCAGGCAGTCATCACAAAAAGTTCAAAATTCTTCTGTGGAAACATTATCAATTT
The DNA here is from genome assembly GCA_029692085.1 of Gymnothorax javanicus. Taxonomy (NCBI): domain Eukaryota; kingdom Metazoa; phylum Chordata; class Actinopteri; order Anguilliformes; family Muraenidae; genus Gymnothorax; species Gymnothorax javanicus. The sequence goes on along the minus strand of CM056199.1, from coordinate 9,370,141 downwards.
ACATTGCGGACATGTTCATTTGTCCTCCATGAGGGATGGTTATTTTGCTACCATACAGCTATGTTTTCACAACATCACCTGTTGGTAGCGTTGCGAATTCCCAAATTATGACCAAAGTGCAACATTAGCATTATGAAATGTGTTTGAAAGGTTTGCCTCACAGTGAAGCAATACAGAGGTTCTGGGTTTGAGTGCCAGCTAAGCAGAGCCTCTCCGCTTGGAGTTTTTTTTTCTCTCTTTCTTTCCTCTCTATATTCTGAATGTCAGACAGTTTGCATGCATTGTTTTTATTTTAACTTTACCTTGTTTTTACATTCTTTTAGGGTGACCTCTTACCATTAGTCCAGGGACTCCAAATGTAAAATAGCCTTTTGGCTAATTCTGGTGCATTTACATTTTTTTTATTCTCTTAAAAAAATGTTTTATTAATGTCGTTGTCCCTGACAAATAAACCTGAAATAAATATAATAAAATAAACTTAGCCTATCTCCATGTTTGAATTGGTATCCTTCAAGTACTCTGGTTTCCCCCACCCTGAAAAACATGCTCTATGGCAGTGCTTCCCAAACCTCTCCTGGAGGCCCACCTGTCCTGCATGTGTTAGATCTCTCCCTGCTCCAGCTCAGGTGATTCAAGTGATCAGGTTGTCGTCAATCAGCTTAAGGGGTGATTAACGAGCTGATCAAATAAATCACCTGTGCTGGAGCAGGAGAGATCTAAAACATGCAGGACAGGTGATTCTCTTGGAGAGGTTTGGGAAGCACTGCTCTATAGGAACACTCCTACCAGTGTCCCTGACCAAGGCTCTGGCTTTAGAAAGACATGCTGTATAGGAACACTCCTACCAGTGTCCCTGACCAAGGCTCTGGCTTTAGAAAGACATGCTCTATAATAACACTCCTACCAGTATCCCTGACCAAGGCTCTGGCTTTACAAAGACATGCTCTATAGGAACACTCCTACCAGTGACCCTAACCAAGGCTCTGGCTTTAGAAACATTTGCTTTATAGGAACACTCCTACCAGTGTCCCTGACCAAGTCTCTGGCTTTAGAAAGACATGCTCTAAAGGAACACTGCTACCAGTGTCCCTGACCAAGGCTCTGGCTTTAGGAAGACATGCTCTATAGGAACACTCCTACCAGTGTCCCTGACCGAGGCTCTTGCTTTAGAAAGACATGCCCTATAGAAACACTCCTACCAGTGTCCCTAACCAAGGCTCTGGTTTTAGAAAGACATGCTCTATAGGAACACTCCTACCAGTGTCCCTGACCAAGGCTCTGGCTTTAGAAAGACATGCTCTATAGGAACACTCCTACCAGTGTCCCTGACCAAGGCTCTGGCTTTAGAAAGACATGCTCTATAGGAACACTCCTACCAGTGTCCCTGACCAAGGCTCTAGCTTTAGAATTGTAGTTGGTCCCCAGGTGCAGCACTGTGGCTGCCGACAGCTTCTAAGTAACTTGGATGGGTCAAATGCAGAGGATGAATTACCCCACAGGGTTCAATAAAGTATATCTTATATTTTAACTATCTATTTCATGATAAGATAAAGGCCATCAGTCAGAATAACTGTTTTGACTTGCAGTGACCTCTTCCTCGAAGGGAACAAGGGGGCCCTTCAAGTATACCGGGAATTCATGCATGACAACATTGGTATTATTGTGTTTCTCCATTCCTATATTCAGTGTTTTGCTTTCATTTGTCCTTTAATTCACACTCTGAAGTTGTGATATCATCTACATAATACCCAGACTTATTCTGGTTAGGGTATCATATACATATCACTGAGGTAAATACTGCATGCATAACACAATACTATATGCATAAAGATAGGATATAAAATGCATACAATGCACACTATGCATGCAATTCAAACATCAATAGGCTTGGTACAACTCATAGACATGCTGATTGAATATGCACGGACCTTGTGTTTTGATTGGAAGACGGGAGAGAAGTCCTTTGGAATACCCGGTGAATCTCACTGTCAGCAGCTTGTTGGTCTGCAGGTTTTCAGGAGGGAAGTGTTTTATGCGTTGTCTTGCTGAAAAAAAGAGCAGAACTAAAGCTCTCTGCACCTGCCATACACTTGTGCATCAAAAAAGCAACAGCTTGGCTATGGAGCCATCCTACTTCAATCTTCCTTGGGCTAATTAATGTCTGAGGCATTTCGACAGAAGCATCTTAGCAAGCTTGAAGAGTAGATGCCAGCCCACTTGTGTGCTCAGACCTGTTCATTGTCTTTAAACTTTAAAGTATAAACTTGCAATTGCAGCATAAACCTTACAATGATGCTATGGCTTCACTGTTAGATTTTAAATATTATTTCCCTTGTGTTCTATTAAGATAGCTGCCACAATAAGGTCCATTTGTGTTAATTTCCCACTGTGTATTTACTGTCTATTTGTCCTTACCCTTTTTCCTTTCATTGCCTCCTCCCCCCCCTCTCTCTCTCTCTCTCTCTACTCATCTTACTCACACTCGACATCTTCCTTCAAAAACTCTCATTAACCATTTGGGCACTGATACACCAGTTCATGAAGTCTAGCAAGCGGGTTTTTCAGGTACGTTATTGTACGGGGCCTTCGTTGCCATATATCTTGCTTCATAATTTGCATTCCCTCTTCTGTTGGAGACAGATCAGGACTGCAAGAAGGCCAGTTGAGCACCTGCACTCTCTACTAATGCAGCCATGCAATTAAACCATCCAGACTATGGATTGGCGTGGTCTACCTGGGAAATGCAGGGTCATCTTTGAAAGCATCTAGATGGCAGCATATGTTGCTCTTGAGTTTATATGTCTCTTTCTGTATTAATGGCATCCTCACCAATGTGCAAGTTTCCTATGTCGTGTGTACTGACACACTTACATACCAGGGGTGTGTTTCCCAAAATCAAAGATGCTAACTTACATAGTTGGGCCCATTGACTGTGAATGGATGAACTACATAAGTTGTTAGCAACTACGCATTTAGGAAACGCGCCCCAGGACAGTTGCTAGATTTTGTATCCTGATGCAGATAGCAGCTCAGGTTGTTCTTGTTGTTTTTCATCCGGAGAACATGGTGGCTGTTTTTTTTTTTTTTTTTTTTTTACCAAAAACCACTTTGCACTCTCCATCTCAGATGATACTCAGATGACAGATGACACCGAGCCCAGCGACTTTTTTGGAAAGTATGAATGTATGGCTTCAGCTTTTCTATTGTATAAATCTTTAACATCTGTGGAGGCTGACTGACTAAGGTTTGCCAAGTTATTTTCTTGCCCATGTCGTCATTTTAATTTCAGTCGAGTGACAGTACTTAAGACGACAGCATCAGAGGGATTCGGAGATCACACACACGATGAAGTGGTTCTTAGCCTCATCCTTTTGGCATCGAGATTCAATGAGATTCCTTCCATCTTTTAGTCACGTAACGCTTTGTAGAGGGTGAAAAGCCCCAAAATCCTTCCGATTTATATTAACTGTGCATTGACTTGCAGCGACCTTTCCCTCTAAGGGAACAAGGATTCCCAAACTATGCCAGCAATCTGCGTGGCACAATCCACATCATCACATTTCTACACTCATTTATTCAGTGATTTCTCTTCATTTGTCACTTTAATTGACACTCTGAAGTTGTAATTTAAATTACATACTACTCAGACTTATTCTGGCAGCAATATTGCTCACATACTGTATTAGTGAGGCATCTTAGTTACAGTACTGCATGCATGACACAATACTGCATGCATCATGATAGGATATCAAATGAAAACAATGCACACTATTGATGCCATTGAAACATCACAGGACTCAATACAAATAGCAGACATACTGACTGAATATGCTCAGTTCTTCTTCTAATAAATTGTCAGTCTCCACAGATCAAAAGGATCCTGTGATTCGCACTGACAGGAAGATGTGAGAAAATTCCTTAGGAATACCCCCCGATTCTCACTGTCAACAGCTTTTTGGTCTGCAGGTTTTCAGATGGGAAGTGTTTTATGAGTTGTCTTGCTGAAAAAAAGAACAGAACTAAAGCTCTCTGCACCTGCCATACACCTGCGCATCAACAAAGCAACAGCTTGGCTATGGAGCCATTCTACTCCAATCTTCCGTGGGCTAATTAATGTCTGAGGCATTTCGACAGAAGCATCTTAGCAAGCCCGAAGAGTAGACGCCAGCCCACTTGTGTGCTCCAACCTGTTTACTGTCTTTAAAATTTAAGACTTCAAATTGCAATCGCTGCATGAACCTTACAATAATGTGATGGTCTTAATGTTAGAGTTTAGGTATTATTTCCCTTGTGTTCTATTAAGATAGCTGCCACAACAGGCTGCATTCAGATTATTTTCCCAGTGTGAATTTACTGTGTTTTTGTCCCTTTCCTCCCATTGTTTTTTTCTCTCTCTCTCTCTCTCTCTGTCTCTCTCTCTCCATCTCTCTCTTTTTTCTCATACATTTGGCGTCTTCTTTCAAACACTAACATTAAGCATTTGGGCACTGAAGACACCAGTCGCTGAAGTCTAGCAAGCAAGACTTCTGCTGCACAGTTGTACGAGACCTTCATTGCCATATATTTTGGTTCAAAATTCACCATTAGTTTTCAATCGGAAACTGGTCAGGACTGCAGGCAGGCCAATCTAGCACCCATTCTCTCTGCTTAGGCAGCCATGCAGTTATCTGGCTTGGCTTGTTCTTGCTGGAAAATACAGGGATGTCCGTGGAACAGAAAACATCTTGATGGCTTTGTATGTCACTCTAGAGTTTATATGTATCTTTCCACATTAATGGTGCCCTTGCCATATGCATTTACACGCCTCTACCAGGACAGGTGCCAACTTTTGTACCTGATGCAGATAGCACCTTAGTTTGTCCTTGTCTTCTTACATCTAGAGAACACGTGGCTGTTTTTTCTTTCTTTCTGTCTAAGAACCACTTACTACTGCCAATCTCAGATGACACTCAGATGACACTGAGCCCAGTGGGACATTTGGACTGTCTTGATGTATGGCTTTGGCTTCAAATAGTAAAGCTTTAAGTGGCATCTGTGGATATTGACTGGCACTGGCTTGCCAAAGTATTTCTTAGCCCATGTTGTGATATTCATTTTACTTGAATGATGGTTCTAAAGACAGTGGATAGATGGAAGATAATGCACATTACAAAGTGGTTTTCGGCCTTGTCCTTTAGGCATCAAGATTCAACTGGATTCTCTCATTCTTTTAATTACGCACTGTCGAGGATGAAATATCCCAAATCCTGAGAATCTGTCTTGGGGAAATTTTCTCACAAGTGATGGATGATAAACTTTTGCATCTGTTGGCAAATTTGTGAGCCTCAACTCATCTTTGTGTTTAGGGGAAAAGGCCTTTTTTAGTGGGAACCTTTAATACTGTAATACAATTACCTATTCTGTATAAAAGTATACTGTGTGGGATTTTCCTTAAAAACAATGTAAAGACTCGTATAAAACTAATCCCGCTCAATCATCAATTATGACCCTCTAGGAGTGTGTGGCAGTGTCTGTATCTACAGAGACCCCGCCATCTGCCTGTATTTTCTTTTTTTTTTTTTTCTCAATACGGGATGTTTCTGGGCATCAGCCTTTGGGAGGTGGGTGTGTAGCTCCCAGCCAGTAACAGGGCACCGAGTGTGAGGGCGGGACACAGCACTGCACTTGTAGCAGTTCTGGTGTCTTTGAGTCGAGGAGGAGGAGCCAAATTTGAATGTTCTGTTTACAAGCCACCACTGACAAATCCTACTCAGTATACTTTCTTCATCACCTGTCTCACTTGACCTTAATATTGCAACTTGTTTCATCAACCCCTGCGACAACTTTTTTTTGGAGTGTGTTGCAGTCATCATATTTGAAATAAGCATGTATTTTCAAAAAATAATTGAATTTTTGAGTCACATAATATGTTGTTGTAGTGTTTTCAATATGAGGAAGATCACTCATTTTTACTCCTGGATAAGTGAAGCTTAGGAAGGAGTGTTATGATGAGACTAGCCCAGAGGTAGGCGACGAGGGCCGTATCTGTCCCTGGTTTTCACTCCAACTTCTGGCCCTTAATAAGTAAATTGTCTTAATTAGCCAAACCATTTGGGAAATCCGACATTTTTGCTGCATTTCTTTAAAGCATCATGTATAACCACCAAAGACTGTTCATGTCTCCCCCAAATGTAACATTTTACTTTGGTATAATATATGCGCAAATCTATGTTTGCGTGTACAACCAATTAGTCAGGGTAACTGATGGAAATAAACGCCTGCGTACACACCGGCCCGCCAGGACTGGAATTGCCCACCCCTGGACTAGAGAGTCACTCACTAATCAATCAATTTGCCGTTAGCACGACCAGGGGCGATAAGATGAATATGATGCATGGATGACCGGGCCCTAATTCACAAACGGCTTATCCAGGAGTTAACGATAGCATCACTTGATTGATTTTATTTGCATTTTCCAGAATGTGGAAACTTTCAGACTTGGGGTTGTACTACTAAAAAGTGGCAGTTTTGGTCACTTGCAGGTGTGCTCGGGGGCTAGAGGGGTTAAATCACATTGCTGCTTGAAGTAGTCCTTTTCTCCGCAAGCGGGAGCAACTCTATAAAACATGGCCGCTGTGTTAAGATGCTGAGCACGTTTACGGCCAGTTACCCTGCATAAAGAGGTGCTCAAAGCAAGCAGACCACCGCCTCGGTACACAAACCCAGTCTCTCTCTCTCCTCTCTCTCTCCCCCCCCTCTCTATCTCCCCCTCCCTCCCTCTGTCTCTCTCTGTCCTCTCTCTCTTGTGTTCAAGGAAATGAAATATCTTTCCTCTCTCTCATGCTCAGGGAAATAAAATATCTCTTTTCTCTCTCACTGTCTTTCTCTTTCTTTCCCTCCCTCCTCTCTCTCTCTCCACTCCTCCCCCTCTTCCTCTCCTGGCTCTGCTGGCATGTTATTTTTTCTGTAATATTTTTTATTACGCACTCTTTGTGACCCCTCGGGGATTTCTGCAAAGACATTTGGAGAGCCACACTTGGAGAAGATTTCTGCTGGGGGACTCGCCCCTCCCTTCTCCGGATTCACTTATTTCTGCCGCTGGACAAACGCCTCTCTGAACACACTGGTCTAACCTTTGCTATCCTGACTACGATTTTTAAGTTCTGAGCCCTAATGTGTGTTAAGGTGGGAATGTGTCCCTCTAAATGTACACAGGTCGCTTCATTCGCCGTCACTGTTCCTTCTCCGCCGATTTAAACGAGCTTTATTAATTTGGCATTGAAATATCCTTGCTCATGCTCATCAGGGAGGATGAGTCAGCGCATCTATTGTTATGGAAGTGTAAACAGAGCATATTTCTGCCAAATGTGTTGAGGTTTCTGACTAAGACTGCTAATTGGAAGCAAAAATTATACGGGTACGCGTGTTGGTGTGTGCGTGCGCGCGTGTCTGTGGATAAGTGGATGATATGAGTGTGTGTGTGCGTGCCTGTACGCACCTGAGAATGTGTTGGGTGGCACAAATGTGTATTAAAAATATCTCATTTGGAGTCGTCCATATGATATCGCTGTGTCATTAACACCATAGGAGCAGAGGAACAGAGGATCAGAGCTCGGTCACAGCCCTGCCAAAGCCACGGCACTGAGTCATTTTAACAGCCTGACACACATCGCAATCAGCGAATGAGAGTTGAATGGGATTCAGGCCACTGATAGCTCACTACAGTTTAGCTGCGTGAGCCTTACCAGCCAGTTTATTACTCTGCTCAATAACACTGAAAATTGCCCCACCTGGAAAACTCTGGTATTGTGGACGAGAGTGAAGTTTTTCAGTGTAGGTTGGGTTAGGGCAGTATAACCCACAGGCCCTGCACCAACATTAAGTTTCCACTTGAAATTCGTCATGGTCCTGGAGTTAAGCGAACAGATTGGATGCTCAATTATTCCCCAAATTAGAATCCTCCTAACCATTGCTTCCTTTTTTTTTTTTTTTTTTTTTTTTTTTTTTTGGTTTCGTCGGCGTATCAATGTGTTTAGTGGCAGAGTGAATTACTGTCTTCATGCAACACCTGGATAAGTGCATTTCACCATAAAGTTGGCAATTAACTTTCTTCTGTGCTCCAACATCGTTTATGCATATCTCTATAAACTGAACCCCTGAATTTAACCCTTTGAAAAAAAGGCTTACTTTCACCTTAATTTCCATAAAATTTATTTTATAAATGTTTTTATTTATTTATTTTTATGTGCCATGGCAGGGGCATATAGAGTTACCCTAGTCCGTCCGTCCCTCCATATATCCGTCCGTATGTATGGTATGCTGTCTATCCGCTTCTCCTCAAAAAGTACTGGACAGAATTCAGCAAGCTTTGGTAAATATGTTCTACAAGGAGCGAAGGTGTGCATCTCTTTTTTTTTTTTTTTTTGACAAAATTGGATAATTTCACTGGATAATTTTAGGAGCTTCACAAACTCTCGGTGGCGGGGGCATTCATGTCCAAGGGCACACATTTTCTAGTTCAGAAAAGTGTCTGTGATTCACAGCCAATTAAGAGATACGACCACTGAATGTTTTCACCTTCTTTTTTCGGATTTAGCCATTGAATTTGCAAAAAAAAAATAAAAGCAGAGCAAAAAACCTCAGAATTAACATCTTAAATATGGACCAAGGTATTTAGCACTCAGGACCTAAGTAACGTCTCAAGGTAAAATTTAGGTGTCTCTTTCACAAAAAGGTCCACTTAATTCAAGTTAAGTAGTTTGGAATATTTCCAGGGGTAAATGAAGGTAAATTTAACTATATTTTAAGCACAGTATGTAGTGTAAGATACTTGCCTCAAGCGCGAAAGCGCCCCCACATATGTTCAGGAGAGCGTAATGTGTTCACTGGTGCATGTTGACATTAGCAGGTTCTCTATATGATGCCATAAAGGGCTTAAGGACCTTGTAAAGCTGGTATTTTTCTCCTTGTTATTGTACTGCTCTATTACTGCAATTTAGAGGGCTATTCTGTAAATTAAGTTATAGTCTACTTCCTGCAATATGCGCTCAGCTGGAGTCTGGCTCTTTTATAAGGAGAAATAGGCCTGGGCTGTTGGCTCAGTCAGGGTAATATTTTTATTAAAACTCACTTGGCTGCTGGATGATTGAAGTGTTTTATTGATCAGTGTGTTAAACTCTTCCCTCCCACCCATTACCCCAGGTGAGACAACCAATGGATTATATACCTGTGTATTACTAAAGCAGTCCTCACACCCTGCCGAATAGTGTTAACAGACGTCCGACGGATTGAAACTTTGCGAAAGAAAATTATCCGGTGGTGAAAGTCGTCTCTATTGCTGCTCGAGGCTCAAAATGCACAAAACTTTCCGCCAGATTGAACGGACCTTGCCTGACAAGAAACACATACAAATCAGAGACGAACGGATGAAAATTTTGCTCTCTGTCGGACGTCCATTAACTCTATCTGGCAAGGTGTGACTGCTGCTTTTGAGAGAACAACTTCCAGATTTAAGCAAAAAAAAAAAAAAAAAAGTATGTTAGTATTGTATGTTAGTGTAAATGAGTTCATGTTTTGAATTCAGCTAATTGTCAAAACCAGGTGATTTTGTGGTAAACTGCAGGATTTTCTCAACTAGGATGTCCCACCCCTGCGGGGGTCACGACCCAAAGAGGTCGTGACCCTCACTTTGGGAGATTAAACCCCATTTCCCGCTTCATTGTTTACATCCCCAGCACTGCTCTAATCCCCACACTAATGGGTTTGTCAAAAAAAAAAGAAGAAGAAATTTGAAGCGAGCCATGAGCTAAAAGAAAAAAGGGATTTGTATCATCAGTTAAATATGCAGCATTCTCAAAAAAGCCTTAAAAGAGAGTGTGTTGTCAGGGAGGGAGTGATTCTGAAGCATAAAGCCTCTTTGGCACAGCTCTCCATTTGCCTCTGTTTTCCATTAAGGCTGCAGGTAGATCAGACCGTCTGCCAGCATCACTCACAGTGACGACCTTTGACCTTCTCCTCTCAGGAACCTGGAAAAGAACACGGCGCAATGGTGTGATAATATTTAAAGGCATAGTGGCATTCTCTTGGCTCTTAGCCTTTCAGTAAAAACGTGGTCGTGGACGTATCTAGAAATGCTCGGATTGCGCAGCTTTTTTACGCCATCTGGCAAACACTTCTTGAGTCACACTTGCTTCCTAAATGACTGCATTCCATTCCCATTTAAAGTAATATAAGGATACATCTTCATTGCTTTTTTTTCTTGGCTTTGAGTCTGGTAAAGTGAAGATTGTACAGTTTAAGAATTGAATTGCATTGATTGAATAGAAGAGACTGAATTTTTCTCATTAAAAGTATAATGAGATTTTTATCCACTTATTTTTTTATAGCAAGACACACTGTAATTGGATTGTGTGGTTATGACTCCCTGGAGTTACAACCTCCTGCTTCAGTATTGCTTACCTTGATCAATGTGCATTTATTTAGATTTTCATATAACAAAGGGAATACATCCGTATTCATTTTCGAAGTAAAAAGCGGATTTTATTGTTACTGTTTCATGCCTGTTACTCACTTCCTGTTTTGTGCGAGTGGGTGTGACTGGAGAGTTATTTGGAGTTTGGAGGAAGAATCACATGGATTTTTAAGGGTTTTGCTGTCATGAACACAAGTGTTTAAAAAGGTAGATTCATAAGAAAAATACGTTGATGCCATTGGGAACAGAAAGGAAGTTTTTTTTTTTTTTAAGTTGGCTGTTTGTCTATCACTGATTAACACAGCACCTATTGTTTAAATCACTGTAATCAGCAAGGACTAATTAAGCCCCCATTTTAAGGCTTTTGTCAATGGTTTCTGCTGTGACTGCTATTCGAAGCTACTCAACTTTATTCATTGCGGTCTTTGTGCGTTTGTCTCGACAGAAGTCATTCTTATTATGTGAACACTTTTGTGTGTGTGTGTGTGTGTTTGAGCACGCGTGTACATGTGTGTGCGTGCGTGTGCCCCATGAGTTTTATGAAAAGGTTCATTAGTTAGCATGTGATATAGATTTATTTTGGTTTGGATTTATGGTATTTTTTTATCGTGTGGTTAAAGCACATAATACGTTGCTTCTCTGTTTTAAAATGAGTAATATCTATAGAAAAGCATTATTTCACGGATCATATTTTTTAAGTGTGAGTAAAACGATGCGTTTGTGTTCAGAGAGTTCTCATTCTTCCCTCCTGGAGAATATTAACAGAAGTTATTTTCGCTTCAGAGCCGAACATGTTCAGCGGAAAATAGGTGGGTAAAAAATAGTTTTTGATGTATACACCTAAATTCCCAACAACTCGTGTGAGATATTTTTTAAATTTATAATCACATTCATAGTTTACTGAATTTTCTCAGATGGGCTGTTTTTATTGGATGATTAAATGACTCACTTTAGCAAAGTAAAGTTCCTGAAGTGTGGCTTGTGATTCACATGGGACATCCTCAGGGAAGCTGTGCATATGTGTGTCTTTCAAATGCAGCTTTCATTTCCACATTTCTTTGCATTTCAGTCAATTCAGATGGGGGTAAAAGAGATGCTAATTCAGCATTACACATTCCATCTGTGGCAGACACTAAGTATACTGCACGAGGACTAACCTACTTTTTCAAAATGATTCTGTAAGTAATGTACTGCTTCGCACTGATGCAACTTATGGGTTGGGGGGTGGGGTGTTGTCACATTAAATAAGAACACAGCATGCTACTTGCATTATAGGACTGGGAGATCTGGATATAATTAAATATATATTTGATCATATCCATCCATCCATCCATCCATCCATCCACACAACCATGCAAAACCGCTTCTTCCTCATCAGGTTCGTGGGGTAGCTGGAGCCTGTCCCAGCTAACTACGGGCGAAAGGTAGGAACACGCCCTAAAGAGCTCGCCAATCCATCGCAGGGCGCACACAACGTTCACTTTCATACTTACACCTCCTGAAAAATTTTAGTCACCAGTTAACCAAGCCTGTATGTTTTTGGGCTGTTGGGGGAAACTTGAGTAGCTGTAAGAAACCCATGCAAACACTGAGAACGTAATCTAAGCGCCCAGGCCAGATTCCAACCCACCACCCTCTGGGTAACACTGGCCACATTTACACGGACAGTTTAATTCCACTTTCATTTGGAATGAAAATGGCCATTCCGATTGACAATTGAATCTGATTAAAGGGGGTGTAATATTCCGTTTGTCATTCCGATTGAAAGAATCTTTCGTACATGTAGACACTCATTCCTCTTAAAGTTCATTCCATTCTTTCTGCGCATGCTTTGCTACCTTTCCTTTCCGGTATCTACCTCCCTTCTGCTCCTTAACAGACGAATGATAATAATTAAAATGATGAGGCCATACTGCTGCTTCAAAAATAAAAGCAAAATCAGTCCGAAAAACCACTGCTAACGTCATTCATGTTGTCGTTATCAGGAACGAAGACAAGCCTATATTTTTCTTCCGGTAGGCTAAACAGAAACACGTATACACATACCTGACCGCTCCCTATCCAATCAAAAGCTTTCCCAGCACCAAACCTTACGCAAAAGCGATTAAATGCGTCTTCCACGTAAACCCCCATTCGGAATGACTATATCCAATGTAAACTCGCAGGAAAAAAAAATTCATTCCGAATGGTTTCATTCGGATTAATTCATTCCCAATGAAAAGTCATCACGTTAACGTGGCCACTGTTAGCAACATCACTCTCTGCTGCTGCTGCTAGTAACATCGCCTTCTGCATCACTTTTGCCTGCTGCCAGTTATCATCCAACCTCAACGACAGCATTTATCTGAGGACTCCGAGACAGCGCTTACATTTCTTTCTTTTTTTTAGTTATTATAAAATGCATCATGGTTTAGAGATCCTTCACTGGATTTTATCTGTCTGCAAACATTTTTTATTTTGCTAAATCTTTAATTTTCCACGGATGAGCCGCATGTTTCTCAAATCAAAAATTTCTGTGACAATTCCTGATACCTTTCATTCCGAAACAATGAATGCATTCAGAGATGTTGAAAGGTGAGAGCATACAATATCAGTAAAATTGAGTTTGTCGACATCATTGCATTTTAACCCTAGGAAGTCAAACACTTGACTGCTGTCATCAGAATGGCCCTGGTCCAGCCTTCTTGGTTGCTAAGGATACCAAGTGTAGCAAATAGAAATCAAGCGTGGAAGCATTGCCACGATGAAGGCGAAAGACCCAGAGAGTACTTCTATGAATCTGCACAATCCATGCCACAGTCATTGATTTGCTGGGGCAAACTGAAACCATAGAAGTCATGGACTGCATAGCAAAATCATCTTCTCTGTGATTCAACTATGACTGTCAAATGCAGATCTGTGTAAATCATTCACTCAGTGAGGGAATATGATACAGGGGAATCATTACCTAAATTACCCACTGTATTGGGGAAACTGCACACCATAGAATTCACAACCTAATGAGATTAACTATTGAATCAAAACCCAATGATTCACCTTGTGGGTGCCGCCATACACCTTATAATTCATGCCTAATGAGTGGATGATATTCTTTATGGGCATGAAAAATAATCAGAAAAATATTAATCAAATCTTGACACCATAGAAATCAGACACCATAGAATTCATACCAAAATGATCTTCTCAGGAGAATAAATCAGAAACCATAATTCAACATTTGATGGTAACCGGATCCAACAGGGTGTGGATACAATTCTGTTTGGAATTTGTCCAGGCACTTTCTCGGCAACCTCAGAATCAGACACCAGACAAAGCAGCACAGGATCCAAAACAAAATGATTCGCTCCGGTAAGTAATTGTGACTTCTCTGAATTCATTCATAAATTATCTTTGAAACTGTATTAAACATAAACTAAAGATGCAATCTACTTTGCATAGAGGAACCTGAAACCTTGGAACCAATGGCGATGATCACTTTTTTCCTCCCTCAAAGTTTATTCTTGATCCAAATAAAAAAAACAATACACTCCTGCTGTAATATATCGAGAATCATTAGACATTTCAACCAACATATATCAAGCAAAAACAACCCATTTTGCTACAATTCCCTTCTGTTGATGAAATACAGTACAAAAGAAGTCCACAGTATCTGAAATCTCAGTGTTCTGCCCTTCTATCTCCGCTATGTTAGTGCTGATGAGTTCCCCAGCGTTGTCACTCATTGTATCCCCGGACAACGAGTCGGGGACACTATGGATCAGATTATCACGTCACGTCTGCTGCCGCATCAGCAGAGATTTTCTTGTGAGCTCTCTACAAGCCACAAATTTCAACCGATTCGTTTCAAATTTGGCATGGGCCTTGTGTGCGGTAAGGCCACAAAGCCTATCGATTTTGGGAGTGATTGCTGTAGGGGATACACGGGGATACACGTCGACCAGCAAGGCAACCGACTGTCCAGTTGTATTTGTTCCTGCTGATATATCTCTTACGGTATCTCTGAAGCAAAGGACCCCATGGCCTTCTATTTTTCACCACTACTGCGATGTCACGAGACATTAGAACTTACTCTCCAGCGCTCTTTATCCAGGATGACATCCTCTGCTCACATGTATTTAGTCTTAATGATATAATGGTTTCATACAAGCATTATCGCTTAAAGCAGAGGCGCTGTCTGTGTGGATTCTTCACTTGTGTATTAACATTTAATTTCCCTCGAAGTCATCCCCTTTCCGCCCGTCACATCCTTCTGGCATGGCGCTAGATATGCTTATAATTAGAGCAGCTATATACGAAAGCATGGCACTGGTTTCCCTGACCTATTGTAGCGAGCTAAATGCACAAGCAATGGTCAAATATTTATATTACGCACCAACCAAGCAGGGTGGTTTTGGGAGTATTTCAGAATGGATGTCAAGTCCTTGACCGGTCCACAACCTCTCCCGAGGGCTCGATTATGAGGTCAGGCATCCCAAACCTTCCAACTACAACAATTGCATCATACGGCCTTTGCTAATACCAAGCTGTACCATGAGGTAGCTCCATTCACAGATCGCCTGTGCTACGCATACACAAACCTCCCCAAACACTAAAGATGTACACAATCTCATTTCTTGCCCCTCCTTTCCATTATGCTGGTATGCTGTTAAAAATACAATAAAAATGATAGCATGCATTTTTAAAGAGGTGAATAAAGACAGGAAAATATGTACAAACAATATTTTTAAGGCTCCACTGCTGCCTGTTTGCATTTTAGGGTCTCACAGATGCACTGTAGAATTTTAGCACATCGGGACAGATGAGCATCTGTTCCACTCGAGGGCAGTTATATTTGTCTCCCGGGGGTTTGTATCGTATATGTTTTCGGTTGTAAAATGTGTTCCGCTAAAAGCGCGGCCGGACAGACGGAGCCCCTGGGGTATGCTGGCGCGGGTGGCACTCGGCGGCAGGTTCGGTGAGCAGTCTCTCTATAGCTGTGCTGTTGCTTTTGTCTTTCGCGTGTGTACACACGCCAGCGATGCATTAGCAGCGCGAGCACCGTCATTATTTTTCCAGAACAACTGGCCTGCATCTCTCCTCGTAAACAAACACCCTTCTATATTTTTACCATTCATTTGGTTCATTTTCTTTAATCTAGCAAGATTTCCATTGTCTCGCTTATGCATTAAATTTGATAATAGATGTCACTGAAAATTACAAACTCGATTCTTCTTTTGTTAATTTATTAGATTTTTGTCAATTTTTTTCTGTGCAGGACAAAACTGCAGTGTGTGTACCGGTGCAGTGGATGTGTGTGTATGGGCGTTACTGGGGTTGGTCGATGAGTCGGAGGAAGTCACAAAGGCACATTCAGTGGCTTTTGTTCACTAGTGCCAAAACGGTGTCAAAATGATACCGCCATCCAGCCTGGGACACAAAGATCCCTGGGCTACACAGGATTAATTAGCATAACGTGGAGCCGCTGGGCTTCTCTCTCTCTCTCTCTCTCTCTCTTTCTCTCTCTCCCTCTCTCTCTCTCTACAAAATATCCACTCTTCCCTCTCGACGGCTGCCTACCGCCAACTGCATCCCAAACCATATTAATAAATAAAGCCACTAAGGCCCTGACTGTGAACAATTTGTCTTTAGAATTAAATTCAGAGACAGCATAAATTTAGGTTATAATGTATTCCCGAAATTTCATATCTGCCGCTGATTATACATATATATTTTTTTTACCTTAATTTAACTAGGAGAATTTCCAGTGAGAACGTATTTATCTTATTCAAGGAGGTCCTCAGAGAAATTCCAGAGAGAACAGTTGTAACTGAGGAAGGATAGAGAGAAATCGGTAAAGTCCCTGAGGCAGTTCTGAGTATCAGGGGCCCGACATCACAGTACATCCCAACTTCATCCCTCCAGATCAAGTCAGAATCACGAACCCAACTGGAGGTTTGAACCAGCAACTCTCTGCATACCAGTCAAGCAATTGAACACTAGGCCACACTGGCACCCCAAAACAATTGGTTTCTTGTCTTTACAAGAAAGAAATCTATACAGCATGTGCAGCTATATTGTGTATGTATATACAGTGCTTAACAAATTTATTAGACCACCTGTCATAAAAATGACAAAACACAAATATTTTAGAAATTTGTCAACAATTTGTTTAAATATAAAAATTATGTTGTTATTTCTTTGGCAAATAACAAAATGAAACAACTAAATAAGTCCTTATTCACACATTAAAACCAGAAAAACTATATTTAGTATGGCCTTGATAACAGCTTGCATTCTTGCATTCAACCACTAAAACTAATTTTCATGTTTAGGAATGCAAGAAAATAACTGTTATTTGGCATCTTAATCAAAAAATAATAATGTGCTGAACTTTTTTATTTGCTTTTTTGTAAAACGGTAAATTTGAAAATTCATGGATAAGAACAATAATTATATTTTAGCATTAAAAATATAATTTCAAGCTGCCGGAGAGCTCATTCGGATAAAGCACCGTATTGCGGATCAGAAGTGACTATCACGGCGCGGGTTCAAGCCCCGGTCGTACCGACTGGCAGTGGTCGGCAGCTTTTTCAGAGTAGCGCACAATTGGCCATTGCGCTACAGGGATGCAAATTGGGAAGGGGCTGCCGGGAAGGGTAATATAAAAATGGTTGCTTTGTACGTTGCTCAAGCGCCTCCTGTTGGCCAGCCGGGCGCTCGTCATGAAGATTCTAAGCTTGTTCATGTTCGGGTATCCTCCGCCCTTGTTCTGAACTTGCGAGGATTCAACCAATGAGTGTAAAAGATGCAGTGGCTGACAGGCGTGTGCTTCGGAGGAGAGCCGCGAACTGTCTTCACTCTCATGAATTGGCAACAGGGGGTCGCATATGAGCAAGTCTTGTTCATTGTTTCCCAATTGGGCATTCCAGATTCGGGTGGGATTGGAGATGCCAAATTTACTAAACAACAACAAAAAAAAAATATATATATATATATATATATATATATATATATATATATACGTATATATATAATTTCAGTTAAAGAGCTGGCACATACTGGTGGATTCACCATTACAGAAACATAAAAATTATTTTGGTAATTACCAACACTATTAATTTAGGGCAGCTGTGGCATAAACCTTACATTGGGTGGTGCTCTAATAAATTTGTTCAGCACTGTATGTATATATGTGTATCCTTGCTGTTTGATACTGCGCCTAAGCGCACCTGTTAAACTAATGCCACAGCCAAAGCTGCGCGGTACAGTTGACCCTTCCTGTGTGAAGTTCTGCAAACAAGAAAACAAACAGAGTGCTGTGCTCTAGATTGATTCCTAAGTTTCTCATTGTAAGCCTGAGAGGGACGGAGCCATGTTGAACTGCAACAGGAGAGGAGATTGTTCTCATAATATACCCACTTGTCCTTAAAAGTGAGGCATTCATGAGGAGAGATGATATTTGGAAGAACTCTTGGACAAGGCTCTTAAACCCAATGAGACTGCTCTAAGGGCTTTATACCTGTTTCTCTCTTTCTCTCTCTCCCTCTTAAATCGTTTCTGTCGGACATTTTATCCCCGCCCACCCTTGAAAAAGACAAGCAGGCCCTGAGTGAACTGTCCCTGATGAAACGAAGGTTTTTAAAGATACACTATGAACAGAGTTATTGAGGAAATGGACACAGTAATTGAATATCGCTGTGTGGGAAGGGATGAAATGTCTGGAACTGAGAAAAACCTCATTTGTCTGAACAGCAACCATAGACACTGGCAAAGAAGGTCAGTGCCAGCTTGTTCAGATTAAATTTAAGTACTCTGACTGCAACAGATGTCTGATGATAATAATAATAATAATAATAATTATTATTATTATTATTATTATTATTATTATTATATATAGATATTAATATTTTGATAACCTTTATTGCAGAGAAATCCCACTGAGACCGGGGTCTCTTTTGCAGGGGAGCCCTGATTAAATTAATATTATTATTAGTAGTAGTAGTAGTAGTATTAAGAGGAAGTGAAGTTTATATATAAAGTACATTTAAAAACAACATTTGTTGAACCAAAATGCTGTACAATGATTCATAGTAAAAGAATGAAAATGAGGAAGCTTAAATCAGTAAGAAGAAGACCACATGATCTGAGGATCATTGCTGAGTGAAGCTCGCACCATTTCCTAATCTCTTGCATTAATTACAGCGCAGACTCTGTCTCAGTCCTCAAAGCACATATAATGCCATTTTCATCCAAGTAAAACACAAAGCGAAAGACTTGGTTTGATCACATTTATATCTGAAGATGAACCATGGCTGATTCAATATTTATTTGAAATCTCCCTGGTATTTAGTATTTATAATGGTAATTATATATCTTTTGACTGTAGATTTATTGAGGGCCGGATACACGGTACATGAATAAGCGACCAATATCACTTTGCCTCGTGTGCGAAATTTTTTTTCTGTTGAAACAAAGGTTTTTAGCAATAAACAATTAAAATAGTTATCATATCTGCCATGGTGGTAATGCATCAAACAGTTGAAGGTTGAGCTTATCTCCACTCTGGCAAAATCCACCGCTTGCCTGCATGTGCATAAACTGTGCACCTGTGCAGCGGTTTTCATGGGAATGAGCTTCACTCGACGCTTTGCCAAGATGGACCATGCAGAAATTCCCTTGTCACCGTCTTTTCATGGAAACTTAATTGGACACTTGCAAATTGGCAAACTGTGCGCTTGGCCCATTACCCTGCCCAAAAGGGGAGGGGTAATTGTTTGTTTATTCGCATGTCTGTCAGCAGTTCAGCTCAAAAAACGGATTAGTAAAATTGCACTGGTACTCCTGTTCCCCCACCCTGAAAGACATGCTGTACATCAGGACTGCCCAACCCTGTTCCTGGAGAGCTACCATCCTGAAGGTTATCACTCCAACCAAAGCAAACCACACCTGCTTTCCCAGTTACAGATCTTGAGGAGCTGCTAATGAGCTGAATCAGGTGTGTTGAATTAGGGTTGGAGCAGAAACCTACAGGATGGTAGCTCTCCAGGAACAGGTTTGGGCAGCCCTGTGTCCCTGACCAAGCCTCCGGCTTTAGAAAGACATGATCTATAGGAACACTCCTACCAGTGTCCCTGACCAAGGCTCTGGCTTTAGAAAGACATGCTCTATAGTAAAACTCCTACCAGTGTCCCTGACCAAGGCTCTGGCTTTAGAAAGACATGCTCTATAGGAACATTCCTACCAGTGTCCCTGACCAAGGCTCTGGCTTTAGAAAGACATGCTCTATAGGAACACTCCTACCAGTGTCCCTGACCAAGGCTCTGGCTTTAGAAAGACATGCTCTATAGGAACACTCTTACCAGTGTCCCTGACTAAGGCTCTGGCTTTAGAAAGACATGCTGTATAGGAACACTTCTACCAGTGTCCCAGACCAAGGCTCTGGCTTTAGAAAGACATGCTCTATAGGAACATTCCTACCAGTGTCCCTGACCAAGGCTCTGGCTTTAGAAAGACATGCTCTATAGGAACACTCCTACCAGTGTCCCTGACCAAGGCTCTAGCTTTAGAAAGACATGCTCTATTGCAAAACTCCTTCCAGTGTCCCTGACCAAGCCTCCGGCTTTAGAAAGACATGCTCTATAGGAACACTCCTACCTGCGTCCCTGACCAAGGCTCTGGCTTTAGAAAGACATGCTGTAAAGGAACACTCCTACCAGTGTCCCTGACCAAGGCTCTGGCTTTAGAAAGACATGCTCTATAGGAACATTCCTACCAGTGTCCCTGACCAAGGCTCTGGCTTTAGAAAGACATGCTCTATAGGAACACTCCTACCAGTGTCCCTGACCAAGGCTCTGGCTTTAGAAAGACATGCTCTTTGAACACTCCTACCAAAGGCTCTGGCTTTCTTCCATGCTCTATGTCCTACCTGACCAAGCCTCTGGCTTTAGAAAGACAAAGACATGTCCCTCTAGGCTTTAGAAAGACATGCCTATAGGAACACTCCTACCAGTGTCCCTGACCAAGGCTCTGGCTTTAGAAAGACATGCTCTATAGGAACACTCCTACCAGTGTGACCCCTGACCAAGGCTCTGGCTTGTAGAAAGACATGCTCTATAGGAACACTCCTACCAGTGTCCCTGACCAAGGCTCTGGCTTTAGAAAGACATGCTCTATAGGAACACTCCTACCTGCGTCCCTGACCAAGGCTCAGGCTTTAGAAAGACTTGCTCTATAGGAACACTCCTACCAGTGTCCCTGACCAAGGCTCTGGCTTTAGAAAAGACATGCTCTATTGCAAAACTCCCTGACCAAGCCTCCGCTTTAGAAAGACATGGAACACTCCTATAGGTCCCTGACCAAGGCTCTGGCTTTAGAAAGACATGCTCTATAGGAACACTCCTACCAGTGTCCCTGACCAAGGCTCTGGCTTTAGAAAGACATGCTCCCTATAGGAACACTCCTACCAGTGTCCCTGACCAAGGCTCTGGCTTTAGAAAGACATGCTCTATAGGAACACTCCTACCAGTGTCCCTGACCAAGGCTCTGGCTTTAGAAAGACATGCTCTATAGGAAAACTCCTACCAGTGTCCCTGACCCAGGCTCTGGCTTTAGAAAGACAATAGACAGGCTCAGGCTTTAGAAAGACATGCCCTATGGGAACACTCCTACCAGTGCCCCTGACCAAGGCTCTGGCTTTAGGACTGTAGTTGGTCCCTGGCTGCTGCACTGTGGGTCAAATGCAGAGGACAAGCTAGATGCCAAGTCGGTGTTCACTCAGGCTACCCAACTCAATCACATGATGTCATATTGTGCGCAGTCTCATTTTCATGACGCAATACCCAAACACTTCTAGGTAATTGTCAATTCTCAACATAGATCGATAGACAGATAGAGTGGGCTCCAAATTTACTGGCCCTCTTGACTGGCAATGCCCAGACAATTTTTTTTTTAAAATTCAAAAAAAATATATTCATTGAGAAACACTGAATAACAACTTGTAAGAAATACTGTACAATATTAATGTTCCAGTGGAACCAACCAAAATCATTTGCTGTTTTAATTAATAATTAATTTCCTCCAAATCCAGGTCTCACAATTAATGGCCCCCTTGAAGATTATTAAAATAACCTCTCGCAAAATTAAACAAGGTATTAAATTCCACTCACTTAAGTTTTATCTAAGTTTTAAGGAACTATATCAAGCCATTACATCACTCCCTGTTTCACTAGGGCATAAAAATAAGTTAACACACATGCAGTATCCCTTCGTCATTAAACATCATGAAGAAAACAAAACAATTGTCAGTTCAAAAGAGGCAGATGGCCATAGACCTTCATAAACCTGGTAATGGCTACAAGAAGATTCACAAACGATTGAATATGCCACTGTACACCGTCAGGGCAATTATTAAAAAATTCCAAAGATGTGGAACTGTTGAGAACCTCAAGCGTAGAAGATGCTGCCACATTTTTCCCCCCAGGATACTGAGGAGGATGGTGAGAGTAGCAACAAAACCCCAAAGAATCACTCTGAAGGAATCGAAGGCCTTGGTGGCATCTTGGGGTCACCAGGTTTCAAAAAGCACCATCAGATGCCACCTCCACAACCACAGGCTCTTTGGAAGGGTTGCCCGAAGAAAACTTTTTCTGACCAGAAGAGACAGAAGTGAGCGCTTGGAGTTTGCCAAACGTCATTTATGACTGGAGCAAGGTGCTTTGAACAGATGAGACGAAAAATTGCATGTTTCGGTCAGAAACAGCATCGGCATGTTTGGCGTTGAAACAGAGATACATACAATAGAAGCACCTCATACCCACAGTGAAATATGATGGTGGGTCAGTCATGTTTTGAGGCTGTTTTAATTCCAGAGGGCCAGAGGCACTGGATAAGATCAATGGCATGATGAATTCCACCAAGTATCAGGATATTTTGACTGACAATCTGGTTGCCTCTGCCAGAAAGCTGTGACTTGGCCATAGTTGGACTTTCCAACAAGACAATGACCCAAAGCATACCTCAAGATCTACAAACTGAAGTGGTTCTGTGACCACAAAATCAATGTTCTGCAATGGCCATCTCAGTCATCAGACCTCAATCCATTTGAGAACCTGTGGGCTGAGTTGAAGAGGGCAGTTGATAAACGCAAAACTAAGAATGTGAAGGATGTTGAAAGGATCTGGCTAAAGGGATGGTCCAAAATCTCCCCAAATGTGTGCCTTAACCTTGACAAAAATTACAGGAAAAGGCTCCATTGTGTTATCCTTACCAGAGGTGGTTGCACTAAGTACTAAATGAAGGAAACCTTGATTTTGTAGAAATTTATTTTGTATTAAATGATTTTGATTTTGGTTGTTTCCATCGAAACATTAATGAAGTATTTTACATGTTGGTATATTCCGTTTCTGCATAATTATATTGTTTAGGGATTGCCAGTCAGGGGTGCCAGTAATTTTTGAGCCCACGGTAAACAGACAGACAGAATGACGGACGGACAAAACGGTAGACCAATACTCAAGCTACTCTACAGGTAGCCTATTTTAATTACCCCATGGCCTTCAATAAGGTATAGCTTATCTAAATCCTTTATGATGGTGTCCGATGATGGTGTCCCATGCATTTTAGGGCAGGGTATAAAGGTTAAGTTGCCCCTGAAATGAAGTACCCAGATGAATATACCTGCCAGAAATTGGGCTAAGCACTCCTTAATAATGTCATTACCTCACCATGGTAAATAGAATATGTGTTAACAGGTGCTATCATCCATTTCTGTGAGCATTACGGCTAATGCTAACAACTGGCGTCTCTCCTATAGCCCTCTCTGTTTCACTGTAGCTGTGGCTATTACAGCATGCTGACAAAAGGACATTATGTTCTCTGCTAGGGCTTCATATAAAATGTATAAAGCCAAAATGATGCGGAAACTACTGCAGCCTACCCTTGCAATCCCCCTCAGCTGTTTCTGGAGTTTTCTTGTTTTATTTTACTTTTCTTTTTTTGTGAAAAATGTTAGGCCTGCTGACGCCATGGGCTTCAGTAGCCTTTCAGGCATGGCTAATTGAATCAGAAATTCAGCACTGCGGCTACAGTACCTTTCCCCAAACTGCTAGTAAACATTGCGGTCAGATATCTACAGCCGTGAAGAAAAGCTTCGGAGTTCGAAAAGCGGAGCAAAATCTGACACAGATCTCCGCTCCCCTTGCTCACGCAGGACTGGAAAATCAGGGGTTTGCCGATTTTAATCCCTTAATGATGATCACACATGGTTATTTCTGAATATGGTATATCCGCACATATATTTACATGTTTACGTATGTGACTTTTCTCCAATAAGTCAGCTTGTTGTTATAATTGCAATGGTTAGAACCATCCATTTACGAGTATATCTGGTTGATTACAACCAGTGGAATGTTCTACAGAAATATACCCCACAGTTTCTCCTGTTTATTGCTCCCTGAATGAAATTAATGGACTGTAATGACTAACAAGAACAAGGTGTGCTGGAGAACAATAGCATGAATGTTCCAAAGGGAGGAGGATTTATATATACTGCATTTTGTCAAGAAAAAGTAGGCTTAAACCAAGTTTGGTTTAGGAACTGGGCAGGAGCTCAGGTTAAACTAGAGGTGATGAACCTACAGTGTACGAATCCCAGATCAAATGACCTGACACTAAGTTATATTAGATTCAGACAATCAGTGGTATTAATGTTAATCACATTCCATTTAATTAAAAGTGTCTGGCCCGGAGGTAGAAAGACAGAGAGAGAGAGAGAAATAGTTACAGCCAATTGAAGCACAAACATCTCTTTCATAGGAGCGTCACTGAAAGAAGGTTATGGGATTGAATCCCACTTGCAGCCTTTCTGTGAGGAGTTTGCACGTTCTCCCCGTGTTCATGTGGGGTTCTTCTGGGTTCTTCGGTTTCCTCCCACAGCCGAAAGACGTTATTCTGAGACTCTAAATTGTCAGTGAGTCTGATTGTGTGACTGAATCCCTGGAATAGTATGGCAGGCTGTCTGGGGTGTGTTTCTACCGCTCACCAAATGCATGATGGGATAGGCTCCATCCTTTCTGATGCAGATATGATAATAGATGAAAAGGTGGCTGTACAAGAACACTGAAAGCTACGGAGAACTCCAGGGAGAGAGTGATGGAGAGAGAGGGAAGGGAGAAATCCTGTTAATAATGTTTCTGAAAGTACAGTAAAAGAAAGATGGGGGGTTTGTCGAGACAAACTAAGCGATGTTGACATCTCTGAAGAGGCCGTTCCGTGATCATGGGGGTGGGAATCTATCAGTGTACCGGATGTGCTCCAGGCATTTGTGCCCGTCCTCGTGTCCTTCCAGCTGTCCTCGCCGTGAACCGCCTGTCATCCTGTCCGTGTTTATCGTGAAACGCTGTAGAACAAGGACAGCGGGATTGAAGTACAGGCGTTTCATTTTCTGCCGGTCGTCACCGACGGTGATCAAAGAGTCTGTGTCCAACCGCTCATCCTCAGTGTCTCCTCGTCTGAAATCCGGGAGCCTTTGAAAAGGAATGAGGGCGATTTACTGCAGAACCTCTCAGTATGAAGCAACGAGGTAAAAATACGCAGCTTCGAGAGGTCCATTGGAACGAGGCGGCTGTTTGTGTTCTTCAGCTAATTAGCCTTAGACTGCACCCTGACTAAAGATTGTATTTTCTGTTGTTAAAACCCAGCCTTTGGGATAATTTACGAGATAATTGACTGAAAGATGAGGGGCATGCTTGCCCCTCTGCCTTGTGATTTCAAGGGCATTTTGAGAATGAAGGCCACTTTTACCCTTTGCCCTCCTAAATGTCCTGCCCACAGCCACACATATGGCCCAATCAGATGTAAGCGGGGTGGGCCTAGTGTTTGGTTGCTAGACTGGTAACTGTAGAGTTGCTGGTTAGGGCCCCCAGTGGGGTTCATGATTGAACTGCATCTGGAGAGATGAAATTGGGATAAACTCTGTTGCGGGCCCTTGAGCCAGGCCGTTGGCTCCAAAAATTGCTCTGGGGGCTTCGATCCCTCCTCACTTGCAAATGTTCCATCTGGCATTTCTCACAGGGTGCCTTTGAAAAAGAGAAACATTTTTTCAATGGAATCCTGGTTGAAAAGCATTTACAAAAATAGGGAAAGACAGGGTCGAGTTGAAAGGCTGATAGAGATGGTTTACAGGCCAGACACGCGGTTACCAGGACTACATCCATGCAGACTGATTATGCCCTGCATCCATGAG
Organism: Gymnothorax javanicus; assembly: GCA_029692085.1. NCBI lineage: Eukaryota > Metazoa > Chordata > Actinopteri > Anguilliformes > Muraenidae > Gymnothorax > Gymnothorax javanicus. The sequence continues at coordinate 9,344,471 of CM056199.1, read as the reverse complement.
GAGACATTCCGAACATACTAAGCTGTAATGGTCGGTCACCCTTGACGACATGCAGTTTCTGTCAGGGAGCTGCAATAATTGCACAGACATGAGAGTCCTGTCAGCTGCATTAATGGAATATTGTTTATCTGTGCGTGCCTGCTTGTGTGTGTACGTGTGAGTGCTTGTCTGCGTGTATGTGAGTGCTTGTGTGTGTGTGTGTGCCTGTGTATATGCATGTGAGTGCTTGTGTGTGTGCCTGCTTGTGTGTTTTCTCATGTGTGTGTGTGTGTGTGTGTGTGAGTGCTTGTGTGTGTGCCTGCTTGTGTGCTTTCTCATGTTGGTGAGTGCGTGTGTGTGCGTGTGTGTGCCTGCTTGTGTGTGTACGTATGAGTGCTTGTATGTGTGCCTGCTCGTGTGTGTACGTGCGAGTGCTTGTGTGTGGTTCTGCTCGTGTGTGTATGTGGGAATGCTTTTGTGTGGTTCTGCTCGTGTGTGTACGTGCGAGTGCTTTTGTGTGGTTCTGCTCGTGTGTGTACGTGCGAGTGCATGTGTGTGTGCCTGCTTGTGTGTTTTCTCATGTGGGGAACATGTGTGTGTGTGTGGGGGGGGGGGGTGTGGCTGGGAGTGTGTGTGTGGGGGGTGTGGAAATGTATGTGGGTGTGGGAGTGAGTGTGTGTGCATGCGGGTAGGAGTGAGTGCTTGTGTGTGTGTGTGTGTGCGTGTGGGAGTGAGTGTGTGTGTGTGTGCGTGTGGGAGTGAGTGAGTGTGTGTGTGTGCGCGCGTGTCGGTGAGTAAGCCGGCTGATTCTGCAGCTCGCTCATGGGAAATAAGTGCTGATGCAGCAGTCGGTCTGCGGCGGGAGTGAGGAGAGGGAGCCGCCTCAGTGTCGTCCTGAGTCTCGTATTCTCCTGCACGCGCAGCGGAACAGAGCTGAACATGGTGTAAAAAAATTCTCAATCAGTGCTCTAGAGCTCCTTCGCCTGAATCACCAGCACTGCTTTATACATCAGCGTTAGAATGCTGCAAACATTCAAACAGCATTTCTAAGATTTGGCAAAAAAACGGCGCAAAGAAATTATGATTTTGCTCACCTACTTGTATGCTTCCGAAAAAAAATTATGTATCTCCAGTGGCAGTGCTAAATAATGAAATATGTACTTCAAATTTGCATGCGAGTTTGAATATGCCCGTGCATATGTTTTTTGTCCCAGTACAGGGGATGCATAATGTCACAAATGTCCTCCGCTTTCCATCTGTTTGCGCAACCAGAACCTTCCAGTGTTCAACTTTACCCCTACAAAATCCTGACACATCTACTGAGGCAGTACTTCAATCAATAGATGCATCGATCAAAGCGTACTCGCAGTGAAAGATTTATCCATAGTCGCAAAGTGCGGGATAGAGCTTGATATTGAAGAAACTGAAGAAGTCTGGAGCTTTGAAAACTGGAGCTCGCTGATCTGAAAACGGAGAGTAAAAACACCAAGACTTTGCCTGACGCAAGCAAATGTCAGGCGACTAAATGCTCCTGGAGAGCAGCGACTTAGATAAACTGTGAAGGAGAGGAGAAAATGTCAGGGAACACGGGCAGGAGAGGAACTGGAGAGGTGGCGCGCATGATTTACCTGTGTCTTCCTCTGTCATTCTCTCTGATTTCTCCATCACACTCTCTCCATTATATTCTGACTTATTATCGTGTTCTCTCTCTCTCCTTCCCTCCCTTTCTCCTTCTCACCCTTTTTTATTCTCTCTGTCTCAATTTAATTCAAATATGCTTTATTGATATGAATGTCAGGTGGACAGTATTGCCAAGGCATCGCAGACAATACCATTATCATTTAAGAAAAAAACAAATGGCAGAGGACAGCGAACATGTTTGTGTGTGTGTGTGTGTGTGTGTGTGCAGAGGTAATCACTGATTGTTCATGATGGTTACACTTTACAATAAGGGTACATTAGTTAATGCAGTAATAAGCATTAACAATCAATTAATTCACAGTTATCTAATGCACCAGAGAGCTAAATAAGCGTTAGGTAACCTTAACTTACCATTTATTAATGCTCTTTGACATCCTTATTATGAAGTTGAAAACATCCCTTTAAGTATCCCTTAAGTAACACCTCAAACTGTCAAACTATTCAATAATGTATAAATTAATACCTTAGTTAACATGAACACCATAAGTAAATGATTAGAAGATCCATTAGTTTACTGTTGATTAACTGATAGTTAATGCTTATTACTGCATTAGCTCATGTTAATTAATGGACCTTTATTGTAAAGTGTTACCTTTATAGAAACAATTTAACAGCCATATATTAATACAAATTTGTAAAAGGCTGAGAGTTCGCTGTGAGGAGACTGATCAGAGCAGTCATGTGATATTGTACTGATTGTCCCTGAGGCTGTGGCACGTACTGACACATCCTGATGCCTCTGCTGCAGTCACAGTTTTCTCCAAGCAGATGCTGAATTTTGAATTTTTCATTCTCTCTCTCTCTCTCTCGGGGTGTGGTTCTGTACGCCATTAGTGAGGTCTCTGGCTGGTCTGTAAAGCATGACTGGCGCATCTCTGCACAGCCGATACATCCAGCGAGCTCATTTACCCAGGTCTGCTCTTACCGTGTGCCTCGCTGGACTGAGTAAAGGCCGGGCGCAGAGATCTGATCGCTCGAGCATGAGCGAGAGAGAGGTGTTCCTGCCAATTCTGACTCTCCTCACGATTCCAGTTAAAAGCCTTCAGTGGTTTAGACCAAAGAGCGGCATGCAGCAGGGCCGGACCCAGTCTGCCCTGCACACCCACTTACCCTGATCAGTGAAGAGTAATTAAAGGCACGATTTGTGCAGAAGTAAAGGGCTTTAACAGCTGGATGCAGGTACGTCCAGAAATGTCCAATGCAGGGTCTAATAGGGATATTTCTGTGTAGTACACACACACACACACATACACACACACACAAAGCCATAGGACTGAGTCACATTATCATTTTTTGCTTACACTTTTTTTTTTTTTTTATCTTTTACTATGGATAATCTAATGTGATATTAATATACAGCGCGACAATGCAGATTTAATAATGGGTGTGTATCACTTAAAGAGGGTGTGGTGTTAATCAGTATGCAGCTGCTTGCTTGCACTAATGAGGGAGCATTGTCGCAGATTAGTTACCTATTGATAGGATGCAAAAATGCACCCCGGCGCCCGTGTTTATGCGATGATGGCAAGGTTGTATGGTGTTTGTGTTTGCGTTGGAGACAGGCTTCAGCTAAACACCTCCCTGTTCCTTACATTTCGTGACAGAGTTCTGAAACTCCATTGCTTTAAATTTCAAGTTGCGACTGTTGCAGCCATCCAGTTCAAAACAATAGACTGCATGTTATTAATTGCTTATTTCCGTATTGCCTTGTTATTGGCCTGAGGGTCGCCGTATTGGCCCGAGGCCGCAGGCCGAGACTCATCTTCAAGACTCATTAAAGAGCTAAATGCTAGGTCCGCGACTGTCATCTGCTTCTTTGAAGAGAGCGAATGCCACAGTTACCGTGACCAAAAGGCCAATACCAAGGCAATGCGAAAACAAGCAATTTATAATATTTTTATTAATTGGTTAAGTATGTTGTGCTGTCATGACAATATTTTAACTATGACTTCTGAACTATGCGACTTCAAGAGTCATTAAAGAGCTAAATGCTAGGTCCGCGACTGTCGTCTGCTTCTCTGAAGAGAGCGAATGCCACAGTTTCCAATCGTTACTTGTGCACGTGCTGAACTCGGCCAATGCAGGTCGGCCAAAAGAAGATATATTGGGAGGCCGTTTTTACTGTATGTGGGCTATAACATACATAACCAATTAATAATGGGTATTATTATGGGGAATGTGTAAACTGTGGGCACCATCTTGAGCAAGAATCATCATTATGAAATGCTGTGACACCAGACAGTTAAGACCAGAGATTTCTACGCAGGCAGGCCAACGACAGCCGCCAGCAGAAGTCTTACCGAATATGACCGACAGCTTGAAACATCCATGCAGTAGTCTTGCCCGTATTCTAATGTTTTATAGTTCTGTGGTAGACTGCACAACTGAGGACATTCTAATCACAATTTCACATATACTAAAAAAGACAAACAGGATAGTCAGTCTCATATGTTGGTGGGGTGGCTGGTCCCAATTTGGAATGTCTCAGGTCCATCGCTGTATGGCGAAACACTGCAATTAGTGAGGCTTACGGCATAACTCGCTCCTCTGAACAGCACCAGCTGTTTGCTGTTGCTGGGCTGCTTGTGGTATGGTTAGTAGCGTACGCACGAGGAGCAGAGGTTTGAACGGAGAATAAACATGAACCTCAGCGCTTCTCACGAAGATGGACCCAGAATAGGAGAATTGGAGTAAGCAAAACTACAAATCGGCAAACACCGCTAAGACAGATTTGGGCAGCGTATAGCCTAGCGGCTAGCGCTTTTTACTGGGTTTCAGAGGATGAGTGGCACCAGCTCCTGTGTAACCACAAAAAGATCAGTGCAGCTGTTGGGCCCTTAAGCAAGGCCCCCGACCTAATGTTGCTCTGGAGAAGACTGGCCCCTGCCCCTCACTCAAATCAACTGTAAATCGCTTTAATTCCTTGTGTTTTTTCCCCTCCTTATAAAAGCATTGGATGGATCATGGTAAGATGTCCTCCGCTTCTCACTGGCTATGAGTGGAATTCCCAAAGAATTCGGAAGAGGGCATAGATAGTGTACCATTTTCGTGCAAATCGACTGCCTCCACAATGACACCTATCACCCAATGTCAATGTCAATGTCAAGTTTATTTATATAGCACATTTAAAATAACCACAGTTAACCAAATTGCTTTACAAATAGAAATTAAAATAATAAAAAAGACCTAAAAATCAGAACAATAAATAACACAATAAATTCATACAAGCACATAACAAAAAATAACAATAGCAGAACATAAAAAATAAATAGAGTAAATAGAGGTGTCTAAGCTCAGCTAAACGCCAGTGAGTCGAGAAAAGGTGAGTCTTCACCAAAGATTTAAAGGTTTCAAGCATACTAGCATTTCATATATTTAAAGGCGAGTTCCACTGAGATGGAGCAGCGACTACAAAGACTCCAGTCCTCCTGCTGTCACCCTGATATTGGCTCTTCCCCCGTCCACACCATTCTCCTCCTCACAGAGTTCAGCACTGAAAAAGCACATCATCCCATCAATGCTACTCCGATGCTGGGGCTGTTTTTGCCCCGGTTGAAATGTGAAACCGACTGGCGTGACCCGGTATTGATAAAGCCCAGTTTAATTTCCGCCAGTGGGAGGAATGCAGCCAAGCTGACAGCTAGTAGCAATTGCGCCAACAATGGCAGCTTCAGAATTTTAGCATTCCGAGAAAATACTGAACTGACAAATGCGGGGCACAGCGTCGATTAATGAATGTATAAAGAATGACAGCGGACATGATATCTCATAAAGAGAGCATGAGAAACAATGCATGTCTTGCCAATTATTAAAATGTGGCATTTTTTGTATGTATCTATTTATTATTAAGTGAACTGCTAATTTATTCCGCTAGATTAGCCTAGCCTGTGTGGGAGAATGTGGTGTAGACAATGTGAAACACAAAACAAGGCCTAGCTGTAGTGTAAAATTCATTCTCTGCTTTGTTGTGTTTTTGTTTAGCACCTATCAATCAGGACTGCCTGCCTGTGTTTCCCGATGAATGCTTTTCTTTCGAAGGAAATGACAAAGCGTGGAAACAGAATGGCGCAGTTCCTCATAGAGATGAACAGGAATGGCTGCTTGAGGCCAACAGATTATACAGCAGTAGAAGCATCAACTGTGTTTTCCTGTACGAGTGTGCCGCAGTCAGCACTTATCACCATGAAACACAAAGTAATTAAAATATACTTCAATTTACCTTAAAATATACCAAACTTTGTGAAACAGACTCCTTAATTTTACTTTAAAATGTTATTTAAGGTGTGAGTGCAAAATCCTTAATTATATTTAAGATGTTAATTCAAAGGTTTCTTCTCTTGTTTCTGAATTTAAGAGGAAAATCTGAAAAAAAAAAATAATAAGGGGAAAATTCAGCAATTTTATCCCTTAATTGGCTGTTTTTATACACACTTCTACTTAAAAAGTACTTAAATTTTAAGGAAATTAAGGTCAAAATAAGGCTCTTTTTAAAAGGTAACACTTATGGGTTCAGACTGCATCTGCCAGTGAGAAAAAATGAGGCCTTAACGTAAATTCTGATAGGCCATGGAGTCAAGCAGCTCTTATCCATATAGAGCAGCTGCTTCAACCAGCTGGAGGGTCACATGAGAGCACATGACTGTCACCTGACTTCACTTGACCAGTAATATTCAGGTTCATTTAAATTGGCATCCAGAGAAGCAGCTCCCCACTCGTTTGGCAACCCTCACACATATCTTTAACAATAATGTCTTTTCCTTTTGAGGCCATTGTTGCCGAAGGCTCTGTTCTATAACGGGGGGGGGGGTTAGTTGCAGCTCCCTGCCTTCGGTTCCACATTTGGACGGGCAGGGATCTCTCCGAACTGAACCATGTCGCCAAACCCAATGCATGCCCGTGTGCCCGTATGTCTTCAATAATCATCTTCCTTTATTGACAAAGTGGTCCTATCAGAAGAATTATAATGTCAGACATAATGGATCTGAGTTATAGCTGCACGCGGGTGCATAGGCTGGCATGCAATGCAGAACTGATGTTTTTAGCATCAGAGCTTAATTAATGAATCCAGTGTTTTGTGTTCAATTTCTTTCTTTTTGTGTCGCCTGCGCAGCAGAGGGGACACATAGGGATCAATTTGAGCCGTCTCGCGTCTGTCGTCATCGTCCGTCGTCACAATTCTTCTATCCGCAGCTCTTCCTCAATGCAATTGGACCGAACTTGGTCAGTACATTTATTATGACCTGTGCGTGTGCAGCACATATTTAGATTGTGCCGCAGGCCACACATGTCTTCCATGGAAGACTACATTTTATTTTTCATTTTCCAGATAACTGATATTGACATTTTTTCCTTGTTGTCCATCAGCTTGGTAGCGAACAGCATTTCACAGCAGCGTATTTGCTTGGCACCAATCATAAAGTGTTCTCTTGAACTTTATTATTCGTTATTCACTTTGTGCTACTTTTTGTTCATTTCAAGCCAGCGATGACATGACACTGTGACAGACACCGGCTCTCCTGTCTGTCGTGATTGTCTTCCCAGGACTGCGAGATGCACACGGCGTTGAGTTTCACCACATCAGCTCCATAGCGATCGTTCTCTTAAACACACAGTCCTGTTTGCTGCTCAGTTTATCCCATAAACTGGGTCTGTTGGGGGAAAAGTTCCATTTGCTTTCTTTTTTGCTTGTTTTTCTTAGTCAAAGTTGAGAACACACGTTGTTCCTGTCCTAGAATTGAGTGGGCCCGTGTCTATTCTGTACAGACAGTCATCCTAAGTAGACCAGGCTGTTTGTCTTGGTTTATTTCAGTTTATTTAACTTTTCTGATTTCGTGCTGCAGTTTGTGATGGGAATTGTATCATTTCAACGCTCTTCCCTGATACTTATTCTCCGATTTCACTTCTCGATGCTTTAAAATTGAAAGTGGGACAAATCATTATTCCTCGGCTGGTATAAATTCGCGAGCGCTCTCCCACAAAGGAGCGCGAGTTAGCGGCGGGGCGTTATCGGCGGACGTGAGCGGTAATGTGAAGAAGGAAATTTTGCTCTAGCGCCATTCCCCTCATACTAAACAGTCACGGTCTGTGAGCAAATGATAGGTGTGGAATAATTCATGCTTTCGGGCCTGTACCATACAGTATCTCACTTGTGTAGGGCTAATGTTTTGTTTGAATGCGCAAAAACCTCTCGTAATGTTGTATTACTGCATAATTTGTCCTGAGTATACACTCTGTCTCTTATCTCACCCCCTGAGGCAGGAGAATTTAAGTCTCCCAGCTTGTTTTAACTGGCAGATACCGTCGATAGTTACCTTTGGGAGTGTGATGTGCTTTATTTTTAGTTTGCTGAGCTCTTACGACACTGTGAAGGATTTTTTTTTTTGGCTACAGTATGAGTTTCTTGGTTGGGGGGGTAAGGCTCCACTTCCAGACACATGCATGTGTGGCCAAAGATCAGCAAATATATGCCATTTTTCTGTTATACTGATTTCGTTCATTTACATTCAGTCTAATTATGAAATGATGGCCTTCAGCGAGAAAATTCAACTGCAAAAGCATTACAGAGACTTTCTCTCTCAGCTGATAGTTATGCTGTGCAGTTCATCCACTGCTCCACTTGGCTACTACATGCACGCCAAGTTACTAGCAGTGCGTCCCATTTGCTTTGCTTAGCTGCTCATATAGATGTCAAGTTGCATCAAGTGAAGTGACGACATCAGAGTATGTCTGCCTGTCGCATTCGCTCCGAATCATCATGACCCCGAAACTGGAAGTAACAAATGCTACCTTTCACTATTTTTGATGTTTTTTTTATAAATTATATTGTGGACTTGTGAGATAGAATTTGATTACATATTACTAAGGTGATTGATCATTGGTTAAGAGAGAGAGAGATTTTGATCATAAACACCACTGCCCCTCCCTCTTCGCGCCTTTATTCTCTCTTGTAGGGCCTCCCTCCACAGTCCTTCATGAGCTCAGTTCACCAAGCAGCATACAGAAACTCACGAGGAGCTCCAGTATGTCTTATTGCAAAGTAACAAACACCGGTAATAACAAAAAGTAAACATTAAGCATTTACATGTTACTCTCAGAGACACATACCCTGCCGATTCAAAGTCAGGGTACTTGTAATCTGTAATTGAAAGATGATGCAAAAAAAAGAGGCAGTATATCAGCCAAGCAAGTGAGCAAACTAATGTTACCAACACACGTTAGCATTAGCTATCAAACAGAGTATCTAGCCGTACATATTAAAAAAGCTACCAAGCGACGAATAACGCAAATAACTTTTTTTTTTTTTTTTTTTTTTTACTTTGAGTGTACAAGATTAGAGCCTTGGTTCCGGTGATAACGACACTCTAAGTCAAACCGCAGGACAAGGGAAGTAGATAGACTACAAAATGACAAGCTAGTTTGCATCCCTGCACACTAGGGTGAAGTCAGCTGCTAGATACCTGCTAGTCTGGCTTTATGTGGACTTATATTGCCTCACCGGGCTAGGCTACACAAAGCTACAACGCTACTCTAGGCTATCAAACACATATAGGCATCAGTTATCAGAGTTAACTACAATTTCTAAGTATTACACGCCATCGCCTATTCTGTTGCTTTAACAATATTACAGCTGGGGCCCAATCATTGTAAATACATGTGCAGTCCAGTACTAATGCAGAAGCATGCAAACAAGCTACCTACCAACACAATGTCAGCAGATCTTCCATGCTCATTATGCGGGGTGTAATTATTACATCCAAACTCCACCTCCTTTATGGTCGACACTGCATTAGAAACTCCTGGTTCTGATTGGTTAATTTTGCTCAGGCGCAGTGGATTCTTGCAAATATCACTAAGAGCACTGGAAGGAGCCAAATGTACCTTTTTTTTTTTTTTTTTTTTTACAGATTACTTGTCTCATGTACTTTCAGTATAGAGTGACGGTTTTTGCAGATATGAAGAAATAATTTTATAAAAGTCACCTACTAAAGCTTTAAATGAGCTTCTGTTAGGGGTTAAGATGGAGATTGTCGCAGCTGCGGTGTTTTCAAAAATACTCGGCACACGTCTGAGCCTTTTGCTAATAATCAAGCTTAATAATCGCATTTCGGCCTGGTATGGTCATTGAATAAAGCTGAGCACTTTATCTGTCCAGGTCCTTTTTACAGAAGCTTTTCCGCCGTCAGTGCTTGGCACAGAGAGTAGAATATTTGTCATGGGTTTTATAATGGCCCGTGCTTTCACTGCACCATTCAGACTCCCAGACTTTCGCCCGCAAAGGGAGAGAGCGAATCTCGACTGTAAATGATGCGCAGAATTCGAACACCCAGACATCAGAAAGTAAAAATCCGAAGGAAAACTACTTTATTCCCAATCATCTGTAAGTGCCAATTTGCACAATTCTTCCGTGAGGAGGTGGAACTAATTCTTCTACTCAGCTGACTGAGTGCCTGACTAGACGAAACGCATGGGGTATTTCAAGCGCGGATCTTTAGACATTCCATCGCTGCGGACGATATGTCCCTGCTTGACGACGTGCAGCAATTTACAACCACTCTAATTATGGAAGCGAGGGGAAAAAAAAAAAAAAAAAAAGCGTCTGGACGCGGCTGAGTATCTGACAAGCGTCACGCTTCACGGTCTGTTTTTTGGCCATCGCCGGTGCGAATGCTACCAGCAGTCTGTTACAGTGTGAACTGGGAATGGAATGCTCTTAATGGCGAGGATGCTTGATTGAACTAAGATTTTCAACCAAGACCTCGAGTCAGGTGCATCAGCATAGAGCTGTTACTAAATAATAAACCAGCAAACACGCTGTCCCTTTTTGGACAAAATTTAACAGCCCTACTGTACAAGGTAATCAGGCTTTTCAAGATATTTTGAACTCAGCTAAAAGCCCAGAAAATGTCATGCTTTTAACAAAGCGTTCAGGCTTGAGGGAACCTCGGTGCATTTTATTTATCTTTAATTGTTACTGTTTTGAAAGAGCTCTTTTTGGATGGAAAGAAAGGTCAAAAAATTGATTTTTGCTCTATAACCTTGTTCTCTGATGGGGCTTATTTACATTTTTTTTCCTTCAGAAATAATCAGGAAATTTGGAATCAAGTTTCTGTTGAACATTTTTTTCCCCCTTTTATAAACCTTTCCCTCAGCCTTTCAAAAGCGCTCAGGTTTGTATGATTGCAAAAAAATACCATTTGAAAATGTATTTGATTGGATATGCAGGCATATTGCCCAGTCCTAATTGACCTTTTTGCAGTGCACAATATCATAAGCGGTTATGAGAGAACATTCATTGCTACCGTGTACATAAATAAAGCATAATGGAAATTGCTGATGACTCATAGCGGAGTCATGAGAATCTAAAGAGCGACACAAATTTGAGCTGATTTAAGGGGTGCGTTTGCCAAACGACGATTGCAGATTGACCCGCACTTGGGTGATGCTTCAGCATAGTAAGGGCATATTGCGATTCTCTACAGTCTCAAATGCTCTGCACATTCTCATCTGAAGCACGTAACAGCTTTAAACCTCTCAAGATAAGTATGTGAACAGCCTCATATGAGAGAGTAATTGTCGATTATCCGGTGCCTGTCTGCGTAGTTTTTTTTTACGGCATGTTACAGAGTGCTTGAAAATTTACAGTGAAAGGCAGAACAGGTGAAGTACATTATTTTAGTGCGTGGGACATATGTGTGAGAACCGTTTGCAGCCGCGTTCATATTCTTGTCTTCGACGGCTGCGTGGGAGAATTCGCACCGGCAGCATTCGCCCTCGAGACGCACGCTGTCACCGGCTGCTTCATTTCACACCCAAACTGCCAAACCAAACTCGCTAAGACAAAAAAAATCAAAGGAACCGTGGCGGTCTTACCCTGCCTGCCATCTTCGAGGAAGTTTCAAAATGCCTCCATTTTCATCCTGTTTGCTTCTCTCCAGAACTTAGGTATGTACGTGACAGAAAAAGAGAAATTAAATTTGCTCACATTCATTTTTTGAATTGTGCTTTGGTACTTGAAATGCTAGGAAGCAAATGGGGTGATTCCTACATATCTCTTTCTCTCTCTCTCTCTCTCATCCTCCATATTTCAGCCCAATAGGCATTGACAGTCTCCAGCGCTCATTTCCTTCATCTGTAATTGCACTGTTGACAGGTCCGAGGGTGACCCCGGGAGATATAGCAAAGTGGACTTGAATTAGTCTCTACACCAACCCCCAAACCAAAAGTGGCCAAATGAGACACTTCCTCATAACAACGTTCTGGAGATTTATCAAATTTTGTTTTTATTGGTTGCCACTATAAACAAGTATATATTTAATATGGCATTATATTACCAATACTAACACATTACAGTATTCTATGTTTTATGTCATTTGCTTTGGTGTAATTTTATCTGGAATCTTTTTCTTTTTCATTTTTTTTAATTTTTTGTTTTTGCTATTTTTATATGAATTATGCTCCTCTTAGGTATGAGTCCTCGTATAAGCCCATCTAGGGTTTCCTGTCTCAACCTTCACAACTACTCATTTTATCTCTTTTATTCAATTGTTGATTCTTAATTGTGTGCAAACCAATAAATAAAATAAAAATAAAACCACGAATCTAATAGTCCCCGACAGCAATCCCTCTGATGGTTCTTTGCTGTGACCCCAAGGAGGACTAACTATGCCCTCTATAACCTTCTGTGCCCAGTGGAGTGTCTCAGCCCGGTCGTCATGCTGTATGTGGCTTCATTAGCATTTTTCACGTCCTGTTCAAATATTCAAGTGTCAATGCAAACAATTAGTTGGGTTTTCGAAAGTCTGAAAAATAAGGTCCTCACGTAAAATTGTCGCCTTAAAAGGAGCCTGTTTTGTTTTGTGCGATAATGAACGCATTTTCAAAGGACCGCGTGAAAATACAACACTCTGTGTCAATAAAATGCAAGAGTTGCGATGATGTGCCATGATGAGCAATCAGCGGACTAAAAGCTGATGCCCATTTCGGTTTTCATACACAAAGTCTGAACTAGCTGATGATCTGAGACCAATGTGTGACACAGTTTCATATTGCTTCATCCTTGGGAATATTCAGCTTTCAGGGTCTCAAAGCCTGAGACATATTTGGAAAGGTTTGGAGTATTAAACTACATTATCGCAATAAACAACTGAGTGATGCATGCCAGGCGTTAATTTACTCACGGACCGTATTTTTCCCCACTTTAATCTTTCACTGAGATACCGGACCAATGGAACCAAAAGAAAAAAAATGCTCATGAAGCCGCACACGAATTTGCGTCATGATGTGACTCTCAATGGCAATGGCCTAATCTGTTGACACTTCCTGGAAGTAACCTCCTGGAGATCTGTCACACTTCTGAACTACAACAAATTAACCAGGACTGGTCAGGATGAAAGTACAGTAGAAAAGCCGCTGGAATCAGATGAAAAATGTCTTCCCTTGTTTTTTTTTAACTCTTTTTTTTTTTTTTTTCCACCGGCGTGATTCACGCCTCTGGCTCCTTAGTCCCTGTGGTTATCGCTTGTGTGCAGGTGTGTTTCCCATTTCTCCCGAGTTGTTCAGTCCACTAGTTCTGTAATTGAATTAAACTGCAACCGTACTGGAGCCCATTCAATACAAGGGAGAACTTGGCGGTACAAGCGGCATAGTCGTTCTGTCGTTCCTATCTCCACCGCCACCTCCCCTTCTGAGACTGATACGGCAGTTTGGCCTGGGTGACGCTCCCTGCACACAGAAAGCTGGGGAAATTAACTAACTTAAATGAGTCTTTGAACTGTACAACGTACATGGGATTTGGATTTTTGGTTTTCGTTCGTGTTCTTCTTTTCTTGTGTTCAGGGAAATTAAATATATCTCATCATTCCCCCTCTCTCACTCACTCACTCGCTCTTTCTTTCTCTCTCTCTCTCTCTCTCTCTCTTATTCTCTCTCTCCCGGAATGATCACACATATGATGACCACAAAGGAAAAACGATCAGAGTCCAAATTTTGCATTTTTGTATATTTTATATATTATATTTAATTATAATATTTTATATATCTTATATTTATTGCATATTTTTTCCAGTGCTTTGTTTCTAAGATCGTTTTGAATTTTTAATTCATCATTTCTCCACAAAGTGAAAGTGTGACAAATCATTTTTCCATTGTGGTCTTTATATGCATTGTGTAATTCCACGCAGCCACAGAGCTGTATCTTTAATCCATCTCATATACGCTTGCTTGCTTTGTCAAAACAACGTTCTTTATAGATTGAGTGGGTATGTAGAACCAGTAGCCTAGTGAAGACTTTTGCTGGGAAAGTGTTAGTTCCGTGACCAATTAATTTTAATATTGACACAGCTGAATTACGGCGGGTTCTGTCGGCACGGATTCATAATTTCAAATTTCTATGTTGAAACAGATTAATAGAAGAGATTCATTCTTTATTCATGATGCAAACATTCTTGTGCATGCTCTGGCAGCTGGAGTTCAGTTCTGAGAACCACCCGGGCATCTGAAGTTTATTTCCTGAAAGACCGAGTAAATTCTCTCTTCGTTGTCAATGTGGCTCACGCCCGACAAGGAGGTCAGTGAGAGGCAGTCTGCTCACTTGCATAGTGTGACCTTTCATTTGGAAAATGTGAAAAAAAAAAAAAAAATTCAATGAAATTATAATGAGATCCATAAAAAAGAAATATAGCTCTCTCCTGAAGTGAACGGCAAATGAAAGAACTGTCCCTTAGGTGTTATAACATGAAGACCACAATGGAAAAATGATCAGTCATATTTTCACATTGTGGAGAAATGATGAATTAAAAATTCAAACCGATCTTAGAAACATAGCACTGAAAAAAATATGCAAAAAATATAAAATATATAAAGTATTATAATTATATGTATTATTATATATTATTATAAATATTATAATAGTATATGATATATAAAATATACAAAAATGCGAAATTTGGACTCTGATCGAGCGTTCGGATGCCCAACTGCCCCACACACCGGCATTTTGATGATCTGTGAAGAATCGTATCCACAAACACAACAAATGCTCTGCTATATAACCACACAAACATAATACAGAACACAACAGAAAGGATTCTTTGTTGATACTACAGAGATAACTCAATGTAACACAGCTGATGGTGAAATGTGTTCAGGATGAAGTCAATTCTGGGACTTAATGTGCTCGCTAAAATGCCTATTCACCGTACAGAGCTCTGGCAAGAAGGAGGCAGGAGGCAGTTCCCGCTTTTATATTGCACATTAGTTGGTAAGTGGGTAAGTATGCATGGTTCTCCTGAAGAAGAAAATGAAAAAGGATATATATATATATATATATATATATATATATACTTGATATATACATGATTTGTGGCGTTTCATTGACCTTGATTCAGTCAGGTTCAGAATTTAATCAGGTGATCTTTGGACCATTGCATACCTTTCCCGACACTTTCACGTACTTCGATCAAACTATTTTTTGCCCTAAATTGCTGACAGACTCACAGCCAGACAAACTAATGCCTTGGGTCTCGTTGGTTCCTTCTAATGATATTTTCTGCAGTGATACCATAGATATTTTCCCAGGAGATTTTAGAGGTTATTTTCTGTATTGTTGTCTGGGTAATTTTCCTGGGAGGTGCCAACGATATCGTATTTACCAAATTCAGTACCTGCAGGTCCCAAAATATTTTCCCAGCCACTTGCCCGTAACATGGAATTGTAACTTGAGTCTGCACTTTCGTCCTGCAGATCACCTGGGCAGCCAATCAGGACAAACAGAAGGCCGCAGATGCGAATCCCCTTTATAGATTCTCTTTATAGACAGCACTTTCATGCCTGAGACTCTTTAAGTGCCCGGCTGAGTGAAATATACATTTAGTTTCTTGGCGTGGTTCCCACCTCGCCTGGTGTTACGCTGCTGCTTAGGTTATTGTCCACCTATATCTTCACCGCTTCCTTCTGGAGTCTCTGCTATTGGCTCTTCGGAGCTGAGCATGTAAGTAAGTCTGACACATTTATGGAGGCAGATTTCTCCTCATTTATCTTTTCGAGCTGGAATCGCTGCCATACCCTTCTACAGAACGAGATTGCTTTATGAAGGCTTGGGCTTTATAAAGCCGCAGCGATTCTCGACTGGTAGCTCTCACTTTCCTCTGCTTTTCATGACTGAGTCCTTCAGGAGGATCGCGCCAGATGCTTTTTGTGGCGGCTCCGTTAATTTAATGAGCACGTACGTAGCTGTGCACTGTCTGGTTTTCATGGTCCCTGCTGGAAAAAAGTAGGTGCTCTTAGGATAAGCAGGGACAAGCGACTCCAGGAGGCGGAGAGAGCTCGCCTCTTTAAACGATATTTGAAAGGTTTTCAGAGCTAGCTCCTAATGGGGTTATAGAAAATAACGTTCACCAAATGAAAATGCCAGCACCCATTACATACTGCCTTGTACGCTTTGATTCAAATTGCTGTGCTCATTTTAAAACCTGGCTGGAAAGACTGTACCAAGACAGTGCAAGACCCTTGTGAATTGTTTTTGTTTCTTGGTATTTTTTCCTTTCTTTGGCTGTTAGTTTTGAGATTGTGAGGTTTTCTGGTTGTGGGGGTCAAGTAGAGGGCACATGACAGGTTGAGTTCCAGCGATTAGGCCCTGGGAAGACGAGAAGGTAGCTGGCTGTTTTCCAGCCAGGAAACGAGCCACCTTTCCTCGCTACGCAGATAGCATCTCCTCAGCTGGAGATTACCCCAGGGCTCGAGGATTGATTAATGCAGGTCTCTCATCCCGGGCGGGCCCGATTCAGATAGCATCTCTGACTCACAGGGGCAGCACAGGAACCCAAGACCTCGCTGGCGGAAGTCTCTCAGTGCTGTCTGCATTGGCATTTCACTCAGCTGTCTCACGCTCCAGTCCCTCTGCTCACCTAATTCTGTCATTTGTGAGATCACAATGTCTTTAGAACTTTATTCAAATATGAACCATCCACTGCTGATGGAAAAATAGCAACTAGGTACTTCGAAGCTCAGGTGAATGCAGAATTCTCACGATTAAGGGCCCGATCACACCGAACGCGCTTTATCGGCGTGGGGCAACCTTTTTGTTAAGGTAGATTACTGCAATAAAAATACCATTACCATTTCCACATTTTTCATGCGCCATTTCTCAAAAACTGCTAGTCCGATTTTAATGAAGTTTGGAACATAAATAGTTTACAGCATGATGGTTGTCCTGAACCTGAAAAATATGGCCCTTTTGGTACTCTTTTAATTTCAGGGGGTGCTGAATATATAATTGAGGTAGAGAATTTTCAAGTCAAGAGCAAAATTCCAAAAAACGTTTGCATTTTGTTGAAGTATCCAACTTTAAGAGGTATAGCCCATAGATGCTGGATCAGGAAACCTGTGTGCAAAATAAAAAGTTGACGCGTCTATTAGTTACTGAGGTACGGTGCTTTGAAATGTTCATGATATGCCGCTTTGCGGCGGCCATCTTGGACACCTAATTTGCATAATTTATGCACATCACCCCGATCCCTGCTAATTTGAATATTTGCTTCTCGTATCAATAAAGCAATTTGATGTAAGTGATGAAATAAAGATTTTCATGCTTAATAGCAGTATTCTACCTTAATATTCTCAATGATTAGACGCGTTCTGGGCGCTGCTTCTGTGCACTGGGCGCCTTGTGTTTAAGCGCCCCAGGCGTCCAGCTGTTTTTATGATACGCTTTGTGTGAAACACAGTCCTGTTTTGAGGCGCCTCGTTAAAAAGGCGCTTCACTTCCTTTCCCTGCTGTCCAATCATGTGGCGACGGTATTCCCCCTGCTCAGACTTTCGTGGACTCAGATTGATCTTCTTTTGTTTTTTTCTTGTCTTTCACTCTCAAAAGCGAGTGCCCTACGATAATTCATAGTTTTTAAAAAAACAATTAACACAAAAACCTGAAATCTGTTCGCTTTTGACAAATTCGTTGAAACGGTTAATTTCAGAATGTTTGCAAAGATGAGTGACAGGAGCGTTACTTAGCAACACAGAAAAGACATGTTCAGCGCCTTTTTACAACGTTGGCTTTAAAAAAAATAAGTCCGAGGCGTCTGGCGTTTCCACGCCGAAAAATCGTGCTCGGTGTG
Source organism: Gymnothorax javanicus (assembly GCA_029692085.1). Taxonomy (NCBI): domain Eukaryota; kingdom Metazoa; phylum Chordata; class Actinopteri; order Anguilliformes; family Muraenidae; genus Gymnothorax; species Gymnothorax javanicus. The sequence goes on along the minus strand of CM056199.1, from coordinate 9,326,682 downwards.
AGCAGCCCCTAATGCTTTTATGGAGTGCCATCGCTGTCATGTGATTCGACCATTCTACCTGAAGCGGTGTGTTGGTGGTGTTTGCTTGTTCTCCTGTTTGTGGATTGAATAACCTTACAAAATATATTTCTGCTGCTCACCAATTGTATGCTGGGGTGGGCTCCTGTCTCCTCATGACCCTGACCAGGTATAATAAACGGGTAAGATTGATCCATTAATGGATGGATGTTCACTTAATTGGGGCATCCTTTCGCTGAAGCAACAATCATGACTAGCACTTTTTTTCGAGCAAACGAGTTCTGGGTCACTCGCTTCGAATGTTGAAGTCGCATCCTGAGAGACCTGCTGTGGCCATGTGGTTCAGTCAATTTGAACACGGAGGGAGAAATATGTGAATATTCGCTCAGCTTCTGAACAGCTTTATGTCATCGGCTGCTTTTGGTCGAAGGAACAGGGAGGCCTTCATCAGTCCAGGCACCCACTGTGCTGATTTAGAATTAATCCCTCTAATCCTCCCATGTTCAATGGGCGCATTTCAGTACCCATTGTTTCCATTGTCAGGTAAGAGAAGAAGTTTGGAGCTAAAATATGCCGGCACATGCGCATTCGTGCGCATATTATCCAGTTTGACGACAGAAGACGTCTCGGATTCCACTATTTTCTGTCAAGTGACGTCATCGCGCCTGATCAAAGATTGTATTGTTGGACAAACGTTAGCCAGGGCAGATAGAACGACTGATAGTGTGACAGCATTCAGTGACATAGTGTAAAGAACACTTAGATTCTGTTGTGGGCTTCTGTTGATCAATATTTCAGCATTAAAAGCAGATTGTGTCAAAATGGCTTTTTTAGCTGGGTAAATATTTGTTGTCATGACTCATGATTTGCTTTGCATTGGAGCGGACGGGTTATACTTTGTGAATCAAGAAGAAAATAATGGAATGAAAGATTTTTAATTGCTAACAGGGATTAAATTGTGCCATTTATGAAGTTCCCAAATGAGTTACATTCTTTTATGCTGGCAAACCATTATTGTGAGCTCAGCGTTCCTTTGCAGAATTATTACCCACAATCCCACAGAGTGACCATTCACAATGAATGGAATATTCGGTAACAGTTGCTTACACTCACAGAGCAAGAGAAAACACTAGAGTGGACACAAGACCAGTTTTGGCAAGATTCGTGCCTGCCATCTTACCGAAGGATAGCGTCTCGTATGGAACTATGAGAAACCAAGGTAGTTTAGAGGGGGAATACAGATATTATGTTGATGATTTTTACATTAAGTAAATTCTAAGGATATATTAACCTAGGTGAAGTTTGTATATGAGAATATGAGAAAAAGAGACCCGAAAGTGAATTTGATGCTGATGATACTACAATTAACAGATTTATCACTTATCATCCATAAAATTTTTACTGTGAAATTAATTCAGTGTTTTTCATTTCATTTTATCTGGTCGCATATGCACATGCACAGCATTTGATTGCGCAATTCCCCAGCCGATTCCTTACACAAGATGGTTGACGCTTCTCACGTTTTCTGGTTGGTTCAGCCAAGTTCGCTGTCCACTCCAGTGTTTTTTTAGCTCTGCGCTTACACTCTTTTGCTGTAAGCTAATGCTAGCAACTGACGTGCTTCAAAACAGCCATCTCTTTTCTGGTTCATTCCTGTCTGCTTCATCTCCTCGTGAAGCCAATACCATGCTCACACACCACGCTTCAGTCCAAACAATGGTGACATTAGCATTCGTACCCCAACAGCAGGAAAACAAATATGCAGTTAATAAAGTCTCTTCGCACAAGGGTCAGCATGTTGATCAAGTAAATGGAAGTGCAAAGTTTGAAATAACGCACAGCTGTCTATGTTTTCACAGCAGGGGTATCGCGACCCCATTTTCTGGGAGAGCATTATGCAAAGCGCCGGTGTTTATTGAAGGAGCCGTGAGCTGCAGCCGGCTGTGTTCCGGGATTATTTCCGCACTGTCTCTTCGCCTAGCCCACATCCATATCCAGCATGGCTTATGCAGCTGACATTTCGAGATTACATTACATTACAGTCTTTTAATTGTCACTTTTATCACAAGCAGCTTACCGTTAGGCTTAGACTAACCTGGGGCTAATCTGCCCGGGACAGCATGTTTGGCGGTATATGGTGCAGTAGTTGGCGCTGTTGCTTCAGAATAAGGAAATTGCGGGTTTGAGTCCTGGCTGGCCAGGACTTGTCTGCATGGAGTATACATGATCTTCCCTTATTTGCATGGCTTCTCTCCAGGCGCTCCAGTTACCTCAATACTGAAAGACACTCAAAGTGCCCCTGGCCAAGTCTCTGGCTTTAGAAAGCAGCAAAGCGCCATTAGATGTTCAGAAGGCCTTCAGTAACCTCATTCTTTACTGCTCAATTGTGCTTAAGCTGTTCTTGTTCAAGTTTGCCTAATTAAAAATCAAACAATTTATCGACTGAACAACCAAGAACAATCCATGGGCGATAATAAGAAACGATCATGAAAAAACTGAATGCCTATTGCCTACATTTATATTCTTGATATGGCATTGTGGGGGCAACATAAATGCAAAAAATCCAAAACTTCCGCTGACTTTGCAGCATTTATTTTCGCCATCACTCAGCTGTGCAGCGTGCCAAACAACACTCTTTAGCGCGACCACATTCAGAATATAGATAGGCTTCTCGTGGCTAATTGCTTAATCAGCCTCACAAACTAAACAAATCTGCGCTGCTTCACGAGCTAAAAGAGTGCAGAAATTATAAAGACATAATCATATTTTATGTCGTCATTTTTGTACGGTGGAAAACACCTCGTAATTTTGTGGTGCAATATATAACAATGCAACAAAAATAAATTATACTGTCGCCGGTCCTATCAATTAGTCTGGGCAAATGTTGCTGATCGGGAAAAGTAAACTGCGAGAGGTTTGGGTTAATGAGCATTGAAGGGCGAGGTTTCTGAAGGCCTTTGTTACTGCTGACGGACCGCCACTGTTAGAAAGACATGCACTATAGCAACACTCCTACCAGTGTCCCTGACCAAGGCTCTGGCTTTAGAAAGACATGCTCTATAGGAACACTCCTACCAGTGTCCCTGACCAAGACTCTGGCTTTAGAAAGACATGCTCTGTAGGAACACTCCTACCAGTGTCCCTGACCAAGGCTCTGGCTTTAGAAAGACATGCTCTGTAGGAACACTCCTACCAGTGTCCCTGACCAAGGCTCTGGCTTTAGAAAGGCATGCTCTATAAGAGCACTCCTACCAGTGTCCCTGACCAAGGCTCTGGCTTAAGAAAGAGACGCTCTATAGGAACACTCCTACCAGTGTCCCGCACTGATCCCGTACCACACCCTTCAATGCTGATTAACAAGTTTCTGTAAACTGAACATAAGCATGCGGTTATGCCAGGGACGTGTTCTTTACAGGGTCGTTATACTGCTAGCTATGTATGTGATCGCGTATTATGTTTTTTTTTTTAGATTATATAGCCATCTTGCTAGCTAGCTATCTTTAGTAAAGTAAAATCTTTGTCATATTTAAGCAATGTGATTTGGTTTTCGCCCTACCTTCTCTAGCTAGCTGTAACACCGACTGCTCTTGACTTAGCTAGCAAACTAGATATTGTCCCTAAAATCTAAGCACATTTTGGACACATGAAAGCGCCACACATCATATCAGATCAGCTCATATCCTGAACAGGTAGCTAGTAAAGTTAGGGCAAAAATCAAATTAAATATGACTATTAATAATTAATTACCAAGATTTTCCTTTGCTAAAGGTAACTAGCTATAGCTCGCTGTTTGGCTATATTATGGTAGGAGTAACTTAATACATGATCGCATAAAAAGCAGTATAACAGTGTTGCCCCCATGACATAATAAATAAGCAAGCAGTTAAGTTATTCCACCTTTATGAACAGTTTTCTTATTACCTCATCGTAGCTTCCAGCCTCTGAGAAAAGAAACGCGTGAGAAATGCAGATGCATTATCACTTTCGGTGCTACTCATCGTAAAATCTGGCTTAAGGCACAACTTTGCGCGGCGAAAATCCTGGAGAGTGCACCTCTCGTAAGTAGAACTTTTCATGCGTTGACGTAAAATGATCCTAAACGCTTGAGCTTTATGTTTATATGGCCTATGCACAGACATGAGTATTTATCTCTCTGTGTGGGCACGCTGTCACATTTCATGTGTCATGTATTTTGCCGATGCTGGTTGTTTTAAAGCTGCATACATTCGCTGCTGACGTTATGTTATGTTACATCTGATTGTGATATTGTTAGATTGAGAAACGTGCTGGTGAACAGTGCACTAGGCCACTGATGGTTAATCTATGCATTAATCATGCTTGTCATGATGAGAAATTAATCTGAGCCTGGCTGCTCCTAGAACATTATCGTAAACACACATTTTCGCCAATACATGTGCGTGTGTATATAAATACCTGATGACGTCAACCAAGCAGCCAATCAGGGGAGCCAAAACGATGGCAATGGATGTAATGGGAATGAAAAAAAAATCGCTTAAGGGCCTTGGTCAAGGGCCCAACAGCAGTACTGACCTTATTGGGAATACCCTTGGGCTTGAACAACCTACAATCTGCGTCCCAGCCACAAACCTCAAACACTTGGTTATGGGGCCCCAGAGATATTATGTGTCCATTTGCTGAGGATGCAGTATTTGCTGAAGCAAATTCAGGTTCGGCGCCTCATACAAAGGACATGACTGGGGTTCAGCACTGCATGTCCTCTCTGTGATGTGTGTGTGTGTGTGTGTGTGTGTGTGTGTGTGCGCACTCGTCGCACGCATTTTGGGCTTTCCCGACTTAGGGGGATTGCTGGCAATCAAAGAGACAGTACAATAATGGAATGTTACAGATCAGACAGCGGGGAAATATTTGTTTTTTTTTTTTTCAGATTCCACTCACAAGTGCTGGAATTAAATTACCTCTTTTCTCTGCACTGCTCAAAATTCTAGGCTTTTTTTTTCGTTTGTTTTGTTTTGTTTTTTACTCATTGTATCCTCTCGCCTTTTTACTGGTTTGTCAGCTTCTTTATAGTTTGATATCTCAGAATAATCAAAGCTTCTTTCACTTAGAAATAAATAAATCATACAACTGTGGATTTTACTGATATGAAAGTGTTTTTTTTTTTTTTTTGGTCGGTAATACTCATGGGACTTTCATGAGCTGAAAAATGCCCAAGTACACATCTATTTAACGTGTTTGCATACGTGCAGGTGTGCGCGCGTCGCTATGTTTGGTGATTGGATGAGCACATGCTTGTTTTAGGCGGGGCATTGGTCAGATTGCACAAGTCATATTTCATTAAACTGAATGTTGTATTGCACAACGCCAAATCAGAAATTTGGAATGGTATTTTAATTTAAAACGGAAAACAGTGATCATCTTTGACCTGTATTACATTGAAAACCACACAACAGCACACTATTTGATTTTTCACCTCATTTAATTAAATGGATTTTTTCAAGACCACACTTGTTTGCAGCCATGCCACTACTCACTCAGCCCCAGCCCTGTGGCTGAAGCTAAGCAGGGATGGGCTTGTTTAGTTCTTGGATGGGAGACCTCCTCGGAAAATAATTTGCTGCCGGAAGTGGTGGTGGTTAGGGTTAAAGGGCATCTAAAGTCAATTCCTTTTGTTTTTGTTTATCGGCCAATCAGATAGCCGCAAACGAACCGAAATAGAAGGATCATCTACGCGTGTACACAAAACATTGGTTGATGAATGAAATTGGTCATGTGACAATGCAAGATGTCAACAAATGCAAGTGATTTGTTTGTAAACATTGGACGTTCAACGTCTCGTCTGAGAATTGACTTTAGATGTCCTTTAAGGTTAGTTGGTGGCAATCTTACCTCTGGTGAAATAAGGGAGTTATTCCCAATGTCCCAGTGCAGCGATGGGGACACTGTGCAGATGGAGATTTTATCTTTTTGATGAGACGTTTAACTGAGGTTCTGACTCACTGTGGTCATTAAAGATCCCATGACTCTCTTCTACAAGAATTGGGGGTTCACCGGTGTCCTGGCTGAATTGGCTCTATCAACCTGCCACCTAATCTCCCCTGATTTAATTGGCTATGTAAAATGTCCTCTCCCACTCCACCTAAGCTAAAGTGTGGTGACTGTGTTGGCATGAAATGACTGCCATCGCATCACCCAGGAGGGTGCTATGCATTGATGGAGGTAGGATGAGATTGCACTATATGACTGCCAACCACTTTGAGTATCAATGAGAAGGCACAATATAAATGCAGTTTTCATTCATTCATTATTAAAATTTTGATTCTTGCACCATATTTTTAGAGAAGTAGGGACAATTAAGGATTCACTGCTTTTTAATGTTGCAATTCCTTTTCACAACGTTTAATTAACTTTTAGGGATTGAAGACACCAAATGTTTCGGGTACAACTTTGTCCTATCTTTCTGCAAACAAGTCATAGTGTCCAACAGTTCGGGTTCTTTTTCGTGGCACTTTGCACTTCAAAATACACCATACGTTCTCAAATGTGGACAAGTCTGGACTGCTGACAGGTCTGTTCAGCACTCATAGCCTTTTTTAAGCAGCAATGACTTTAATGCATGCCAAATGTGATTTTGTATTGTGTTCTTGAAATATGCTTGGGCATCCCTGGAAATAATGGGCTAAATTCAGTACAGAAAAAAATATTTATTCATAAGTAGGCGTATGCTTTTACGAAAGACAAACTGCTCTGAAATTTCCGCGCTACCTTTCCTGCGCATCAGCGATTTAACTTGATCGTTTAAATTATTTAAATTAAAAGACCATTTGAAATGTCTTTATGTACTTTCTTAGCTTCCAACCCCTGAGAAAATAAAAGTGAGAGAAAGCTTCAATTCTGCATGAGAATTTCTTAACATTAATTAAATAATGACTCATCCGCGTTCCAATGAAATATCGCGTTTCACTCTTGGTACAGCGTGGGTTGATTAAAAAGTCGGACTCAGCAATTAAATATAATACTGTTTGCTGAATTAAAATTTCTCAATCTTCACTTTTGTTATTAAGTGCAAGACTGCAGACTACGGCGGGAGAATGTGATATGCCACTAAAAAGCATTAGATTCACGCCATATGCTTGAGAGTTGACGGGTATGCAATTTTGAATTCACCAAATAACGCGCCACATGACTGCTTGTCGACGTCATACCTAAAGGGGGAGAATTAGCAGCACCTAGAGTGGAGTGCTCTTGGTGTTAATTATGAAAATGATTGAGAACTTGCCAGGACTGATTGTAGTTATAAAGGGGTCTTCTGTAGCCCCCAAATTTCCAGTTCTGGTGCCGCCACTGTATGGATGTCCAATCCCCATCATTTGTCATTTTCTTTTTCATTTAGATGATGACAGATATGAGTTCCCTCAGTGCTCATAGGTTGTCTTCTTCCATAGTGCAGCGATAAACGAAAGACAGCAGACGACAACTGTCAAAACTATGGCTGATCTTGTAGAAACAGTTGCGTATCCCGCTTTGTTTTCGCTGGTATGACGCCACACGGTCACATGATCCCATAGCTCATTAACTTTAAGAACTGGCACCAGCGCGTTTTGCAAAGCTTATTTTAAAATCCCATAAAATAATTTATTTTGCAAATTTACAGAGCAAACTTTGTTTTTATGTTATCAGTGTTATTTTTGCGATGCTCAGTAAGCACCAAGAGCATTTATTTACATTTTATTTGACAAATCCTTTAATATAAGGCTGCATTTTTGCACAGTAACATTTCGGCTGCCGTTTGTATATGTAATTATGTTTTGCTTAACTTGACAAAGGTTTGCCAAAGTAATCCTGAGCCTATGTGACATCACTGATAAATAACTGATGGCCTTTTTAATGCAGCGCTCTCTGAGTGATTGTTGATCACAGATATTCAGCTTAGGCTTGCATCCTTGCCCTTTCCACACAGAAATTCATCCAGATTGCTTGAATTTTTTTGTTATATTATGCACCGTAGAGGGCGAAATATCTAAATCCCTTTCTATTCGTCTATCAGGAATCGTGTTTTTAACCTTTCAGTGATTTTCTCACACATTTGTAGGCAAATTTGCAACCCTCTTTGCAATCCTGAAGGACTAGCCTTTTCCTGGATGTTGTTTTTGTCAAAAAGTCGTGATTGCAATCACCTGCTGACATGAGCCGTTTCAAATCGCATCATTATTCTAATGATTTACCTCATTACTATTCAGAAATGGCTGGAAGGGACGTATACTGTATTTACAAATAAAATGAAGTAGAACAGACAAACAATTTAATATGTTGTCCTCCTGCTGTAAGCAAAGTACATCTGGAAATCACTGTTTCTGGTTTTGTGCATTTTCCAAACTGTGCCCATGTTTTCTGAGTTGGGGTTGTACGGCACACGTAGACCTTTGTGTGCTCTCCTATTGGTTTGAGTGGGGTTTTCTCCTCACATTTAGTTTCATCCCAGAGTCCAACAACATGCCTGTGTGGGTAATGAAACGCTCTTAATTACCTATATGTGTGAGCTTGTCAGTGAATAGCGATCCCTGTGATAGATTGGTGAACTGTGCTAATGCCCTGACAGGGATTAGTGGTTTAGATGATGGTTGAATATACCCCATCTCTCTCTCTCTCCTCCTTTCCCTAACTCCCCTGTCTCTCCCCCCGCCCTTTCTCACTCTCTCGTTCTCGGCGCATATCTCCCTCACGTTCTCCTCCGTCATGTAGCGATGCTTTCGCACCATCAGCGTCTCTCTCGAGGCCCCCCCGTTTCCGTGCTCTCAGCTCTCCCTTAACCCCAGTGCAGTGAGAGAAAAAAATTAATTAAGTATAAAAACAAGAGAAAGTCATCTGTTTCTGCCGAAACTAAAGAGAGCGATTGAATGTAAAATAAATCTTGTGGAAGAGACGGTATATGCGTTAAACCAGGGAGGGAGGGAGAGAGGGAGGGAGAGAGGTTTGAAGCTACAGTGGGGGGGGGGGGGCTAACAGCAGGTAAGTGAAGAAGGAGGGAGAGAGAGACGGAAAGAGGGGCCAGTGTGTGTGTGTGTGTGTGTGTTTGAGGAAGAGACACAGTCAGAGACAGAATCTGAGCGAGAAATGGGGACGAAGACTTGAACGGTATCAGAGAGAGAGGGAGATGGAATCGGACACAGTGCGAGAGAGAGAGGGAAAACAAGAGAGCGATTTGAGAGATAGAGAGAGAAAAGTAGAGGGAGGAGAGAGAGAGAGAGAGAGAAAGAGAGGGTCCCTCAGTTTTGGCTGGCAGTAAATTATTCAGCACCATCAGGACCCAACCATTTTGGCGTGAGACTGCGGGGGTGTTTCGGAGTGTGTTTGGCACCGGTGTGGCGTGAGACTGTGGGGGTGTTTCAGGGTGTGTTGGGCAGGTGGGTACGGCTCCCAGAGGGGCACCTGTGAGACCAGAGCTGTGCATGATCCGAGCCCCCATTACAAACACGGGCTCCATCCCAGCTGCAACATAACACACACACAGCATCCTCCACGCCATGTGATGCGTCTGACGGGCTCCATGGCTCTGCATTGGCTGTGCGACTGCAGTGTACATATGTGTGTGTGTGTGTATGTGTGTGAAAGCTCATGCTTCCTCTCCTCTCTCGCTCGCGGTCCCCCCCCCCCCCTCGCTCTTGCTCCGTCTCTCCCCGCCTCTCTCTCACTCTCTCTCTTTCTCCCTGCCTCTCTCTCTCTCTCTCTCGCTCATTCTGTCTCTCTCTCTCTCCCCCTCTCATTCTCGTGCGGTTCTCTCAGTAAGACTCGAGCGCAGCAGGTAAACGAGGCTCCTCTGCATCCAAGGTTGTTATTTTTCTTTTCTCTGGGGCTCCGTTATTCCAGCTCTCCTGTCGGGGATTTAATTTCCCTTCTCATTCGTGGGGGGGTTTTCCATCGGGAACGCCGGGATAATGCTTCGCCGCCTGCATCCACACCTGGGATTGTATCTTCGTCAGCGCGAGGAAGCTCGCTAGGCAAGGCACGTCGCCACCGACGAGCCGGTCGATCCCATCCCCCCCCCCATCCCCCCACCCCCCGTCCGAGCCGCGGTTAGCACGATGTCGGGGCTGCAGTACACCCGGACGAGCCCCCGGAACAGCACAGACTGAGTGTGCGGTGCGTCGGCAGGAGACGGCGGAGGCAGCGAGCGAAGAGGCGATGGGAAAGGAAAGGGAGATGAACTGAGGAGGAGTGCAGATATTCAACTGCTCCCTCTCTCTCTCTTTCTCTCTCTTTCTCGCTTCGCCGTCCAGCACCGAGGGGAGGTTGAGAGAAAGACCCCTGTGTCCTTTGGAGGGGGGAGCTCCCCGAAATTCACCCGTTTACTTGTGCTGTGTTTTTAGCCTGTGCTGTGCTCCCTCAGTACGTGACCGAGCTCCACTCTCAGACTCCGCTCTGCTCAGGTACCGTTTATCACCTGGGATGGGGTTAGGGGGGGCTTTTTAGTTCTTTTTTTTTCTTTCCGTCCTACCTAACCTCCCCGAGGTCTATCTGTCGCGAGGATGCATGTCGTCTCCGCGGGACCGTCTCCGTGACGTCCGTTAAGGCGTTTGCTCACGCCCCGCGCTCTGCAATAAAATCCTTTTGCGTCGTCTTCCTCCTGCCGCACACCCGCACCTGCCTTTGTTTTTTTTTTTTTTTTTTTTTTTTTACATTCGCTTTCCTGTTTTGAAGATTCAGGTACATATATTTTTTCTTACTAAGGTGGCTGACTCACACGTAACGACGGGCGTTTTCTATTCCCAGTTGGGTTCTTCTCTCGGCTTTCTGAGGAACTCCTGGTTGTACTCCCTGCAGAATTCCATCAGAGTTTTCCGGAGGAGGAGGAAAGCAAAAGTTTCTTCATTTGTCTCTTTCAGGATTTGATCTCCCAGACCCCCAAAAACCCAAGGATTTTCTACAGTTTCCTATTTTTTTTCCACGGTTTTTATTTATATCATCTTTTCCCCTTGAGGATATTTTTCTTCTTTTTGCGTTCGTGCTTTTTTGCTTCCACGGTTGGATTCTGGCCTGGTCTGCAGTTCAGCGTGGATACCATTTTGGGTTTTGTCCAATAATAGTTTTTTTTTTTTTTTTTGCTCCAAGGGAATCTGGAAATGATGAGTTCGACCAAGCTCTGAAATGTGTTCCTGTCATGTGATAAAACGGGCCCCGGCGTTGCTGGGCCCGCCCCCTTGCTTTCTATTGGCTAGCAAGGCCAAAGGCCCCGCCCGCTGTCTATCTCCGGCCCAATCGTGTTGGCTGGCCCCGGTGCGGCGATGGCGGCTGGCTCTGCTCTTGGTGCTGTTGCCCCTAACCGGGCTCTCCAGCGGTGCCCGTGTCTCCTCCAGTCTCAGCACCACTCATCACGTCCACCATTTCCACAACAAACATGGAACCGTGCCCATCGCCATCAACCGCATGCCCTTCCTCACACGCGGGGGCCACGGTAGGTCAGATCCTCTCCTACTTTAACCCAAAGGTTGCTCTAACTCGATTTTTACTGCTACAGACCTGCGTCCTGGGGCAGTTGGTCTGGTGCGGCCTTTTCAGGCGAACGGGGACGCTCGTGGTGTGTCATTATTGATTGTAGCTGCAGGTGCATTTCCAAAGCCAGGGGGATGAGGAAATTGCTGTCAGTCAGGTTTGCTCCTCATTGGCTGGCAACTCTTTGACTCCATTTCAATGGTAGCTGGGGTAAAAAAAAAAAAAAAAAGCCGTTTTGATTGGTCGTTGAGGCCACCTGTCCAGTTTTAGACCGTATGTACAGTGGTCTCACCTGCTCAGCGCAGGTATTACTTGCGGTCCCAGCTGTGTGTACAGATATCCATACCTGTCCACTCCTCAGGGACTGACAGGCTGATTTGGCCAGGATTTGTCGCAGGTAGGTTGGGTGTAGCCTACGTCTCGCTTCTACTGGGATCCGAAAAGATTCTGCTGCCTCCTCTGTTATTTTAGCTTGCAGCGGCTGTCGCGGTTCTCATTATAAGCTGGCCGTACCGCGGCGCCACAGACGACAGACTCCGCCGCGAGCCAAAAACTGCGGACACAGTCTCCGTGGTGACCAAATCCAAAAAAAAAAAAAAAACAAACAGTGGTGGTTTTCCAGAATGCGAGCGTCCCATCTCCCTGGGTCTTCTCCTCTGCAGTAAAAACTGGAATAAATCAGCACTGTGTTTGACATGAGATTGTGCTGTGTTTGGAGGTGTGAGTCTGGCAGCCTCCTCAAGACCCCTCCCCCAGTGCCCTGTACTCATAAATATTCATGAGAGGAGAGGCATGTGATTACACAGGACCCGCGTGTTTCTTCTCTCACCCCGTGTTTACACTGTGCAGTATCTTCCGGATGGATCTCTGAAGTGCGCTCGCCTGAGGGAGGGGCTAAGAGCTCTCTTTAACATCGTGTTGGTGGTGATGCACAGCTACATAAGTATGACATGCATTTACCATTAATTATTTACGTTTTTATTGTAGGGCAGAGCTGTGTTGGGACTGACATTTTTCACTCTTAAGTATTATACAGACAGATCATAATGGGCAGAAACACAAATTATTGTGACAGAGACCCTGTATCGGTCTCATAAAACATACTATTATTTTTCGACTTGTGCCAAATGGGTGGCACACAATTGGACCCAGACCAGAACTTGTGCAATATCATGTTCGACCCTGCCCACCAGGTCGAAAGTTCAGTCGTCCTGTACGAAAGAAACAGATATTAAACACAGGTATAAAAAAACATATCCTCAAATGTAGTTCATCATTTTCATAGCATTCCACGCTTATTTCCTTGCATTTTTGGTTTGTGACAGACACAAATTTTCATCATGCAAGTTTTTAACAAATATAAATTTGTCAAAATAGAAAGATGTTAAATATGCACCAGTGGAGTTATTATGCGCAGTTAACTCGTCACTGAATATATTTCTGAATAATTCAGTCCTTTTTGCATTGTCCTTCCTCTAATTCTTGCCATTTTCAAAATGCGTGACGCAACACAAGCACACTTTGGTAGGCACAGTTGAAAAGAAATCGTCAGTGTTTTGGTGGAGTGGTTATAGTACGAATTGTTGCTTTTGCCCGGCCACTGACAATAGCCATTTCAGCCCGTCTATCATCTCTGCTGTGCAAACATGCTAAATTTCAGTGTGAGGTTATTAAAAGCACTTAATATACAACTGAAGTAAAGAGGCTGAGTCACCACCTGGGCATGTGGGCCAGGGACGACCATTAGCTTATTATCATACCTGCTGAGCGTGCGAATTTAGGCCAAAATTCTCGCTGAAGCTCTATAGCGAGAACAAAGAGCTGGTAAACGCCGAATCCGTGGCATAAAGGCGGTCTTCTTGTTTTGGACAGTGTAGAACACTTCTTTCCACATCCATATGCGTCTATGCCTTTTCTCCCAAGCCTTTCGAGCCTAGAAGGGGTGTTTGGGAGAAAGCATTGGTCGACCACTGAGAGTCCTTCTCCCATTTGGCTTCAACGATGCCAATACCATGTTTTGAAGTCTGAATAACATACCAACATCATTTGGATTACTTCACCTCCCCTTCTGGTGGTGGATAGTGATAGACTCCTGTGGCCCAAATGAAAGTTAGCTTTCGTGACCAACCTGGGCACGCTCAGCTTGGCTCCTTTAAGATGAAATTGGAAAATTAAATGATAAGCTCAAAATCATAATTGATCAGAGATCTTTACTTGCCAGGGTCAGAAACACGTTTTCGGCGGTAACTTGAAGAAGATTTGACATAGCAGCAAGATTTCTGGCTGAGAGATCAACATCTGTTTGCTGTATGTAGGCATTGAATTATCCATGTACATCACGTTCTAGCTCCGGGATACAGAATGTTCAACTTTCATCCCGTGTTACTTTCAACATGGTTCACCGCTTTGGTAATGACACTCTTAATTGTATGTTCTTGCTAGCTATAGCAAGATATCGATACAGTGACATATCCCTATATCTGTGTGTTTCTCACTAAATGTTAGCTATTTCAATTAGCTTCTCAGTAGCTAGTGGCTATTGTTACAAAGAGGTGCAGTATAAACTGGGCTAGATTGTGGTTTGTGCCAGAAACTACCCCTAAACTTAGTTCTTTGTCCCCCCCCATTGTAGATGCTTATTCCTGAAGTTTTAACTTTGTATAATACAGGACTCAGTCGTGATTACTGGCTGTTTCTCAATTTTCTGCATAAAAAAGTGGGAGGAGCGATAATTCCTGAAATGCTGTCAAATCGGTTGACAAAATTGTAAGCTTGAAATTGGATTTTTACGGGCGATGCCCCAAAAACTTTATCAGGCAACGTTCATTCCTCAGCCGTCTGGTCACTGGTCACAGAATTCCTGGCCATCACAGAGAATGAATGAATTTCTGGCAACTGGACAAATCGCTCATAGGTAAGGTGAATAAGGCAAACCCTCACAGGTCTCGTGCACATATTTGGCTTCTCAGCTTTGTGGACCAACCACCACATTTGATACAGGAAGCATCATCATTGTCGAGGCTCAGAGGCACTCCTGTGACACGCGCAAAAGGCACTCGGCGCGGTATTTGAGGAAGTTGTCGATCTAGCTTCAGCTGAGTTAAGTTCCAAATAATAAAAAAAAATTGCTGAGTACAAGCACTAATCCTTCTCTAAAATGGCAGCTCAAACAGGGGCAGATTCTAATTTCGTCTTAATCGCTACACCCTGACAGCTTAACTTTGATTAAGTGGATTGCGTTGGTGGATCTTTGCCCATTCAACTTAATTGTCGAAATACTCATATCATGAGATGTGTGAAGGGAGGGAACGCACATCAATTGAACATCGCAGTGATGCTGCAAGTATAACGTGCCGTGAGGCAAACATTTGGCAAATGGCTGTGACCTAGGCTATATGCTGGAACCTCCTGGCATGATTGCGCTCAAGCAGTGTAATATTGATGCACAAATATTGCTGTGAATGTGCTTGATTTTGGGTGTGCATTAATACTTTTGGTATGTAAAAGTATTTATAGTATGCACACACCAGTACGTGCATGAAAGCACGCACTCCCTTGCAAAAATGTGTTCACACACTCACACAGTCACACACACACGCACACACGCACGCACACACAAGCAAGCATGTGTGTGTGTGTGTGTGTGTGTGTGTGTGTGTTTTCACATTTTAGGGTAGATGGAACAATTTGTGCATATTGGAAGCAACTGCAATTTTTTTCTTGTCAATCACAGGAAACACAATGAAACCAAGACAGCCGAATGACATGAAAACAAGGCCCCGCTTGTGCAAATATAGCACTGAACCATCTGCCATTCTCTCCAGAATCCACAAGTGTTTTTAAAGAACAAATAAATCCTCAGAACAGACCGTGCAGAATGTATTTCAAAATATATTCTTCTCCCCCCATCACAAAACGGAAGAGGGATATAGGAATGAGTTTTTTTCTTCCACGTCCATCCACGTATCCAACCGCCTCTCTTATTTTCCGAGTCAGAACTTCTCAATCATCCAAGATTTTCCTCAAAATCAAATATATGGATGCATCTTATCGATGTGCCTTTTTAAACTTCTGGGGCTGGTCAAGGGGAAGTAACGGACGGACACTGTTACTGTCATGGATTTGCTCCCGCCGGATGAATGCTGCAATCCGGCGGGAGCTAGGGCCATGGGCCTAAAAGGAAGATAAACTCAAATGCCAAGGCTGGTTCAAATAAGAGGATATTTAATAAATAAATAATTAAATCAAAACAGAGCTAAAACAATACCGGGAGCAGCCCCACACACAACACCGGGGTAAAACAAACAAGAATGCAGAGGCACTGGGGACCGGCAATAGCCAGCCCTTTATACTCTGCAATCACCTCCACCTTAACGGGCTGCACCTGTTGCCCGTTAAGGTGGAGGTGAAAGAATGCAACAGGGGGAGGGACTGCAAGGCCAAACCCTTACAGTTACTTAACAATGTACTTCATTTATGGTACGCAGCATGATGAATCTTTTGGTTTCAGTTCAGTAAGTTGGCCATGCTTAATAATTTCCCGAAATCTTAACTTCCCCTTGACCAGGCCCTTCTGTCCGTTCTCCTGTCTGTCTGTCCATCCCTCCATCGCGTTTTGTTTCCAGGCAAGAACACCAAAACCACGGCGAGGGATTTGAGTATTTCATGCTTGTTACTCTTGTCTTCCAATTGCCATTAAACTCTGCTTCACGCATCTTAGCTTGACAGACTGTTTGGGTCAAGTCACACAGTTTGGTCTGTTGTGTTACTCAGAGTATATTTATATTGCTGTGAACATATGTGGCCCGCCGTGGTAAAAGGTACCTCCGAGCAGCGATCATGCCATTGAGAAAAACGCGATTTAAATGTCCCGCTCGCCACGTGGACTGGGTTTACTTTCGCATTTGGAAAACTACTTCTGATCCACGAGATTTAGCTCCATATACGTCACGTGAAATCCCCTCAGTGTCTCGATAAATTTCCATTTCAATACTGCCAAAAATTCGCTATATTCAGTGGCGGAGCTAGAACTGGGAATTGGGGGGGCACAGACACGTCCTTTATGACAACAATTAGTCCTGGCTAGTTCTCAATCATTTTCTTTTATTGACGCGTTTTCCGATTATCATAATTGGCAACTGAAGATACGGTTTCTCTCCATATGCGATTTAATAGCAATGAATTCATGGGCTAAATTCAGTACAGAAAAATAATTTACTTATTAATAGGCTAATGCTTTGCGTTGATTGAACTGGTCTGCATTCCAATGAAATATCACCTTTCACTCTCGGTATTGCATTGGTTGATTAAAAAAAAAGTGGCACTCGGCAGTTAAATAGGCTATAAAAAGCATGCGGCTCAAGCTATTTGCATGAGAGTCGACAGGTATTTTGAATGTCGTTAATTTAAATACAACAAATACGCGTCCAGATGAATTCCTGGAAGAGGAAGGTCCACTCTATAAAAAATAACATAAAACTGAATTTTGGGGGCGCCCCGGTGGCTCATCGGTCTAAGTGCGTGCACCATAAAGGCTGTGTCCTTCCTGTGGCGATCTGGGTTCGATTCCGGCTCGGGTCATTTGCCACATGTCTTCCCCATTCTTCTCCCCAACCCTCCTGTCACTCTCCACTGTACAGCTGTGTAATAAAGGAGAAAATCCCAAAAAAAATAATCTTTAAAAAAACTGAATTTTGAAAATTTTGACCCTGCCAGCCTTTTTTCATGGCTGGCCACATATGTGTACACTATTTACTTGGATTTTTTAAAAAAAGGACAATGCGTAGATTTCTGTTGAGTATCGTCAATCTAGAATCAGCAATCATTTAACAAGTCAATATATTTGTTTACAGGTGATTGGCCCAAAGCCTGTAATCTCAGTTTGAGAAACTTGCAAAGAGGTTATGTGGAATTTCCAAATAATAAGTTACGTTATGAAGTGTCCTTGCTTGAACCAAAATGGCTTCCACGGTACATTGTACTGCTGTATTCACTCTGCTGTCAGTGCCTGGCGATATGAAATGCCCCTAGCTCGATACCACTGTAGATCTGCTCCCCCATGGTGCTAATGCTATCATGTAGCATCAGACTTAAGGAAATGACATCAGATCCCAGACACGCTATCAAGACACAGTGACGCACCATTGTGCTTGTTAGTAATAAGGTTACCATTCATTACGCTGCTCTTCACGCGCTTCGATCGGTATCTATCACACGTCTGCAGATACCTTCAAAACATCTGTAGTCCTAGCAGCCGCATAGACTATTTTTAGCATTTGCTTATTAGCTGCCATACTGGGTTGCCACCGCAGTAAAATCCATCATTTGTAATGAAAATCCTCGGCTAATTTAGAGTGCGCTCCGTATCTCAACTTGCTGTTGTAGTCATTTTCTTCCCTCCTTGACAGAGTAATAATTACAAGAGGTTACATGGAGGTAGAGTGGCAGTCCAAAAGGGTGTTGTCTTCTCGTTCTGTGGTTTCTAATCGTGGCGCACTCCTGCCAGCTATCTGCCGATTGCAACTTTGCATCCAGCTGGTCTGCCCTGAGCAGAGTAAACAGAGAAACTGTAGGCTCTGGTTCCTGTAAAAAAAAAAAAAAAAAAACAAGTATTCCTCATCAATGGACTGTGTCTAGAGGGTTTGCTTTTTTTCTCACAGACGTAAGTGAACATGAGCATGTTCGGCGCAGCGCAGGCAGTCGCAGAGTCCTGCTTATTGGTTGTGATAAAATCTGTCCATTTCCCTTTGATGGTTGTGTGATTTGTTTTAACAAGCCACAGGCCGTCTGCTCCCAGCTCTCATGAGAAAGGATGGAGCTCTTTGTCTTAAGTGCTGAAGTGAAGGAGAAAGAGATTTGAACCTCCGGAGACGTCACTGATAACTCAGCGTCCTTCTCTCACTCCTTATCGCATTCTGTATTCTGCACTGGATTTACTATCCTTTACAAAGTTTTCTCCTGCGCTGCATACTAGATCTTTTTTTTTTTTTTACCATACTCTGTACTGCATACTTAATCATAGGTTTGTATCAGATTTCTGGAAATATGCAGCACTCTGTATTTTTTTTGCAGCATTCTAGCTTTGCCGCAGGATTGTGATCCGCGCAAGCACCCAGAATCAAGCTGCCGTAATATTTAAATTAGTGCACTTTTCTTACATGCTAAAATGCAGTGCAGCAAATTTTTTTTGTTTTTGTTTTGCAAATATTTCATGTTTATTGGGTGCCTTTTGAGATTTACACCGTAGGCTCCCGCTTAAGACATTACATCAAACTTCGAAAAGAACAGCATTTGCTATGGGTTCCACATTCTACATCATCTGCTGAATTCTGTATCCATCACAGCGCTGTTTATCGTTTTCAGTGTCATAAACTAAAGGCAGCACTGCTTTAATGTGTCCCTATTAAATGACTTTTCACTGATCATTCTTGTATTCTTGAACTCTATGAAAATAGGTTTAAATGCGTCATTGTTAAAAAAAAAAAACACTTGAGTTTTCTCATGCTTGCCAATTCTGCAGTACCTGTCTGTGAAACGCTCCATTGAGGTCCTGCCCCTGCCGTCCCATAAACCCCAGCGTGCTGTGATTGGTCAACTTGATCACTCACTGAAAAAAATTTACTGTTAGATTTACTTAATAATGTTATGTCAACTGGTTCCACAAAACTGAGTTAAGTGCATTCCACTCAATACAATTAATTAAACTGGCCAAAAATGTTAGAAGTCAAATAAAGGTTACGCAAAGCAAATGCGTGGAACCAGTTGACATAACATTATTAAGTAAATCTAACATTTCTAACATTTCACCACCATTCGCGCCCCTTGTCACGCCCCTTACCATAAATGGATTTTCGCTTTAGAAAGAAATACCGGTTAAGCCGTGTGGGCGAAACCCACTTGATTCAAGGGCATGCCAAACTATCTACTTGGTGCGAAAATTCAAATAGTGACATCACCAATTGATGAAAAAAATGGCCAGAAGCGATTGGGGCGTTTCAGTCAGCTCTGGAGCAGCGAGTTTTGTGGCAGACAGAGTTGTTTTCCGACAATGACCTTCTAAATGCGCACGAAAACGATATGATTCACGCTATGAAATTAAAATAATGGAAAAACCATAATAGGTGCACTTTATTGCATGGTCAGGATGGAATTGCTAATGAGTACAGGGTCTCACCTCAGCTTTATGGTAAAGAATAGTTACATACGAAGATATTCTGAGATAACATCCATCATGACCACGCTCTTGAGTACTCCTCATATAGGGACTGACAAAGGAACTGGGGCATTGTGGGATTGGTCTGGAAAGGGGCTGAGAGCAGGGTAACACGATATTTAACGATATTTTTCAAATAGAAATACTTGTGCGAGAATGATAACTGAGTTAGCGTCGAAAATGTTGTTGCCTGTAAATCTTGTCACTAATTAAATAGCGTGTGACTGTGGCAATTGATCTAATTGCTGACTGATTGCTACCATCCTGTTTGCTCTGAAGAATAATGTCACACCTGCTCATGAGTCAAAAACCTTGGCGCATATCTGCTCAAAATGTGAGCAAAGAAAAAAATCTCGACACTGTCTGTGTGTGGATCCTAATTCTGTGGCATTATGCAAGTCAGGCACCAATATCAAAGGAGAGCGAAAATGGCGGTTGGAGACGTCCTTGGGTTTTAGCTAGAGCGCGGTGACAGCGGACGTGTGAGAGTTCTTTTATGAAGCTTGATCAAACATGCTCTTGTCTGACTCTCCGCCACATTTCTCCATCCCGACACTTATTTCGGTGGAATAAGGCTCTATCTCCTCAGCGCAGAGGGTGCTACAGCAGAACTCCAGCCTCAAGGCCTCATTTAAGGAGAAAGCTTGTGTTCGAGATAAAAAAGAAAGTTGTGTTCACGCTTCACTGGAGGATCACGACCCTTCAATACTGCTAGAGCTTCAACACAGAGTCTCCTGGCTGAATACCACCAGCGCTTGTCACTCAGTGTGGCAATCCCTGGCTTAGAATAGAGCCATGATTCAAACACTTTCCTCAGTATGTGCTGGGATCAGATCCCAAACTTTATTCCTCACAACTTCAGAAGGTCGTATCCCAATCTTTCTCCCTGCAGTGTGATAGAATCTTATCTTAGATCATCTCCCCACCCCTTTTCTCATTGTATTGTGATGGGATCATGTCCCAAACTCTGTCTCCACACTAGAATGGGATCATATCCCATACGCTGCTGCCTCACTGTTGCACTTATACGATCATGTTCCAAACCTTCACCCGCAGTCTCAGAGGGATATATCCAATCCCATGTCCATAAATACCTGCCTCTCCCTGCAGTTTATTTAGGATCTTGACCCAACCTCTCTCTCAACAGACCACTAAAATCATAACCCCTCTCCCCACAGTACTTTGGGATCATGACCCAACCTTTCTCCCTGCAGTGGTTTAAGATCATAACCCAACCCTGCACCAAAGGGATCATAACCTGACAGCTCACCCTGCTGTGGTTTAGGTTTATAACCCAACCCCTCTCCCTTCAGTACTTTGGGATCATAACCCAACAGCTCTCCCAGCGGTGGTTTAGAATCATGACCCAACCCCTCTCCCTAAAGGACTCAGAGATCATAACCCAACAGCTCTCCCTGCAGTGGTTTAGGATCATAACCCAGCCCCTCTCCCTGAAGTAGCTTTGGATCATAACCCAACCCGTCTCCCTACAGCACTTTAGGACCTTATTCCAACCCGCCTTTGGAGTCTGTTTTAGGATCATAACCCAACCCCTCTCCTTTGCATGATATGGCCCTATCTTAGCCACTCATACACATTCACACACATACACAGGAGGGCAGCACTGTGTGCTTACTGTGTCATGAGTGCAATTTCCTGACTCCAGATTCATCCCTCCCTGCTGAGACTGCGTCTCTCCCTGCTGGGTAATCTCAGATGTGTCCCAGCCCCTTATCTCGGGCAAGCAGGCCTGACTGACACAGCACTGGAGCTCCCTGCCACACGCCACACCTGCGCTTTTAATAACAGGGTCGCTGCACGGGACGGCAGCGATAAACTGCCTCACTGGTAACTGCAGAGTTGCCAGTTCAAGTCTCCTGTGGAATTCCTGTTGGGCCCTTGGGCAAGGCCCTTGACTCCAAAACCGTTACAGGGGCCTTACCCCTGTTTCTGTTACACGCTCCTTGCGATCGGTCGGTCTCGCATTTCTCACTGGGCATCCTGTTAAAGGAGAAACATGTTCTCAACTGAGATTCTCTCGTTAAATAAGAGTAAAAACTGGGATATAGAATCCTTCCCCCAAATAAGAAACCATTCTGATATTAGTCGAAGAATTGTTAGTTTGTCTTCAGATATTGTATTGTCAATCAGTCTGTCGTGATTATTGCTGTGGTGAACATTGAATCTGTTTGTCACAGCCTCACCATTTTATTGTGGTTTGGTTGAGGACAGTGAGCTGGAAAAAGTGCCCATCCATGTTCATACAGAATGTATCGTCTTACAGAAGGAGGGCAGTGTAAATTCTGTTGCCTCATAGAAAAATATTCCCTCAGTTGATTACACACTCATAATGTTGCTGTGTTCACCCTACTGTGAGCTTGATACTTAACCAGAAATATTTTTTAAAACATTGGCGTCACGCATGAACTATCATATGAAATGAAGAGCACTCTGTCAGGCGAATGCACATTGCGCTGCCGGTGTAAATTATGCCGGCGCAACGCGAGTTAGGCATTCTCATGCAGAGCCTAGCGCGTTGGCGCTCCGGGGGGAGCAATGGGTTTCCATTGTTTGCATTTGTTTTGGCAACGCCGAGCCGGAATCATCACGCAGAAGATGGAGGTGCATAGCTGCACCTGGAGAGAAGGATATGGGATGATGTGACCTTATCCTTGTCTGCGCACGGCCGTGAGGGGTCCTTTAATCTCATTGTCCCGCTCTAGAAGGCTTTACAGAACAGATGGCTCAGTTTTTAGTCAGGGAATCGTAGGGCGGTGGGATGGAGAGGGTTAGTGGATACAGGGCCCCTCTCTCTCTCTCTCTCTCTCTCTCTCGTTCTCTCACAGGAAGAGGTATCAATGATGGTTGCTCTGTTCTCTCTTGCTGAAATGGTGTCTGGCTTTAATCCCGTCTTTCACAGCCTCTCTGGCTCCTGTACAGAGTCACTCACTGGAACCGTCTGATAGCTGGGTAAACCAAGATAAACTGTGTGTGTGTGTGTGTGTGTGTGCGTGTGTGTGCATGTGTGGGTATGTGTGTGTGTTTGTGTGTTCTTATACTTGCTACAAAGTGAGAACCAGAAGATTTTTTTTTTTTGTGGGGACATTTTTGGGAAGCGAGGACATTTTTGTATGTCCTCACAACTACAAAGGCACATTATGACTTATTAGTTGAGATTAGGGGTAAGGTTAGACTTAGGGATAGGTTAAAGGAGCTGTGTCACGATTACTGTACATGCTCAGAACATACATCCTGAGAAAGTGAATCTGCTTGACTGCTAGTTACAGTCTGATTCCATCCTCGCCAAACTGTCTTTGTGTTGCATAGTGTTTATATATTTTAGTAACTCTAACATTATGCTTTTATGCTTTCTCTGGGAATTGGAGTATTCAAAGCACTATTTTAAGCTTTAGCCAGGGGATACACAGAGTGCAAGCTGGTTGCAATGGCTATTAATCATAGAAGAAGAAAAATACCTTCTAGATTTCGAATTGCAGTTGAGCGGATTTACTTCATACAAATTTGGGAGGATGTGCAGTAATTGTGTCACAGCTCCTTTAATGTTAGGGTAATGGTTTGGGTGAGGTACGTGTTGTTTATTGTTAAGACGAGGAAAAGGCTGTAGAAACACTCAAAGAATGAATGGAAGTTGATATGATGTTCTCACAAGGATATTAGCACAAGGATGAGTGTGCACATGCGTCTGTGTGTGCGCTGGTGTTAGCACATGCACATTCCTGTCAGTTAGTTAAACATCCTCAGTCCTACCCAGCGTGCATTTAAAACGGCTCAATCCTCTGTAGTGTTTTTGTTCTTATAATTGGTTATCTTAGCCCTTTACAGGGAGGGTTTAATCTTTCCTACTCACTTTCAGAAATAAAGGGGGAATACGTTTTTAGTTCTTAATGGGAAAATATTTGTATAAAGGATGGAGCCCTTGAAGCATACAATAATGTAAAAGAAACGAGGTAATAGAAGCCAGAAGGTCCAAATTAATTACTATTCCTTTGCATCAGAGTATGGTTGTGTATGAGCACCTTAGAGCAAGAGTGGTCTAAGTCATGTTTTCATTGTTCATTTTGGACCACTACTGCACTGAGCACTTTGTGCGTCTTGAAGCAAGGAACACATGCCCCACCTGTTGTAAAGTACTGAAACTACACTGAGCTAATCCATTATTGCACTGAACAGATGGACCACATAGGAATCATTTTTTGATTAGAACTTAAAAAAAGACAAATATGGAGTCAGACTTTTGTTCTCAGAGGCTCACATATCTTCACGGTTCATCCCCTTCATAAGCATTGTACTTTTTCAGTCACTGTGTTGTGTCTCTTATTCTGAAATAGCTGATATCTCTGACCAGCTGTGCTGATCTGAAGATGTCAAAGGCGTGGCCGCAGATGTCTTCCTGCATCTCAGTGAGAGACAGTGATTGGAGATTAGCAACACTGGAATGAAAAGGTCAGAGGTCAAACGGAGAGCCTGATTTGTATAATGGCAGCTGCACGCTACCTGGAGGACCTTTTCGGTCGCCTGACGCTGCCATGGCAATATTAGGCCATTTCTTCCCTAACAGCCCTCGTTGTGTTGTGACCAGGGAAAGTGTTGAATTCTGTGGCTGCCCTTGAACTGCCCTTGATGGGGTTGTGGCCTCCAGACCTGCCCGAGAGCCTTGCTGTGTCGTTCTCCCCAGCCGCTATGCACTGTCTGCTGGGCCCACTCAGTAATTTAGCCCCAGGCTTCCCCAGCCCACCACTACTGTGATTAGCATGCAGTCAGGATAGCGTTAGCCCCCAGATGTAGGTCAGTATTAGACCCCAGTCGGATGTGGCGGGTTGACGGCTGTATCAGGCTACGACAGGTCCTGCTGTTTTCTGCTGCCTCTGTCTCCTCGAATCTGTCACTGTGGGGCAGCCGACAGCCTGTAACCTAATGGCTTACCTTCTGCCTGGGACTGAGAAGGATGGTGTTCAGAGCTTAAGTGTAGCCTCGATAAGATCAGTGCAGCCCATAACCCCACATTGCTCTGGGAGAATTTTTTTAAACCTTTATTTTACCAGAAAAAATTCCACTGAGAACATGTATCTCTTTTTCAAGAATGCCATGGGATGCCAGGAAGAACAGTTTTAAGTGAGGAGAGATAGTGAAAAACAGGGGTAAAGCCTTCGGAGCAGGTCTGGGGTTAAGGGCCCAGCTCAAGGGACCAACAACAGCGTTCTTCCCAACTCCATCTCTCCAAATTAAGTCAGAATCCCAAGCCCCTCTAGGTGCCCGAACCAGCTACTCTTGTTACCTGTCAAACAACCTACCACTCGGCTACCCTCTTGCTTCTGATTGACTCCTGCTTGGTCTAATTAAATCTAAGTTGCTTTTGATAAAAATATCAGCTAAATGATGGTAATCAGCCCACAGGCAGGCTGTCTTGCAGTGCAATTAGGAGCTGCCTGCCAGGCCGTGCACCTGTGTATGACTGCATGTGACAGTGCACCTGTGTGACCAAAGGGTATGACTGCATATTCATGAAACCGTGCACCTGTGTGACTGAAATGTATGACTGCATGCCCATGTGTCTCTGTATGTCTGCATTTGTACTTGTATGGGGGACACTTCAAATCAAAAATTTGCAATGATACAAGTTGAATCTTGTTACTTCTTGCATTGTGCCGGTCTGCAACGCTCTGAAACCAAGTGTGAAACTTGCTAATTTACACCAGTGCGAGGAGTGTATCGTTTCCATAGCTGTGACTTTCTTAACTTTAGTATCTCTTCCTACAGGTTTTTCCGGTCGTTGGTGACTAAATACTCTGTAGTGTCTCATTATATATACGGATAGTGACATTGATCACATTTTAAGGCTTGTGTCACACAGACGCGGTAGTTCCTTTGATAAATTCATAAGGTGATCCTCTCCTCCTTCAGTACAAAAGTGGGCCATTTCCTTCAGATGTCAATTTGTATCTGACTAGAGCAGCTGACTCAGCTATAAATTGATTGGCTGACATAAGTAATGATCTGAATCCAGCCACTTGTGACTGAACCAGCTAAGTCGCTGGCAACACAGTCAGTTGACTCAAGTTGAGCTGAGATGGGGTAGTTTACTCCCCTGCAGCATTTCCCTGCTGCGTTCTTACGCATTGTTGCGAATATTTCTTCTGAACTGGCCGTTGAGGGGATGTCTTGGTTCTGGGTAACCTTGCAAACCTTTGTGACTGCAGACCCAGATTCCAGTAAGATGACTGCTTTCCCAGTCTCATGGCTGCATCACAGTGCCTGTGCGTGTGTTTACACTGAACTGATGTTCTCCCCTCCCAATATCCATAATAAACCAATAGAAAACCTGATGGTACAGATTACATCACAAAAGCTGCAGGTAAGCTCCACACAGCTGCTGGAGAACCGTATGAAATGGCTTTTCTGTACAACACATACACATACACTCAAAAGTTTGTATAGCTATGCTACACAAAAGTTTGTATAGCTATGCTTGTGAAGACATTGCATTGACTTACATTTTTTCTGTACAGCCTTTTCAGAACCCCAACTGTAACCAAAGTATGCCTAACCTAACTTGAACCTAACTTTAACTGAAACCGTAACCCTAACTGTAACCAATCAGCTGTAATACTCTGTCATCCTCTCTAAGGACCTCTCAAAATGTCCTCACAACCCAAAAGGTCCTCACAGCATTTGTGGTTGGTAAATTTGGTTCTCACAAGTATGGCAAACAAACACACACACACACACACACACACACCTGGATCATGCTTAGGTGTAAATGAGCAGCGCTCATGCTCAGTTGGCTCCGCCTTCAGTCTGGCGAAACCCTGGCTTTATCCCGGCTGCTAAGAGCGCTAATGAACTCGCCCGGGCTACACAGACTCAATGACGAGGCCCATTCGCTCAGCTTTACTCTACTAGCGGTGGAGTGCAGGGAAGTTCAGCCCCTTGCTCAGCTGAATTGGCGGGGGAGGGGCCGATGCCTCTGATCCCTGGCAATCAATGGCGGCAGCGGTAATTGAGTTGGGTGAGACCGGCGTGAAAGGGTTGCCAGTGCTGAATGCTAAATGGAGGATAAATGCCAGAGTCAGCGGGCATGCTTTGAGCTCTCCTGCACTTAGCGAGTATGCTAACACTCCACCTCCTCCATTTATTTATTTATTTTTGACGAAAACGCTGGCTAGCCCCGCAAGCTGTGGGGGGCGTTTGATTCCGTGGGCGACCTTGTACCACAGGTGGTGTGCTTTCGAGTCACAAATTACTTTCAAGACGGATCACGAGTGATTCAACATGTCCGTTTATGCCCCTGCGGAGAGTTGCTGAAGCTGTAAGTGAAGAAATTACCAAATGGTAGACAAAGTTGTTTGAACGCAATAATATAGTTCTTGCAAAAGCTCTTTTACACCATAACAAAATGGTAAAATATGTCCTTCTTTGCTCTCTTTTTAGTACAAACAGGGCAGTCCTTCAGCATTTTGACTAAGACGCTATTATTTCCTGCATGTCTCTGCTCCAGGACATTCGATTTGAAATGAAAGAATGAATTTAAGGTTAAAGTCTTAAGTCAGTCACGTGTAATTCCAGAGGCTTTTACATCTATATAGAGAGGACAGGGGTGGGAGTTACGGCCTTGTTCTTACACAGTCTTTCCAGTAAGTCTCTTGCGATCTTCTCAGATTTGCGGCTCAAATCCAAAAGCCTCGTTCACGTGTGGCCCAAAGTCTATACAACACTCCGGCGCAGAATTCCACAGCCTGATCAGAATCAGAACCACTCGTGGGTTCAGTCATATCTCACTGAACCACACATGATGGGGGGAAATATCCTGGTCAGGGAGACAGAGGCTGTCGAGTGGGCGAGAGTGTGACCACATTCTGGCCTCGTCAACTCTGGGGACTGAACAACCGTGTTTCAGTACCATTTGATGGACTCTGGACAAGCATCAGGGCTTAATTAACCAGGTCAGAAAAGGGCTGCCGGATAGCTCACTCAGTAAAGCATCGCGTTGCGAAGCAGAAGGGACTATCACGTCGCAGGTTCGAGCCCTGCTTCGTACCAGCCGGCAGTGGTCGGCAGCTTTTTCAGAGTAGCACACAATTGGCTATTGCGCTACAGGGTTGCAAATTGGGAAGGGACTGCCGGGAAGGGATTACAATAGTTGCCTTGTTCGTTGCTCAAGCGCCTCCTGTTGGCCAGACGGGCGCTCGTCAGGAAGATTCTAAGCCTGGTCATGTCCGGGTATCCTCCGCCCTCGTTCTGAACTTGCGAAGATTCAACCAATGAGTGTAAAAGAAGCGGTGGTTGACAGGCGCGTGCTTCGGAGGAGAGCCGCGAACTGTCTACACTCTCCTGAATTGGCAGTAAAGGGTCGCATACGAGCAAGCCTTGTACATAGTTCACCAATTGGGCATTCCAGATTCGGGTGGGATTGGAGATGCCAAATTTATATATAAAAAAAAAAAAAACCAGGTCAGAAAAATGAAGAATCAAGTCTCACTTCAGAGGTGTTTTGTTCAGTTGGGAATTTAAGGGTTTTTTTTTAAACCCAGATGTAGTGGCTGATTCGGTGGGCAGATGTTGAGAGGCATTTTTTCATGCGACTGTGATGAGAACAGCTGGCCAATCACGCAAGCTGTTCTGTTCTGGGTTTTTATGTAGCCTTATGGGAAGTGAGTCCCTAATCAGCTGTCCAGCTCTCCTTCAAACACACTTAGTTTGGCCTTATAGCCTCAGTTCTAACCAAAGCCATAAACTCCCTCTCAGCTGTTTTTTCATGATAAGAAACCAGGATGGAATGATCGATGGCGAAAAAAATGGCTCAAAAATCAGAGATGGTGTTTATGTTACATAAAAGCTAGAAAAGCAGTATCAAAATTAATGCAAAAATTACTATTTTGATTCATTTTTTATTTTATGCTTTTCATTTAAATAATAGCTGACATAACTGCAAATAATACATTTTCTGCATCATTATTAACACAGTAATTAGCTGACAACAATTTCTTGTAGTCATTTGATGCACTACCTTAAACGAACAGATACTAATTAAGTTATTCTGTCAGCTCTAAGTGGCACTCTATGGCAGAGATCCCAATTAATTGCAGAGCAATTGTAGCTTTGCCCTTATTCTCTGTGTAACGAATCCCAAATTCTGGGATAACTCCAGGCAATTGAAGCAGCACAAGTTGAATTTATATGTTTGGCATATCATGAGCTTAATATTCTGGGCTACAATCAAAGAATCCTGGCTCGTTATTATTCATTAATTCACATTATCATGGGCACTTACTGCTCTGATTGAAGTACTTGCTGGTTTTGTGGAACCAAATACTTTAGCCCCTGTGGGAGAACAACCATGGTCAACCAAGTTTGGAAATAATTTTGACCATGGTTAAGGGATTGATGGATGGTCAACCGTGGTTACAAACAATGGATGACCATGGTTATTCAACCAGGGTCAAGTGAACCATGGTCAAGTTAATGAACCATGGTAAATTGGGCTGCAGACCATGGATGGCCAATAAGAACTTAACCATTAATATAATTTTCAATAAGCTTTTCGTGTTTTATCATGGTTATTTCACCAGGGTTAAGATAGTTTAGTTATCTAAGGTTATGGCATAGAGAACATGATGTAATTTACTGTAATTCTTACTTCAGTGACTATCCCATCAAGTACCTTCATATTATATTATCAAAATTTTAACAACCCATTAAAGATGACAAAAAAAAAAACATTTTAATGACTGCTAAATTTGACACATATTGCATAAATAATCAATGTAGATTAACTAGATTTGTAGAGATGATTTAATTATCTTGAAGAGAGCATTAGGCCTCGTTTTAATAAGACAGTTTACAAAATAACCATAATTGAAAATGTCTAAGACTTATTTTTCTTTTCTATTTTTGCCTACATCAATTTTCCATTTTCTTTGAACCAAAAAATAAGATGCATAACAACTGAGTTAAAATCGGTTGAAAACCTTGCATATTCCATATTTGAGTGAAATATTTAGAACTGCTCGGTGGCACAGTAATCAGGATTGCTGCCTCACAGCAAGAAGGTCATGAGTTTGAAACTGGCCTGGGGCCTTTCTGTGTGGAGTTTGCATGTTTTCCCTGTGTTTGCGTGGGTTTCCTCCAGGTACTCTGGTTTCCTCCCACAGCCCAAAGACATGCACGTCAGGCTAATTGGAGATGCTAAATTGCCCATGAGTGCGAGAGTGAATGGTCTGTGTGCCTTGCAATAGATTGGCGAGCTGTCCAGGGTGGATCTCTGGCTTTTGCCCGTAGCCAACTGGGATAGGCTCCAGCTCCCCCGCGACCCTAGTGAGGAAGAAGCGAGTGTAGAGAACGGATGGATTTAGAAAAAAGTTTTGATTGATTACAGACATGACATTATAAAGCACAGCTTAACCATGGATGACCAAGGTTTTAGTCATGGTCAACCATGGTTAATAATACATAATGTGATATATTCACAATAGTTAAAAGAAACCTAGTTGAGCTGAACGGCCTGTTCTCGCCACTCATGTTATGTTATGTTATGTTATGTTATGTTATGTTATTTTAATAACCAATTGACCATGGTTTGTTACCAAGGTTGAAAAAAAAAAAAAACCATGGTCTGAGAGTTGGCCGTGGTGCCATTTAACAAAAATGTTAAATGGCTGAACCATGCTGAACCATGGTTATATAACAAGGGTTAATCGTGGTTGAACCATGGACAATCATAAATGTCAATGGTATCTGGTGCAGGGGAATCTACAGCAGGAGTTCTCAACCTTACCGAGAAAGGGCTAGTGTGCGTGCCAGATTTTATTCCAACCATGCAGGTACACACATGATTCTACTTATCAACCCCCAGAGTCCTTGCTAAAGGCCCTGATTAGTAGAATCGTTGGAATGAATGCCTGCACCCACACTGAATAAGGATGAGAGCCCGCAAATCAACAACTTCTTATTCTGCGAATATTCTCATTATTGAATGACTGTCATAGAAATTGTGTGTTTCTGTCTTTGTATTATTTTTGAACATCATCTGTGATGGCATTGGGGGCAACCTGTGACCGAATGATTGAAGAGTTTGACTTGGATTCGTAATCTCGTGCTTCATGTCCTACTGCAACTTCAACAAGACAAAATTGTCATGGAATCCCTTTTCCAAATCCAATCAAGGTCATTTCCAGTAGCACACACACACACACACACACACACACAACATGTCACTCATCAAGATGAAGTAATTTTTGAGAAAACTTGTCCCCACTCATCTGCGCAGATGAATGGATGGATTGACAGACTGGCTCCACTGCAATATCCGCTTGTGCCGCTTCACGTCATGGTGGGGGCTCATAAGTTGGGCACTACTGCTGTTGGGCCCTTGAGCAAGGCCCTTAACCCCACATTGCTCCTGTAAAGGAAGGTACAGGTGGGCGCTGTCACTACACATGAAGGAATAATATGTGCTGTAATAGGTCTGGCCTTTCCCTCTATTCCATTAATTCATTCCTTGCTAGAATTGATTTCTGTGGCGGCCGTGAATGAGGCTGTGTGTGTGTGTGTGTGTGTGTGTGTGTGTGTGTGTGTGTGTGTGTGTGTGTGTGTGTGTGTGTGTGTGCATGTATGTGTGTATACGAAATAGCAATGAAATACCTCATGTCTGCAAGTTGAAAAGGAATGGATTCAGATTCTTCCATGGAGGCCTTAAAAGTCCCATGATGCCAGTGCTGTTATTTAGCATTCAGCACTGCTTTTCTCTGTCAAGTTTTAGTCAACTTTCAGCCATTTTATTCCTTTAGCTTTCCTTGACTAAGTATTTTTCTCTTCCTATTTATCTTGTTCTATTGTTTTTCATCCTGTGATAACAGTAGGACAGCTGTGGTACTTTGGCCTCCCAATGCCAGCATGATCAGCATTGTGTTTCTTTGTTTTGAGTCTCAGCTAATCCTCCGTGGCTAAATTGCGTCCATAATAACCAAAGCAATAACATGAGGACCCAGGACCATTAATCGGCAGTAATGATGGGATTAAGTGTGCCTGACTGATTTTGGAACCGATGATAGGTTTTCAAACTGCTGCTGTGAGATACACAGCCGGGACAAAAAAAAGTCAGACACTCCAATTTTTTGCTGAACCGCCTTTAGCTTTGATTACAGCACGCATTCGTCGTGCCATCGTTTTGAAAAGCTCATGCAAGGTCACAACATGTATATCTGTCCGGAGTTGCGTCCCTGCCTCCATCAAGCAGAAATATCTCCTCTTTCCGCTAAAGCGTAGCGCTCTTTGTATAGAAATGTTTCAAATTGCTTACAGTCTTTCATTAGGGGAGGGCAAATGTCAAGGAAATAACTGGTTCTATGCGGGGATTTTATGGCTGGTAAAGAATACATAACCAAAGGAGGTTTTGCAGGGTATAGGCAAATTTGCCCACAGCCCAATTTGAACCATCTTCTGGTTATATGTACCTGGGTCAATGACGTGACATTGTCTGAGTGCACTACTTTGATTTAAAATAATTTTAAATGATTCATAATAAGCATCATTTTATTCTATAAAACCTGTTTAATTTGAAAATATTTCCAGTTTGTCATAAAAATGATATATATTTTATGTTTTGCCATTTCAAACCCTCAAAATGTCAGGTGGCGCAACCATCCGAGCAAGTTAACATTATGTGAAATGTATTAAATATGTAATTTAAAATATTAATTAATATAATATTAATTTGGGGGCATAATTTTATATTGAAAACCTTTCAAATAAACAAAGTTTAATAATTTAATTGTTCTTAAATTGTTTGGAAAACCAAAATACCCTCCCCCTACAATAAAGAATCCATAAGTTACTTTTAATACCCAGTTCAACTACAAAATAGTAATGTTTCAGGCAGAGTAGACACTCTCAGGTATACTTACTAAAAAAATCACTCAGAAAAAAAAGAGGGAAGTGTGTTTTTTTTCAAGAAACTTTTGGTTGCGCCACCTGACATTTTTTGGCTGGTGAAATTGCAAACAGTCTAAAACTGTACTAAAACCCTGTAAATGTTGTGCAACCATTAAGACTTGTTTAAGCACACTCTTCCAACTTCAAATAAATGTATTCTGTACATTTTTAAAGATTTATTTAAAAAACATTTTTAAAAGGCTTATTTGTCATTGACCAAATACTTGTGGGACTGTCCAGAAAATAGATTTGAAATGTGAAATTTGCATACAGGAAGTGAACTGTGACCTATTTAGTGATTTCAAGATTTTTGTGGGGCAAGGCCTCGAAAAGTCCATATGTAAACCCATAAATGATTGTTCTGAAACCTGATGATTTTTAATGGCTACACAACAACATGACAGACATTTTGATACCAAACATAAGTATTTATGTGAAAAACTGAGGAAGTTTCAGACAATTTTCCATTGAAAAATGCATCTGTCTGGATGCAAAACGTAAAGTTCATCTTGAAAAACAACCAGGTTCCTATGAAAACACACCTAAGATATTTTCACAAAAGTTGCCTCATATAATTGGCTAAATAATGTGCGAGTGTCATTAAATTGCAAGACCGTTAACATGGTGTATTCAAGCCATTTTTATTATATACTACATATTTCTCAGAAAAGCTATTTCGATGTTTTCATAAACTGTTGTACATTGTATAGGTTCTATATCTCCCAGGCCTTGTTTTTACTCCACTGAGCAAAGCGTAGTCTGTGCTTGTGGTCACGCTTCAATGATTTTGTGAACCACAAAGCATTCAACATTGTTGTCTGCCAGGGGTAGGGAACCTTCTCCAGAAAGAGCCACTGTGGGTGCAGCCTTTCATACCAACCAAGCTGCTACACACCTGATTCCATTAATCAACCTCTGGAATGTTTGTTAAGGGCCTTGATTAGTAGAATCAGGTGTGTAGCAGCTTGGTTGGTATGAAAGCCTGCACCCACAGTGACTCTTTCTGGAGAAGGTTCCCTACCCCTGTTGTATGCTCATCCTTTACATACTGCCGCTGTTTCATGTGATACATTTTATAAATCATATATACAGTGCAGTCGGATTGCAAAAACACAATTATGCCAAAGAAATGTGTGATAAACAATTGCACTACGAGGTTCAAAGATAGTGCAAAGTGTAGTAAGGGTGCTCGTAACCTAAATGGACAACAAAATCAATGGTTGTACTCATTGTTCGTGAATGAGGGGATGACAATACAAGACGGTGACATTCAGCAAATGTTATTTCAAATATGTCAAAAAACGACCAAAACCAGACACAGACAATGACAATGACACAACAGATGATGTTACTACATCAAACAATGACATTGATGAAACAGAGACTGTCTTTCTTCAGGAAATCTTGGCAGATGAGGAAGACCTTATTCAAGGAAATCCTCTCAATGTATCCTGTCCAACTGTTGATTTAAAATATGGAACATCATCACATCGAAGGTGCTCCATTTGTAAACAATACGAGGACCAATGCTTAACAATACCAATGGCTTCTCGAAAATTCTCAGAGTCGATAATTGCATCCTAAAATCCACAAAGCCTGTATACAACCTATACAATGTACAACAGTTTATGAAAACATCTAAATGGGTTTTCTGAGAAATATGTAGTGTATATAATAAAAATGGCTTGAATACACCATGTTACCGGTCTCGCAATTTAATGACACTCACACATTATTTAGCCAACTATATGAGGCAACTTTTGTAAAAATATCTTAGGTGTGTTTTCATAGGAACCTGGTTATTTTTCAAGATGAACTTTACGTTTTGCATCAAGACAGATGCATTTTTTGTTTGGTATCAAAATGTCCGTCATGTTTTTGTATAGCCATTAAATATCATCTGGTTTTTCAGAACAACCATTTATGGGTTTAAATATGGACTTTTCGAGGCCTTGCCCAACGAAAATCTTGAAATCACTAAATAGGTCACAGTTCACTTCCTTGTATGCAAATTTCACATTTCAAATCTATTTTATGGACAGTCCCACAAGTAGGTACATATAACCAGAAGATGGTTCAAATTGGGCTGAGGGCAAATTTGCCTATACCCTGCAAAACCTCCTTTCAAGTACAATCGATAAAAAATGGGATGTGTGGCATCTTTACTGGATACTTGTTCCATAATGATATCTGAGCATCTCTGTGGCCATAGTCTTATCAGTCGGGGGATGCTGATGAGCATCAGAGTTTTTCTTGGGAAAATTTGTGACCAAACTATGCAAAAAAGCAGGTATTACATCCAATCACACCTAATATAGTCAGATCAACAGGATAAAGAGGCAGCCGTCATGTTCACTCCACAATGCTGACCTGCACAGAAAAATGTAATTCCCATATGAGGATCCTTTAGACTTATTATGAAACTGGTTTCTAACATCATATCAATTAGGATTTCACAGTAATAAGAACCACAGCTGCTTTTATAAGGTTGCCTTTTTCAAGTCAGTCTTTAAGAGTTGTATTTAACTGGTTTAGCAGCAGAGATTGCTATCAATGTTTTTTCTACTTATTGTAAGCAGTGGCAGGACTGTACATCATCATTTTCAGAAATGTGTTGAAGGTAATTAAATCTGGTATGTACCGTTTTTCTCTGAAAGTAAACGATTGTTGTTTTTATGGAATTACATAATCACGGGGGTGACAGGGTCGCCCAGTGGTTAGTTGTTTGACTGGTGACTGTAGAGTTGCTGATTTAACCCCTCAGTGGGGCTCTGGATTTTGATTTGATCTGGAGAGATGAAAATGGGAGGAACTCTGCCATCGAGCTCTTGGTGTAGGCCAGGGGTGGCCAACCCTGGTCCTGGAGAGCCGCAGTGTCTGCTGATTTTTGGTGTTACTCAGTACTCGACTGATGGATTAAAGTAGTTGAGTACTCACTTAACTGAACTCACCTGGTGTCTCAGGTTTAATTTGGTAATAATGAGCCAATCAAGCAATTAGCAGGAACAACCCACAAGACTCCTAGAGCCAAGTAAGCAGACTTGCAGGCTGTGACAGCAGTCTACGCTTTAACCAAGATTTGTCAATGTGGTTGGATATTTAGCGTAGTTGTAATACAGACAAAGTAGAAGTACAGAGTACAGATAAAAGTTTAAAGAGCAGGGGTGGATAACGCTGGTCCTGGAGAGCCACAGGGTGTGCTGAGTTTGGTTTTCTCCTCCCCATTTAAACCTAAGACACCAGGTGAGATAAATGAAGTGTGTACTCAACTGCTTTAATTCATCAATCAAGTGCTGAGTAACACTAAAAACCAGCAGACACTGCGGCTCTCCAGGACCAGAGTTGACCACCCATGGTCTGGGCCCTCAAGCCCAGAATCACTCTAGGGACGTTACCCCTGTTTCTCTCTACCTCACCTTACTTACAACTGTTCTATCGGTCATTTCTCCCAGGAAAAGAGAAACATCTTCGCATTGGAAGTTTTCCTGGTTAAATTAAGGGTAAAAAAAAAAAAGTGCTGACTGGATGTCAGGGCCCCCACAGCTTTAAAAATGTTTTTGTTATTTAGTGTGGCCTTGATTTAGTAAACTTTGATTTCTCTGAATATTTTATTTTGCAACTTTCTTCTCCAGTATGTATTGTCGTAATGGAATAATAGTCTGGCCTTGAGTGCTGTGCACTGATTAAGCAGATTTTTTGCATCAGTTCAGGAAATTAATTTTACAGCTATAATGTTCTCCATCTCCAACACAGACAGTACAAAGGAACCAAACCACACCCAGATCAGGA
The DNA here is from genome assembly GCA_029692085.1 of Gymnothorax javanicus. Taxonomy (NCBI): domain Eukaryota; kingdom Metazoa; phylum Chordata; class Actinopteri; order Anguilliformes; family Muraenidae; genus Gymnothorax; species Gymnothorax javanicus. The sequence continues at coordinate 9,290,246 of CM056199.1, read as the reverse complement.
TTTAATTCCAAACCGATATGAAATAAAACTGCTGCAGTGTTTAAAAAATGTAACTACCCTCTCCAGTCTTCACAAACACCGTGCTTTATTATTATTATTATTATTATTATTTTATTTCTTCAACAAAATACCTCTGTGGTCTGCTTTGGCACCGTTTGGCACAAGTTTATTAGCGTGCATCTGAGTCGTCCAATCAGAGCAGGCAGGAAGGTAGAGTTGGTGTTCTGATTGGTGGGGTAGGGTTGAGTGTTCTGATTGGTGGAGAGGGTAAGAGTTCGGTGTTATTTGTTATTACCTCGGATAAACCAGCGCTGGTCACACCCATGAAAGCCCTGACAGGGCGCGAACTACCAGAGGCTAAAGAAAGACGCTTTAATTATTCATCCGTTTGAGATTACCACTTGCTCTAATAAATTCTCTGCTCCCTCGTCATTAGTGAGGAACACGGGAAGGCAGGATGAGGAATGAGAGAGTACTGGTCTTATGAATGAACAGCTAATGCCTCTTCCTTTGGTGCCTATTTTTTATATGCATCCATCATAATTCAGCAATTCTCACTCTAGCTAATCACTTTTTAAAGAATGACTCTACTTCTCTGAAATAATACCAAAACGGCGCTAAAGTACCGTGAATATGTTTTTTTTTTTCTTCCCTATATTTGCCTGCTTTTCCCTGAAACTACACTGTGGTGAGGTTTGGCGTTTGAGGAACCATTTCGCACAATTCCTCTGCTGTCTTTTGTAATCCTCTTCTTCTCCTGTATTAAAGCTGTATCTGGAGACCAGAGGAGAATATTTCATATTTCAGTTCAAACATTATTCCACAAGCTCTCTGCACGTCTTTCTTGGCTGTTGTTTTTCTTTTCTTTGAGATACTACTGACATTTATAGATTTATGTAGATTTTATTTCATGAAATTTGGAGTTATGTGGGACCCTGTGCATTTTTTATTACATTTATTGACCCTGGTTGATAGAACGTCTCCTCTCTGTGATAGATGGAGGTGTTTCATCTCTGATACTCGTCTGAAGATGTCTTCCTCGCTCTGTACTGGGGCCCGACTGTGTGGTTAATCATAGCATCAGCACATCAAACACACCGCTGTGATGGAAGAGAACAAGTCCACATCTCGCTCACACCATTCGCAAATACGCACAAATATATACAGTAGACACACATACAGACACACACAGATATATGTACACAATACACAAACAATTATTCTAACATATACACATGTACACACATAAATTGCGCACACACACACATACACATATATGCCATATGCATACACATGCGTACACACACACACGTATATATACAGTACATACACATGGACATATACACACACTCAGACATAAATATATACATAAACGCGTGCGTACACACATTGATGAGCCAAAACGATAAAACCAGCTTCGGATGAAGCAATTAATGTTGATTATCTTGTTATAATGGCCCACATCCACAGACAGACCTTATGCAGTCAGAAAACAGTTGGGTTTCATAATCAATCTGTTGTATGTGGGAGAAATGGGACCTGAGCGACTTTGTCCCGATCATTACGGCCTGACAAGAAGGTCAAAACCATAGACTGTATAAAAAGATGGATGCAGCACCCAGGTCTGAAAATATCATGATCGTTTGATCGTAATATTTGTGTCAGCAGCTCCGTCATCAGTGTTCTGGATTGTTCTGCCACAATTGTCTGATTTATCCCTCATTTGCCCGGTTTTTACCCCATCAGTGCCATCATTGAGCTGAGAGGGGTAGGAACCGGAGACTGTATAAAAAGATGGACGCGGGAGCTGCCGAATAGCTCACTCGGTTAAGGCACTGCGTTGTAGTGCAGAAGTGACTATCACGTCGCGGGTTCGATCCCCGGTCGTACCAACCGGCAGTGGTCGGCAGCTTTTTCAGAGTAGCGCACAATTGGCCATCGCGCTACAGGGTTTCAAATTGGGAAGGGACTGCCGGGAAAAGGAAATAAATAAACAGCTTTGTTCGTTGCTCAAGCGCCTCCTGTTGGCCAGACGGGTGCTCGTCAGGAAGATTCTAAGTCTGTTCATGTCCGGGTATCCTCCGCCCTCGTTCTGAACTTGCGAAGATTCAACCAATGAGTGTATAAGAAGCAGTGGCTGACAGGCACGTGCTTCGGAGGAGAGCCGTGAACTGTCTTCGCTCTCCTGAGTTGGCAGCAAGGGGTCGATACGCCGCAAGCTTTGTACATAGTTCACCAATTGGGCATTCCAGATTCGGGTGGGATTGGAGATGCCAAATTTTTTTTATAAAAAAAAAAAATAATAAAAAAAGTAAAAAGATGGACGCAGCACCCGGGTCTGAAAAGTGAGGCCAATGCGGAAGTCTCTAAAAATTGCATTCTATTTAATGGCCAGCAGATGGCAACGTCGGTGGTTTCGGAAAGAAGTTCAATTTCCTAGAAGTCTGCGAGAAAATGACCTTACTTTCCCACCTGATTTATTATCTCAACAGTGATTTTCCACATTATTTTATGGTATCTATCGCAAGTTTCAAGTCTCCTTCGATATACCATGATGTTCATTTTAGTAAATTAAGGTCCCATATAGACTAGAATAAAGGATAAAGCCAGAATATGCTTTAGGGGCGTGGCTATCCTCTGGTCCTCGTCAGATACGGTCAGATCCACACATAGATCCACCCCTTGCTCCTCCCTGGATCTTCAATTCACTCTCTCGTCCAATAGGAATCACATCCGGTTTCAAAATGACAAAATGACACTGTTCAAATTGCCTAAATCGAGGCTTCATAACTGGTATGCTGAAACCAATGGGTGACGTCACAGTTGATTCGTCCATCTTTTTATACAGTCTATGGTCAGAACATCTCCGAAGCAGCAAGGCATCAAGGATGCCCACAGTCAGCAACAGTGATTACCAACTGACAATGGCCCAAAGAGGGACCATAAACCAAGGACTTGGTGTTGGGCACTTAAGGCTCATCCATATACAAGAGTAACAGGGGGTTTTAAAAATTGGTGGACATGGGAGGTTATTCGTGCTGTTCATGGTGTGGATGTCAGTTTGAAGAAAAGGATTAACCGATGTGCATAGAATAAATAAAAAGCTACTGCTGTCATGTTCATTCTGCAAAGTCTTAGAAGGGTATTTTACTCATTCGGAGTCATGTACGTACAAAGCATTCCTCTCATGCTAACAAAGCTTCAGTGCAAATTTACTTAATTATTTGCTGTTTTACATAACTGCGATTCTGATGATTGTTCTAGTTGAGTTTAATATCTTTGCCTCTCACTTTTATCTGAAGGCGTACTGCCAGATTTGCATATTTGTTTGTTTTTTCCTGGAACAAATGGTTGTGGTGAGGAGATGGAGAGGTCAAGGATTGGCGAAGCAGAGAACAAATAAAAAAATATTTTCTGCAAGAAATGTAAAACAAGACGATGAAATCTTTCCGCTGAATAAAATTTCCATAAACCTCCTGATGACTAACTGTGCAGTTTACTGAGAGATTGGAAAGATTATTTAATTTATTGTGAAGTTAAAAAAAAAGTGTTGTTTGTCATGCTTTGGCCATGAATTAATTCATGTGTTTTTGCAAAGCTTGTATCACTTCTCTAAATGGGATGAACTGAAATTGTAATGCCATGCCTCCAGCGCCCTCAATCACCTGCCTATTAAGACCCGGCCCGCATTCCTAGCTCCACCATGATCTCCTGCATCTGTTACTCATTGTGTCATTGCCATAGCCATGCCTATATAAACGCAAGCTTCGCACTTAGTCAGCGTGAAGTCTCGTAAGCCTGTTGTTAAACTGTAGCCTTGTATAGACGCTTCAATCATGTATTCGCTTAACTTTGTAAAAATTATTACAAGCGCTGTTATTGTCATTCCAGTGCATTTCTAATTACTTCACCCCACGGAGTGGGCGTGAAGTACTGTTTTTAGCACCTCTGTGTTTGTTTGTGTTTCCGCACTTGGCGTGAATGGGCTGAAGTCTGCCATCTAGTGGCTCTGCGTGTTTGTTTGTGTTTCCGCACTTGCCAATATTTGCGTGAATGGGGTGAAGTCTGCCATCTCTGATTGCCTTGTTGTTTTTGTATTCGCCTTTTAAAGCCTTTTGCTGTGTTTCTGAAAAGGCAAAATAAAGCCTATTTCATCTTTGCATTTCAATCCAGCTCCGCGTTGGCCATTTTTCAGTGCATTCTGCTCAGAACACAGAAAAGGCCTTTACAGAAACAGTGTTAGTTGTAAAGAGCAGGGGGGCATATTCAAGGGGTCGAAAAGTAAAATTCTTGCCATGTTTTACTTTCATCCATAATTCCACTCGCTTGTCACACTCAGGCCCTATTTACTCTTGGTGTTAAAATGTATAAAGGCTACAGGGCTAAATATTTCTTAACGTCCACGGAGACAGAATGTGATTCCATCACTTAAACCACTTTCTGAGGTGGTTTGGGACACATTTGACCACATATAATTTGGAGTGTAAACGAGAATGAGTCCTGATGTGTTCTGGACAAGGGCTTAACCATAAAATTGATCATCAAAAAACACAGGCAGTGACTTAACTAGAAAATGCATCATCCGAAACACTGAAACTAAACACAAGTTCATCAGCTGAGACAATTTGGTGATGCATAGTGGAGACAGATGCGAACGTCGACATGTCTCCGCTGTCCGGTTTTGTTCAGATCTCAGAGACGCTTTGTGAACTCGGTGTAAACGGGGCCTAATTAATTCAACCTCCTGGCTAAAGGGTGGTTGAAATGAGCAAATCCAGGTGGCCCAAGTGAAAAACTTTGTTTACTTTCTGAATCTGGACTGTCCATTTCTGGTGCAGAAAGACAGACAAGAATCGAGACGGTCACAATTGGAGGCATCCAATCAAAGAACGTATCTTTATTTCAGAATCTAAGTGCAGTGATTTAAAAAAAAAAAGGACCGAAAAAGTCGCAATAATATACAAACCCCAATTCCAATGAAGTTGGAACACTGCGTAAAACGTGAATAAAAACAGAATCAATGATTTGCAAGTCTCATAAGCCCACATTTTATTCACAATAGAACATAGACAACATATCAGATGTTAGTCTCAGTTTTTCGCAGATTGGTGATCCTCTGCCCATCTTTACCTCTGCGAGACGCTGCCTCTCTAAAATGCTCTTTGTATACCAAGTCATGTTACTGACCTGTTGCCAATTAACCTACTTAGCTGCAAAATGCTCCTCCAGCTGTTTTTTATTAGTACCTGTTACTTTTCCAGCCTTTTGTTGCCCCTGTCCCAATGTTTTTGAGATGTGTTGCTGCCATCAAATTTAAAATGAGCTAATATCTTTCATTAAATGGTAAAATGTCTCACTTTCAACATCTGATATGTTTTCTATGTTCTATTGTGAATAAAATGTGGGTTTATGAGCCTTGCAAATCATTACATTCCGTTTTTATTCACGTTTTACACAACGTCCCAACTTCATTGGAATTGGGGTTTATAGGATGAATTCCACACTACTGTAATTGATTTTCCTTTTAATTCTACAAAGACAGAACCCCAAATTCCGTGTTTTACGACCCATCTTGTGATTTTTATATTTATCCGCAGAGATGGAACCCCTAAATTCTGTGTTTGTTTCATGATCCGTCTTGTGATTTTATTTCCCAGGGCAGAGGATTGGGTGATTTTATTGCTCTATTTATCACTGCTACAAACACACAGGGGCGACATACTATTCCGGACACTTCTATCTGAAGAAGCGGGGGCTGAGTTTTGGATATAGATATTAAATAGTGATTCTGTTTCTCCGTCCTGTCTCAGGGGATCGCAGGCTGTCTCTGAGAAATACATGTGCGGCTGGCAGTAGCAGTGAGGATGACATTAGCGAAGATAAAGTGATTCAAGCGGTTGCACAACGTTGGGAAAAAAATTGTAACGTCGTAACGGCGCTACCTTTGCCCTCACGGCGAGATCGCTCCATGATTTGCATTAGATAATGATGGAGGATTGCTGGGCTATCCTCGCAATGAGACGACGGCGCTTATCTCCTCGTGTGCGCAGAGGAACAATCCTCTTTGGTGCTCAGCATAAATTCTGCAGGGCGCTTTAGTGCCATCAGTCCTTTGTGCTCCACGTTTATGAATTCTTTTTTGGTCCATTTATTTTTGCTCCACTTCATGATATTCCAAACCACCAGGGGCTGTGCTTTAGCTCAAGTAGAATCCTTTCTGGGCTCTATGTCGGTATGTGAGGCCATTTAGCACAGTAGTCACCAAGTGACCGACGACTGTGACGGGCCTTAGGTGTCTATAAGCCACTGAGGGCGTCACCTAAACCCCTGCATCATTCTCACGTGACCCAAGATCCTGACAGTTATGTACATAACACTATTTCATAGAGCTTCACCATCCCAGATGCAGCGCTGTAGCACTAATGGAAATCATATCTCAGAGTAAAATCACGAGGAACTGACCTGCAACATGCGGATCTGTTTCTGAAGTGGTTTATCTCTCTACGCTGTTATTTCTGCACCATCTCACTGCTCTTCTCTTCTTGAACGCTGGAGGGAGGCCTCGTGAGTGGATTCGCTGTCTGAGCGAGAGAGAGAGAGAGAGTGAGAGTCGTAAAACGAGTGGTGGGGTGAGGACCGAGGCGTTGATGGGTGGCGACGGGTCTGCAGAGATCGACTTCGCTGCCTGTCGCCGTCGATGTCGCTGCTCCTCGGGGCCTCGGTCGCGACCCTTATCAGGCGAGGACTGCAGGCTGTTATCTCCTTCTCTCGTTCACAGCCTCCCCCTCTCTGACATCCCCAGGGGGAAAGTGAGCCGCAGCTGAATTGAAGGTGATATTATCTTTACTGCGCTGCCAACCTCACCTTTGCACAGATATTTGTGGAGTCCCTGTTTTTTCAGTCATTTTTCATATTTCGTCGTATAACTTTGGCAGACTGTAACGGTGAGCTCAGCACCTCAGTCTTTCTGACTGAAATACCGCATTGATGTGGCTTCGCCTGCGCATCTCTGAATTTGTATGGCATGAAAGGCATTCGCTCTGACTTTCAGGAGACCACTAAAAATATGCATCCTTTGAGGTGTCGTAGCTAAATTGGAAACCTTGAATGTGGTTGTGATTGAGTCTTCAGGAATGACATGTATTTTTACTTGCCGCTTTCCATGATCCTCAAAAGCAGTTTTTCTTTGCATTCACCCCGGAATGCTACAGTGCTACTGCTTCAACTGTCAGTTTAAAGCAGCTCGAGTTACAGGAATTACCGATGTGACGGAGAGAAATAGATCCAAAATTTAATCCAACATGTCATGAATTCTGGAAAATATGAAAAAGACCAAAATAATGGCCTCATCTCACCTCGTTTCTGATATATTTGGGGTAAAAAATGTTTCTTAACTCATTCAGCAGACCTGAAGCTTCTCATGATGTGATAGAGAACAGAATACAGCTGTAACGATGAAGTGATTCATCAATAAATTGATTAAACAAAAATTAATTGCCAACTATGTCTGTATTTTGATATTCAATGAATTGCTTCAGTCATCTTTAAGCAAAACACCAAACGTTTGCAGGTTCCAGCTTCTTAATTTTAAGGATTTTCTGCTTTTCTTTATAATGTATGATAGTTAGTGAAGAGCCTTTGGGTTTTCGGCCGTTGTTGGACAAAAGAAGCCATTTTAAGCTGTCGCTACGAGCACTGTGAGATTGTTATGAGCAGTTTCCACAATTTTTGGACATTTTAAGGAATAAATCAAGTAATAAAAACAATCAGCAGATTATTTAACAATGAAAATCATTAGCTGCAGTCCTACAATCACCCAATCACAAAGTCGGTAGTTCAAAATCAGAGCGATAACCCTTGCGGTGACGGTTTGACATATTTCCGGCTAAAACTTTGGAGAGAGTGCCGCCAGAAAACGATGAATCACTGGTGCCATTTATTTAATGGTTGTGAATGTTTATTCCCTCTATTATCACCATTTGAGCAAATAAAGCAGTATCTATGTTTTACAGGGATGTCTAGTCATGGATTCTTACATTAGCACTAATAAAAATGCCGTGGCATGCACATTACCAATTTACAGGGTGTTTTGCTTAAGTGAAAAATGGACAAAGGCATCAGACCACAGTTCCTGTGTAAATGATGGACTGTGCATTCAGCCGTAAGGAAGCGTACACTATTCCATCCTCCTGCTCCGTATGGCGCAATCTCAGGACTCCCAACTCTCCCGCATTCCTCGTGAGATTTAGTGGCATATTCACGTTCCCGTGCCATAGTCAGTAATTATTAATTCAACGCAATGCATGTGTTTCACGATCGTTCAAATTGTTTAAATGAAGTAAGACCATTTGAAACGTTCATATGCAATTCCGTTGCTTTCAACCCCTGAGTGAAGAAAAGCGTGAGAAGTCCAGAGTCATAATTGATTTCTTTAGTGGTGAAATCCACCGCAACGCATGTGAAACTGATAAACCTCCACGCACAAGAACTTCAATTCCACCTGAGAATCTCTGACAAACGCGCTGATTGAATAATTGCTGACATACAGCACGGGCACAAGAATATGCCACTAAATCTCACGCCGAATGCGGGAGAGTGGGGAGCCCTGCAATCTGCAGGATTTTTATACCTCTTTCTGGGTTTTGGCTCCTGTGCAGGTGCCTAATGTGAGCTCCTGTTATCCCTCTCTCTCTATCTGGGGCTTTTTCTGTTAGTGCTGGGGGCAGGAGTCCCATGTTTTCTCTTTACTGCACCATCAAACGCAATTTCAGCTGTCTATGGCCCGGCGTTTGTGTTATACGACACACACTGGCCTCTTCTTACAACACGAACTGGCCCCTGTATTAGCCCAATGTCTTACAACACATAATGATCTCTATACTGGCCTCATGTCCTGGATCAACCTCAAATCTCTATATTAACCTGATGTCTTACAACACATACTGGCCCCTATATTATAATAATTATATTATAATAATCTCTGTCGTAGTATGATAACTCACCACCCACACCCATCTCTATATTTAATCATTTATTATACAGTCCATACTGATCTGCATCTTTGTTTCTCTCTCACACCTGCACGCACACCCACACATTTACATGTGAACTTACGCACACACACACACACACACATCCTTGTACTTCTATTCTTGTGATGGCATTACATTGACTTACATGCATTCTCTGAGTGTCTCTACAGCTTTTCCTTAATCTTAAGCAATGCATGCCTCAGTCAAACCCTTACTCTAACCTTTACCTATCCCTAATTCTAACCTTACCTCAACCTTAACTAATAGGTGACAATTTGCCTTTGTAGTTGTGTGGACAGGCAAAAATGTCCTCACTTCCCACTAACGCTAATAATGTCCTCACTCAGTAGGGAAAACATTTTTTCTGGTCTTCACTGTGTAGCAAGTACAAGAACATACACACACACACACACACACATCGTCGGTGTAAGAAAGTACACAGATAACATCATGGCTTTGAGGAGTTTGCTCTTTTGCACTGTTTGTTCTCTGAATATGATACTTCAGCTCACCCTTATCGTTCAGAATGGAGTAATCAGATCTCTGATCTTTCTCCGGTGATTGGAAGGGACACTTGAGCCGCAATCAAGCCACTGTTCAAAGTAAAAGTGTGCTTTCCTCTTTTTTAATCTTCTCTATTGGATTAAACTTTTGTTGCTGCGCTGCTGTGGTCTAGCTGCACTTGTGAAAGTCTTTGTATCTGCTCAAGCTCTTTTATGCTTACCTTAGACTAATTAGCCACAATATTAAAACCACCCGCAGAATATTGTGTAGGCCCTTCTTTTGCTGCCAAAACAGCCCCAATCCGTTCAGGCATGGACTCCAAAGGACCTTTGAAGGTGTGTTGTGGCATCTGGCACCAAGACATTAGCAGCAGATCATATAGGTCCTGTAAGTTATCAGGTGAGGCCTCCGTGGACCGGATTTGTTTTTCCTGAACATCCCACAGATGCTGCTCAGATAGAGATCTAGGGACTTTGGAGTCAAGTCAACACCTTGAACTATTTGTCTCGTTTTCCTAACACTGTTTCTAAATTACTTTTTTCAGTGTGGCAGGGCACTTAATCCTGCTGAAAGAGGCAACGGTCATTGGGGAATACAGACTCCATGAAGGCTTGTACTTGGTCTGCAACAATGTTTTGGTTGGTGGTACGTGTCAAAGAAACATCCACATGAACGGCAGGACACAAGGTCTCCCAGCAGAACTGCATCGCACTGCCTCTGCTGGATTGCCTTCTTCCTCCCATAGTGCCTTCTGGTGCCATCTCTTTCCCAGATAAACAAGGGCCTCACACTCAGCCATCCACTTGACGTGAGAGAAAACATGATTCTTCAGTCCAGGCCACCTTCCTCCATTTAATTATGGCCCAGTTCTGACCCTCAGGTGCCCGCAGTAGGAGCTTTCAGCGATGGACAGGGGTGAGCGTGGGCACCCTGGCCAGTGTGACTGCACCACCCTTTACACAGCTGCAGTGCACTGTGACACCTGCCTATCGTAGCCACTATTAACTTCTTCCTTCTGTCGAATCTGACCACATGGGCCAGCCTTCGCTCGCCATGCACATCAACGAGCCTTTGGCACCCATGACCCTGTCCTATCACAGGTTTCCCTTCTTTTTCTTTCTGCCACTTTTGATAGGTTCTGACCACTACATACTGGGAACACCTCACAAGACCTGCCATTTTGGAGATGCTCTGACTCAGTCTTCTAGCCATCACAATTTGGCTCGTGTCAAAGTCTCTCAAATCCTTACGCGAACGCCATTTTTCATGCTTCGAATACATCAACTTCAAGGATTAACAGCACTTGCTGCCTTATATAACCCTCCACTTGACAGGCGCCATTGTGACAAGATAATCAGTATTATTCGCTTAACCTGTCAGTGGTGTTAATGTTGTGGTTGATTGTTGTATAAGCCAGTATGTACTGCAGCACTAAATTCTGCTTTGGACGGCTCATTGTGATTTCCCTGGCTGGATACCCATAGCCCCAGGGCAGTAGCAGTACCACACTACAGCCCACTCATGCATAACAGCTGGAGCTTATCCTGTTTGTGTCTTCCTGGGGGAGCTAAGTAGCTGCAGGAGTTATTGTTGGTGGGCTAGTGGGTTTGGGGGGGTGGGGGTTAATGTAGCATCTGGGTGTGTGGGCTGTCTAAGGCTTGGATGGAAACTTCCAGTTTTTGTTGTTTTCAAGAATCTTTAGTTACCATGTCCAGGATTTATCCAGTCTCTTACCAAAATGGCTTCCTGTGACTTTCCATCTACAGTGCTGCTGTGCCTCTGATTGGCTGTGCATTTTCTTGAATTCCGTGTAATTAGCTACAAAGTTTACTGCCTAATACGTGATTACGTACATTTTCCCTAGGATTGCATGTGATTGGCGACGCAATCTCTTGCATTAACATGTGATTGGCTTCCTGAACCGCTGCATTATGTGTGGTTAGCTAGCTTGATTTCTCCACCCACTTTCTCATTCATTCACAGCATGACTGGGTACTAGAAAAGAGTTTGGTAACACTTTATAATAACGATCATTTATAAGACATTTATAAGATATTAGAAGATATTAGTGGATAATTAACTAATCATGAACAAACCACTTATATACATTTGTAAATGATTATTAAGCAATTTATTACTAAAATTGTACAACAATTATCTGTTTTATACATTATTAAAAACGCTGCATCAACATTGTTTGTACGTGATTTATTCATCATCAACTAATGTTATTTAATGTGTAGGAAAACATTTTTGAATGATTTGAAAATATTCTTTGATTAAGTACATATATTGAGTTTTTCATGGTTTCATGGCATTTCATAAGAAGGATGGATCCAAAAGTTGTCTACAACATTTATTACATGTGATCAAAAAGTCTACAAATCTTTAGCAAACATTATTAGGTATTTATTAAGGATGAATAGGGTACACTTTAGATTCAGGGACATAATAACATCTGCAAATGATTTATAGATTTTTTAATGAATGTCTAACAAATCATTTGTTGAACATGAATAAACAAATGGTGGTACAGTGGGTTTTTTTAACACATGTACACTATTTCACTTATATTTTACTAATAAGGTTGATCAATTGAAAAAATGATCAACAGATCACTTATGAATGTTAAAGTAGCACATTTACAAATGATGTACTAATAAGTTGTAAATGTATAGAAATGGTTTGATAATAAACAGTTTGGTACCGACAATTTTTCCAGAAATGCTTAAGGCTGCAATAAAGACTTAACACATGATTTATACTGACTTAACAAATCATTTACTAACTAGGTTTGAGAGGTTCCACCGTTTACGGAACTGGTTCCGGTACCGCATAAATACCCGGTACCGAGTCAAAACCGGATCCGAGTAATTCAAAGAAAAACATATCAACTTAAGGTAGGGCTGCCCGACAAACGGAATCGCGGTTATCGCAAGTGCAATAAAAGTATCTGCCACTATGAGGCAGACAGACGAGCTTGCTTATTACCTTTTCTATGACACATACCTAATGTGGTCATTTGAAATGCTTCCGGGAAGAAAACTGCTTTTTTAAGTCCGCTAATTACCAGCGAGGTTGGACAGCCTCCATCACCTTGGCATAATTAGCTTATCTTAAATCAATTCCCGTGTACTTTGCCTAACTTGCATTCAAGCCGTTTATTCAGCCAACTGACTGATCAACTGATTGTGTGCAATGCGAAAATAATTTCTCACTTTCACGTTCGATATGCTTTACAAATTTTTTCCACTTCGTGTATTTTGAAACGCTTAAAAACCAAGGCCATCTTAAAATGGTTTATTTTTAAGGAATCTTTTTAATGAATGTAAAAATTCTATGAGAGGTGGAATTCAGAGGTCTGCTATTTATTCAGATTATTGACACTCTTTCAATCTAACACAGCAGCCTTGTTAGGTCCGTCTGCCTCTCATTATCTCTTCTTAATCATTATTGGCCACATTTTGGTTTTGATCAGTCAGTTGGCTGAATAAACGGCTTGATTGCAAGTTAGGCAAAGTACACGGGAATTGATTTAAGGTAAGCTAATTATGCCAAGGCGACGGAGGCTGTCCAACCTCGCTGGTAATTAAATTTGGTACCAGAACCGCTTTAGTGAGGCTTCGGTTTCAATACTCTACTGCGAGTACCCGGTAGGAATCAGTAACCCATCGGAGCCGTGGCCTCTACAGGTACCCGGTTCTGAAAAATATCGATACCCGGAGCCGGTTCCCGATTTTGGAACCAGGTAGAACCGGGTACCCGCCGGAACCGCCCAAGGTTATTATTAACCACGAAAAACTCAATACATGTAGTTAATCAAAGAATATTTTCTTAAATCGCTCAAAATGTTTTCCTACACATAAAATAACATTGGTTGATGATAAATAAATCGTGTACAAACAATGTTGATGCAGCATTTTTAATAATGTCTCAATCATATATAAATGTTGTACAACTTTAGTTATAAATGGTTTAAAAATCATCTACAAATGTATATAAATGGTTTATTCATGATTAGTTCAATATCTACTAATATCTTATAAATGTCTTATAAATGATCGTTATTATAAAGTGTTACCGAGAGGGGAATGTAATCACCATCGGCCATTAGTAAGGAATCTGAGAGCGGATGAGCCGCAAGGCTTGGCTGCTACTGCAGCAGCAGTATTAACTGATCAAGGTCCAATCGTTCAAAAACCCAATAAACCAAATCACACATTCTCTTTGTGTCTATTTGATTCTCTGTGTGTGTGTTTGTGCTGCTCTAGTCAATACTGCGAATGATAAATCTTTGCAGCTGTGAGGAAAGGAAATAAATTTTCTTTGGTATGAAAACCGACCAGCGTGTTTGTTTGGTTTTACAGCCGAATTTCTAATACATTCGACCTCACTGTTGTACTTCAAAGAGCGAGGGAGCAGGCTTATTCAGATGAAGTGTAAATGAGATGCAGAAAACCGGTGAACTGCAGGCGTCTTCATAATGGCAACAGGCCGGATTCACCGTAAACAAACAAACTTAAATGGACGAAGGCTAAGCGTGATAACTGCGCGTATGGAGATGGAGCGTTCAAAGTCGGAGTGGGTGTCGGACGACCGTCAAAACAAGATCACGAGACACATTTCCTGTTTTGCCCCATTTGAATTATGCATGGAATCCGTTCCCTTTGTTCTGTGGAGATGGATCGATCCACTGCTAATGGATGATTCCTGATTTGCTGAAGTGTGTCTGTTTGCAAGTCTGTTTTTTTGTGGGGACTGTGAGGGGGGGGGGAATGGAAGACAGAGAGGATTATGGGTGCTTACTTCATCTGAGTCGTCTCTCTGAACCCCAAACACCTAATTCAGTGACTCAGAGAAATATCAAGAGTCTAGACATCCAGAGGGATGGAAATCTAGGTTACAGGACGTTTTATTCCGTGTCACTTCCTAGAAGAAGGCAGCCAATGAAAACCCTCTTAGTTTTCCTGTGGGGGTAGGGCATCTCTCCTGTTCGCCCCCCCTTCCAACCGTCATGCCTTCACACTTCTCTGGCTCCGCCCTCCTCTGCTCATGGTCCAGTATAAAAACTCCACCCAGTCCAAGACATAGTCTCCTGTACATTATTCATGAGTTTACAGGTTAATTGTGCTGCAGCTGCATACTGACTGAGCTGAGATGAGAATATTACGCTGGAGGGAAATGGAGTGAGAGATTGATGCAGAGACAGAGAAAGATACTGAAAAAGAGAAATGAGCACATAATTAACGTATATGAGGGAGAAACTGAACAACTGCAAAAAAAAAAAAAAATCAGTAAATCAGCTTTCGTGAACGAGCCAGAAAGAGAGTGAGGGAGGTATTGAGAAGGAGGGAGAGGTAGAGGGAGGTTGAGAGGGTGTGATAGGGAGGGAGGGAGAGAGAGAGACAGAGGGATGCATTTGCGCATTATGCTAAATTGTTTTAATACGTTGAATCATCTTGCAAAACTTGGCAAAGGATGTATTGCAGCGCGTCATGCCAAATGAAATGCTCTAAAATGAACAGAATGGAGAGACCTTTTCAGCGAGAGGAGAAGAGGACTGGAGTTGACAGAAGAGGAGAGAGGAGGAGGGGGAGAGCAGGTGTTTGGATGTTGGGGGGTTGTGGGAGGAGCTGGCCAGTAATGTCCTGCCTTTTGGAGGTTTAAATCATCTTGTTATTATGCGTGTCTGAAGGAGGCAGCCTTAGAATAGCACCTAAGATGGAGAGCAGTAATGTTGAGGCTCGGGTAAATGAGCCAGATGTGAACTTTGGCTGTTGGGCCCTTGAGTGAGGCCTTAACCCCACATTGCTCTGGAGAGGGGGGTTGGGGATCGGACGGCTCGAAGCCTGGCACATGCATAGCAGAGTGGGAGAGGCAGATTTCGAGGACAATAATTACCTCCACCAAACAAAGTTAGCAGGAGGTTATGTGGTCGGTGCCATTTCTTTGTTTGTTTGTGAACAAGATCACTCAAAAAGTAATGAATGGATATCTCTGAAATTTTGTGGGTAGCTCGCGATTACATCAGGGATGGACCCTACTGATTTTGACCGCGATCAGCCAAACAATATGGCAGCCATTTTGAAATCCTATGACACGTGATAACTGAACTTTGCTCCCACTCACCAAAATTTGGACTGCGCTGCCTTGGCAGAGGTTTGCACTCTAGGAGTGCCTCTAGTTTATATTTCAAAAAGAAACATTCCTTGTAAAGATGGTTTTGTCTTTCCCTGCTGAAGATATCCCTAGGAAAACCTTTTTTTTCTTCCTGAGTTACAATTCAATTTGCAGGAGAACCTCAACTGATTTCTGGGTCTGGGATGGGAGAAAAGCTATAAAAGTGCATGATTGGAGTGAACCCCTGGTAGTGGTGAAAACGTTTTATAGCGCTTTAATGTTGAGCTGGTCACGATCAGTCACGAGTCGCCCTCGAGGCGACAGGTCGGCGTAGTTCGTCACACAGTCCCCAAAACCAAACAGCCCACACCCGGGGTCTGTTTGTGTGTGCGGTTGTGGGGTGGAGTCCCTGTGATTTGTGGTTTGTATGTTTGTGTGCCCATGGTGTGGCTTCTCTGACTGTCGGATCTGATCTCTTTAACACCTGGGGTTCCCTTTATTCACCATGAACAATCTTCCTCGCGATGTGCGGAACATCAAAGGGAAGTCTCATTTTAAAAGTGCCATTAAGTTGAATTTGCAGTGATATTCCCTTTAAAATTTAAGTCCACGGCACATCCTGAGTATATGCATATCCGAGAAATGTATTTATTTAGTGAAAATTGTTTTTATTTATTGTTTAGTCATGTCTTGTGTATAGTCTTTTTATAAGAGATGTGTGTTTTATGCTGTAGTTTGTTTTTTTCTCATGTAGTTTCATGTTCATATAATTTGAGGTTTTGAATATACACTTTTATTATGTGAAATGTGTGTATAATATCTTGAGGTAAATTTTATGTTTTGCACGAAATGTATTTTATTCTGTTGGACCCCAGGAAGACTAGCTGCCGCGTCAGCTAATGGGGATCCGTTGAAATAAACAAATAAGCAAATAAACCATTCCAAACAAAGGTTCAAAGAAAGTGTAAAAAACGCTGCATGATTTTATACCTCGTTAACTGGCATTGCCTGTAGGCAGAAGCACCACGTCGGTACTGCAGACGCGAAATGGTTGAGTTTGGGTTTGTGAGCTTGTAAGGAGCCTTCTGATAACACTGGTGCTGAAATTGTGTTCCCTGGTCAAACAACTTTATAAAAATAAAATGACCTCACTAGAACTGTCAGGGCTGGGCTGTGCTTCCCTTTTTTTTTTTTTTTTTTTATGATTTTGCATCAATGCTTCAAGGCTTGAAAATAGTGTGTTACTGATTCTCAGCATCATGTAAGGATACACTTATTAATTTGTTGATTTGTTCTTTGTGGTCGGGTGGTTGCATGGCACGGGTGCATTTGTGTTGTTTAGTGAAAGATTGTCAGAGCTTACTCAAAAACGTTCAGAGTTTAATCAACTCTCTCTGAGTCTATTCGAGCTCACTCTGGCAGCAGTGGGCTCACGCATGAACTCGGAAGGTTACACACGCTCCTTAGATAATGATTCAGTGGTCTGAAATAGAGGCTCTGAACCAAACCGTTCTGACGACACTGAGCCATGTGTCCTGGATCTCTGCGCTAGAATTGGGAAGCGCTTAGCATTCCCTGCATTTCTTAATGTAAACCTTCAGATAAATCCCTTGTTTGTTATTGCTTAGCTTAACGCACTGTTGAGCAGAGAGTTATTACCCTTATTCAGATGCCGAGAGACACACTTTATGGGTTTATTTCTGCGGAAAGAGGACAGTGCTCTCTCACTGGATCGCTCAGCATACTGCACTGAAAATAAGGGTCGTGGCTGAGCTCTATTTATGCACAGGCTCAATCGAGTCCAAACTCCCTTTCACAGGAAATGCTTTGGCGTATAACTTCCTCGGACAGGACTGGCAATAAAACCGTGATTATATCAGTATTTTGTGCTTTGGGCTGTGGCAAATGCTGCTGGTTGGCTCTTCCTTTTATGGAAAGTCTTTGTTATGTGGCAGAGTTGTGGCATCTTATTTGCTCACAGCCAGCTCGGTTATTGGAATATTTTTGAATATACCACGACCATATTTCCAAACTGGAACTTTCTGGAAGACACGAAACTTGAACTTGAATTTTCCATTCCAAAATCGCGCCAGAGAAACACAATGTTAAAGTAACAATCTGAAGGTCAAAGAGGCACTACCTCTCAATACTTAGTGTAAAAGAACCTGTGTCGTAAAAATGAAATGTGTGGCGTACAGTATTTGGATATCCTCTTTAAGGAGTTTAGATATCAGTAAATGTTTTTTGAGAAAAATGGACCTCCATATGTTCACCAGAATATTGTATAGATCATAATGTATACTTAGAGATCAGATGCATGCAATATTGGGAAAATGTCCTCAAGCCAAACTAATGGAGCATGGATTGATTATCTTTATGTTTTAATGATGTTTTTGTAAAGGTTACAAATTCCTCATTTTCATTTATGCATTAGCAGGTGACGAACCGCATCACTTGTCCATAGATTATTGGACTGCATGTCCAACATGACTGTGATTAGTCCTCCATTATGTTAGTGAGCGCAGCATATTCATTAATCAAGCCGCCTTGGATTTAAATTATCGAAGAAATGGCGGTATGTGGCGGGTTGTGATTGAGGTTCAGGTCGAAGTGTACGGTTTTACTGTAATCACAGGGCTACGGTCGTGTCACAGTGGTTAGCTTTTCTTTCGCAGGTCAGAGTCATTGATATCAGATCACTCAGAGTGATGGGGAAATGTTAACCTCGCTAATCACTCAGGGGGTCGCGACCCTTAATGGGAGGTTCTTCAGTCAAGGCTAGCCAAATTTTAGATTTTTTCTTTTCTTGGAGCTAACCTCCGAGCGTTCGGTAAATGATTTGTTTAGCCACACCTGGAGTAGGTGCCAATTTTCGCTCCAGCTCACATTTGCTTACATTTACAACAGTTCTACCTCCAAAATGTCTCGCCAGGGTTGTGCAGGAGATCAGAGTCAATGGTCAAACCATTTTTTCTGGTCCTTCCATTAGATGATGATCAAACACAGTGGTTGCCAACTCTGGCACTGGAGAACCACAATGTCTGCCTGTTTTTGATGCCACTCAGTGCTCAATAGATCAAATGATTATACAGTAAACTCACCTCCCTGGTTTCCTGACACTAAAATGGTTGGTAAAAATGAAGACGAGCACTTCCTGTGGTTCTGGAGGACCAGGGTTTGGCACCCCTGCTCAAAAACAGAGTGAGAGTCTTGCTCTTATCTGACTATTTCTCTGTACAGCTGTCTGGATGAAATGTAATGCAAGCGAATTTCTCGAAGCACCCTGAGCGAGGTGTATATCACGCGCGTGGTATTAAAACTCCCCCAGCTGTACATCCTCACAGGTCCTTGCGCCTGTGGTATGGAAGAGCGGCCCTGTTCTCAGCCCGTCTGATGAGTGCCTGAATGAAACTAACGCTGTGGATCTTGTGCCAGCGACGGTGAGAGAGAGAGGAACGGAGAGTTTGAGCTGTTCACTTGAATCCACCCACCTGAACAGGGATGCTGTTCTTTACCCACAAGCCCCTGCCACAGCATTCCAGGTTCAAGTGGGTTCCCTAATTTTGTTGGAAGAGCGATCAGAGAGTTCTGGAGTAGCGTGCACTCTTGAGTTGGTGTTTCTGACAGGCTGGTGATCTTCGTTTAACAGTCGATAAAAAGCCACAGTTATTCACATCAAATCAGGCCGAAAGAATGGAAGAGGCTGGTAGGACAGCTGACAGATGATATTTGCATACGAGCCGAGAGCGCGCAACCAAGAGCTGGGAAATACGCTCTCTCTTCAAATCGTGACGATGATAGCAGGCTTTTCAGCCGATGGAGTATCATCATTTCGCCTCTTCAAACGTGTAAGGCAGTGCTCTCTTCTCAAAACCATGACACACTTCTACCATGCACTATGCTGGGCTGAGTGTCCTGTTTTCTCTTTTGTGAAGTGTCGGTATTTCTTTTGTTTTTGAAATTATTAGTGAGTGTGCTGGACCTCAGTAGGATTTGAGTTAAGAACATTCCTATTGCGCATATTTTAGCATTCATCTTACACATGAAGCACAGACAGTGAATTTGATCCCCGTACATCCTCCTGAGATCACATGTTGGGAATTTTTAGGCTCGTAGTCCATTTTTCGCGAGGCACCATGTTGCCTGTCGCACGGATGTTTCAGTGATTGTGTTGAAACACATCAGAGAAAGGAGACACTTGTGCTTTTTAAAGATGAGAGGACAATTTAAAATGGCTCCCAGCCTCTCACAGAGCACCATTCTGTCTGCATCATGGTGAGAGCCCTGTTATTCTCCACAAATGGCTCTTTAGCGCCTATCCTTACATGGCATCTTGTGCTTCTTCTCTATAAAATGGGTATGTGCATTTAATAGACACTTTCTTCACAAAGGAAGACATGACTCCGGTCTCAATGACACAGAGGCCAGATTTCACCCTGGTACACACATTGAGACTTATATTTACTGTGCTGTTCCTCTAATGCCTGTATTTTGAGACTGAAAATGACACTTCAGTACATGATGGGCAGAGGATGTGAGTAGTGACTGCTGATTGCCAGTTGCTAGCAGAAATGTTTGTGTCGCACTCAAGCTAACCTTACTCGTCCCATTTTGTGCCTCTTACTGTCAGCAATGCTGTCTAGACTGCCCCTGTCTCTCTTCTCGAGACTAGTTTTATTTCTTTAACCAGTTCCGCTCTGATCTTCAGGGATGCTAGTGTACGTTTTCTTCTGAAGTAAATTGTGGCTTTTACCGATTAATTGAATGAGTGGGGAAGAGGAAATAGATTTGCCGTTTTGTCATCTAGAATTTTATGTTGACCCGTGGGAAACAGAGCGTGATTGCGGCAGTTGAAATGACTCTATATTATGTTAGCAGTCTAAATGTTCGTGCAAACTGCAGAATATTTGCAGAATGTTTATAACATCCTCTGTTGGCGAATAAAGAGAGACCACTGAATGTTTATAACATCCTCTATCGATAAATAAAGAAGGGCCTCTACCAGCAGTTTATAACATGCTCTATCGAAGAATAAAGAGGGACCTGTAATGAGTATTTATAACATGCTATATCGACGAATAAAGAAGAGTCCCTAATGAGTGTTTATGAGATCCTCAATCGGCGAATAAAGAGAGACCTCTAATGACTGTTTATCACATTCTCTATCAGTGAATAGAGAGGGACCTCTAAACGCAGTGGTTCTCAAACTCATTCCTGGCGCCCGAATGTGTATGCTGGTCTTTGTTACAGTCACAACTGTAATTCTAGAATTTTAAAAAGCTGTTACTTTGACTTAAATAGCAGCATTCCATGTTTAGAGTAGTTATTTACCATCTTAAGTCACATTTTGATGGACATATCCATTCTGCCATGAAGAATAAATACTCTTGAACATATTGTGCTTCATTTTCAAAATTTTTAGGATTTTCAGGTGAAAACATTTTTAAACAGATCAAATTAGACTGAGAAAATCAGTAAGCTCCAAATTAGGTTTCTGAACACAGGTGTTTTGAGTTTTTCCCACATAACCTGCCTGAACCAAATAAAATCAACACGAAACACAACAGGTGTGACTCCATTGTTTGCCAAGTAAATTTTTGGGTTTTGCCACCAAGTTTCAAGTGTTTCACCAATGAGGAACCTATTGATTGTTTATGTTGATTAAATGTTTGGTTAAATTGTTTCCCTCTGCAGATATTTACAATATATCTCAATATGGATATTAGCATAAATGCACCTAATTAAAACAAATCAACAGCTTGTTAAAATCCTAAGATTGCAATTATGGTTGGAACAAAAACCAGCATAGACAGTGGGGCGCCAGGACCGAGTTTGAGAACCACTGCTGTAATGAGTGTTTATAACATGCTTTATCAGCGAATGAAGAGGGGCCTCTAACAAGTTTTTATAACATTCTCAATCGGCGAATAGAGGGACCTCTTGCATTAATAACATACTCTATCAGTGAATAAAGATAGTGGAAAACCTGGGATAGTCCTCTGTTTGCATCAAGGAATGATGAGGGGTTGGTTTGGGTACTTGGACGGGGTTGGGCAGTAACAGAAGCAGAAGGGACTGATGTAGAACATTGAGCCTTTGAAAGAAGAGCGGAAAAGAGGGATGGAGAGTGAAAGAGTGTGAGAGACAGATACGAGCAGGACGGAGGAGAGAGAGTTAAATCGGGACTACAGAGAGTCATGACCTGTGCTTCAGGTGAAGGTGATATAATCCTCAGGGTTCTGTTCTGGATGATGGAAAATGATGGCCAAGCTGAGGTAGCATAAACTGTGAGCATAATGGTGTTTATTTGCAATTCTCTTAGTCTCTTGGTTTTAATCAATATAAAAAAAGTTAATCCCCAAAACTACAAACGCCAAAATTAAAATTAAAAACATGCAGTATTCAGAACATTTGCACAACAACGCAAATATCATCTTTTACATCAATGTCTGCGTGTCATAACATGCCCTCTACATTTCCAACCTTTATCAAAACAATCCCGGCTCAACTGAGCAGAAATACATTATGCTGGAAATATGTTTGTGCACGGTCCATAAATACTAACAGAAGTGTGATGAAAAGTAATGTTCATAGTGTGGCTTCACTGTAATTATATCCTCCCTAGTGCTGATCTCAGACCTGCCCATTCTGCCCCTCCTGACATTTGACGAGCAGAATACAGAGCTATACTGCTGTCTCCAGGCAACCAAAACTTCTGAAAGAGAATCGAAAGTCAAATTCTTCCTCCACGCGCCCACTTTCGCTAATCTACCTCGCATCATCAGGCACCTCGGTCGCCCCACGCTTGCAGAACTGAGTCGAGTTATCCGATTATCCGTAGCCTTCCATCACTTTGGGTGAATGGAGCGAAGCTATGCTTTTTTGGCGCTGCTGTTGACAGACTGTCGAAAGGCCACTATCTTCGCCCTTCGCTTGTGTGAGATGAGGAGCTGATCAGGGGAATCTAATGTACGTACTTACAGTATTTTATCACATTGCAAGCGAAGGGTCCCTCGGGGATGTACTTAATTACATCCTATTGCGTCTCCAAAAGGTTGCCTTATCTCTAAAGGATGTGCTGTATCAAAGAGGAATAGATGCCATTACCATAGCTTAGCCTAATTCAAAAGTACACATTATGTAATAACTCAGAGAGATAAATCATGAAAACAGAGCTGTATGTTGTGTTGCTGAAACAGTGGTAGTAATGTCCCTCTGTACAGTGCTCTTATTCAGACATCCTTGGATTTCCCGGCTCTTTCTGTCCTCTAGTGCCCTCTGTTCCGTCTCCATTTCTATTTTCGTCTGTACCTCTGAATCACTGGGACGGGGGTTATTTATGGTCCGTGTGTGTGTGTGTGTGTGTGTGTGTGTGTGTATAAAGTGAGCCGGTAGGATGCTTGGATTCTCGCCCTTTTATCAGGCAGCACCTGCTTGGTTCTCTGGCCGCGGCTCTTGGCGGCCGCTCCCGGGATCTGGCACCGGCTCCTGGGCAGCTGGGCCGTAAGCTACTGCAAGACTTCAGGCGCAAAACCTGCACTGTAACAACGAGAATTATGCACAGATTTTGTTAATTGAACATGTTTTTAGAAGTCATTTAGTAGTCATGATCTGTTTCCCTCCGAAGTGGAATTGAAAGTTGACTTACAGTGCTTAACAAATTTAATAGACCGCCTGTCATAAAAAAACAATAAGCACAAATATTTAAGAAATTTTTCAAAAACTTGTTTAAAACTAAAATTTATTTTGTTAAAATAATGAACTGAAACCACTAAATGGCCCTTATTCACACACTAAAACAAACAAAAAAAGCACTCTATTTTTGTATGGCCTCCTTTGGCCTTGGTAACAGCTTGCATTCTTGCATTAAACCACTAAAACTAATTTTTAATGTTCAGGAATGCAAGAAAATAACTGTTATTTGGCATCTTAATAAAAAATAATAATGTGCTAAACTATTTTATCTGCTTTTTTTGTTAAGCGGTAAATTTGAAAATACATGGTTTACAACAATAATTATATTTTAGCATTAAAAATATCATTTTAGTTAAAGAGCTGGCGCATACTGGTGGATTAACCATTATAGAAACATAAAAAATTATTTTGGTAATTACCAACACTGTTAATTTAGGGCAGCTGTGGCATAAACCTTACATTGGGTGGTGCTCTAATAAATTTGTTAAGCACTGTAACTTGGCATTTGTTAAACTGGTAGCGTGTGTTGGTTTAACAAAACTGGTCACCATTTTTAACAGAGGGGGCTATGGGACGGGTGTTGGGTTTCAGGTGCAAACACGGGAAGTGGAGGTTGTGAGCCCGTTATTGTGTGCAGCCAAAATGGGAATTGCGGATATCTAATTGTCAGAACAGGCCATGTGCGAAATAAAACATGGTTATGCGGTGTATTTATTCATGAGGTTAAATCAATGAGTCAAGTCAATGTCAAACCCACAATCTTTTTGAGAAAATTGCAATTTCAGATTCCAGTGACTTTCTGGATGAAGTTGAAAAAACAAAATGCTCAGTGATTTCAGTGTAATAGGAAATACACAGGGTCCCCAGCTCAGTCACACTTGCTCATAAAGGGTTTATGCAGCATGTATAATGCCTTCATAAATGAGGCATAATGTCTTCATAAATCAAATATAAGCAAATTTCATGCTTTGTAAAGGGTGAAATAACACATCCTTATTCAGCATGTGATGCCAGATGTGACAATGACAATGTCACTTAGCTGACAATGTCACCCTTTATAGCATTTAACCACTAGCTAAGTGACACTGTCAGTTATATCGCATCTGGCATCACATGCTGAATAAGGATGTGTTATTTTACCCTT
Organism: Gymnothorax javanicus; assembly: GCA_029692085.1. Lineage (NCBI taxonomy): Eukaryota > Metazoa > Chordata > Actinopteri > Anguilliformes > Muraenidae > Gymnothorax > Gymnothorax javanicus. The sequence goes on along the minus strand of CM056199.1, from coordinate 9,265,751 downwards.
TACAAAGCATGATATTTGCTTATGTATGATTTGTGAAGACATTATGTCTCATTTATGAAGGCATTGTACATGCTGTATAAAGCCTTTATGAGCAACACTTCATGTAAAGCGTTGACCCCCAGCTCTTATATGAAATGATTGTATTAATGTGGATCAGGTATTACAAACCCTGGACAGTCCCCCAATCCACACAATATACCCATTCAATTATATCATTGGACAATATAGGGTCCAATGATATTGGGCGCTACTCACTGCACCAACCATGCCTCTTCATTATTATTATTATTATTATTAGCTATATTATAATAGCCGAGTGGCCTCTGTGTGTGCGTGTGTGTGTGTGTGTGTGCGTCCGGCCACTCAGTGCTAGATTCTACCGAGCGCGTATCTGCAGCATAGCGTGAGCGACGCTGTTTGGCTCCGTCTCGCAGGCGACTGTGTCCGACCAATCAGTGCTAGACTCCGCCGGGCGCGTATCTACAGCATAACGTGAGCGACGCTATTATAATATAGACATACAGGGGGAATCCCCCGGTATCCCCTTCTCCTGGGGATTCCCTCTTTTGAACCCAAGCCAATTCATCCACAGGAGTCCCGAATCCCAAAAAACAGATGCCAGGCCGCAAGAGAAAGTAGCGCGTAATCTGCAGCATAATGTGAGCGACACTATTTTGCTCCATCTTGCAGGCGACTTCATGTTCCACTGAGCACGGAATGTCAGCGCAGCGTATTCCCCTTGATGGTTACTTAGTTTTAGTTACTATAAAAACATCGGTCGCTTGACAGCCACCTTGGTGTTTATGGAAACACCATGACAACATGATGACATCATAGAGGTGCATGTGATGACATCATAATGCTGCACGAAGTTACATAAAATAGAACCCGTGGATCCCCACAGGCAGAGTGCTAGTTATTATTATTAGTATTAGTAGTAGTAGGAGTAGTAATAGAAGTTGTAGTAGTTGTGGTAGTATTATGACTACAAGTCGTAGTAGTTGCCATCTTATTAGTATAGTTCTAACCATAGTAGTCATAGTAATAGTATTATAAGTGTCCATATTATTTCTTTACGTATCATGTGGGTTTTCACCGGGACTAGCTCAGGGGTTTTCCTGTTCAGAAATTCTCTGTTCATTTGTGGTTTAGTTAGCGATTCATGGGTCCTTTGTTACGGCTGGATCCACAGTGGAGGCAGTACAGAGTAGTGTTTCTGTGTACAGATTTGTTCTTTTGTTCTCAAACTCAATGGCTTTTCATCGGCTTTTGAATCACACGCTCTTACAGTCATAAAACAAACAAAGGACAAAAAACTTTTGGATGTGGGGATAAAAAGGCATGAGATATAACCCTCAGCAGGTTTAGCTTGTAAACTTGAAGTGTTCGCAAAGCTTTCTGCTTGGGTTTTTATTTGGCTGTAAGACAATGTTATGGTGAGGATATACCCTAAACGTATTTCCTGTGCTAAACAAGCTGTCAAGTTTGGGTGAATCTCTCTGCCATCACTGAAACAGTTTATTTAATTCTTTTCCATAAAATTGACTTCAGCTGTCATAAATAAATTTTTCAAAATAATCTACCTTCATTGAAGCGATTGCGATTTAATTCAAGATTTGTCCTCACCATTGAATGTCAAATAATTGCTGTTTTTTTTTTTTTTGATGCATAGACAAGTTATTTTAGCGGGTTCAGAGGATCACCAAAACTGATTAATTGGACTGTTTGAGGATACATGTATGTACAAGTCCAAACATCGAAGCGAAGAGAAAAATTTGGCGGAATTTTGTCCCCAAACTCTTGGCGAACCATGGGTTTTTTTCTTCTTCTTCTTTTGGGGGTTATGAGGTCACTATTAAGCTTACAAGTAAGCAGAGAGAGTGTGAGAGAGTGAGTGAGTGTGTTTGTGTGTGAGTGAGAGAGTGAGGATGAGCCCACATTCAACAGCCCAGCAGCAGCATAAGAATAGAGCAGTGCTTCCCAAACCTCTCCTGGAGGCCCACCTGTCCTGCATGTGTCAGATCTCTCCCTGCTCCAGCACAGGTGATTCAAATGATCAGGTTGTCGTTAATCAGCTTTAGGGGGTGATTAACGAGCTGAAATCTAACACATGCAGGACAGGTGGGCCTCCAGGAGAGGTTTGGGAAGCACTGGAATAGAGGATAACCTTAGCCGAATGCGGCAGAGACGGCCTTTTTCCAAAGCCTTCGTAATCACTTACAAAACAAAGCATGGAGCTCTAAAGCCCAAATAAACACATGACAGAAGCACTCTAAACGCCTCATGGCTAACATCTTATTGAGCTTTATGTCATTCTGCTGATCTTTCTCACATCCTTTGCAGTGTTTTGTATTGTGTAAGTTATTTGTTGTTTAATTGCGTTTTGGAATGAAATTGAATTATTTGATAAGTCTGCTCTGTGATTTCTGTGATTCTGACTGATGGCTTGGTTTGTGCATGACAATGTGCCACAGCCTGGTGTTTGAAAAGTCTTTGTGTGGCTGTCAGACTCGGTGTGTTTCATGTGTAAACACAGCAGAAGGCACAGGCGTATTTTTAGACAGCCAATTCGGTTGATATGCTTATGAGGCTCTTTGAAGGACCTGACTGATCGGCTATGTAGAGAAAAGGAAGATCTTTCTAAAAATGTGCCAAATCACTGCACTCGTGAAGAGGCTCTGCTTCATATAACTCAGTGCAGTCTTCAGAAGCATTAGGAGTGTGATCTCCTGATGTAATTCATAAAGCTCACTGTTTACTCTTTTACCCAATAATCCATATGCCGTACTGTTTTTTTTTTTTCTTTTCCTTTTTTTTATTTTATTTTATTGTGAAACAAAACAGAATACATAAAAGGACATGTACAGTGAGGCTACATACGTACGTGGAAGTATGACTTGAGGGTTCATAGAACATGATGAAAGAACAGTCAGTGATTGTGGGTGCGTGAATGCGTGGGTGCGTGCGTGCATTGCAAGTAATGAGCAACAGAATATAAATGGTGGCGACAGACATAGCAATAATAATAATAATAATAGTAATAATAATAATAGTGATAGTAATAAATAATAATAATAGAGATAGAAATAGTAATAATAATAATATTAATATTAATAATAATAATAACCATAAAAGTGGTAATGATCAACAACATCATTATCATCATAGGCATTGGAGGAAGGGGACAAAGGAGAAAACAGACAAACAAATAAATAAGATAAGCAAATAAAAGAAAAAATAAATTAACAAGTAATAATAATAATACTAATAATAATAATAATAATAATAATAAATAACTGGAGGAAGAGAAACAAGGATCTGCCTCAGATCCCCACACAGCCACAGAGCAGGCCGACCCCCGCCTATGTCTGCTACGGGATGCAAGGGGAGCAGGCTACACCATGCAGCTCTGGCCCGCAGTTACCCACCCATCTTCCCCTCCCGGCCAACCCCTCCATCTCCAGGCACCCCAGGCCCCATGCCGCACGCCCCACCTGCCCTATATACATATGCCGTACTGTTTTGATCCAGACAAGGAACCTGATGCAGAGACATCGCACAGTCCACCAGTAGGGTTTATATATAGTAGGGTGGTAATGACGAGAACGGACAGTGCTGAGAGTTCAATGGCGCAGTGAAGTGCCGGTGGTATTGGGCTTAGGTGTAGGGCGTGTCCGCGCCCGGCCAGTGGCATACCGGGACAGAAGCCAGGTGGAGATGATTCTCGCTAGAGCAGGACTGTCAGATGGCAGGTTCGAAGAGCTTATTGGGAATGCAGTCCTAATCCCGATAACCACAGATGGCTTCGGAGGTGTTCCTAATAAACTGGGCAGAGGAACAGATTGAAGACTGGTGAACAGGAATACGGTCCCAATCCTGCAGACTGAAAGAAAGGCTTTGAAGCTTATTCCTATTTATCAGACTGAGAAGAATACTTCGATATTTAACTATCATTAAAGGTTACAGTCATTTCAGACAAAGATAAGTTTTATTAGGAAGATAGTGACTGGTCGCTAGTGGGCAAATAGCAAGTGACAATCCAGCAACTTGAGACACTCAAAGCAGTGGGTTACATACGGCACAGAAACGTATGGGATTGAGGGGCACAAAAGCATAACACCTGGCGGGGGAAGCAACACAAGATGTCAAACCGATCAGCGGAGACAATGCATCTAAAAACACGCATGTCTTTGGGTATGAGGAGGAACAGTGGGAGTTCTTACGAGCATTGCGACACCATACACTGTTTCATAGTTTTCCTAAAACAGGTCTGCTGTAATTCAAGGGCTCAAGGATATCCTTCAATTTGGTCAAATTTCCAACAACTCGGCCAAATAAGTAAAATAGCGTTCCTCACCCAGACTCTTATTCTTATTAATTAATTAATTTTTTGGCTCACCTCGAGGGCTTATCTTTTGGCCCGTGTGTTCCACATTGCTGCTTATCATCTGTAAACATAATTTCTGGAACTTTCAGGCCAATAAAGTTGAAACCTTACAGACATCTTCAAACCAATGAGGACATCGAGGATTTCATAAATCCCATTGTGATCGGTTTTGAAATATGGCCGCCACGGCAATCATTTTGTAAATGCCATTTTGACCCATTTGTCAGTAATATCTGCAGCAATTCAGCTGTAATATGATGTATTGGTACTAAGTAGCATGACTCAACACACATATTCTTAGTTTTCCTGTTCAGCACATTTTGACCGTGATTTTCCCTCGGACATCAGACCCTGCCCTTAAATTTCATATATAGCTTATCTTATCTTACTGAGATTTTTACTTTTTCTCTGTTACCATGGAAATGACTTCGCGCTGAATGACTTATGGAATTTTTAAACAGTGATGTCAACTGATTAGTTAAATTAAGAGATTGGGGGGGTGTCATTTGATGACTCTTGTAAAATGTGGCCATCATGGCTGGCATCTTGAAAATGGCATTTTGACCCATTTGTCAATACTTTCTGCTGTAATTCAGCTGGAATTTGGAACGTTCAGGAGAGCTAAGAGTGCCTGCGGTAATATTTTTACACATTTGTCACCCAGTATCTCCCAGCTTGACGGCTCTCCGCCAGGAATTGAGTTTCACAACTTTCCGGTTCCACGTTTATCTCACTCGCTGCCTAATAACTCAGGGTAAGAGCCTTTGATCAAGCCAGCTGTGTTACTGGGATGTCATTAGTGCAGTCTTTTCCAGCAAACTTTTCCGAAGAACTCCTTGTCATCGACCCAAGGTTTTTGGGATTCCTCTTCAGACTGTTGCTAAAATTTACTCAGATCTTCCTTCACCTGTGAGTTTCTTGAGTTTATCAGTATTTTGGTGATGAAGGAAGCAAAGGCGCATCCTAAGTGTTTGATAAGTGTTCAGTGAAAAGAGTGATACGGGGAGAGTGATACCTGCAAACTTCTGTTTCCTACTTCCTGGTGCTGTATGTATGGATGTGATTTATGGACTTCAGCTGGTTGAAGCATTGTCTGTCTTGCTCTGTCTAATAGATATACTGGGCTGCAGTAACAGCAGCGTGTATCGTTTTTCTAGCACAGAGTGTATCAGGAGCTCATCGTCTTGAAAGTGTATAGCATCGCTCATTTGCAGAACACTTCAGTCAGGCAGTCTTTAACAATGGAAACTTCCACTGGCTTCCTTTGCCTTGCTCTCTATTGAAGCTTGAGCTAAACTCGAAAGCGCGTCTGAATTGATATTGGAACATGTCACAGTAGTGAGCTGAAATAATTTGCACAAAATGGTGGACGAGTTCCGAAATTGGGAAATTGAGATGTGCAACGATGGTAATTGGAAAAGTCAAGCGATATTACATCAGGAAGCTGGCTAGAAATTTAGATTGCGATTTCACTATTTGCAGAGAGCGCATTTAATAGAAGCTCTTCCAGCGAGACGGCTTTTCATATCACCTGCATAGTCAGGTGCATAATTTATTTCTCGAACCAAAACCTTTGATACGACTGTTCCGTACATTCACTGCAGCATGAAGTTAGGAAGTTCTTAAAAAGCCATCATTTTCCACCCAGGGGTGAGTTTAAGAGTTGACTCCTCGACTGTGTAAACAGGGCCCAAAGGCTACGCTCACATCGTCTCTCGTTGGGGATTTCTTAAACAGTCAAAAAGTCACCACTTACTGGTGACATTTATCAGTATTGAATCCTGCCTCTCCCTCATATCTGCCAGTTATTGACCTCACAAATCTTCACTGACACACAGTTATGAGTCGCCTGGAACAGCAGGCCTATTTACATCAGTCAAAAAAAGCTATGCATTGGAGTTATTGGGCTGTCATTCCAAATATGGTCTGCAGGTATCAGCTCTCTGTCTGAAGTACAGCTGCTGTTCAGAGGAGTCTGGCAGTCATTATTCTTCATATAGACGTCTTCAGGTCATAAGGATAAATCTCTCATCTTCGAGAAGATTCTTTATGGTCTGCAGGAATGATCTTGTAGTGATTTTTATAATGTAAAAAATATTCATTTATTTATTTGTGGATGGACTAGATCAGGGCTGCCTAACTCTGTTCCTGGAGATCTACTGTCCACTGTAAATCCAGATAGTATGGCAAACTCAAATGTTTTGTGGAAATATTTTGTGTAAATTATGTAAGCCAACTGAATTGCTTTGTGTGGACGGTACTTAGAGAACATACGTAAGGCAAAAGTTATTCTAACCATGTTTTAAGTGCTGTGAGCACAAGATCACGAAGTCGGCTTTTCTGAGGTCATCAGTTTCCACAAAATAATCGAGTGCACTGTCTGGGTTTACAGTGCAAGTTTTCACTCCAACACCAGCAATACACACCTCAGTCAACAGGAGGAGAATGTTGCGCTGCTAAACACTAGAGTTAAGTGTGCTAAATTAGGGGTTAGGTGAAAACCTACAAGATGGAGGATCACCAGGAACAGGATTGGGCAGCCCTGGAACAGATCAATAAATGAACACAGTTCTGCTCAGGAGATGTTTATACTGCTGTAAATTAGAGACAACCCGATATTTTAGTATGATGGGATGATTTAAAGATATGTGCACTCAGTAGAACGACATAGCTTTTTCACCGCGATTCCTTGAGTTCTTGAAAGTCTCGGATATCATAGATAAAGTTGGTTTATTTCGTTCTGCGTGTGACTGAAGAGGATTCTCAGTGGAACTAATTTAATATAAATTTAATGTAGCAGCTCTGAATAGAATTCACACAAGCCACATCTGAATTGCGACTTCTGAGCAGAGAATTTCAGACTCTAGGAAAGGATGTTTGACTCCCACAGACACTGTGAGGCAAAAAGTTTTTTTTTTTTTTGTCTATCTCCTGACAATAGTATTTGAAGTAATGCTTTCTTGCACTTTGGCAAATTAAAAGACTTACACTGTTTTAAACTTGCACCTTTTTTGCCAGTTAATTTAACTGTAATTTTACAATAAGAATTACAACAGAGTTCTGCGTATGTTAAGTATAAACCACAGTTAAATGCGCGCAGGACTCCACTTACAGTTAATATAACTGGCAAAAAAGGTGCAAGTTTATTACAGCGTGTAGACGGTTATATGGAGGGCCACAAGCGCACGAGCTGGCTACTGGAGAGAGCCGAGAATTCAAAAGTCTTAATGAAAGAGTGTGTGGGGTTCTTCAAAGCCGTAAACAGACAAGCTTTCCAACGTAATCAAATCCTTCTCACGAATTCTCAGTAATAGTTTTGCAAAGGTAAAACATTGGCATTGTGCTAGAGCAACATTTTTAAAATGTTTGGCGTCGGCTGGATTTCAGTACAGTGAAATGGGGCAATATTTGCTGCACAGGAGGAAACATTATTGCGATAATCTCCTACGACTCTCGAGTCTGAATACAGACGATGATCAATAACTGTAGGCTGGTGAAAAATTGAACAAATTGATTCTTCATTCTGTGGTGAAAATGTTTGGCCTAAAAGCTGAGTCTGGCTGCTGTATAAAAGACACGATTGCACTTGAGACAGTTTGCAGGTCAGTGCAGTTTCATCAATCAAAGTGTTTTGCTTTCCTCTGCGGGATCTGATTCAGATGCGGACAATAATGATGAATAATCACCAAGTGAAGATGAAATAAGCGTCTGAAAATAGAGGCCTCTATTCTATCATTTTACTGACCTGTGGAGTGCTGAGTGACTGAGAAAGCTTTACTCCATAGAGGAGTAATCTGACAAATGGTGTATTTTTTGTAGCTGTTCACCAGTGCGTGGGCAATACTTCTTCTTTTGAGTAATGTATTTTTACTTTGACATGCGTATTGAAAGTACTGTTGTGCTCATTTTTAGTATTGGCAGACTGAAGGCCTGGGGTTCTTGGGGCCAAATTCACCTAGATGTTTTGTATTTGCATGACCTTTTAGCACAGGCGAAACCAGTTACTTCACCAGTGATTGGTGCTGAACACTTATTCTGGCCAATCACTGGCCATGTTAGAGGCTTTGCTAGGTCAAATAGACTTTGCATGCGCAAAAGCTCTGAATAAACCATTCCCTCAGACTCTAGCTAGAGAGAGCCATACATTGGCTCGCTGAGAGATTTAAACATCAGCAGTGATGTACAATTGATGTGCAGGTGAGCTTTAATCACAATAATGAGTAACATTTTCACGGTGTTTTTAGCCCTGTCCGTTGAGCGGCTGATGCAGGAAACACTAGCGTAGGCTGGGGTGCTAACTGCTGCATTTCTACTTTCTATATCATTGGTTTTTATCTCAAAGAAACCTCGTCTGACTCCTTCTAAAAAGCTATATTAAGGGCTAGACTGAGGCCTCGTCCACACTAATGCGAATATTTTCTAAATTGATATTTACCTTCCGTCTTAGAAATTCAGATCTGTCCACATGACCTCGTTTTGCAGAATATCTCCATACACATTAGAGGAGAAAAATGACCACAAATGCTCAAATCCAGTATACCGGGCCAGTAGGTGGGGATAAAGACGAAGTGGGTCTGCGCAAATTGTGTTGCGATGACCCTGCTTCCCAAACGACCGTTTTTACATGATGTGAACATGGTCACACAGAAACCAGAGTTTTAAAAAGTCTTCAGTTAGACAGTGTTTAAAAAAATATCCCTGTTTTGGAGATCTAAAATTTTTGTGTGTGATCAAGGGGCCAAAATGAATAGAAAAATCTGTTTTTTCAAAAACACAGGTGTACGTGTGGATAAGGCTAAGAAGGACTGGGTGATTTAAGGAGAGAGTGAGAGAGAGAGAGAGAGAGAAAGAGCTATGAAGATGACTGGAGAGAGGGACATATGTAGGTGAATTGTGAGAGTGAGGGAGAGAGAGAGTTGGAGGCAGAGAGTGCATTTGAAGAGACTAATAGAGGAGGTTATAATTGTAGGTCACTGCAGAAACACAACTCCTAATGCAGCCTGTTTTTCTGAAAGGCTGTATTTCGCAGCTCTCGGCCAACACATTACCTGTGCATTTTTCATGATTTCAATTATTATTTCATGTGATTTTCCCCCAGTTTCCCTCAGTGTGAGTCCTCTGCTCGGAGCGGATCGACTGAATCAGAACTCTAAACATTTAATATACAGTATGCATCAAACTAAATAAAATCCCTGTGTATTTATGTGGAGAATTTCACAAAAAGCTGTCACAACAAGCTTCTCGGAGAACTCTGGTCTAACTCCTGATAAGAGTAGGGCAGAGGTGAGGAAAATCTCCCTGATAACAGATAAGGAGATAATAACTCCTTGTGAGGAGCCGGATTCAGGCAGAGAAAGTCCCTCTCCTCTGTCCGGCTCAGGGTTTGAGTGTAGACGACCAGCGCAGTCAGTCAGTCAAGTCAGTCCGTGCTTATGTGGATGGAGCTGAAGTTTAGCTGCAGCTTGCGTTCCGTCCTGTCTGAGCGTCTCTGACAATACGCAGACAAATATGATCAAAAAAGTTTTAAAATCTTACAGAGTGCATGGGAAGTCCAATTAGCGCCAAATGATCTGTGACATTTTCCAGCTGTATTGGGTGATAAAAAAGTGCTGCTGTGGAAATATTAAAAAAAATTATTCCTTTTATTTGTATTGATTGAATTTTCATCAGTGTTTATGTAGGATGTATGATTCTTGAGATTCTGGTACTCAATGCCCGCAGGGGTCAGAAATGAATTGGCAAATCTTTGACGGTTACTGGTGCAATAGAGTGCACAAAAAAGAGTGCCTGGGGATTTCTATAGATATAAAATTACTTGTTTGAGTTTATATTTTAAGATTAAATGAGATCAGAACTTCATTGGCTGTGTCATGACTATAACACTGAAGTATTACAGGATGCTGGTCTGACTGTGTATTAGTGCTTCTCTTCACTGCTTTTAGGAGCAGAATAAGAGCTGTGTGTTATTATCCTCATCAGTCAGGTGTTCACACTGATGTCCGATTGGTCGTTGGCATGAATGAGCCCTGAAGGCGGAGTTAGTTACTCTGGCCAAGTATGGTCTCGTGCATTGTGGGTAAATTGTGAGGTACTCCGGCAGCATGTGCATGCTTACTTAAAATACATGAGAGTACCCTGATTGGGTATCACTTCTGTGCCCCTCCCCCTCATCTTTAATATCATGGGCTGGTTTTACATTCTTTAAGACTCTGCTTATTTGTGTAAAAGGAAATTCAATCTCAAATCATTCCCTTCGGCATTCTGTTACCTGTCAGATGATAAAATCCTCTGTCCCTCTGACTGTCAGTCCTGGTTTAGCTCGGGCTCTCATTGTCAGTGTCAGTATCAGTTCTATGTCTCATTTGTTTACATGTTATCTGCTTACACAGTCAGTTCTGAGATTAATGTGCTGTGCACTGTATGCCAGGAGCCTATATGGTGGGAACATGTTTATTTATGAGTTTAGCAATCAAAGCACAGGAGCCCAGTGTATAAAACACAACAGACTGCGTCACCTGATCAAATGAAATAACACAACCCGCTGAAGCGTTTTACCCGCTGTCATGTCTGCTAGCAGCAATGAATCACTGCTGCATTTTACATTAAAAAAAAAAAACCCCTGAAACTACATAAACCATAGACCAGTGCTCAAATCTGATGAAAATGCATTTGCTCGGGGCATGAATTTACCGTAAAAACACACCATGCTGAAAAAAAAATTATATGTAGGAATAATGTATGCATTAAAGACTCAGTTTCCCGGCTGGCGAATAAGGAAGCAATCTTCAGCATTAGATGGACTTTAAAGTCCAAATACATCGTTAAACTCGTCCTCTACCCTTTCCCTGCACATATACCCTGTCACAGGGCAGCTATTTCTGCCTTTCCACTCTCAGTGGGTGGTAAGTAGTAAGAGCTGGAAAAAATAATCATATGAATTATTTATTTTTTCCTGTCATCCTGTTCTCTCATGAGGGAGATGATTGTTACCCTGATTAACCTCTTTCAGAGCCAAGCGTGTGGACAGCTCTCATCAAAGACCTCAACATTTCATTTCTCTCTCTCTCTCTCTCTCTCTGTCTCTCTCTCTCAATTTCAAATTTTTAATTTCAAATGCTTTATTGGCATGACATTTAAGCATGTGTTGCCAGAGCATTAGAGAAACAATACACGTATATATACATAAAACATGCCCGAACTAAACAAACAGCACTTACATCTAATAACTATATACAACGTACATTTTTAAACTTATTACATTATTTGGAATGATATAAAAAAAAAACAATTTAAATAGAGAGAAATTAACCATTTTCGGGAGTATAAATGTTTGGTTATAAAGGGCTGGTACTGTCCCTCCGGCTGTGGCAGGTGGCTACATATTGTGCTGCCAGGGTTTGGCCGCACAGTTCCTCTCCAGGAGGATTTTTATTTTCTGGGAGTCAGGTAGGTTGGGGAAATTTGGTATCAGATCATTGAATTTTGGGAAGAAATGTTCTCTAATTTGGAGGAATTTAAAGCATCTGAGGAGGAAATGCAGCTCTGTCTCCATTTGCTCTCGGTCGCAGTGAGAGCACAGCCTCTGCTCCCTGGGCAGCCAGGCCTGCCTGCGTCGACCCGTCTCCATCGCCAGGCTGTGCTCACTGAGTCTGTACATCGTCAGTATTTTCCTTTGTTTGTAATTTTTCACTGTGCTCAGGTAGTCTGCCACAGTGTAGTCTCTTTTTAGGGCCAAATAAAATGTCAATTTGCTTTGAAGTTTTGTTTGATTTTCCCAATAGGTGATATAATTTTGTTATTTTGTGTTATAATTTGGTTGGGCAGAATTGAGCCGCTGTTGGTGCTGTCCTGAGGCTGGATGGGGTTAGTTGAGGTTAGTGAACTGAGCCTCAGGACCAGCTGTGTGAGGGGGCTCTTCTCTGGGATCAGCTCTTGACATCTCAGGGCTTCATAATGATAGGAGTGAGGGTCGCTGTTTTTTAGGTGTTTCCAGAATTTGATGGCTCTTTTTTGGATGTTGATTTTGGCCTAATTCTGCCCTGCTTGCACTGTTCGGTGTTTTCCCCTGCACATGGAGGATGTTTCTGCAGAACTCTGCATGCAGGGTTTCAGTCGGACTTGCTTTGTAAGCGGACCCCACACTTCACTGTCATACAGTGCAATTGGTTCAGTCATGGATTTGAATATTTTGAGCCATATCCTGATTGGTGTATGTAGTTTAATTTGTTTCTTGATGGCGTAGAAAGCCCAACGTGCTTTCTCTTTCAGTTCATTCACAGCCAGGTTGAAGCTCCCTGTTGAGCTTATCTTTAATTCGAGATATTTGTAGTTATGTGTGTGATCAGTACTTGAGTTCCCTATTGTGGAGTTATGTCTGGTTTCCTGAGATCTGGATCTTTTCTGGAAAATCATGATTTTTGTCTTTTTTAGATTTACTGCAAGGGCCCAGGTCTTGCAGAACTGATCCAGCAGGTCTAGGAGCTGCTGCAGCCCCTGTTTGGTGGGCGACAGCAGGACCAGATCATCTGCGTGTAGCAGAAATGTGATTTCCCTGTCCTGTAGAGTGAGACCACGGGCAGCTGATTGTTCTAGAGATTTGGCCAATTCATGAATATAAATGTTAAACAGTGTTGGGCTGAGACTGCAGCCCTGTCTCACTCCACGCGCCTGATTGAAGAATTTGGTTTGTTTGTTTCCAATTTTAATCGCACATTCATATCCTGTATACATTGATTTAATAATATCATATGTTTTACCCCCTACACCACATTCAAGGAGTTTATATAGTAAGCCATCATGCCAGATTGAATCAAAAGCTTTTGGAGATCAATAAAGCAGGCAAATATTTTCTTCTTTTTTTGGTGGACATGTTTATTTATTATGGTGTTTAGGGTGTAAATATGATCAGTTGTGCGGTGTTTTGGTAAAAATCCAATTGACTTTTACTCAAGACATTGTGTTTGTTAAGCAAGTGTAGAATTCTTGTATTTATTATATAACATAAAACCTTCCCCCGATTACTGTTCACACAAATGCCTCGGTAGTTGTTGGGGTCGAATTTGTCTCCACTCTTGAAAATGGGAGTAAGGAATCCTTGATTCCAGATTTCAGGAAAGTAACCAACACTCTGAACCAAATTGAACAGTTTCAGAATTGCCGTCTTAAATGTATCATTGGTGTGCGTCAGCATCTCATTTAAAATCCCGTCTGGCCCACGCGCTTTTTTGGGCTGCAGTTTCTGCAGGTGCTCTCTCAGTTCCTGTTCTGTATTGGGGGAGTCCAGTGGGTTTTGGTTGTTTTTAACTGCCAATTCAAGTCTTTTCAATTTTTCGCGGATTAATTTTTGTTCTTTATTTTCAGTAATTTTTCCATTAAGGTTCTCGTAATGATTTTTCCAGATATCCCCGTTTTGAATGGCCAATTCTTCATGTTGGGGTTTGGTGAGGGACTTCCAATGATCCTAGAATTTATTCGATTCTAGGGACTCCTCAATTACAGTGAGTTGGTGGTTGATAAGCTGTTCTTTTTTGGCTCTGAGTGTGTGCTTGTTCTCTTTCAAGGTCTCAGAATAACTACGGCGCAGATCTCGGTTATCTGGTTGCCTGTGCTTCTGATTGGATAGCGATCTTAGTTTTTTTCTCATGGTTTTGCAGTCAATGTCAAACTATTTTTCTTGATTTAAGTCTTTTAGTTTTGATTTACTTTTGGATGGTGTCAGATTTGAGATGATGGCCAATTTTTTAAAAATGTCATTGATATTTTTGACTGCCAGGTCTGTTCCGTATTTATTATGAGGGTATGTGGTAACCAGAAAGGTATCTAAGAGTGACTGTATTTCTTGGTTTTTGATTGCTTTCTGGTATAGTTCTGTGCTGTTTTGGGCCCATCTGTAGGATTTGTGAATGTTGTACAGCTTACTGGGCTGCGTGGCTCTGAGGTGAGTTTTTGCCTGTTTTAGATACACAGTAATTTGGCTGTGATCAGACAGAGGGGTTAGTGGCCAGATTGTGAAGGCTCTGAAAGAGAATGGATCTATATCTATATCTATCTCTTTCTCTCTCTCTCTCTCTCTCTCTCGCTGTAACTCACACCATGACCGCTCCACACTCTCCCAGCAGGCGTGTAGATCGATACGTCCACTCCTTCCTGGGGAAGGCAGCCATGTTTTAATTGTGTATCTCCTGTTTCCTCTGTGCCAGCGTCCGGCCCAAACCGCCCCGCTCTTGTGGGCGAGATCTTTGATGTCATTTGGCTGGATGTCTGGCGGTAGGATCAAAGACACGGCTCGAGAATCGAGGAGTGAAATTTAACTCGGGCTGTTGTGGGGGGGGGTCATGACAGAGGCTGCAGATTTTTGGATATTTGTGTCCAGTCCTGCTCTGTTACATGGGGGCAGCCTGTGCTCTTGTGGCTACAGTGTACTTTCCTGGAGCCTGGAAGGTTGTTGGTTCAAGTCCCAGTGAAGCCAAAATAACACAGAGCAGCTGTTAGTTCGACTCATCAGCTGTAAGTTTGGCAAATAACTGAGATGCCTGGTGTATTTTTATGAAGATGCTCACACATCCCAAATATACAGTACCTATTGCAAAGATACTGCATCACAAAGATACTGAACACATCAAAGATACTGTTCACATTTAAAAAAATACTACACATACCACAAAGGTACTGTGCACATTACCAAGATACTGTATTGCAGATACTGAACATATCAAAAATACTGTTCACATTACAAACATAGATGCACATCTCAAAGATACTGTATTGCAAAGATACTGTACACGTCAAAGATACTGTATTGTGCCTGGTGCATTTTTATGAAGATGCTCACACGTCCCAAGTATACTGTACACATTACAAAGATACTGCATCGCAAAGATACTGTACACATCAAAGATACTGTTCACATTATAGAAAATACTGTACACATTACAAAGATACTGTGCTCATTACCAAGATACTGTATCACAGATACTGTACACATCAAAGATTCTGTTCACATTATTAAAAATACTGTACACATTACAAAGATACTGTTCACATTACAAATATTCTGTACACGTCACAAAGATACTGTGCACAGAGACGGAAACTGAATTCTTTTGGAGTAACAGGGACACATACACCTGATTAATTTGGAGATGGTAGATGGTGCAATATAGAGCAGGGCTGACCAGTTCTGCTGCTGCACAGCTGCAGTGTTTGCTGGTTTTCGTGGATACTCAGTAATTAATTGATCAATTAAAGGAGCTCACTGCACTGAAAACTCACCTTACCTGGTTTCCTTGGTCTGTAGTGGTTGGTGAAAACAAAAAGGCCAAAGCCTTCGGTCTCTCCCGGTGTACCTGCTCTACAGAGCGATCCTGCATCACGGCTCCTGTTGTGTCAGTAGATGCTGGTGTTGTGACTCTATGGAGCGATGCTGCATCATGGCTCCTGTTGTGTCAGTAGATGCTGGTGTTGTGACTCTATCGAGTGATGCTGCATCACAGCTTCTGTTGTGTCAGTACCTAATAGTGTTGTGACTCTATAGAGTGATGCTGCATCATGGCTCCTATTGTGTCAGTAGCTGCTGGTGTTGCGACTCTATATAGCAATCCTGCATCACAGCTTCTGTTGTGTCAGTACCTGCTGGTGTTGTGACTCTAGAGAGTGATGCTGCACCACAGCTCCTGTTGTGTCAGTAGATGATGGTGTTGCGACTCTACAGAGCGATGCTGCATCACGGCTCCTCTTGTGTCAGTAGATGCTGGTGTTGTGACTCTACAGAGTGATGCTGTGTCACGGCTCCTTGTTGTGTCAGTAGCTGCTGGTGTTGTATCTCTACAGCGCGATGCTACATTACGGCTCCTGTTGTGTCAGTAGCTGCTGATGTTGCGACTCTACAGAGCGATGCTGCATCACGGCTCCTGTTCTGTCAGTAGCTGCTGGTGTTGTATCTCTACAGCGCGATGCTGCATCACAGCTCCTGTTGTGTCAGTAGATGCTGGTGTTGCGCAGAGTGATGCCGCATCATGGCTCCTGTTGTGTCAGTAGATGCTGGTGTTGTGACTCTACAGTGCGATGCTGCCTCGCGGCTCCTGTTGTGTCAGTAGATGCTGGTGTTTCGACTCCACACAGCGATTCTGCATCACGGCTCCCGTTGTGTCAGTAGCTGCTGGTGTTGTGACACTACAGAGCGATGCTGCCTCACGGCTCCTGTTGTGTCAGTAGATGCTGGTGTTTCGACTCTACACAGCGATTCTGCATCACGGCTCCTGTTGTTTCAGTAACTGTCGGAGAGTGGTACCTTCGTTTTAACCTCCTCATTACAGCATCCTGCATGAGCGCTGTTCGTCTGGAGTGGTAGGCGTATGGTGTGATCCAACATCAGTCTTTGTGTTCTCCTGCTGTGGACCAACATCCCAGGTGACCAATTATATCTACAGGTTTTCCTCTGTTTTATACTGACTTGGGGTTAGTGAGCTGGTAGTGTAGGCGGGTTTAGGATGCCGGTATGTCTGTAGCTGCAGGTTTTCCTCTATTTTATACTGACCTGGGGTCAGTGAGCTGGTAATGTAGTCGGGTTCAAGATGCTGGTGTGTCTGTGTTTTCGGAATTTTGCTTCAGCTCTTGCCTAACATTTTGGGGCGACTCGTGACATTATCAGCAGCTGAGCAGATTTTGTTTCCTGATTTTTTCTCTCTCTCTCTCTCCCTCTCTCTTACTTACAAAATGCTTTTCTGGCTTGACTAAATTTCTGGTGTGAGTGCTCTGTGTAAACAAACTTCAGTTTTCCACTCTACACCCCAGATTCTGTCTCTGGTCACACAGAGAAATCACTACCCGTCCCCCCATTTGGAAACAGGGATGTAATGCGGAACCGGAGTGATGTGAAGCTACTGAATTAAATTTTGATTTAGGAGAGAGAAAAAGAGAGTCTGATGGGCTGATATTTTATTTTATATAAAACTGTATATAGTCTTACATGAAGGGAGAGATTTGTAGAGTTGTGTATTTATACTACATACATAAACATTTTCTATGATGAATAGTTGAGACTGAGGAAGAGGGAGTATGCTAGAGTGAGAGATAAAGAGAGGGACGGACAGAGCAGGAAGTGAAGGAGACCGAGAGAGAGAGGTTTTATTTTTGTTGTGTGTCTGATTTTAATTTATTTCTGTCTTTGGAGATAATAACATCCGATATGTGCTTCCTGCTCACAATGTGAGTTGAATCTGAATCTGACTTGGAGATGGTCCGAAGGACTCTGAGTTTAGAAAGTGAAGTTCTGGCTGGTCTTAGTGTCTGACAGGATGTTGTTGTATATTTGGCCACATGAGCTGTTTTTCCTCTTTCTTTTATTTTATTTTATTTATTTACAAGGTACAAACCTGCCTTTATCTGTTGTTCTGGAGCAGTATCTGTCTTTATCAGACAGAGAGAGAGATAGACCTGGTGCTTCAGCGAACGAGATACACCTGCAGTTCATCAAGGTTTGTCCTCTGATGCAGACTTTACATCAGTTCCGTGTAAAGACCGTATGCGTTTATGTTGTCACGAATTCTGTTGAGTGATAAACTCTCCAAATTGGCCGACGTGTTTGCAAGGATGAGAACTCGAAATTGCACTCGTAATTGAGAGGAATCAAACGTCATTATGTAAAAAAGGTTTGTTTTGTAAACAGAATGCTGCACGTAGCTCACGACTGAGAGAGGCGACAAAATTACTTTTGAAAATAAAAGTGGGCCTTCTGCAAATAAAGAAAATTCTACCCCCGTATGACTCTAATGTCATAACAAATTATCGAGTGATGTGTACCGAATCATTAAAAACCTTACTAGGGAACATTCTGTGCATTTTGAAATATGGCCAGTACATGATATTGATGTTCAGTGTTTCAATTACAGAAACAGTACGGCCAGTAAGTACAATGCTTCACAAATTTATTAGACCACCTGTCGTAAAAAAAACCGATAAGCACAAACATTTAAGAAATTTGTCAAAAACTTATTTAAAACTAGGAATTATTTTGTTATTTCTTTGGCGAATAATGTACTGAAACCACTAAATAGTCCTTATTCACACACTAAAACAAAAAAAAAGCACTATTTTTTGTATGGTCTCCTTTGGCCTTGATAACAACTTGCATTCTTGCATTCAACCACTAAAACTCTTTTGTTTTTGTTCAGGAATGCAAGAAAATAACTGTTATTTGGCATCTTAATCAAAAAATAATAATGCGCTTAACTATTTTTTTCTGCTTTTTTGTAAAACGGTAAATTCGAAAATTTGTGGATAACAGCAATAATTACGTTGTATATTTGAGCACTAAAAATATCATTTCAGTTAAAGAGCTTGAGCATACTGGTGGATTAACCATTAAAGAAACATAAAAATGATTTTGGTAATTACCAACACTGTTAATTTAGGGCAGCTGTGGCATAAACCTTACATTGGGTGGTGGTCTAATTAAATTTGTTAAGCACTGTATATTAACCATAATTTTGTACTTAGACGATGCTAATTCTTCACAGGGTTCCTGGACTGTCCTCTAAGTCAAGCTCACCGGTTGCACTGACCTTGTGTACAATGTTTGACTTCCATTTGTGTTACAGCGGCAAAACAAAACTGTTAACATCCTAATACTATCAGACTGAATTTGTGATATAGAGTCTGAGTGGTTGCCCTTTCTTTTCTTGGAAAGATGTCATAACTCAGTCCCATTGAACTTCTATTAATGGTGTGCAGGGCACTGAGTTATTTTTGTTGGGAATGCATCAAGTTTCATTTTGAATTTCATTGAAGATTGTGTGGTGAACAGGAAGTTGTCAGTCAAGGTACTGTTCAGCATTTCTGGTGCCCCTCCACCAATCGGATTCAAGCTCCTCTTTCTGCCTGAAGGCTTTATGCAGATAAGCAAGCAGCAATGTTTTAATTTATTTATTTATTTTTAATTATTTATTTAATATTTCTTATGGTCTTTTTTATGCTCACAGAGTGGCAGTTTTATATTATTTTTCTGCAGGCAGTTTAATGGTAGAGTGGATTTTCCCATTTGAAACAGGCTTGCAATCCATGCTTAGACTCAATCAATATGGCCGTCGCTGGGGGCCATGCCAATAATTAGGGCTAAATCAGGACTTATAAGAGCCGGAATGGCTGCGACTGCAGGGCTATTTCATAGTAACCTTTGCAGTGCGGATAGGCTCAGGTTTACAGGTTTCTGCAATTATGAGACCAGCAGAACTATCTGCAATCCTGTCAATCTTTAACTTTCTGAAAGAACTTATGAACCATAAATAATTATACGTGAATGGTTTGCAACTGATAAAATACTTTATTTAGAAATTGTCCATCCTTCATTTATAAAGTGTGTACAATCATTGAACACATTATACACAGATTAGCTCATAAATAAAGAATAAGACATTTTTAACTGTTTACAAATGACTTACTAATGTGTATAAATGCATGCACAATGCTTTATACATGAAAATAGTACTTACTAATACTTAAATAATGCTTTATATTGTGTAGTTATGTTGTATTACTGATGCAACGAATTACTGGACACATTTAAGCTAATATGGCCTCATATCAAAACCAGCGCAAATCCAAAGTCCTTGGCCAACAATTGTAGTTCCGTTCTGCATATTCAAGAAATAGACAGAAATAAACCCAAACCATGCTCCAAACAGCACAGTCCAGCTCCTTTGCGCTCATATTTCATACCCTCAGCCTAAAGCTCCAGATTAACGCTCTATATAAATATGGTAATCGCTCAAAATGGCTGATGGGAGAGATGCCCCAGTAATATAATACCAGCAGTATCAGTCCGTAGCTTTCTCATTCTGACCAATCACAGTGTGGGTTATGAAGGCTTAACGCAGAGACCAATTCATCACAGAATCCATCAATCCATACTTCCACTATCTAACCTGCTTATTCATGTATTCTTAATGGGCTGGATGGCTGGAGTCTATCCCAGTATCCATTGGGAGAGAGGCAGGAATACGTCCGAGACAGTACACTGATCCTCGGAGGAGAGGTCTGGGAGAGGAGTTTCTCTCTTTGCTCCTAGTTCTGTGTTATGCTTGTCGGCCATGTTGAACCGTTGCTGATTCAGTAGTCTGAAAATTATTGCAGCCTTCAAAATCCGCTTTGATGCAGACCCCTACCCTCCACAGGGTCTCCCCCCCACCTGGGATGTTTGATTGATTGGAAAACCCCTGGCAGGTGTTCACAAACTCGCCCATCAATCACAGGCGATGATTTGGCCATCTCGTAGCTCTCAGTCTCTGAGATGTACACAAACTTATCATTGCCCACCGAAGTTTGTAAGCAGGTATCCGCCGCGTATTTGACAGATCACAATTCACATTGTCACTTGCATATCAGTTCTGTCCCTTTGGGAGTTTCGGCTGAGCTAATATACTCCCGCTGATACAGCACAGCCGTGTCTCTCCACTTTGTGTCCAACGGTGTGTTATCCGTGGCTTTTAGTCGTTGGCTGTTTGGGAATATTAGCCGCTGGATGTACAATGCTCCCTGATACCGACCCTGTGGGGATTATTGCCTTTGGCATTTCCTTTATTAGACTCTCTATGACTTTACACTTATGCTCTGTTTAAAAACACCTCTCTAAATGTAGTGTTATCTAGTTTTGTAGGACTCCAGTGTAATAGAGCTATACTGCTTATTTTCACCACAGTCGACGACGGCCTTCATGGGACAACATCGCCATTAAAACAGCCTATTTTCTTCTTTAGTAATGGTGTTTTTGTGATAAATATATTCATAAATATTACTGCAGTGCATTGTTAGGGAGATGATATTCCATAGTGCAGTGTTTTTTTTTTTTTTTTGC
Organism: Gymnothorax javanicus; assembly: GCA_029692085.1. Lineage (NCBI taxonomy): Eukaryota > Metazoa > Chordata > Actinopteri > Anguilliformes > Muraenidae > Gymnothorax > Gymnothorax javanicus. Next base: position 9,244,515 of record CM056199.1, on the reverse strand, counting down.
CTGGCATTAGTGTTACCATTGAAATTACATTTGCATTGACAAAACTGTGGTATCTGTGATAAGAAACAGGGGATTGTGGGCCGCGGGTTGGCGTGATTAGGTTTCCGGATTTATTGAACCAGACGGGGAACTGAGCCAGCGCTGCAAAGTTAATAAGCCCCTTCTCTTGTGGTAAGTGCTCTCTGATGGAGTTGCTGCGTTATAAAACATTCATAAGCGATGGGTGAGTTACGGCTCCCGCCTCTGTCTTCATATCTCTTTTTAAAAATAAAATATGTGTTTTATGCCCCCTTCAGCCATCTTAAAGAGGCACATTACTGCTCTTAAAGCTTCACAGCACCACAGTCACCACTACGCCCATGTTATGCTCCCTTCATAAAGGTCTTATAAACCAGCAACGACTGTACCCATGTTATACACCCTTCATAAAGTTCTTATAAACCAGCAACGACTATACCCATGTTATACACCCTTCATGAAGGTCTTATAAATCAGTGACAACTGCGCCCATGCTATACACCCTTCATGCAGGTGTTATAAACCAGCAATGACTGTGCCCATGTTATACACCCTTCATGAAGGTCTTATGAACCAGCAATGACTTCTCCCATGTTACACTCTCTTTATGAAGTTTTCATAAGCCAGTAACGACTGCAAACATGTTATTCACCCTTCATCAGAGTCTTATAAATCAGCGAGAACACTTCTGAGCTGTAATTGGCCGGCTGAGTGTTTTACTAAGCTGACCAGTGTTCTTCCCTGATTATTCAATGAACATGGTGATTTTTAAAATTAATTTAGTGTTTTGGGTTTTTTTTTTTTTATGAAACAGGTTGAGTGTGTATTATATGGATAGGCTTGCTAGGAAGATGTCAAGGTTACAGGAAATGGATGTTGATCGTTCTTTTTAACTCATTTACTCTGATCGTTCCCTATCGACTACTTCCTCTACCAAATGATTTTAACCCCCCCCCCACACACACACACACACACACTTGCACACACACACTCTGAGACACACATACACAAACTCTGACACGTGCACACACACATGGGGAGTCTGTGTCCATAGCTGTGTGGGTCTGAGATCTCTTCAGTAAAGGCCTAAAGGCCTGCGCCCCCAGACTCCTGTGGCTGGACTCTAACATGTAAATGGAAACATTAGTAGAGGGTCCACTTGGCGAGTTTTGGAAGACAAACGTTGCCCTTTGAAATTAGTATTGATTTTTTACGCCTACAGGTTCTTTCCCAAAGCTGTAATCAGCATGTTATAAATTAGACTTTTAATTCCAATAGAAACAGGGTTGAGTGGAGATGAGGGCCTCAGGTGGGTTAATGATGTTACACTGTGCTGCGTAACACAGAGCTACTGGACTGAGTTCCTGATTTTAGGAAGATTTGCTCAGCAAAAGCAATATCAGTAACATTTATATTCTAACATTTTTACTTCTGCTTCTGTGTGATGTTGCTTGTTAGTCCCCCGCCACACAAAGGGCAGGTCGAGGGAATATTGATTTAGGATGCGTCTGTCTGCGCTTGTGTCCGATCTTTGGTAGGGGGGTCCTGGGCCCTGTTCAGTTCAGCAGCTCCAGTGAGGCTGTAACTCCTGTCTAACACCACAGCTCCACCACAAAATGGATCCACACTGAACCACTATGGTACAGTTACTGTAATGGAGTGTCTATGGGCTGCTGTACATACAGTACCTGTCATGTTTTTCCTCAATTCAATCCTAATGCAGTGTTTCTTACAGAGTTCCTAACGCAGTGTTTCTTATAGAGTTCCTAATGCAGTGTTTCTTATAGAGCTTCTAATGCAGTGTTTCTTATAAAGTTCATAATGCAGTGTTTCTTATAAAGTTCCTAACGCAGTGTTTCTTATAAAGATCCTAATGCAGTGTTTCTTATAAAGTACCTGATGCATTGTTTATTATGAAGTCCCTGATGCAGTGTTTCTTATATACTCAGTCAAAAAAGACACTTCACACTCATAAATTTCTAAATATTTTCTTGAAACTTAATACAAGAGATATTATTATTATTATTAGGGGTAAATGCGTTGTCAAAGACATCATGACACACAGCAACTCCGACGTGCACAAGCATGCAGCACGTGCGAGCATACATCAAGGTAAAAGCATGTTTCCTCGTGTTCCTAGTCACGTGACCTTATGAGACACGTGCAATTGAGCCCACGTTAGCATGGTAGAGTGACATCTCCGAAAAACAAGTTCTTACAGTCAATTATCCGTTGATTTGCAATGCCACGACTGTCAAACATTCAACGTGAACGTGCCTTTGGCATGCTGAATATGGGAACGTCGGTCACTGACGTTGCCAGGGTTATGGGATGCAGTCGACGGACTATCCATGATCTTCGGACACATCTCCAACAAACTGGCACCACAGCAGACCGACCTCGTTCGGGTAGACCACGTGTGACGACACAAGCAGAAGACCGACAAATCGTCTTCGTCATTTGCGTGTCGATTTCTCACTGCAACGTCCACTAGGAATGAATTGTTTAGAGGTCGTGTGACTGCCCAAACCATACGTAATCGCCTGCGCACTGCTCGTCTCCATGCACATCGGCCATATCGTGGACCAATTTTAACCCAGTTACACCGACGTCAACGGCTTCTCTGGGCACAACGACATCTGAGATGGACTCAGGGTGATTGGAATGGGGTCGTTTTTAGTGACGAATCCAGATTCACTTTGAACTTCGCTGATGGGAGAGTTAGAGTTTGGAGGAGACGCAGTGAACGCAACGCCCAGTGTTGTGTGCAGGAAGTGGACCGTTTTGGGGGCGGTAGTGTTATGGTTTTGGGTGCCTTTAATGGTCCTGCCCGTTCCCGACTGATGGTCGTTCAAGGAAACCTAACTGCTGCAGGATACAGAGATCAAGTGCTCATTCCAGAGCTTTTGCCATTCATGGCAGCTCATGGCCCAGGTCTGACATTCCAACACGATAATGCCTGACCCTCATACGGCCAATTTAACGCGAATTTTCTTAGGAATGCTGGCATCAATGTCATGGAGTGGCCCTCAAGGTCTCCCGACCTTAATCCCATAGAACATGTATGGGATGTGTTGGGCAGAAGACTCCGTCAAGTAAGGAACCCTCCACAGAATTTGCAGGAACTTGGTGCCATGTTGGTTCAATTATGGCGACGCATCCCCCAAGCTGTGTTCAGACGCATCATTCAATCCATGAGAAGACGTTGCGTCGCAGTTGTGAACGCTCATGGAGGGCATACGCGCTATTGACATGCTTTCATCAAGTTGTAACTTACCATTTTTACTCTCTTACATTTCCGTAGCATTTCCGGTGGAACTGGTTACATTATGAACATGATTTTTATGGTACACCGTCCTTAATGGGTACAGAATGGAATTAAATCATTATTTAAAACCACTTTTCTTGTATGTTCAACTTATCGACCTCCAAACGAGTGTGAAGTTTCTTTTTTGACTGAGTATATCATTCCTAACACAGTGTTTCTTATAAAGATCCTAATGCAGTGTTTCTTATAAAGTTCATAATGCAGTGTTCCTTACAGAGTTCCTAACGCAGTGTTTCTTACAGAGTTCCTAAAGCAGTGTTTCTTACAGAGTTCCTAATATAGTGTTATAGTATATAACATACAGGCACCATCCGCTTTCGTCCTGAGCAGAACACTAATGTGCTGCTTCGACTCTGAAAGAGAGAGATAATGGCCGTCATTTCAGTCTGAAAATACCATCGCCGGCTCGACTAAAGTGTTGGCAGACCTTAATGGAAGTATTCTGTGAATAAGGACTCTGGGAGGTGTGTGTGTGTCTGTGTGTGTGTGTGTGTGTGTGTGCATTTCTTTTAAGTGCCTTTCAGGAGATAATGTGGTCTTGAAGAAGTGCCTTAGGAGAATTGTGCTTTGTGTTGGTGTGTGTACGTGTGTGTGTGTGTGTTTGTGTATGTGTGTGTGTGTGTATGGGGAGAGAGCGGATTACAAATTAAGTTTATATTCAATCTTATTCAGAATGAATAAATATTACACTCAAAAAAATATAATGTTCGATTTACTTAATAATGTTATGCCAACTGGTTCCACAAAACTGAGTTAAGTACATTCCACTCAGTGCAATTAATTAAACAGGCCAAAAATGTTAGAAGTCAAATAAAGCTTACGCAAAGCAATTGCGTGGAATCATTTGACATAAAAATTTGAAGTAAATCCAACGCTCCATTTTTTTGAGTGTCCTCTAAGTTATTCATTCACACCTCTGCTCTTCCCAAAGCTCATAGTGTGGGGATTCCCCCTCTACTAAGGTCTCTGCTGTGATTGGTGGAAGCGATGTTATAAAGTAAGGCACCAGCCTCCATCCACTCAAACAAATCACTGTGAGATCTGCCTGCTGAATGTGAGCCAGTGTTTGTTTAGTGCTTCTCACATAAAAACAGTTGATAAATCGTGAGGGTTGCTGAGTGTTAATGAAGAATAGAAGCGACACTTCATTTTAGCAGAGGGACAAATGTTAAGTGAGCCAGGCCTCTGCCGGGCAATGCGTAATTGACCGTCGTGGCGTCCAGCCTGGAAGGGCTTTCAGCCGCACAGACTGTCCAAAGCCTCCCTGGACATCAGCCATCCCTTCTGTTCAAGGGGTCTGTCTTTGATTGTGTCTGAAATCTCACTCACTATCCTGTCTATCCAATGAATCTGTGTTTGACTGTGTCTGAAATCTCAACGACCATCCCTTCTGTTCAAGGGATCTGTCTTTATCTGTGTCTGAAATCTCACCCACCATCCCTTCTGTTTAAGGAATCTGTCTTTATCTGTGTCTAAAATCTCACTCACTATCCTGTCTATCCAATGAATCTGTGTTTGATTGTGTCTGAAATCTCACCCACCATCCCTTCTGTTTAAGGAATCTGTCTTTATCTGTGTCTGAAATCTCACCCACCATCCCTTCTGTTTAAGTAATCTGTCTTTATCTGTGTCTGAAATCTCACTCACCATCCCTTCTGTTCAAGGAATCTGTCTTTATCTGTGTCTGAAATCTCACCCACCATCCCTTCTGTTCAAGGAATCTGTCTTTATCTGTGTCTGAAATCTCACCCACCATCCCTTCTGTTCAAGGGATCTGTCTTTATCTGTGTCTGAAATCTCACCCACCATCCCTTCTGTTTAAGTAATCTTTCTTTATCTGTGTCTGAAATCTCACCCACCATCCCTTCTGTTCAAGGAATCTGTCTTTATCTGTGTCTGAAATCTCACCCACCATCCTTTCTGTTCAAGGGATCTGTCTTTATCTGTGTCTGAAATCTCACCCACTATCCCTTCTGTTTAAGTAATCTTTCTTTATCTGTGTCTGAAATCTCACCCACCATCCCTTCTGTTCAAGGGATCTGTCTTTATCTGTCTGAAATCTCAGCCACTATCCCTTCTGTTTAAGTAATCTTTCTTTATCTGTGTCTGAAATCTCACCCATCATCCCTTCTGTTCAAGGGATCTGTCTTTATCTGTGTCTGAAATCTCACCCACCATCCCTTCTGTTCAAGGGATCTGTCTTTATCTGTGTCTGAAATCTCACCCACCATCCCTTCTGTTTAAGGGATCTGTCTTTATCTGTGTCTGAAATATCACTCATCATCCCAATGGCCTATAATGGCGGCACAGTAGTACAGAGGATAGCAATGTTGTCTCTGAGCAAAAAGTTGGTAGGTTTGAATCTATCCTGGGGCCATTCTGTGTGGAGCTGGCCTGTTCTCCACATGGGGTTTCTCTGGGTGAGCCAGATAATAAATACGAAGTTTATATTTATTTGAGGGTATTTGTCCCATATCCATGTCAGTTAATCCTTATATGCTCCAGTTTCCTCCCCAGTGTTTGTTATGGTAAGTTGTGATTATGAAATGCCGTCCATGGCTGAATGAATCAACATACTGCCCAGGGTACATTCCTGCCTCTGATGCACTGCATGCTGGGATAGGCTCCAGGCCCCTCCCCCAACCCCAAACAGGAATAAGGCAGTTAGACTGTGGATGGGTGGATGGAATATAAATATGAGGTTACCATTCGTCAATGTGTGGGTAATCACACTGTGTGGTCCATAAATACACTGCAAACCTTCTTATACACAACTCCTCCACATTACTGAATCACTTCTCAATGTATAAAATTATTATTATGCTGTAACTAAAAGATTATGTTATGTGTCAATTCACATTCAATATTAATAGGCTAAATTGATTAACTAAAGCTTTTTCGACCGCTCATAAGCTAAAGTAGATCCATAGTCTAAAAGTCAAATTGTATTATTTTATGTTCGTACTGCAGCTTCTGTTGTCTGGATAAAAGGGCAAAGTATAAACACAGGAGAAAAACAGAACATCCCAAGCATAATGTCTGCAGTACAGTAGTGGCTTTTAGCCCAAAAGCTTTTTTGTATGAGGATTGTACGTATGACTAGTTTACAGGAGCGTTATTTCACAGCTGCCGTTTTCGGAGGTAAAAAAAAAAAAGCAGAGAAGGGGAAAGTTGCTGTAAAGCGTTTGACTCCGCTCGACCTGGATGTGCATTAACAGAGAATAAACTCTAACTGCATTTCAAATTAGCTGTCCTGACTGCATTGGAAGCACAGCACTTAGCCTGAATTGCAGCTAATGGCCCAGAAATTAAAATGGAGGTCAGCATTTTAAGCAGGACTGCTGATCCCTGCAATGGATGACAGAGAATGTTTATATTGATGTTGATTTTTTTTGATATGACATCTGTAACGACATGATCCCGGTTATGGTAAGATGGGCCCGAATATAAGCTCCGCCCTCGCTGCATGATCCCGAAACACCCGTTAGCTGGGGCAAATGTCAAAGCACGTGCCAACCAGATTCAATACACTGCAGTATAGCTCTGTTTCTCTGTGGAAAATCCCTAACTTTAATTCTGCTCTGCTCTCAGGTGCTGCCCCCTACTGGCTACTCATAGAGCATGCCCAGGGGGCATGTTGTTACAGATGGGCGGAGCTTCTGATTATACCACATCGATAGACCAATCAAAAATAGTGTTTGGGATGTTAGTTATGAGAAACAATATGTTCTTATCTACTTATTACCTTCAAATAAAGGTAATATTCTCTATTACTGGGCAAAGAATGTTATATTTAATGCTGTTACAGTAGTTTGACTTCTTCTTGAGTTACCTATATAGAGGAACTTTAAGATGGATGGCACTGTGTCGGTGTTTTTTTCTGTTCCAACCTGTGACTGATTGGAGCAGAAAGCATTTCCATAGCGACCGCACATCGAAAACAGGAAAGTTTTTTTTTTATTATCACAGGTTTCATTGACAGCTTGGAAGACAAGTTTTCCCGCAGACAAATAAGAATATTGTTGAGTGTGGTGATACATTAATTTCTGCAAAACTGCTGCATTCACACGCTGTGCAGTGATTTAATTGTCTAACTCAATGTTTGCGTGCTCCTTCCCCAAATGTTGAGGTGAGATTAAAAATTTCTGGCTGTGAAAAAAATCCTTGCTGCCAGGAATTGTTCGCTGCCAAAAATTTTTAATCTGCAATAATGTTCTTTGCTTTTTCATTGATGTTATTATGACCACAAAAACTGCCCATTTTGCTGAGAAAAACTCAGGGCTCATTTCAAAGATGTATCTTTTAAACCTCCTGACCTTGTCTTGCTCTTAACTCTGCACTTCCAGGAGACGTGCAAGTAAGTAAGAAGAGAAGAAAGGACAGGAAGGAGGTCGAAGACATGGATTAGTTAAATAAAATAAACCACAAAATCATTGTAATGTGACATCGGTTATCGACAATTACACATGTGGCAGATGAGGAGAGTTAAATAAAAAATAAATAACAGTAGAAATTTTTGGAGGGAAAAAAACATAAAAGCAGGAAGAGCAGTTCTGTTATCGCATGTCAAAGCCAGATACTCTTATTATAGCTTCTGTTATCACATGTCAAAGCCACATACTCGTATTATAGCTTCTGTTATCACATGTCAAAGCCAGATACTCTTATTATAGCTTCTGTTATCACATGTCACAGCCAGATACTCGTATTATAGCTTCTGTTATCACATGTCAAAGGCAGATACTCGTATTATAGCTTCTGTTATCACATGTCAAAGCCAGATACTCATATTATAGCTTCTGTTATCACATGTCAAAGCCAGATACTCCTATTATAGCTTCTGTTATCACATTTCAAAGCCAGATACTCGTATTATAGCTTCTGTTATCACATGTCAAAGCCAGATACTCCTATTATAGCTTCTGTTATCACATGTCAAAGCCAGATACTTGTATTATAGCTTCTGTTATCACATGTCAAAGCCAGATACTCGTATTATAGCTTCTGTTATCACATGTCAAAGCCAGATACTCGTATTATAGCTTCTGTTATCACATGTCAAAGCCAGATACTCGTATTATAGCTTCTGTTATCACATGTCAAAGCCAGATACTCCTATTATAGCTTCTGTTATCACATGTCAAAGCCAGATACACGTATTACAGCTTCTGTTATCGCATTGCAAAGCCAGATACTCGTATTATAGTTTGTGTTATCACATGTCAAAGCCAGATACTCGTATTATAGCTTCTGTTATCACATTTCAAAGCCAGATACTCGTATTATAGCTTCTGTTATTACATGTCAAAGCCAGATACTCGTATTACAGCTTCTGTTATCACATGTCAAAGCCAGATACTCGTATTATAGCTTCTGTTATTACATGCCAAAGCCAGATACTCGTAAAGTAGCTTCTGTTATCACATGTCAAAGCCAGATACTCGTATTATAGCTTCTGTTATTACATGTCAAAGCCAGATACTCGTATTATAGCTGCCAACTTTTCCTTGAAGAGTTTGAATTTTTCACATTCAGTCCAAACTGGATAAATTAGCTCAGTCTGTCCTCTGAACTAACAGTATAGGGAAGTTTTATCTTTGCAAACGCCCTGGCATAGATTGTAATTTTCAATCTCTCTATTCCTTCTTTCAGCTCTCTAGCAGTATTTCTCTCAGCGGTATTCAGATTGTTGTATTCCTCACATTCGTGACGTTCCTAAAAAAATGACTATAAACGCGATGCATTTGACATTTCTCTTGCAGGTATTCTTTTTCAGAGCGCAGTAACTTTGAGGAATGCGGGTGTGAGAATGGATAGTGTGCCGGAATTCATTTATTTTTTATTTTTTAGTGCGCATGATTCACTAGCGCTCAGCGGCTTCTGTTTAGCACGCAGCGCGGCACAGATTTTGCGAATGTCAAAGCTTTTCACCACCAACTCATATCGGAGGTGAAAAGCACATTCCTTCAGTATTTGTTCTCTTAGCTTGAGTCAGGAGATACCACCGATTTTTTTTTAAAAAGTATGTATTTCAGGACAAAACATTACTTTCTTCCAAAAGATATGAGAAAGAGAGAGGACATATTCTGATGAAAAGAAAAAATACCCAAAAATTGTACTCAGAACATGCTCCTTCATCATAAGGGGAGTAGTTTGGACCAATAGCGTTAATTATTGCCCAGGGCAGTAAGGGAAAATTGTGACTGTCCTGCAGGTCTCCAAACATAATTGGACTGAACTCTGTTGGATTAATTTTCATCAGTCAATTGCCATGACGGCTCAACAGTACTGTCGATTATAGTGAGCAAATCTGTGCCAGGATATTGCTCTGCTCTTAAGCGTTTGGCCACCAATTTGAATGACCAAGCACATTACAGTAAGCTGCGGTATAGCGGAGGGTGTATACAGGTATACAGGGTTCATCCATCTCTTTTTCTGTCAGTATAAAGTATAATCACCTATCAGCCAAAAGGTCCTGGACATGTATAGCAGAGTACATATACCCACTTTCTCTTATGTGTTCTACCCATCTATTTAATGGAGTGTACCCATTTCTCCAGGGACCACTACACCACTGACCGTAAACTCTTATGGTATAACTGCATATTTGCCTCAGACACATCGCCTAAAAATGCTCAGACTTTGAAAAACTGAACTGTGTATTATCGCTCTAGTGTCTTCTTTACACAAAAACTCCTCTCTGAAATCCAGTAACTGTGTTCTCATTCTTCTTACAAGGGTGAGATAAAATCATCTGCTCGTTGGATTCTTTAATCAACCTGAATCATAATCATTTTTATTCCCTTTCCTTTTTTTGTCAAATATGAGTTGGAGCAAAATCTGTGTCTCTAATTAGTGTTATTTCTAATGTGTCATAGTCAGTTGTGGATTTGTTCTGGGTGCAACTCACCTTAATGGAGTCTTTTTTTCAGTGAGACAAATGTCAACAGTCATTTACAGGCCGTACAGCTTATGCTGTTGTATTATATTAGGGCAGCCTTGTTTGCATACATAATGCTGTTGGCCGCTGCGGGATCAGATTGAGTCGCAGCCTGGCCCATAAGAATGTTAAAGAAGTCGGCCTACACAGCGCTGCTTTGCATTCTGCTTTGCGAGGTCTCGCCCAAATTCAATATTCTTGTTCCTGCTAAATCTCTCATTGTTTCACTCTCATTGCAAGTGTCTCCATGTGATCGGATCTCATTTTCAATTTACTCGCGGCTTGGGGGATACCCATCAAAATTAATCAGCGGAACAGAGGTGTTAAGTATTCCACGAGATGGCACCGAGTATTTTCATTTCACCATTGAGTGCATCACGTGGTGTTATTCACAGCAGTTTCTGCGGGGGATAGCCGCCTGGACTGTGACTGATCGAGGATTTAAACTATCCTCTGCCGTCTCCCCAATTGAACGACACTTTGGAGCACTTGAGGCACTCAATAAATACGCTATGTACTGTGATTCTAAACACGAACAACAGAAGGCTTAGCCTATGCCTATAGAATGCCTACAGCCTAAAAATGCCGATAAATTGTAAGTTATCCATTTTCTGGTAAATGAAGCAAGAGTTTGGCACTTTTTTTTTTTGTGATAACCGTCTTTTCGTCATGACAATTAATGTTATGTTCCATAAATTATGTTTTCGATCATCTAGTCTGTCGATCCTCATAGGATGGACAATCAAGACTCTTTCAGCAGCCTCCCTGTGTCTTCATACTATCTGAGGAAACTGTATATTCGCTTGCAAAAATTATTATTAGTCGAGCCCCCGTAGGGGTTTGCGAGACAATTGTAATCACCTTGTGAGTCTCTCTGTCTGTCTGTCTGTGTATGTGTGTATCTCCACAACCGCTTGACCGATTTCAATCATCTTTCACATGTAAACACCTTGGGCTGACCTCACGGCATGACATAAATTTCAGGCTGTTGGGAGAGACTATGAATTCTCTGAATGCTGAGAACGGTCTCTCTGAGTCACGGTTTTAACTGCGATTTGCAAGCGTCGCACTTTGTTTTGTCAAGAGCGCTAACATGGAGCGGGTGCATGATTCTCCTGAATGCACCCTCTGCCTCTTAAAGGCCCCTTTCAGTTGTTCTTTTGTGATGGCAGACGGGGAATCACACACCACGCCTCAAAATCAGTAGCTGCCCCTCCCTGACGATTCCACCCAGTTCATCTCTTTTTCAAAACATCTCCCCCTTTGCTCCTGTTGCAGGAGTGGGCAGCCATTTTTCCTGCTTCGCCTGGGCTAAAAGTATTCCGGCTCAAAGGGCGGTCTCTACAGAACATTAGTGACTGTACAATGAATCCATCAATGTTGAACTTAGGGAGGACTGATATATCTGACCTTACGGGCCTACAGCGGATCGTCTGGCACAGGCATCAGGGAAATGACATCGGTCTTAAAGAAGATTAATTTCTCTCTGGTATGAGCACAAGAGGTGTGTGTCAGAGGGTGAAGCCACTGTGCTCTTGTTCTCTTCTTAGGTCCAGACCTTGGAGGTCCTGCAGGAGAATGAAATGAAATGAAACTAAACCCATATGAAATGCAGTAGGTCAGTGGCAGGGGTTCTCAGCCGTACACAGAAAGGGCCGGTGAAGGTGCAGGCTTTCATTCCAGTGGAGCAGTTACACACTTGCTTCTGTTCATCAACTGTTAGCCACACAGTGCTGAAGGTCACTGGCCTCTGAGTATCATTTGATTTTTTTTTTTTTTGGTAACTCTTTTACAATGAGGGTACAATAACATTAATTAACATTAGTTCATTAACTATCAGGTAATTAGCAGGTAACTAATGCGTTAAATAGCTGAATGAGCATGATTCACCCATAATTGACCTGTGTTTCCCTTATTGTGAAGTTGAAAACATCCCTTATGCAGCACTTCAAACTGTTAAACCATAATGTACAAAATAATACCTTAGTTAATTTGAGCATCATTTGTAAATGATTACCTGATGCACAAGTAAAATATTAATTTGCTATTAATAAATGCTTATTACTGCATTAACTAATGTTAATTAATGTACCCTTAATTGTAAAGTGTTACCTTTTTTTTTACTTTAAATTTGAAATCTCCAATCCCATAAGAATTTGAAATGTGTCGCTGAAGAACCACATACAACCACGCCTGCACACGACTCAGGCTGCCATTTCAGGACAGTGTGGCTCTTTTCGCTCCTGGCCGCAATCTCAGCACGTACAGAGGAAGGGCAGAGAGAACCCAGACATGTGTTTGCTCACATAGTAACTGACAGGTGTCGAGGCCAGTAGGAGGCCCTTGAGCGGCGAGCAGCGCTAACAACAACAGACTGTGTGTCTCCTGTATCCCTGAGCAGCACAAAACCAATTATGCACTGCTCTCTTACGGCTGCAGGTCACAGTCAGCAGTTACACAGCCGAATTTGATCCAAGACCCCGGGGTAATCCTTGTGCCGCAAGCAATGCCTTTACCGAGCAAGCCAAGCAAGCAACTCATTTGAATGTTTAGAAGATAATTATGACCATTTTAAAGCAATGTTAGCATGTGAAGAAAACGTGGACATGTCTTCATGCGACAGCCTTTAATTCTGTCTGCGTGTGGTCTGGATTTGTGATGTAGAGCGCAGTGCTGGCACTGCATTAAAACCAGAGCTGAGCACGAATCAAAGGAGTTTGTTATCAGGTCAGATATAGTTAACAGCTGTGCTTTATGTCTTATTCATGTTAACTCATGCCCTAATAAAAACAGAGGGGAGAGGCATTGCACTTCTGTACAGGAGCAGCCACATAAAAAATGATACGTTTGAAAAAGGGCCCCAGTTTGTGTGAACAAAACCGCATCAGTAAAAATCCCATCTCATAATTAGACTCAGAGTTAAATGGATACAGCAGGACTCCTCTAACTTGTGCTGCAGGCTTCACTGGGACATACTGTGGTAGTTTTCCATTATATGGAGAAAAGGAAGATCCTTGATTCATCTCCTTTATAATGAGTGAGTCCATTCGGCTTCTTTAAATTAAAATTCTGAGTTTAATTACAACTTGTGCAGTGGGTGGGATCTGTCCTGATGAGGGAGGAGAGCGGCTGGGCAGCAGTGTGTTTTGAGAATGATCCAGAAGGTGGGGTTGGGTGTGGCTCTATATCCAGCATTAATGCGGTAATGAAATGTAGCAGGAGTGGTATTATTTCAGGGATGGTAATGTAACGGGAGCAGTAATGCAATGGCAGTAATGCAACACAGGTGGTAATGTAGCAGGGGTGTATTGTAAGAGGGGTGATAGTGTAACATGGGTGTAAATGAAGCACGGTAGTGATATAGTGATAATGAAATGAGGTAAGGGTGTAATGTTGCAGGAGCAGTAAAGCAACTGGGTTGGTAAAGTTACGTGGTTAGTAATGTAACAGGCGGTGATGTAACAGGGGTAGTAATGCAGCGGAGGCGGTAATTTAGCAGGGGCAGTACTGCAGCAAGGATATAATGTAACAGGGCAGTAATGTCGCTGGGGCGTTAATGCAACAGGGGTGGTAATGTGGCAGGAGAGTAATGTAGCTGGGTCAGTAACGCAGTAGGGAAATAATGTAACAGAGTTGGTAATAACAGTGGTAATGGTAATGCAGCAAGTGTAAAAATGTGGCAGGGGGGTAATGTAACAGGGGCAGTAATGTAGCAGGGGTGATAATATCACAGGAGCAATAATGCAGGAGGTGTGGTAATTTGGCTGGGCGGCAATGCAAAAGGTGGTAACGTAACAGGGGTGGTAATGTAGCAGTGACATTAAAGTAGCAGTAGCAGTTATGTAGCAGGGGTGTAATGTAAGATTGGTGGTAATGTGGGAGGGGTGGTAGTGTAACGGGTGGTAATGTAATGGCCAGTAATGTAATTGGGGTGGTAATGTAAGAGCTGGAAATGTAACAAGGGTGGTAATGTATTGGTAACAGGTTGCAATGTAACATGGGAGGTAATTTGGCTTGGCAGTAATGTAACAGGCAGCAATGTAACGGGGTGGGGATGCAATGGGCACTAATGTAACAAAGGTGGTAATGTAATGGATGGTGATGTGGCAGGGGTGGTAATATAGAAGGGGGTAATATAACAGGAGTGGTACTGTATCAGTGGAGTAATGTAACGGGTGGTAATGTAAGAGCAGTGGGAATGCACCAGGTATTGTAATGTTGCAGCGTAGTAGTGTAACAGGGATGGTAATGTAGCAGGGGCAGTGATGTAGCAGGGTGGTAATGTAATGGAGCAGTAATGTAACAGGGGTGGTGATGTGGAAGGGCGGGAATGTAACAAGAGTGGAAATGTAACGGGTGTTTATGTAACCGGGTGGTAAAGTAGTGGCTGGTAATGTAACAGGAGCAGTAATGTAGTGGTCAGTAATGTGACAAGGGTGGTAGTGCAGCAGATGGTGATTTAAGAGTGGTGGTAATGTAACAGGGGTGGTCATCAAATGGATGGTGATGTTTGAGTGGTGGTAATGCATTAGGGGCAGAGTGGTAATGTTACATAGCGGAAATGTAACAGGGGATGGTGATGTGACAGGAGCAGTAATGTAACAGGGGTGGCAATTCAGTGGTGTTAATGTAACAGCAGAGGTAATATAGCAGATATTAATGTGACAGGGATGATACAGTAGTAGGTGTTAATGTAACAGGGGTGGTAATGTAACAGGGACAGCAGGAGTGTTGTGGGTTTGAGTGAGACAAGGGGGGGCTTTCTCTGTTCATGTGGATTTTCTCTCTGTGGTCTGTTTTCCTCCCAAAGTCCATAGGATAATTGGAGACTCTCAATTACCCATAGGTATGAGTGTGTGAGTGAATATCATGTGACCTCTGTGAAGGAGAGATGAATTGTCCAGGGTGTGTTTTCTCCTGTAGCCCATGTATGCTGGGATAGACTCCAGCCCCCCTGTGACCCTGACCAGTAATAAGTGTATTACAAGTACATAATAGATGGATGGATGGCAATACTGATGTCAGTGCTGTTCAGGCAGTTAAAACTAATCTGTTTACTGTTGAGATTAAAGCTTTTAATATTGCCATAATCCTGACCTCCGTGTGCCTCATAGCTGTGTCTAGCTGATGCTCAGAGATCTGAAGGGTTATTTTAAACTCAGAGAGGAAGCAGCATGTTTGTTTTTTTCTTTTTCCTCTCCAAAATCCATTTCGCTGTCATGCCATATTTGTCCGTCTTCTCGAAGGAACATCTGAAAGATGCTAGAAATTCTTATTTGACCGGATGCCAGTTTCTACCTGTCGGCTTGAGGAAATAAGGGCCCTGAAACTGTTGTAAATCTTGCCACTCCCGCTGCGGAATGGTACTGCAATACCAGCCGTCATTTTCAAGCGCAGTGCGGGGGGATAACTCAAGTACAGAGCGCAGCTACACTGGATGACTCAGCAGAATCTGTGGCCAAGTGTGCAGTAATGTTGTAATGTGTAATAATGTGATCGCTGACATTTCACTACAGAATCCGTGGCCAAGTGCACTGTATTGTGTCGTGTAATAATGTGATAGCTAACACTTTAGAATGTGCAGCTGAGGGTACAGTAATGTTATCATGCGTGAAAATGTGATCGCTGACATTTCACTACAGAATCTGTGGCCAAGTGCACTGTAATGTTATCGTGTAATAATGTGATAGTGAACGCTTCAGAATGTGCAGCCGAGTGTACAGTGATGTTATCATGCGTAATAATGTGACAGCTGACACTTTACTATAGAATATGTGGGCGAGTGCACAGTAATGTTATCATGTGTAATCATGCAATCACTAACACTTTAATACAGAATTTGCGGTCGAGTGTATAGTGATGTTATCATGAGTAAAAATGTGACAGCTAACACTTAACAGCAGAATCCGTGGCCGAGTGCACTGTAATGAAATCATGTAATAATGTGATAGCTAAGGCTTCAGAATGTGCAGCCGAGTGCACAGTAATGTTATCATGCGCAATAATGTGACAGCTAACACTTCACTATAGAATATGTGGGCGAGTGCACATTAATGTCATCATGTGTAATGATGCGATTGCTCACACTTTACTACAGAATGTGCAGTCGAGTGTATAGTGATGTTATCCTGAGTAAAAATTTGACAGCTAACACTTAACAGGAATGTGTGGCCGATTGTATAGTATGGATGCAACGATGTTAAACCGTGATTATTTTAAAGCGTAATATGACTACTTGCCGCCATGGGGTCGACATTGCCTGCCATTTGTTCTTGAAACATACAAGCGGTCTTGAATAAGCCACAATCATTGGAAATGCTTCCGGAAAGATAATTAAGATTAGAATTCCACTAATTGCAAGCGAGGTTGGGCAGCTTCCAGCACCTTTTAAGGCTCAATTAGCCAACCCTAAATCTGCTCCCGTATAATGAGCCTAAATAACAATCAAGCAATTAAGCTTGTTGCCAATAATGATTAAAAAGTGATAGAGAAGAGCTGACAGACGTAACTACGCTACAGTGTATGATTGAAGGAATGCTAATAATCTAAAGCAGTGTTTCCCAAACCTCACCTGGAGGACCTACTGTCCTGCATGTGTTAGATCTTTCCAGAACTGTAATCATGACATCAATGAACTTTACAAGTGAAGTTTGAATGTGGCTGCATTTTTAATTTGTTTGTTTGTTGTCATGGTGGGTTACCACTAGTATTGCTGTTATTCTTTTTAATCGTTATATTGTGTTATAATACTGAACTGATTTTTAGATTTTGAAATAATGTCAATTTTTATTATGGAATATCAATGTCCATCAACGGACTGGTGTTGGAAATTAGCTTTGGCTATATACACTTGTACATTACATCGGACAGTCTGCAACTGTCAATGTTTTTTTTGTACGTGTCCCTTACAAATAAATAAAAAAATCAAATCAATCCCTGCTCCAGCACAGGTGATTCAAATGATCAGGTTGTCATCAATCGGCTTTGGGTGATTAACGAGCTGATCATTTGAATCACCTGTGTTGGAGCAGGGAGAGATCTAAAACATGCAGGACAGGTGGGCCTCCAGGAGAGGTTTGGGAAGCACTGCTCTAAAGGACTAGAAAAAAAATCTTTGTCCGAATTCCATCTCTCATCGTAACATTTTTAGCTGATTATTAACGATTAATTCAAAATAAAGAAATTTTTTTTAATCGCTTTGAATTTTAAGCATCTAAAAAATACACACAGTGGAAAACATTTTCATTGAGCAGATCAGACGAGATCGTGAGATATAAATGATTGCATTCAAACTAAATGGCCAAATGTAACCCCAAAAAAATCTTGCAATCACATTAATGCAAATCTGTGCTGTTCCATGGCCATTTGAATTTATAAATGTGATGAAAAACATACCATCTTTAAAGATAAATAAAATTCAAATAAGTAATTAAGTGAATCAACTGTCTGATTGCTAACTTTGCAGAATAAACAGTAACAGGATGAGAAAAATTGGTTAAATGGAGATGATTCTGCAGACCTCAACTTTGCTTGGTTTAGTATGTCGCCGATAAATACTGATGTCAATTCAGTTTCTTTTTTTTCCCAGAAGCATTTCACATGACCTCTGATGTTTGGCACTTTGGGCAGCAGTTGGTTTAAGACTGTATTGGGTTGATTAATGGCACGTTCGCCCCGTACCAGCAGGTGGTCGTACTACACTTTCAAATAATTGCAGTTTAATATTGTTGCATCCCTTGTGTACAGTAATGTTATCTCTTGTAATAATGTGATCGCTAACACTGTACTATATAGTGCATGACTGGAAGCAGGACTGTTAAAATGTATAATAATATGGTGCTAACACTTTATTATAAGCTCCTCATGCATTGCCATGATCCAGTGTCTTCGTTGACTACAGGCTACCGGATAGTTAGCACATCATTAATTTTCAATGGCAACCACCATTGACTGAGTCAATTAATACAACAAATAAGATAGCAAGCGTATTCATTAATTGTTAACTAGTTATCAAAGTTACGCTATGCTCTGCTAATTTGCAAGTGATCCATAATATACACCGTACATTAGTTATAAGTTCAATTATTAATAATTGTAAACTAAACATTTTCATGTATAAGTATAGACAAAAAAATTGGCCAAGCTAAAAAAAAGGCAAAATATAGGACTTTTAATGATTTTGATGCAAAAAAAAAAATAAAATAAATAAATAACTTTTTCATCATGGGAAGCAAGCGTTTCGGCTAATCTGCAATATTCTCCTGTTCTCCAGCCTTAACTGACTTTTCACTGTGAAGCAGTTTTCAGCTTTTTCCCAAACACTTCACTGCACCAGAATGTACTCAGTAAATGGTGACACAGAAGGTCTCAGGAGTGCGTTTGTTTGAATCTTGCTATTTTATTATCCATGATTTCCTGTTCAGGCCATTATAAAGCTTCTCATTTTGCCATTTTAGGCATGGCGCCTTTTTTGGCCGAGGAGTGTAGTATGTGCTATGCATCATTGGTACAACAATTATTTTCCACTAAACTAGTTCATGTAGTTCTGTTGTATCCTGTTGTACAGTGTTACAATGTTACTTCATGGCACATTTAAGACACTTTCGAGATAGTGACAGACTCATTAAATTAGCCTGACACACTCCTTTACGTTCATCCTCCGAAGGGGAATAAATCTTCTGAGATGCTTACTAAAATGTCCTGCGTTATTAATATTGCAGACAGGGACGTTTGAAAGGTCAGTGCCTGGCGTCTCATGTTAATGATGCCTGTCTAATTCAGGACGAGTCCCTCTCTGCACTGCAGATACACCGATTAACCCCGCTTTATCCAGGACCTGCTTTCACAAAAGTGGGGTTTCTCCGTTACATTGCACTGGTCACATTCGTAAGTATTTTAGCTGTTATCCAAAGAAACTTATCATACGCTATTAGACTTAACAGTGGACAGCTTCCACTATCTCGCTTACCTCCTTCCCATTTTACTTCCTGTATTTAACGTGCTTTCGAATGTAAAACAATGATTTTTGCAGGAATTTGTTAAGATGAAGGGTATGTCCAGGGTTGAAGGTTGGTGTAGCCTGACCTGATTTTGTTGAATACCCATGGCTACTGTTCTTCTAACTGTCGTGGAAGAGGATTGGGCAGTTCAAAACTTTCCGACCTATGACATCACCGCCTGAGAAAGGGATTTTTACAAGTGGGAGACTCACTGCTCACTTTGATGAGACCTTGTGTTTAGAGCAGAATTTCCACAGTGCAGTTATATTCCTGATTTAAATGCACTAGAAGTTACTACTCCCTCCCACTAAAACATGGACAAAGACCCGATTTCATTGCATGGTAAATTTAAGGGCCTTTCTCAAGAGCTACGATGGACTGACTCATTGCGGCTCCACTGGGGCAAAGCTGGGGAACTGCACAGAGGTAAACTTGGAGCACCTCTTTGGATTTCAGTCCATGTTCCAGATTTTGGGTGATGTTCTCTGGGTTATTGAGCTAACAAGGTTACGGCGACACTCACTGGTTTTTCACCAGTTTGATTTATAGAGAGAGAGAGAGAGAGAGAGAGAGAGTGTGTTTGTGTGTCTGTGTGTGTGTATGTTTGCGTGTGCACTTGTGTGTAAATACGTGTGTGTGAGTGTAATTTGAAGATAAATGAAAGACAGGCTGGTATGTGTCCATGATTAGTAATAAAAGGCTGTAATGCCTTAGCTCCTCAGGACCCCAATCTGTAATGGAGGTCAGAGATACTCTGTTCATTACTGAACAGATAACCACAGCGCTCTCTCTCTCTCTCTCTCTCTCTCTCTCTCCGACTCTCTAACACAGACAAACTGTCTTTCATATGCACAGATAACCACAGCGCTCTCTCTCTCTCTCTCTCTCCCCGACTCTCTAACACAGACAAACTGTCTTTCATATGCACAATCCTTCAAAAACATATTTCAGAAAACACATTCTCATCCCTCCCACACAAATTCTATTGACCTGTTGCAATAATTTAGCATATCATTTTGATATTTATATCCTAACATTTAGCTGTGAAAATATGTTCAATTCTGTCAATTTTTTTCACTAGTCTCACATTGCAGTTGTCACAATATGGTCAAATTTAAACTGCGATGTGTGATCATAACTCCTCACAAACTCTGGCTTATTAAACATTATTAAATTCAGCTTTTACTGGTGCAAAGTGGCTTCGGCATGCATAATGCACAAAAATTTTTTTTATTTTTTTGTTATTTCCATCTGTTGAGTTCAATGCAGTGGGACCAACCATAATACTGCAATCAAACGATGAAATATTTAAACCAATAGTGGTGGCCAAAAAATTAGCGAACAGTTTATGTGGCCAATCACTGATTTCATCAAAGGAAACGTTTGGAAACCCGAACAAAACCCATTTGATTTTCTGGCCCACCAGACTGGAGACTGACTACCCTGGTCTATAATGCACTGAACAAAATGGAGAACCTTTGTCTCGGTGCTAATGAAGGACCAGTGGGCAAACAGGTGTTTGCACTACACTTGTAATGAAAGGTACTGGCACTAACACGGTTTACACATTGCCTCTGGTCACCGTCAGAGAACGTTTCACGGCAAAGCGTCTGGGCTCGATGATGGTCGACTCAGTAGGGGTCTGTCAGCTTGTGCTTTTTCAGGCCTTAATAATTGGCTGCGTCGGTTACAAATGAGATAGGATGGCCTTGCTAATCTGCCACCGGTGGCACGACGAAGGACAGAGCTGCGAACGCAGCGTGTGAGGTGTCCTGATGGGGGAGCCGATCCCTGCTTCATCTTTCTAGAACTACGCAAGAGAACTGTCTCACAGAGATTAAACACCTGCCCTACTGCGGTGGTGGAGACTCTGGGCTAAACTTAGTAAGCAAAGCATTAGCAGCGTTTTATACAGAGACAGACAGAGGTGTGAATCACTGTAATGAGAATAGAGAGAAACAGACTTATGAGTCACTGTCCTTCAGACAGAGAGTGTGATTATCAGACCAGGGTGGGTCCCGGTACATTAGTACAGTGTAATCAGAACAGTCTGCAAAAATAAAACTCAAATGTGAAGTTCAAGTATATCAATGTTATATTCAAGTACTCAACTGTTTTTAGGATTAAGTGCATACTATGCGCAGTATCAGTCAAGTCTGGGAGCACTTAACTCATGTCGAAGTTCTATTCTACCGGATCAATTTTTTTCAGTGATATTCGAAAGTGATTTTACCCTCTGCAGATTATTACTTTTGTAGCAGCATGAATAACAAGAATGAACAGAAGTTTTTAAAGGGCAGAGACCAAAATTTTGGAATTCCCAATAAAGACATATTTGGCTAAACAGAGGAATGAACAATTTGACAGTTTCCAGCAGTTGAATTAAAATCAGGTTACTTTGGGACAGAAATCAAAAAGAAAGCCAAATAAGAAGCTAACTAGAAGTGCAGTACATTTGTAGAAACTTTTTACTGAAGCTTTGCTGTAAAATCTTTGAATCTTTTAACTGGGTAATTCTGTCTGAAATAACTGGAGGCCTCCCAGCTGACAACCTCAGATCTGCTTCAGATTTAAAGAACATAATGTTCTTGTACCCAGGATATTATGTGCAAAATTTTTAACCCATTTTTCATTACTTTTTGAGATAATGAAACTTCTAAAATGGGGTTTGGCCCCCAAGTTTGTGTAAAAATGAAAGTTACTACAATATATGGGTGATTCCTGTTTTGGACCACATATTTGGTTTTCTGTTTTCTCAAAATTCAAGTAATTGTATTTTAATATTTTAACATTTTTTTTAGGACTGTTCCATACTTAGCTATGAGGAATGCATGTTGGCCAAGCTCAGGGGCTGAAAATATTGTAATTATGGGATGTTTTTTGTACATTTTTCTCCATACGTTTTCCACCCTGTTAGGGACACGTACATGGTAATCACATTGTTCAAATAATATACAAGGCAAACAATACTGATCTTTTCTTGGATAGAATATGTCCCTTGTGCTATGATAAAAGTTTCATTCTTGTAGCAGTAACAATGTTAATTTTATGAACAGTACATATCTTGAATATTGGAATCTCTGCGTTTTTGGTCCCTATTTTGTTGTCTAGTATGAATAATTTTATTAATTAGAAATAAATTTATATGTATATGCATTATATGAACCTCAGTTAACAAAACAACATACCAATATCAATATGCCAAATACTTAAAGTTGTGGTTAAAATATTTTTTAAAAATCCTTGCCTAACAGGGTGGAATGGAGCTTAACAGGGTGGCACTAAGTGGGCCTCTCTCAAGTGAGATTCAGATTCACCTTACCGAAGGATTTCTCCCTTTTTGTCCTGCATGGATAACCTACTGTAATGTCTGGAATAGCATTAGAATAAAATAAAAATCATGAAAATGTTGACAAAATAGATGCAGAAGAAATATTTTATTTATATTTGACTAAACGTCCAACTCTTGATTGGCATAACAATATATATATATATATATATATATAGTTATGATTCTGCCATGCCTGTTCTGTTTCTGCCATGTCTGTTCTGTTTTTTGCCATGCCCTGTTATGTTCTCCCATGCCTGTTCTGTTTTTTGCCATGTTTTAGTTCCTTGTCATGTTTTTGTTTTTGCTATGCCAGATCCATTCTGTTACATTCCGGTCCATGTCTTTGTTCATGCCCTTCATTGCACTTTGTCTCCCCTGTCTGGTCTTTTGTTAAGCTACAGCTTCTCCCCAGTCCTGCGTGTCACATGTTTAGGTGATTTCCTGGTTTCTGGGTTTCAAACATTCCTTCTAATCTTGTTTGCTTCCTTCGCCTTGCTTTTCTATTTTACTAACCTTTCTAACAGTTTGTTATTTTTGTTTAGATACTAACAAAGACTAACATTGTAAATAATACTAACTTACTAACGAGCACTAGGGATTGTATAGCTGCACTTACTAATTGATTAACAAGCTCTCAGCACTCACCCTGTTCTAGTCTCCGCCTCTTGCCTTCTCTTAGTCTTTGCTGCGCTTCAGCGGATCCTCCGCACCTGCTCTACTCTGTCCTACCTCTCATTATCTGTGCACATTAGAACTCCCTAACCGAGCTGTATGTTTTGTCCATAGGTTGTCTCGTGATCCCTGTCCTCGTTTTGGCTTTTGCCAATTTCATGTGGTTTGGTTCTCCCTTGTGTTTGCTCCCACGTAATTAGTCTGATCCCATTCACCTGTCCCTGATCATAGCATGTGACTTCCCTTGAGTGTACTTAAGCAGTCTTTTCACAGCAGATCCCTGTTAGAACGTTTCCCTAGTCTACCTGTGCTGCTCTCGTTTTCGCCTTGTATTCATAGTGTTGCTTTTCTGACTGGACCGTCCGACTTCCGATTTTTGGCTCTGATTTGGTTTTGTTTTCTGCTCCTGTGTATCGTACCCTTTTTGTCTGACCACGATTACTGTATTGCTGTCCTGGTTTTTCGACTTTGGATTCTGCCCCTGGGATTGTGATTTTTGGATTGTGGACTTTGTACTGTTGCCTTCGGTCCTGCGGGGGTTTACCTTTCTCGCTTAATAAAATCACATACATTGCATTTCCTGGTTCTCGCAACTGGTTCCTGAACGATACCTCATATATATATATATATATATATAATTATACATATAATCTTAAATCTTATCTTATTAATCCTACTATACATGAGTTCCAACCTTGAACATTCTGCTACAGGTGCAAGATCAGGGGGTGCCACATAAAATAAAGTGCAACCAATAATAAAAGTAATAATAATAAAACTGTAAAATAAAAGAATATTTTTAATTTTTATTAGTATTTTTTCATTATTTATGTTATAGTTTTTTTTATTATTACTTTTATTATTGGTTACACTATATTTCACGGGGTCCCTGATCCAATGTATCTATACCTCATTAAATACAGTGTAATAACCTTTGAATTAATATATTAATGTAATATCATATTGAGTAGTAATTCTACAAAAATATTGGTTATTTATATCATGAAAAACCAACATTCTTGCAGAATTAATACTCAGTACATTGCATATCCCAAAAAAACCCTGTGGGGTTCCACCCTGTTAGGCACACATAGCCAAACAGGGTGGAACCTAACAGGGTGGAAATTTTTAGCCAAGTAAGCCCTAGCTCTTTGAGGTAGCAACATTTAGCTAGCACACACTCTACAGATGAACAGCAGTTAAATAGCTATTTTTAACATGTTTTTAAAATTATTTTATCCAAAAAACATTATCCATAATATACACTAACAGGGTGGAACTTTAAGGTTTCCTCAAGCAGGCATGTCATACGAAATTGAGAAAAATAAAGGAGAGAGTGACTGTTGGAGCTTCCCTCAGTTTTCCACTTTAATTTCCCTCCAAAAACAAATGTTGTATCATCCTGTAAATGGCTATAGGGATTTGTAGTCTTTTTTGGGGGGTCAAGAAAGTACCGACTAACAGGGTGGAAAAGGACTGCAGGGACATATTATATATTATATAACCACAGAAAAAAAATGTAGTTTCACCATTTTTACTTCCTTGTTTAATGTAAGTAGTCCCTAGTCTATCAAATAAATAAAGAATAAGTTTAAGTTTTGATAATTTTAAGTTTTATATCAATTGAAGAAGTTGATTACATTGCATTGGGGACATGCTGAAATTAACACGTATACCACAGAGAAGGTGCCTAAAAAAAGAGATCTAAAAAAAAAAAAAAAGTCATTTAACTATGTTGAAGCAATAGAACACACCTAAACACATAATACATTTTTTATTAGTATTTGTATAATTTAAAAAAAAATGATAAGAGCCAGTAAATCACAGGGACATGAATATGTGGCCAAAAACAGGAATCACCCACATGCCAACTTGAATAAGTCATAACTTTTAAACTATAAATGATAGATACATGAATTGTAGAAGATATATTATGTCTCAGATTAGTAAAAATGAGTACCACACCTTGTATACTTGCCAAAGAGTAGGTTTCCCAAAAAGACTCACAAAAGTTATGTTTTCAGTGTGATTTTATTTTGTACTTCTGAACGATTGTTGTTTTCATCATTGCAGGGACGTCCCTGATCTCAGTCTCTGTGACTCTGAGCTCTCTTTAAACTCAGAGAAGACACTTTGATCAAAAATGAGCTGTTTTCTCTTCAGTTGTGTTTTTAGCCGTAAACAAAGCTTAGAAATCTTCCGAGACCAGGGTCATTGCAGTTCCCAGAGATGAGCAGGATGAATGTTTTGCTGTGAAAGACATTAATCTGTGGATGATATGACACAGTGAGTTCCTTCACATTCTACATTTGTAAATCTTTATTTAACTAAATTATACCACTTTCTTTGCTTAACCAGTTTATTATTTCACTATTTTATCCAAAATGTGAAAACAAAACACAAAGACACCAAGTCAATAAATGTAACAGTGTGTAAAATAGAAGAGATAAAAATGTTTTATTGTCTCACCGGGGAGTCCAGAGGGCGAGGAATTGTTTTTGGTGGGATTTCTTTCTTTCTTTCTTTCTTTCTTTCTATCTATCTTGTTAGCAACATTACGGCAAAACGGCTGGACCAAGTTTCATGAAACTTTCAGGATAGATGGGCATGAGTCCGTTTGGTAGAGGACCCTGTCCGGACGATTTTCAAGTCGCACATCCGAAAGAGCTTTTGCCATATCCCGGGGGAGGCTGGGGACATGGAGTCCGAGTGGACCCTGTTCAAAGTCTCTATAATGGAAGCGGCTGCTGCGAGCTGTGGGCTGAAGGTTGTCGGTGCCAGTCATGGCGGCGACCCAAGAACCCGTTGGTGGACCCCAGCGGTGAGGGAGGTCGTCAAGCTGAAGAAGGTGGCCTTTTGGGCTTAGCTGGCCCAGACGACTCCGACTCAGCAGACCGATGCCGGCAGGCTCGAAGGACTGCAGCCGCGATAGTTGCTGAAGCAAAAACTCAGGTTTGGGAGGAGTTCGGGGAGGTCATGGAGAAGGACTGTCAGGTGGTCTTAAAGAGGTTCTGGCAAACCATCAGACGACTCAGGAAGGGGAGGCAGGGCTTCGCCCAGGCTGTTTTCAGCAGGGCTGGGGAACTGCTGACCTCATCTGGCAGTGGAAGGAGCACTTTGAGGGACTCCTGAATCCGGCTGACTCCATTGCGGAGGCAGGGACGGAGGACTCGGGCGAGTCGTTGCCCATTTCCCTGGTGGAAGGAGCTGAGGTGGTCGAAAAGCTCCGCAGTGTCAAGTCACCAGGGATGAACGAGATTCGCCCTGAGATGCTGAAGGCCCTGGATGTTGGCGGGCTGTCATGGTTCACACGCCTGTTCAACATCGCGTGGATGTCGGGTACAGTATCCATGGACTGACAGACTGGGGTGGTGGTTCCCATTTTTAAAAAAGGGGACCAGGGAGTGTGCTCCAACTATAGGGGGCTCACACTGCTCAGCCTCCCAGGAAATGTTTATGCCAGGGTGCTGGAAAGGAGGCTCCGCCCGATTCAGGAGGAGCAATGCGGGTTCCATTCCGGAACAGTGGACCAACTTTTTACCCTCGCACAGATACTGGAGGGGTCATGGGAGTTTGCCCATCCAGTCTACATGTGTTTTGTGTACTTGGAGAAGGCTTATGACCGTGTCCCACGAGGTATCCTGTGGGGGGTGCTGCACGAGTATGGGGCTCCAGGGCCGTTAATTTGAGCCATTTGATCCCTGTACAACCAAAGCTGGAGTTGTGTTCACATTCTCAGCATTAAGTCGAACCCATTTCCAGTTGGTGTTGGACTCCGCCGAGGGTGTGCCTTGTCACCGATTCTGTTCATGATTTTCATGGACAGGATATCAAGGCGCAGCCGAGGTTTGGAATGTATCCAGTTTGGTAGCCTCAGGATTTCATCTCTGCTGTTTGCAGATGATATGGTCCTGTTGGCATCATCATGCTGTGACCTCCAACACACACTGGAGCGGTTCGCAGCTGTGTGTGAAGTGGTCAGAATGAGGATCAGCAACTCCAAATCTGAGGCTATAGTTCTCTCCCAGAAAAAGGTGGATTGTCCCCTTCAAATGGGGGGTCAGTTATAACCCCAAGTGGAGGAGTTCAGGTATCTTGGGGTCTTGTTCACGAGTGAGGGTAGGATGGAGCATGAGATTGACAGACGGATCGCTGCCGCAGAGAAGCGAGCATTGTACCGGTCCGTTGTGGTGAAGAAGGAGCTTAGCATAAAAGCGAAGCTCCCGATTTACTGGTCGATCTACGTTCCAACCGTCACCTGTGGTCACGAGCTTTGGGTAGTGACCAAAGAATAAGATTGCGAATACAAGCGGCCGAAATGAGCTTTCTACACAGGGTGGCTGGGCTGACCCTTAGAGATAGGGTGAGGAGCTCCGACATCTGGGAGAGGCTCAGAGTAGAACCGCTGCTCCTCGGTGTCAAGAGGAGTCAGTTGAGGTGGTTCGAGCATCTAGTCCGGATGCCTCCTGGACGCCTCCCTTTAGAGGCTTTTCAGGCATGTCCAACAGGGCAGAGCCCCGAGGCAGACCCAGGACACACTGGAGGGACAATATCTCCCGGCTGGCCTGGGAACAGCTTGGGGTTCCCCAGGTAGAGTTGGAGGAAGTGATTGGGGAGGGGGGCACCTGGGCCTCTCTGCTTAGTCTGTTACCCCCACGACCCGGCCCTGGATAAGCAGAAGACAATGGATGGATGGATGGATGGATGGGCATGAGTCCAGAATAGACCCATATAAATTTTGGAGGTCAAGGTCAAGGTCACCGGAAAGGTGAAAATAGTTTTTCTGCAATAACTTTGGTAAAAACGATCATATCAACTTCAAACTAAATCCAAAATGTGCATCTTTCAATTCTGCTCAGCAGTGGGGGTTAAATGTCAGGGGGGTCAAACTCATTGCTTAAATTTGCTTATTTTTCATTATAACTTGAATGGTTAGATAAAGAAAAGTGTTTATTCGTACTAACATATCGGAAGTCGCATATGGGCTTGCATTTGGCACTTTAGTCTTTTGCCTTGAGTGACCTTGAATGGTCAAACTGAAGTTCATGAATTTTCAGAGTTAGAATTCTATTATTGATATATAGGAAGTTACATCTGGGCCTTAATTTGGTGCCATGACCTTTGACCTTGAGTGACCTTAAAAGTTCAAATGAAGGTTGCGGATTTTAAGAGGGCTATTGAATCAGAAGCCAAAGCAGTAAGATAAGAGCTACCGGGCGAGGTTTGTTTTGCCTGACTGCACTTTTTTTTATCTGGCTTGTGAGGTTTATTGATGAGGTGCAATCTCCGGCAGCCATATTGGATTCAAGGCATAACCTGGTAGTGCACTGAACCACAAAGACATAAATGTCAAAACTTAAATTGTGGTTGTAATCATAGGAGATAAAATTGCAACACAGTGATCAATAACATCACCTTCACTTGAGTTTTAGCCAAACTTACTGGCCTGCCACAACAGGGTTTTTTTTTTTTTTAAAGCTTTTGAAATATCAAAACATTGCTTGGGCCTGTTGCTTTGTATCTGCTCAGTGGTGGCTGCTGAGTTGAAAATTAAGGAGGCACAGAACATCTCTTAAAGCAAATAACTGGTCTTGACATATCCTTAGTCATTCATTTAAATTAAAGTTACATAAACTACAAAAACACCTCATTCTTGTCATGAAATAACATTTTCATCTGCAAAATTCTCATTTCTAAGCAGGAGGCAAATACTCAGTCTGATTTTACACATTTTATTCATTCATTGCATTAGAAAAGACATAGAGAATCTTACACGAGTAGGTGTATCATGTGAAAGTTATGAAACTTTTTTAAACTTTTAAAGGTTAAGCTTGCACAAACCCAAAATTTACTCAATGAGCTTCATAACTTTCATATGACATGACCAAGAGTATGAGATTCTATTTATCTCATGGCTGAATTGCGTAATTTAATAGGAAACAAACTTAATTTCCCTTAGCGCCATAGCTAATTCCCATTATGGTAGCACTGAGCTAGCATCATCACTCTGATACTCCATAAGTCACTGAGCCACAGACATTTGCAGTTGAACTAGCCGTGGTTTTTGAATTCATGGTCAAGTGAGTAGCTTGCTAGCTGACAAACTAATGTTACATAATGGTTATGGAAAGGTACTCCATGCACGCTGGCTAGCTAGCTCAGTAACAATAATTAAGTTATGAGAGTGATACTTAGCTGACTTGCTACAGCGCTCAGCCATACCGATTTAACTAAGATTACACCTGATATTCAGTTTGACTAAATATTAAGTATTAAGAGCATTACATAACGTGGAGCAATTTATTTATTTATTTATTTATTTTCTTTCCCGTGCTGTCAGCCAATGAAATTTTGGAAAAAGTGATATGACCCTACGGTAATATCAAAAATATGTCATGAGCTGGACTATGGGCAAAATACCGCAGTATGAGATTAAAAAGAAAAATTTAATCAGCAGGCTTTAATAGATTGTGTGTGTATGAATATTTCATGGCTTGATTGAACCAAACGTCAATCTCAGAAATGAAGTTCTTTATTCCAACCGAATATTAAGTGCATTTAAACACATTTTAATCATTTCAGGAAACAGTCATCATTACTGCACATTCGGTCTATTGTACATGTTATATTCTGAACAGCAGGTTGTAAAAATTGTGACATACTTGCAGGTTTTGCCCAGGTCTCATATACAGTGATACAACACTGGTATTCGGTCTAAGGCGATGTAATGAAATGTAGGACAAGGCAGTGTGGCACAGTGAATTGCAGTTGGTCTGGGCAGTTGAGTCCCATTGTGTCCCTTTTGATTAGGATACATTTATATTTTGACTATAATATAGACGCCAGTCCCGCCTTGAGCAGTACTGTGTTACTTTTAAACCCAAAAGCTGCTTAGATCTTACTGGGGCTGTACTGGGGTTTGACCAAATGACCACCTGAGTAGAGGAGAGCCTAAGCAACTGGGCTATATGCTGTTTTGTGGTCAGTATCACTGTGTGGTGCAGTTTAGTAAAGAAACGTGCTGTGATACAGTAGGAATAGATTCTCATTCTGCTGAGGTGGAGGCAACTGTGCTGTTCTACACCACCAGTAATGCAGTGTTTATATATGAAAGAAAGAGGAGAGAGAGAGAGAGAGAGAGAGGAAAAAAAACATGGAGAGAACACTCTGATCTCTTCATTGATATGACGGGACCAAAGTGGACGCATCGATTAATCAGATTGATGGAGAGGGGAAGGGGGACCCATACAGTAATCAGGTTCACCGGCTGGTTCCCTGACGTATCAGAGCAGTGTTCCTGAACGCCTTCACCCAGTATCACTCAAATGATTTATGTATTCCTTCAGGCTCTGTAGAACATGCATAACCCGAAGGGCTTGATCACCAAGCTCAGTGTTATTAATAATCCTTCAGCATAATGCACCATAACTGTACAACCTGGAATTTCAGTCGAGGGGTCGACCTTCAGGCCATCTACAGCCTGTGCCACGTAGTTTGTCTAATTTTAAGCGCGTCCTGTCATCCTTCATAGATAATTGTAATAGCACAGCAAATGCATAATGCATGAATGTGTCACACCATGTACAATAAAGACGATGAATCTTTTACAGCAGTGGTAACTAGCACTGTTCTTGGAGATCCATTGTCCTGTAGGTTTTCACTCCAACCACAGTTTGACTCTTTATTATTCAGCTGTTCAATTGGCTTAACTCTGTTAGGGGCTCATAGGGAATATGTAAAGATTTTGAAAACTCCTGGAGCAGGCTAAGGTTGGGAAGCCCAACTGTAGCTGCTGAATGGGGTACTCTTTGTCAGGGTTTGGCTGAAAGACCATAGGGCCATTCTTTGAGAAGGGAACCAAAATGTCACACATGTGACCAGATGTCATCACATAAAGAAATACTTTAAAAATTAATGTACGGTATGAAATTTATTCCTTGCTATTTTCCATACACCAAAAACTGTGAGCATTCCAGATTTTCCAGCTTCGCAGAGTTTTTAAAGTCAAATAGAGTTATAAAAAACCTGCTTCCATGTGAAGTAACACATGTGACTGGTCGTATTTGACTTCTGACCTTAAGAAGTTAAAGTTAATGTAAAACATAAAATTTTTGCTTGATAGACTTGGATAAGTAGTACACCTATATAAGGTCCACGATCATGAACCTCCAATGCTTTTGTAATTGGAGGAGATTTTTTTCTATTTGTTACATTTTTGGTCACACACATGAATAAGAATGGCCCAATAGATCTCCACGAGCTGGGTTAATTACTGCTGTTTCTGTTTGACTTTCCTGTGTTTTACTTTGGAGTGAAATTAAGCGGTGAGATGCTTATTTCCCGAGAAGTCTTTGACTCTGAAATGTTTTAGAAACAAGCTACTCTCCTCTGGTGAGTGCAACAGTGTGTTTTCTGAGGGATGTGTATTCTTTCAGCAGTAACTGACTCGGTACTGTTTTATTTTATTGTCATGTTTCCCCCCATAAAATCTAAAGACACTTAAACATTAATGCAGCAGTCTCACAGTGAATACAAGCCTTTTCCATGCAGAGTGTTTATGTAACAGCCTTGGAGGAAAAAAACAAGGTCTCTATTAATGAGAGAAATAGACTTGGGCATCGCGCAATTAATGAGCCGTTCCCCGCGATTAGCCAGCTCTGATGTACAGTGCTGTTTGGAGCGGCATATCTGTAATCGATGATACGGTGCCCTGTGGGATGGTGCGTCAGTATGCGCTTGAGGAGCGTTGGCTGACAGTGCTGGTTCAGGAGACGAGGCGTGTGTAAGAGACGGCTGTCTCCCCGCAGCAATGGGAGATTGATCTGACACTGGAGTAGCACGTGCAGGCTGTTGATTAGAAACGCTTATCATCAGAGATGCGTTTAGCGATTAGCATGCCTCACCGATCCTGCCTCGGGGCGAGCGAACAGCACACGTGCTCCAATCGTCACACGTGCGTGCATGTGCAAAGGAACGTGAATGCATTGCACACACTGGCACACGAAGGCACTTCAGAAGCAAAGCGTTACATATGAACAAAATATGCGCAAAGTGCATTTGTACAGCACTATGCAAAAGTTTTAGGCCCCCTTGTTTTCCTATTTGGTCTTACACATCCATTTTTTGTTTTCTGTGTTGCTGAAGATAAAAAGCAGATTTGAGATACCAAATATGAACTTAAAAATAATTTAGCTCATAATGTTTGCATTTAATTAAAGATGGCTAATATAGATTATATAACATTGTCAGAGCCCTGATCTCAACATCATTTATGCTGTCTGGGATTACCTGGAGAGACAGAAACAGATGAGACTGTTCGCCCGCAGAGGAACTGTGGAAAGTTCTCCAATATACTTAAAAAAAAAAAAGCCAATCATCAACTATTGAACTACAGGACTGTGTTCCTACTTTTTAGGTAAAGGGTAGTAACACCAAACATTAATTTGACAATTAATGCCTCGTTATCATACATTTTTCAATATTATTACACCTTTCCTTTCATGATTTTTGAGAGCATCTTTGACTTAAGGAACAGTTGTAAATGCAGAGAAAACTTAAGCACAGTTCTTTATAATGCTATATGTTGGCATTTGTGAGTGTGGTTGAGCGAATAAATGCACTTTAAGTACTCGCCAATTGAAGCATTCCTTCATTCGCTAATTTATGCAGCATAAATGCCGCTTTCCTGAGTCCATTATTATCTCCAGATTATGAAGACACGCTCGCTCGGGCTAATTGGTGCCATGCAATGATTGGGCCGGCCATCACCAATCAGGATAGAGCAGCACAAATTATCATCGAGAAAATGCTGTTAAGTTTTGCCCCAAGCAATTTCAGTTAATTGTGCAGTGGAAAGCAGGGCATTAGCCCATATACCAGTCTGAGGGAGCCACACATTCTGGGCTATTCTAGAATCTTCTCTCCTACATTACACCAGGACTCAAAGTATGAGTCCTATGGTCTATGTGCCAGTGGGCATGGGGTGGTGGAAACCAGGTTAAGAGCCAACATCGGCGAGTGTAATAATTAAAACTTCACTGGCAAAAGTAATTGTAAATATCTTTATTACAGTCGCATACAAATAGGTGCAAAGGCAGGGGAATCTAGCCATGGATCGTGGAAAAGTCATTAGCCATAGCTAATAGGAGCTAATTAATCGTTTCCCGGATTAACTTGGGGTGTGATGGGCGTTCCTTCATCATAAACGTACCCATCTCTGTTCATTTAATCTGCCCTGCTATCAAAAGATCACCTCTGCAAGTCAAAAGGCCCCCTCTGTCACTGGCAATGGCTTGAGGGAAGGCAGCTGAATTTTTAACCCTTCTTAAGAAATGTAAGACGCGGTGGTGCGTGCTCAGGAATACTCCATTAGCGATCCTTTGCAAATGCAGTCGGCATCTTAATATAACACCTCAACCCCAGCTCCTGATTGTCTGCATGCATTATTCATAAGGCATAATGCGAAACACAGAACAAGGATGGATGTAGGGAGAGTCAAGGAGCCTAACCTGTGCCGCTTGAGTCTTTAAATATGGCCGCCCGCTAACTGTAATCTGGGGGGAGGGGGCACTAGGACCCCACAGAGAGGTTATGGATGACTGGCTCTTGCTGCCCCATCTCTGGAGGCATGCGGATATTAGCTGCAACCTCTGCGCTTGTACCTGTATGTTGTCCATAGTTCCTCTGTCTTCAACACAGACGCACTGCATTCTGGGGTTTGACAAAGGACTAAGACTATTATGGGACATCTGAATTCTCCACAGATCGAGGACCTGCAGAATGGAACATCTCCGGGAATAAGGCTGAGACCACTGAGTCTGACCGCAACTGAAAACTATGATCTATCTGTGTTCTGGGCATGCTGCTTAACAACTGACAATTTATCAGGAGCATCGGCAGCAGGTTCTCATCTCAACCAAAACAAAGCACAACTTTTTCAACAGCTAGACATGTTCAAGTGAAAAGTAGCTGAAAGTGAGCACTGCAAGATTTATTTGGGCCAAGAACAATATCCCACTGTCTACTAGGACCTGCACTTCTGGTCACAGTGCAATACGTTATCTTTTCTTTTAAGCTAAGTGGACAGGAATGATTTGCATGTATGAGCTCAGTAACACAATCAAACTGGACTCTAACTCAACCAGGCTGTCAATTTAAGACCACTGCATCCTCAGGATCGTTTCCGTGGAAATAACCATGCATCTATCCACTTCACTGTATTTGAGACAGGAGATGGTGGGGAAATGGGAGGAATGGGAGGCTTATAGTTGAGAGGCCGGGGTACTTCACTGGAGCTGTTATGGTTTTTGGATCTAGACCTAGTGCAACCAGTGGAGGACCAGCTATCAGGCCTTTGTGTGAAAATTTGCAGTAAACTTCAAAAAAATTAGCCAAGCTTTGCCAAGTCGGTTGCTGGTGGGAGTTGCTAGTTTGTATTGCGATGTCCGATAGTTCTTTCTGAAAATGAATTATTTACTAAGGGCAGGACCAGTATATGTAAGCACCCATCATGTCTGTGCAAATTTTGTGATGTTTGTTCGGGACAGGGGGTGACCTGTACATGCCTGAGAGGCTACACCTGAACGAGAGAGGTACCTTTGCATTGAACCAGCGTATGATTAGTGTAGCACAGACCATTTAAAAGAGGGAACTGGGGGCAAGGGGGTCAGAGAGTGATAAGAATAGAGAACTGCTGGGCAATTTGCTCACGCAGTTGTTCACAAAGTGGTGAACCTCGCCCCATCCTTGCTTGTGAACGACAGCCTTTCGGGGATGATCCTTTTATACCTAATCATGAAACTTACCTGTTTCCAATCAACCTGTTCACCTGTAGAGTGTTCCAAACAGGTGTTTTTTGAGTATTCCTTAACTTTACCAGTCTTTTGTTTCCCCTGTCCCAGCTTTTTTTTGGGACATATTGCAGGTATCAAATTCAAAATGAGTGAATATTTCCAAAAAACAATAAAGTTGATCAGTTTGAACATATCTTGTCTTTGTAGTGTACTCAATTGAATATAGGTCAAAAATGATTTTCAAATCTCTGTATTCTGTTTTTATTCATGTTTTACACAACGTCCCAACTTAATTTGAATTGGGGTTTGTAAGACCAAGCATCGCACTTAGTCATTGCGAAGTCTCGTAACCACATACCTGTATTTCATTCCTTGTCTTGTACTTAGTTCCCCGCATTTTGCGTGTATTGAAGCTCTAACTCTAACTTAGTGCTGTTTGTTGTTTTATTCAGCCCAGGACCTCATTTCCTGAGTTGTTTTTTCTATTTGTAATACATTGTTATAGCCCAGAATCTGTATTACATATAGCATTTATAAGGATCTTCGATTCCTATTTATTTGTGTGCTTCATTCATGCCTTCTGCTGTGCCGTTGGCGTAATAAACTTTCAACCAAGTCCATCCTTGCCCCTGAGTCCAGTCCTCTGTGCCTGTCATGAGGGTACGTGACACAACCCTTACATGAACGTTCTGGGATTACAGTTGTGGTCAGAACAAACACTGATTTACACACAGAGGGCCCCAGGTCTGATGTTGAGATGCAATGAGATGAATGACAGGAGTGTGATGTAATGTGTGCTGTGGGGATGGGTAAGAGATTTGGGCTTGCAAAGAGAATTGCTGATCCATTGATTAGGGAGCAAGTCCCGTCGCCTTTATCCAACGGTTAAAGGTATCATCACGTAGCCTCCCAACCGGTTTCCATGGAAACAGATGGGACAGGGTGACAAGGTGTTTTACGCACCATAGATTTATGGGATGTCTGCCACTGATTGATGATTGGCTAGTGCTATTTTTTTTCACATCTTGCAGGAAGAGAGAAAATTATTTTAAATCAATGTTTGACTGTAAAACCCCAGCTCTGAACAGAACTTCAGAGGGGACAGAGTTTTTCAGCATAACACTGTCGTATATTTGTGTGTGTGTGTGTGTGTGTGTGTATTGGTGTTTGTGTTGGTGTCTGTTTTCCTGCTCGATCATCTGAGTTGAATGCAACTGTAAATGAGTCCTTCCGCCTCCCAAAACACCCTACCACACATGCACTGCTGTGTGATGATAATGCAGCTTTTGCCATAATGACCCCCGTGAGACTCTGTCTGCCACTATCATTTAAAGCCTTTTATTACATGTAAACACAGTGAGAGAGAGAGAGAGAGAGAGAGAGAGGAGAGAGTGACAGTGAGTGAGAACGATAACTATCGCTCTTGACCTCCAAACAGTCTCCATCAATGGAGGATCAGGCTCAATTTAGGGAGCTGCCCACCAACAGTGGTTCTGAAGTACTCTGGAGGAGGGTGGACAAGATTTTTATAAAGCTTTGTGTGTGTCTGTGCGTGTGTGTATGTGTGTCTGTGTGCTGGAGTAAGCTGAGTAAGCTCCATATTGCATTAAAGATGCAGTGCGGAGGGCTGTAACTGGAAGCTGACAACTGAATGCATTCTTTCTGTTTTGTGTAAATTAATATAATCTCAATTTACTGTGTACATGAGTTTCTATTCTGTCACTGTCCCATTCAATAACACAGTGCAAGTTGTATTGAAAATATTTTCACTGCAACATTTTCATTTTCATCTGCAGTGTTTGAAACCTGTCAGAAATAGTAGGTACTGCTCTCAGGAGGGAGGGTAACGATGGGGTTTTTCAGACGGAAAATGGACTCTGTCCATCCTTATATTCCCAAGGTAGAGTTTGTGCCTTGAATTCTATTGTTCTAAATTCTGAGTGACGGGTCCCTGTCTTTACACAGGAGTCAAAAATCAGCCAGTCCAGGGACCAAGATCCCATCACATGGCTGTTGATTGGAAATAAAACTCAACCCACCATCCTCACCTAGGGCCTTTGCTGTTTTACATTTGTAATTAAAAGTTCTAAGATGCCTACTGCTTCTTTACTTTTATTTGTGGGCAAGTCATGATCACTAGTGACAGTGGCTGCTTTATGCATTTCAAGCTTTGTTTGCGGGTGAGATTGCACTTTGTGACAAACACTGCCTCCCTCTTTTATGTTTGTAGCCCTTTTTTCTTGACCAAAATCATGAAAATAAACGGAAATACGATGTAATTCTAAATGCTTCAATTGTCTTGACTCAGTTGAGCCATTCCCTTCCTCTCTGTGAAACTGCAATCTTGAATTATAAAGCCTTAAATAAGGTAACACATAAATAGCCAGATTTGGCTTCTGCGCAAAGGGGTTAAGACCAAAAAGAATTTTACCTCTGGCGGTCTTTAAACGCGCTCATTTGGGCTGGGGAGGTGTATTTAAGAGTCTCACAGAAACAGTGATGGAAAGTCAGCTGATGGTGTAGAAATGCGATATTGCAGAGGTGGGCAACGAGGGCCGTATCTGTCCCTGGTTTTCACACCAACTTCTGGCTTTTAATTACTAGTTGACTGTCTAAATTAGCCAAACCATTTATGAAATTTGACATTTCAGGTGCATTTCTTAAAATTACCAAGAATGACCACCAAAGACTGTTCTTGTCTCCCTTCATAAAGCATTTTTCTTTGATCTAATCATTGGATAAATCTATATTTGTGTATGCAACCAATTAAGTCAATTAGTCAGGGTACTTGATAAAAATAAAAACCTGCATACACACCAGCCCTCCAGGACCAGAATTGCCCATCCGTGCGCTATTAGCTCAATAGCCGGCTTATATCATGGAGGCCTTATTATTGCATCAGTAGACCAGAGCAGTTCTGTTTTCTCCCAGCTGTGCTGCGGTGAGAACCTCACTCCTGTGCACATGGACCCCTCACAGTGGGGTATAATACCGCCAAGCCCTGCTGATGCACCAACCTCAGGCCCTGCTGCCACACTGGCCCTCTGAGCCAAAACTGACAAACACCGCAGTGTTAACAAGACCACCCCTGCAGAGGACCGAGCACCTATTGATTTACAGAAATAGAGTATCTGTGTGTGTGTGTGTGTGTGTGTGTGTGTGACCAGCTGGAGCAGTGCATTGTGGGTAGGGGGAGGAGCTTGTAAATGTTGATGCGAGCACCTCCAGGACTGGGATCATAGCAATTTGAACAAACCAGATTGACCTTTGTTTTGCAGCTCTGATGACACCATATTCTGCTTGACATGAGCTGTGCAACAAGATTAAACAGGGTGACAATGGTCATGGAAAACTAACGGTTTTTCATAATGCAAATTGAACTCAGTAGTTCTTATGGCAATCTGTAAAAGCAGCACAATTATGCCCAAATGTGTGACATGGCAAAACATTGTCTCCTCATGTAATATCCTTGTCTGCACAGTAAACAGCCCGGTTTCCTCTCAGGGTCTGATAAGGAAACACTTCTCTGAAAAACCAAACACTTGTGTGATCTTAGGAAATGTCTGGCCCCTTTCAATGTCTCTCAGTAATATACTATTCAAAAAAAGTAGGGGATATTGGATTTACAAGTACCATGAAATGCAGATCATGAGGTCAGGAAGGAAACAAATGACATAAAAACATTAAGGAAACATTTGTCAATTTATTCGAAACCCTGTGTACAGTCAGTAAAGGACAGATTCTCCAGAATAAGGGTCGACACAAACACAGGGTTACACAGCAAATTTACCACCATTGTGAAACAGAGTCAGTAGCGGGTAAAACCCCTCGGTTGGCTAGACAAGCTCGAATCGGCGTGGCATACTCCTCGCCCCAGGTCATTTTGGGGAACGTTATTCCATTCCTGTTGCAATGCTGCAGCAAGTTCTTGGACATTGGCAGGAAGGCGTAGCCACTGTCCAAGCATGTCCCAGACATGCTCGATGGGGAAAAGGTCCGGACTGAGTGCTGGGTAATGTGGTGATATTCTGCTGCTGGAGGTAAAAATCCTGGCCCTATGACATCTGGCATTGTCATCTTGGAAAATGAAACGGCGGCCATAACGACGTATAAACGGCACAACATGGGGTGCCAAGATGTTTGTCCCGGTAGTACTGCCCTGTTCCAGCAACAACATGCAAGTCTGTTCTGCGGCAGTAGTGATGCCTCCCCACACCATTACAGATCCACCCCCATACGGATCATGTCTAATGGCGTTAACGTCATGGAAACGTTCGTTACGTCGGCGCCAAACCCTCCTGCGTCTGTCAAGGAAGTCCACAGTGAACCTTGACTCATCTGAGAACATTACGTTGTTCCATCGGCGATTATCCCAGCGTTGATGATGACGACACCATTGGAGTCTGGCCCTAATGTGACGATCCCTCAAACAGGGAATGACACGAGGATACTGTAAGTGAAATCTGTGCAGACGATTCCTGATGGTCTGGCCAACTACCAAGCCAGTATCCCTTTGAAGTTGAGACCTTATCTGATTTGCTGTTACCATACGATTTTCTCAAGACAATAGTGCGAATGAATCTGTCCTGAGCCTGAGTTGTTGCCCTTGGTCGACCGGATTGTGGTCTATCCTGAACAACCCTGTAGCACGATGTCTGGACCATAATCTGCTGATGACAGACTGGGAAACATTCAAACGACCTGTCTTGTGCCAACCTGTAGCATGCCAAGGGCACGTAACCTCTCCCCTGTGTTAGGCGGCGCATGGTCTCTGTTTAATTAACGACTTCAACCACTGATAATCTGATGCTTTCTCTTCAAGATCTTCCTTTACAGTGGCTCTAACCTTCCAATTCAGAGTCATGCAAATTTTGGCACAACCCCCTCGATCATCAATAGCATCCGTGCAGATCGTGAGAGTGTCATTGCTGTGTTTGGGTGATGAATTTCTTTGGAAATGCTTCATCATGGAACTATACAACAGTATCCCTTTGTATATGTGAAAATTTTGATCTCAAAAATAAAATATCCCCTACTTTTTTTGAATAGTATAATTCATGTTTGATGGTATGAGCCTCATTGCAGCCTTAACCCTATGTAGACTGAGCTTTTTGGGGCTTCCTGGGGCTGGGGGGGTGTGGGCGTAAAATGCCCCCCTCCCCAGCCCCAGGAAGCCCTAAAAAGCCTGGGCTTTTTATGCCCCCCGGTTACTCGTAAATGACATGCCGTATGACCAAATTTGCAGGGGATGATGTACATGTAAAACTAAATCACAACAATCATTTTAGCATTATTATGACCTACTATGACATCATTATGACATCATGTTTCGATTTTATTGCCCAAAACTGTCATAACAACCTGTCATTCTACGTAACAAAGCTGACATTAAATTCCGTAAGATATTGTAACGATAATGGAATAAGTGTATGTTAAAAAGAAAATCTGGAAACTACTACATTGATGAAACCGAAATCGGCAATTTTTTGTCAGACATACCTGTTAGAAAACTGTTACCATGGAAACAGCGAAGATGGTGGACTTGACTTATTGTATAAAATTGTTCCCAGACAAGTTTTAGGAAAAGTCACCAAGTTTGGTGATTCTAGCTCAAGCCGTTCAGAAATTATACGAGGTGAAAATTGGCGCGGGCATAAAAAGCCCCCCCTCCCCGGTCTAGATAGGGTTAATAAGATGTGCCCTTGAGCAAAGCCCTAAACAGCACATCACTAAAGGCAGGATGGGCCCATACTCCATCCAGTCAGGTGTTGCATTGGATTGTAGCATCAGCTAAACACCTGAATAATTATTTTATCATTACCTTTCATAGTTATAAACAGTGCAACACTCAGACCAGGAAATAAGACTAGATTTTGGAGCTCCCTCCAGACCGTCTGGACTGAACTCTCACTTCACCACAGAAACACCCTGGCCTACTGTTTCCGGGTCCTGGGTGTGGCCATGCTCATTTTCCTGCCGCGGGGGCTAAATTAAAACTCAGAGAGCTCGAAACAAGGGCATTGGGGCTCTTATTTTTGAAGAGGGCCGACCCAGCGCTTGGGTGAAGCTGAGTGTGAGTCTAAAGACGTGACCTCATCAGGAGGAGAGCACAGGCTTATACAGACAGAGAGCACTGCTGAGTCACCCGTTACCATCACGAGAGGAGGGAGGCGGGATCATTAAATCTCCCAGACTTTAATGGTCTTCAGGTCAAGCGCGCAATTCGACCTTTACTAGAGAGAGCGGGCAGAGGACTGGGCAGTTATTCTGAACAAACAGTTTTGGCTGCTTGCTACTGCCTCTCAGGGCGATCAGACAAAGATCTCTGCCATACTGTAGAGATGACATGGGCTTACTTGTGTGCAGAGCCGTAATGGCCGCCAGGAGCTGGGGAACCAGCACATCAGGGCATAAGGCAATGCCCTTTCTGCACTGCTTTGGGAACTAATTAGCAAAATAGCGTCAACCTTGTCTCCAGCAGGGGGCGTTTCACCCAGGATCACTGCAATTCTGGACTCCTGGCTGAAAGGAAACTTATCAGCATACAGGAAGTCCTTGAATTGTGAGGTATCTGAAAACTTAATTTGCAAGTGAGAGAATCCATAATCTGATTGCAGGGATTTTCTATTAATGGGACACAGTCATGTTGAAAGGGGGCGGGAGGTGTATGAGGAGGGTTAGGGTTAAGGCTTACCGAATGAGAACGAGGCTTATCAATTCCTCTTTCAAACTGTGCCAGACACAGGGCCCTATCTTACGTCAGAGTCCCTAAACCCGTTATTTGGGGATTTAGCATTGCGTAAGAGGCGTTCCACCGCAAAAGTTGCAATCTTGCACACCTGCCTATATCCCTAAAACACCTGCACTACCCATTTTATTATGCATAAGCGTGGTTTGGGCATTACGGCAGTTAAACCAATCAGTGTGCCAGGTGCCATTGCCTTTAGGAGCAGGCTGCGCTATCCCAAATCCTCAAACCGAAATCCGTGATGGAGAGAGGAAGGTCGCCAAGTTTCTCCAAAGACAAAGTTAAATTGCTCGTGCATGAGGTCAAATCCAGACAGGGGAGGATCTGTTTTTGTTATGTTAATCATGATTTGTATTATTTTATTATCATTATTATTATTATTATTATTATTATTTGACATTGACATATTGTTTAATGTTTGGTATGTAATAAAAAAAACAAAAAAAAATCAAGCCTACCCCTTTTGTGATGGAAACTTCAAAAAGAAAAAGAAAAAGAAAAAAATGCGATTTGCAGTGCACTTCCAACTCCCTCTCCCATCTGAAATGAAGCATAGAACAAAATACCATTTTAGAAAAATAAAATTAGGTCTATGCACTGGCACTCAGCGTAACTTTTTTCCCCAGCGAGGCGGCATTTCAGAACTCTTCAGAATGAAGGTAATTCTGTTGACAAGTCACGTGGTTTTAGATCCGTTTACATTTTCCAATCGGACAGCTGTCTATTTTTTACAGCAAGTTGCATGACCGTGCTGCAAAAACAGGTGTACGTACTTGTCGTCGAAATTACCTTCATTCGCAAAAGAGTTCTGAAATGCCGCTCTCGCTGGAAAAAAAATTACCGTTGCTGAGTGCCAGTGCATAGACCTATTTATA
This sequence comes from Gymnothorax javanicus, assembly GCA_029692085.1. NCBI lineage: Eukaryota > Metazoa > Chordata > Actinopteri > Anguilliformes > Muraenidae > Gymnothorax > Gymnothorax javanicus. The sequence goes on along the minus strand of CM056199.1, from coordinate 9,201,812 downwards.
ATTAAATTATTTTTCTGTACTGAATGTAGCCCATTATTTTGTCGCTGTTAGATTGCATGGGGGAGAGAAGCCGTGTCTTCAATTGCCACTTGATTATTCTTGAATTGGAAAACGTGTTAATAAAGGAAAACCATCTAGAATTAGCCAGGACTAATTGTAGTCAATAAAGGGATGGATATTTTCCCCCAAATTTTCAGGTCTTGCGCCTGCCCTGATATTATATATAATATATATCATTAATATATATTATATATAATAATTATATACTATTATAAAAGCGGAAAAATGATTGATACAAAGTACAAACAATATAGACTTACCTGAAAGGCCCAGGTAGCTGGTGCGCTGGCAGTACACGCGTTCTGGGCGTCTTCTATTATTTAACTGGCGATCTAGGCGATTTAGTACTATCTCTGCCATTTTCTTAGGGGTTCAACTGAGGCTAAAGCAAGGTGGCTTTTTATAGGCGAGTTATTTCGGGAAGTGGAGCCGCATGTGCATGTCCACGTGTCCAAGTGGACGCGCAATGAAGCCGCCTGGCGCGCTCTTGTAAAAGCCCAAATGGGTAGCGGGTGGTTTGAGGACCTGCTTTACACTTTCCCTAACGTGTGTGGTCAAGATAGCAATTGTAGGGAAAGTGCATAAACACGCCCACGGGCACACCTCCAGGTGCAAATAAGGGAGTCGGCATAATGCATAGCGGGTAGTGTGGCCGCAAGATACCGTTTAGGGATAGTGGAAGCTGCTAAATGCGTAATTCACGGGTAGCGGGTAGTGGCAACTGGTTAGGCAGTGTGAAAGATAGAGCCCACAGTCTTTATATTATTTATTTTTTTCTCTCTGAGGTTTTCTCTCCTTATTTCTATTGGCTTTGCCTCTTTGTCGCTCTGGGTTGGGGGGTCATCTCTGTTTCCAGTCCTCTCAGTACAGGATTCAGGAAATGAATTCAAATTTAATTTTATAGTCTTGGAAAATGATTGCAATGCTTTTTCAAGTTAATTAATTGAATTTCAATTAATTACTTCTGCTGACTTGAAAAAGCCTGAGTACAAAACCCTGGTCATGCCCTGTACACAGACACGGTTTCCAAGGATGATTAGTCTTCAGCAGTGCTCAAGGTTATCATTATTCAGCTTCAGGGGGTGATTAACGAGCTGATCATTGAATCACCTGTGCTGGAGCAGGGGGAGATCTAAAACATGCAGGACAGGTGGGCCTCCAGGAGAGGTTCGGGAAGCACTGGATTAGAGGGTTTGACTTGTAACATCCCAGCAAGTCTTACTAGTGCCTCCATTTTGGCTCTCGGTTGTACAGATACACAGTGCAAATCCAAGCACAAAAGGCTCCCGTGACAGACATTTGGAACAATGTTCTGCTTTTGTGGTTTGAGTGGACTGTGTACCGACAGGGACTTGAATACTGAAGAATAGAAGAATTCTTCTTCCTTTTCTTGATGGAAATGTGGGGAGTTTCAGCCAGACAATCTTGCCTCTGCAACACAGAAGGCAATTAGGAGCTGACCTTTGTCAGGATGTTCCTGTTTGTTTGGCAGGTTATTCATCTTTGTCAGGATATTCCATATTGTTTGGCAGGATATTCTTCTTTGTTTGTAATGACATTTCTCTTTCTTTGGGAGGATATTCCTCTATGTTTGGTAGCATATCCCTCTTTTTTGGCACGATATTCCTCTTTGCTCGTGAGGATCAGGCCTTTGTGTTCCATAATGTTTGGGAAGATAGTGGTCACGTTTCGTCCACAGTGTTGAATGCAGTTGCACAAATGACAGGGAGTGGAGGACTGGACTCAAATGCAGAGGTGGATTTAGTTGTAGTTTTAATAAATATAATAGTATAAACTTGGGAAATCTATAGCCCATGATCATCTTCTATGGCGTAGGAGTATCCATGGTGGCATCAAACACTTTGAAGCAGAACGCTCTAATCGCATCGCTCAGAGCGGCTCCGCAGGAAAGATCCTTCACATGCCGCCCCAACAGGTTTAGTGTGTCATCTGTGTGCCAGACCCTGTGCAAACAAGGCCAGGCTTGTCGCACACCTCCGCCTCCGTCACCCGGGAAACCACCAACCGTCTTCCGCAAGCGATGACTTCCAAATATATATAAATTTACTATATATATATACACTTGTATATATATATGATACCAAACAGAAAAAGGAACAGGGGTTCCTAAGTAGCACGCTATAGTAATGCAATATTACAAATAGAAAAGCAAATGGGAAAATGATGCTCCTTTAAAAATTAAACATGCTGAATAAAACAGCAAACAGCACGGATTCTAGCTTATAGTATAAAGTTTGCGAATTCGGCGAATGAGCCAATACAAGACTGCAATGTCGAACAGGCAAGGGGTTACACGGACTTCGCAAAGAGGCAGAGATAAGCTCAGCCTTAAATATGCCTTGCTACCACTCAGAGGCGACAGGGAACAGGTGCACGTGATAATTGAACAATGACAGAAGTGCGGTCCGGGATTTAGTAGATCGGTGAGCCGGAGGACTGGAGGCGTGGCCTTACAATATTCTTCTTTGCTTGGAAGGATATTCCTCTTTATTTGGCAGGATTCATCTTTGTTTGCCAGGATATTCCGTATTGTTTGGCAGGATATTCCTCTTTGTTTGGTTGGATTTTCATCTTAGTTTGAGTAGATATTCCTTTTTTGTTTTTTTTTTTTTTTTTTTGCAGGATATTTCACATTATTTGGCAGGATATTCGTCTTTGTTTGGCACACACACACTCACACACAAGCACACACACACACATACTCTGTTTTAGTAAATCAAACCTGCGAGTGTCTCCAGTATGCAAAGCCATACAAGTGAATTCTTGCATTTAGTGTAATTGCAACAGTTCAGGGAAGCCATTTCATCTTTGCTCAGAGGATAAACCACTCTTGACATGTTTTTAAGCACAGAGGGGGCTGTTTTTACGCAAATTAGGTTCTCTGATGCTAATTGCAGTTAGCATTAATAAAGATCAGGGTGAATTAATGTGCAAATCCAGTGCGGGGTGTTTTATGTGCGGCATTAAATTTGACTCACTTGTTAATCAGGCTTTACATGATCGCCGTAAGTATCTGGCAGTTCTTCTTTTTTTTTATTTAATTTAAATTCACAGCTCTGAAATGAAAATCTGCTGCCTGTGAACCCCAAAAGCACATTGTGCGAGATTAGGATATTTTGTGAGCCTCTGTCGACGGTTTTGCTCGACTTATCTCTGCTCATTCTTCGCAGACTGACTAAGGGTTGGGATCTTTATTAAAGGTTATAGCTGAATACAATCAGCTGGGCAGCATTTATCTCATATCTGTTGCCTGTGTTTGTTCGCTTGCTTGAGTTCAGTGACATAAGATGCGACAGAACTGGGTGGCAGTCAGACAGGCAGGAGGATGATTTGTTTTGGAAGTCAGTGGTTGATGCTTGAGTTGCGGACAGCACTATTTCCCAGTGATGTATTCTGGGACTGTTGAAATACATTATTGAAACAGAAATCAAGAGTGATGTTGGCTCATCTCTTGTCTGGCTCTACCGTATGAAAATTCAATATGTCCTGATGTGGCCTTCCGAAGCTCATGGAAAAAAGGGGGTAACTCCACTCCCATTCTGTTCTCAATTGACTGTAAAATTACGGTTAATTTAACTGGGGGCAGCGGTGCCAGTGCTTTTTACAGTAAAATAACGGGAGACCGTAAATTAAATCTAACTGCCAAATTATGGATAACCAAAACCTGAATTAAACTTGTCCCATTGCTCTCTCATTTGGGAAAAAAATAAATAAAAATTTGCAGGCAGGCACTAGGCAGGTTATGTGCAGGGATATTTAGCCCGTGGTCTTCACTTCCAATGCATGCTGGGAGCAAAAAATGCTTGTACAGGTTAATTAACTGTAAATTTCAGTGAAATGCATGTGGGCGTGTGGGACTTTGCATTTGCTTTGAACGTGCGCCTGCAATGTACTGTAAAATTACGGCAATTAATAACAGTGCTCCTAATCACATGATATGATGTCCATCTGACTTCATAATAAATGGTGGGCGAGATGGTCGTGGGGTCAGTACGATTTTCCAAATGCTTTAAAATCCAGCAGCTGTGACACTCACCCAAAGGCAGCAGATTTAATTTTATTTTAGAGATTCTTGAATCATGAATTCCTTGTTGGTTTAAGTTCTTATGGTGGCAGAAAAGAACATTAATTTTGGACGTGTTAATTTCTGTACATTATGCATATTTGTGAGCATCTCCATTCTGTTTCCATTCTGAACTAATCACTCTTCTTCTGTTGTTTTTTCTCTTATCTCTTTGCCCCTGTCCCTCTGAATGGCATGGCGTCCGATATCTCCAATCTGCTCATTAAGGTAAGTGACCGAAACCCTGTTTTACTCTTAATGAGTGTGCTGTACTCCGCAAAAATCACCCACGGTTATGAGCTCTCATTCCAAAATCCCTCGGCTCCTTCTACAAAGCCTTCATACATGTTTCTCTCCTGATTATATAATAAGCTGCAATGCATGTGGTCCTCTCAATGTGTGAGACTCTGTTTGTTTCCTTCGGGTAATTTCTGCTCAATAGCTGGTTGACCATTGTTGGTGGTTAAAGCTCTTTGGCTGGGTAGACTCTCATACTCGGTGAAAACATCTGTTCCCTTCACTGTTGAATAGACCAAGAGGGAGTTTCAAGGACCACGTAGAAGAGTTTTCGACTGACGGCAATGGGAGTAAAAATACTGTACAGTAGTGCTGTGGTGTAGAATTACCAGAAATGGAATAACCAGGTTAAAAAGCAAAGGCCCTGCTGTGTGTCGTTTCTGTCTGCTAACTCGGCCAGTTGAGTGCACTGATGAGATGTACCTTTTGGCAGAAGGAGTGTCGCTGATTAGCAAGCTAATGAAGGTGATGAGATCTGAATATTCTGGATGAGTTTTGCATTCTGAATCTCTGGACTGAACTATCCATGGAGTACACTGCCCTTAGAGCTATGTTGGGCCAGATCTGCCCATGTGTTTTTTACCTACGCCAAGGAGGTTATGTTTTTGCTTCCATTTGTTTATTTATTTATTTGTTTGTTTGTTTGTTTGTTAGCAGGATATCTCAAAAACGGCCGCATAGATTTTAACCAAACTTTGCAGGATGTTAAAGTAGCACAAGAGGAACAAGTGATTAAATTTTGGCCTATCTAGGCCAAAGTACAGCCTGAGATATAGGCCAAACTTCAAATCCAGCTTTGCTGGCGGAGGTATGGGCTCTTGCGAGTCCAGCTCTAGTTAAAGGATTGTTTTTAGGAGTTCTCGCCTATATTGGATAGGTACTGTAGAGAGAGACTGGAAAGATTTGGAAAAGGAGTTGGGAGGATCTACAGCAAGGGGCATGAGCCGGATTCAAACTGACCACTGTAGGATGGACATTGCGTGCGCTCTAACCAGTGGGCCATCAGACAACCCATGCCTGTGCATTTCGGATGAGACGTTAAACCAAGGTCCTGACTCGCTGTGGTCATGAGAGATTTCATTGGCTAAACAAACTGTCCTCTCCTTCATCACATCAGCTGATGTGTAGAGAGCATTCTGGTGCACAATGGCAGCTGAGCGTCACCCAGGTGGGGTTCTTCACTTCGGCGACAGTGAGGTGGGGTTTCCCTATATCACTATAAAGCTCTTTACAAATGCATTTATTCACTCATCTATGTGGGCATTCATCATTTTTCCAAGTGAAATGAGTGACCCTCCCATTCAGATGAGGTCACTGTACAGCCTACAGGGCTGGGGGCAGCATTAGCTGGTAGCGCAATCTGAGGTGATGCCCTAAGGCCGACGCTGTGTGTCCTTCAACAGGCCGATGAGACCCAGCTCTCTGTCAGCACTGCGTGCCTCACACCCCTGTGCTTTAGCATACAGACACACTGGAGCAGGGAGGGCTAACAGATGCACTGGTGTGTGTAATGCTTCCTAATGCTGCTGCACAGCCTGGTGAGATTATGTACCAGTGCCGTTACGTCAGATAATGATTCTACCTAATAAGGAAGAACAGGTCACTGGGAATATTTTGATGTGTTTTCATCTAAAAGGATAAAAAGCTAATTTATCAGTTAGCCTCAGCTGCTTTTGCCTGTAGTCGAAGATCTTGCTTGCGTGGTCCCTACACATCAGTAACAGGCCCAGCATCTGAGATTACACAGAATACCTGAGCAGTATTGAATAATATGCAGCAGTATTTCCAGCATATTAATATCATGCAAAAACTCCACACAAATCACTCCATCTACAAGGAAAGTAAATGTGCCTCTATATCGACACCTATGGCAGCCCCAGCTGTGTTTGTTTCAGTCGAGGATTTTGTTGTGGAAAGTCTCTTCCTACTGATACCATGCTGAGTCACTTTCTATGCAAATCACTCTCTGTACAAGGATAGCAGATGTGCAGCAGCTCTTGGGTTGATTACAGCTATCAGGCCTGGCTGTGTGTGTCTGTGATTCAGATTCAGGCCTGGCTGTGTGTGTCTGTGATTCAGAATCAGGCCTGGCTGTGTGTGTCTGTGATTCAGAATCAGGCCTGGCTGTGTGTGTCTGTGATTCAGATTCAGGCCTGGCTGTGTGTGTCTGTGATTCAGAATCAGGCCTGGCTGTGTGTGTCTGTGATTCAGAATCAGGCCTGGCTGTGTGTGTCTGTGATTCAGAATCAGGCCTGGCTGTGTGTGTCTGTGATTCAGAATCAGGCCTGGCTGTGTGTGTCTGTGATTCAGAATCAGGCCTGGCTGTGTCTGTCTGTGATTCAGAATCAGACCTGGTTGTGTGTGTCTGTGATTCAGAATCAGACCTGGCTATGTGTGTCTGTGATTCAGAATCAGGCCTGGCTGTGTGTGTCTGTGATTCAGAATCAGGCCTGGCTGTGTGTGTCTGTGATTCAGAATCAGGCCTGGCTGTGTGTGTCTGTGATTCAGAATCAGGCCTGGCTGTGTGTGTCTGTGATTCAGAATCAGACCTGGCTATGTGTGTCTGTGATTCAGAATCAGGCCTGGCTGTGTGTGTCTGTGATTCAGAATCAGCCCTGGCTGTGTGTGTCTGTGATTCTGAATCAGACCTGGCTGTGTGTGTCTGTGATTCAGAATCAGGCCTGGCTATGTGTGTGTCTGTGATTCAGAATTGTGATATCGGGCTCTGACAGCAGAGCTACATTCCCCAGCATCACCCTGCTTGTGATTTCATCACATCATGTTGAGGAGTCGTCTCAAAGCATGTCACAGGAATGGAGCCACTTCCAGCAAATTAATGTCCAGATTTTTCTTTTCACCCATAAACAATGTTTTCATACATTTCTAGTCTGATGTAATTCAGATGACAATCAGTTACAAATTCTCGGTTTCTGCAAATCATCTTGCTCTGTTGGCCACTTGTCTTACTTGTATTCAAAAACATAATAAGGCCAATACATCTTGCATGCGCGCAGCATTTTATATTGCAGGTATTCGTCTTACTGAGTAACATGCAGAGATGAGGCTTTGATTTGAAAATCACCAACACTTTCGGCAGTGATTAACGGGCCCCAACCGAGAATCATTTCCCTATTACTTTTTCAGACAGATTTAATTAGACACACACATTACGGAGCGCAGGAATTTGTGCTGATGCAGTGTTTTTGCTGTATTTATATAATTTCTCAGTTGTCGCAGTACTTGTGCGTGTCACATGAGGCAGTATTATAACAGTCACTGATATACACCAACTTAGTGCTCTAATTTTCATTGTTCAGTATTTATTAGATGCTTTTAGCCAAGATGCTTCTCACCTGAATGATCTGCTCTAATTTCTGTTAGAGCACATTATTTGCTTGTTTTAAATATTATTACTTACCTCATTACTCCACATAATGAATGCATCTAGTGCTGTGGCTTTTGTAATTAGTGTGGTTATGAGTAATGGTGGTTTAATAAAGTAGTTTTGTTTAGAATTTTTTTTTAAAGCTTTTTTTTTTACACCATTTGGGACCCATTCTCTGTGAACATTGTGTTACAGTATTCACAATTACGTAGTTTTATTGAAATAAATGAAGGAAGGGGAGCAATAAATCTCCTTATAATTTCTTCCATATGTTTCATGGAAAAAGAAAATGGAGTCCACAGTACATTCACTAAATGAAAAATAATAGTAATAGCCCACATCTCGCCCCTGTAGATGTTTTATCCAACTAACCATATGACGCAAGAGCAATGTTGAGCAAGGCTGTAGTGACACGCTTCTATACTGCAGGTTAGTCATTCCGTGCCAAGTGGACCAGTTTTTGGGAAATTTGCACAGCATGGTACATAAAAGTGCCAGAATTTTCCAAGAATGAGTTGGAAACACAAGATGAATTTTCTACTGTTTATTGCCCTAATAGAAAAGCGGCTCCATAAATTTTCTCAGTTTTTTTCTGGCGTGTCCACATGACCAAATCATGCCTTGAATTTGGGTATTTTTGGGTGTTTTTTTTTCATAAGCATTTTCAGATGCAAGTTACACCTAAACTAAACAGGAGATTGGATTGGGTTTAAGGGGCCAGTGTGCTGTAGCTGCTGAGGATGAGGCTGCAATATGAACCCCTGATTATACATACTTCAGTCAAGGGGACCAACTAAAAATCAAATAAAAATTTTGGTTCTGTAAAAATGGTCATTTTCAACAGCCTGTTACAGGAAAATCAAATTAGATATGCTAAATCTGATAGCAGATTCATAAATTTCAGGTAATTTTATCTACATGCACCCATTGACATTAATTTAGGAGCACTGGAAAGTGTATTTGTATCCCTTCAAAAATGCTTATAAGTCATTGCCACATTCGCGAGTGACGAGACACCCCCTTCTTAAATTGGCAATTACTCCATGAAAAATTGGATTTGGAACTTAAGATTTGGGATTTGTCCATTTGAAATGATGGCAAGCGCTCATAATTTTTTTTCAGATTTTTCCGAGATGGCGTGGTGCAGACCCTGGTCCAGTTGGCACGGAATGACCCAGGTGCAATTTACCTGTTCAGATTAGCTGTGGCACACACACACACACACACACACACATTAGCTTTGATAGCCGAGCTCAGCTTTCATTCTGGAGCTGCCTGATCACATGACCGAGCATAAACTATGCGCAAGGAGCTGTCCGTCTTTTCTAGCCCTGACAGAGTTATGGACGACACCGCGCACCAGAGGAGCCAGTGGGGCTGTATTACAGGGCAGATTTACTGCCAGGTCGCAGCCAGCGTTCACATTCACACCAAATCAGGTGCTATGGGAATTCCTGCAGGGTTCTGCGATGGAGAGAGTGTGTCACTAAAACCATGAGTGTCCAGAAAATCTTATCATGTGACATACAGTGCTATTTTGTTCCCATCATATTATTTGAAAGCATAGATAATGAGATACATTTTTTTTTTGTCACCACCGTTCACAATTAGCATATTCAAGCATTTTTGTACAATATTTATGGGTCAAACTGTATATAAACGAAAATAAAGGGAATTGCTCGTTTTCGTGATCATGGAAAACCGACACTTTTATGAACATAATACAAACGTTTGTGAAAATATGTGAAACTGATAATGAGATGAATGGATAGCTCTCTCAAATGATTGTGCTTTCGATAAAAATTTACCGTTAAATAAACTAAATCATTGTAAACGAAGGCTGAGGAGACCGCTAATCCTGGGGTCTTTGTTTTACACCTGCCTACAGTCCAACAGAATGCTTTAAAGGAACAAAGAGTGAAATACACTACATCGCTCTCCTGCAAATCAATCTGTAGGTCAAGTCTTGCGAGTGGAATTTTTCCCTATTTCACTTCAATTCTGCAGGCCCTCAGCTGCACAGTCCTATTGGGCCTTTGCTGGCGTATATTTCACTTCGTAACGGACCATAGATTGTAAATCAAAGATAGGCCAGGACTGCATGCAGGCCAATCTTACACTTTCTGCTCTCGAACAGAATGTGATCTGGTGTTGCCTCGTTGGAAAATTCAGGGATGTCCCAGGAACAGAGAATGTCTGGATGGCAGCTCATGTTGCCCCAAAATTTCTTGCATATCTTTTTGCATGAATTATGACCTCAGAAATGAACAATTCTGCCACGCCATATGCACTTTTACACCCCCACAGTATGACAGACCTGAGGACCTGATGCTGTTGAGAGCTTTGATTGTCTTTGGTCTGGGAAACACTGTGGCTGTTGTTTGCAAAACCCACTTACTGCTGTCCATCTCAGATGACAGCGAACCCAGAGAAGTCTGCGGCGCTTTTGGACACTGTTGATGTTCGACTTTGCCTTTACGTGGTAAAACTTGAACTTCCCTTCATGTATGTTGACCAACAAAGGTTTACCAAAGAGTTTTCCAGCCCATGTCAAGATATCCATTACAGTCAAATGACGGTTCTGAAGACAGTGACATCTGAGGCAGCGGGGACCACAAACATTCAGATGTGGTCTTTGGCCTTGTCCTGAAGGCACCAAGATTCAATCGGACTAGTTTGTCTATTAATCATATCACACGCTTTCTTTTAAAAGTTTAACATAATCTTTAATCATATAAAAAATTGCAGAGGATGAAATGCCCAAAATCCTACTGATTTTTTTGGGGGGACATTGTTCTCATAGTGAAGAATTATAACCTTACACATCTGTCTGCAAGTTGGTGAGTCTCGACTCATTATTGCTTTTTTTGGTGGCCCCTGTCATTCTATAACATGATTGGCTTACCTGGTTAGCATCATCTGTTCCCATCACCTTATTATTGCAGCTGAATGCCTCATTTTTAGCCCACTGTAGTTTGCATCTGTGCCAACTGTTTCAGAGTTTGTTGCAGCTTTTAAATACGTGTTGATTTTCAATAGACAATTCACAAGTTAAAGCATAAAATAATATTCTATTGCAGTGTTTTCAATGAGGTAAATTGGCCTGGGTGAAACACTCTGTTTTTGATTTTATTTGCTTTTTCCATAATGTGCCAACTCTTTTGAAATTGAGGTTGTACATTGACAAAAAACACCATCATGGAAATAAGTCCATGAATCGATTGTGTTCATCTTTGGGCATTTTCATGCCTGTGTTTTTAGATTCAGGAATTGCAATCTGTGCAATAAACTGCATTAAACTAAGCCAAGGCAGCACAGGCTGCCAAAGTGACACATATTGGAGCAAAATGAGCGTTGCTGTGACCGAAACCAAAATATAAGAGGAGTTCTGTAATACTGCAGGGAGATTTCTGTCCATCACTCCTACAATTATATTTAAAGCTGACAGGAGAGAAAGAACGGGAAAACCACTCTGTCAAATGAAGACTGGAGCGTGATTTTTAACCTGTTTTAATACCAGAGAGGAAGAAGGTTATCTGTGGGAGAGCAATATACTGCTGGTCATTGCAGCCCCCCGCCCCCCGCAGGGTTTTTCCCAGAGTCGGCGCATTAATTTAGCCACACATCACTTTGAGACCTTTCTTTTGACCCAAAATAAATCATTGTTTAAAAAAGCGCCCAGCAGAGCAAATTTAGTCTGTTTTGCTCAAAACAAGCAGAGCAGGTGGATCAGGGCAGTGCCATGTTTTTCCTGCTGATATGAACATCGTGGTCTGCCACTCGGCCGTCAAGAGAAGCGGACGCTTCACTCAATGTCTCTCTCCTGTGGCAAAAAAAGAACTATGTCCTCACAAACTGTAACTAGCGCTTGAAACAAAGTTGAAATTTATGTTGCGTTTTACGGAATCTGATTTCTCCCATTAGTCGCAAACCTCAGGCGCCTTTATGATCCTCTCACTGTAAAATCACTGTAAATTACTGTTTTAGTGGCTAACTTTCAGACCTAAAGTGCTTAAGTCGAGTCATTTTACTCTTTCACCTAAATCGCTCTCTCTTTCTCCTGACTACTTCCAACTCTTCCGTCTATTTATTTCTCTATAATTCCTTTATATCTCTTTGCTGTTGTTATCTTTGTTTTTGGAACGTATTGGCATTATTGAATTTATCAATAATAAAACAGCCGAAGAACAGCCTTTGCAGTGGTTAAATCATATCTAATAGGGCTCATGAACAGAAATCTCACTCTCTGCATTGTATTACTATGCAAAAACATGCACAGCTGCAACATTAACCGACAAGGTAACTAGTTTCAAGTCTTGAGTGTTATGAAAAAACCTAGCAAGTCTAATTTTGGTCGAAACTAAGTTAGGACCATTTTTGTACTTAATAGGCTTTGCCTCATCATATAAAATAAGATACATGAAAAATAATCATTGATTTCCTATGTTTTACTGTGGCAAAACCAAGCAAGTCATCGGTATTTAATCAGTTGTGAAGTAAAAATCAAGCAAGTTGATCTTCCTTGGTTCTTCCACATGAAATTTTCTATTTTTTAATGATAAAACCTGGTCCCTGAATTTGCCAGTTATGAAGCAGCATAACTATATTATCTGATCTGTCAGGTCAGTCCCCATGCAGAGCATTGGATGTGCAGGACATTCATGGTCAGAATTCGTAATTCACACAATTCACGTGCAAATAATGACTGAAAAATGGCTTGAAGAGGGAAGCGGATGGTGGAGTTAACACTGAAAAACTGTCAAATGCCACTGCAGCTGCATAATCGTTAGGTTTTTGTCCATCATTTTGAGATTTGACATTTTATATTTTCAGATGGAAAAATTTCTTAAGTGATATTGCCAGGGATACTAATAAAAAAAAAAAGTCCTCCATAAATATCTCTTATTATGTAATGAACAAATAAATACCATGTCAGTTTCATTGTCGGACAAGAGCTTAACCCCAGAGGGATACAGTTTTCTGTCTTTTTCTCGGAATTAGCTTTTTGTTACTTACTAGGTTCTTCCATAACACTCAAGAAGTGCTGCTCAGTAAAAACACCTGTTTAATTTATCCTTTGGTGGCACTAATAGGCACAGAAAATCTTTTTATCCATTTATTTGTTTTTTTATTTTTTGTTTGGTTTGGTTTGGTTTGTGCTAACACAGCACAACACAGGCCGAAGACAGCTGTGATGATCTCAGGACGGCAATTGTTACAAAGCCATTTCCAGACAGTAACAAGTCTTTCCTCTGTTGGTAAAATCGCTCTTAAATGGAAAATATTTAGGGCAGCAGCCCGTGTACCCAGGAGTGGCCATCGCCGCTGGGTCACTGGGTCCAAGATCACACTGTAAGAAGCCCTAAAGCCACTTACAGGAAGCCAGTGGCCTCAAACTTGCCCATTGAAACATTTTAGTGTACACATTCTGGTATGATGTTTTGACCATAGACAGTATAAAAAGATGGACGCAGCACCTGGGTCTGAAAAGTGAAGCCGATGCGGAAATCTCTAAAGTTTGCATTATATTTTATGGCCAGCAGATGGCAATGTCGGTGGTTGCAGAAATAAGTTCAGTGCTATTGAAGTCTATGAGAAAATGACCGTACTCTGCCGCCTGATTTATTATTTCAATAATGATTTTCCACATTATTTTATGGTATCTATCGCTAGTTTTAAGTCTCCTTCGATATATCGTGATGTTCATTTTTGTAAATTATGGTCCCAAATAGACTAGAATAAAGGATAAAGCCAGAATATGCTTTAGGGGCGTGGCTATCCTCTGGTCCTCGTCCAATACGGTCAGATTCAGAGCCACGGTCCTCCCCAGATCTTTAATTCACGCTCTCTTCCAACAGGAATCACATCCGGTTTCAAAATGACAAAATGGTGCTGTTCAAATTGCCAAAATCGAGGCTTCCTAAATAGTACGCTGAAACCAATGGGTGACGTCACCGTTGCTTCGTCCATCTTTTTATACAGTCTATGGTTTTGACAGAACATGTGTGATTTTCTTTGAAGGGCAGGTAGGTGAAATCCACTTCTATTCCAAAACATGACTTTGCAGCTGGGCTTTGGTTTATTAAATTGCTTCCTAAATGTGAGGAAAGACCTTTGAATCACTGTTCTGTGGACCATTGAGGCCAAAGTGGAGTTGTTTTGTGTAATGAATGACACAATATTTGATAGAGACCAAACACGGCATATTGCCACACAGACCTCTTAATAACTTCTGTACAGGGTGGTGAAACGGTCATGATTTGTGGTTGCTTGCCCAGTACATTACCTGAAGACCTGACAATAACTGAGTCGACAATGAGCTCCCCACTATTACAGAGGATTCTCAGGCAAATCCCGCCAACAGCTAATGTCTGCCAGTCAAGCAGACAATAGAACAGTGCTACTTACGACCATAGTCTGTATAAAAAGATGGATGAAGCAATCATGGCGTCACCCATTGGTTTCAGCATACCATTTAGGAAGCCTCGATTTTGGCTATTTGAACAGCGCCATTTTGTCATTTTGAAAACAGATGTGATTTCTATTGGACGAGCGCGTGAATTGAAGATCCAGGGAGGAGCGAGGGGTGGATCTATGGGTGGATCTGACCGTATCTGACGAGGACCAGAGGATAGCCACGCCCCATAAAGGATATTCTGCCTTTATCCTTTATTTTAGTCTATTTGGGACCATAATTTACAAAATTGAACATCATGATATATCGAAAGAGATTTGAAACTTGCGATAGATATCTTAAAATAATGTGGAAAATCATTATTGAAATAATCTATCTGGCGGGAAAGAAGGGTCATTTTCTCATAGACTTCTATAGCATTGAACTTCTTTCTCCAACTGCCGACGTCGTCATCTGCTGGCCATTCGACAGAATGCAATTTTCAGAGATTTCCGCATTAGCCTCACTTTTCAGACCCAGGTGCTGCGTCCATATTTTTATACAGTCTATGCTTAAGACATAAGTAAAGCCTCGGTCACAACCGGATGCACGGATTTTTTAATTCGTGCGTTCTCTGCGTTTTTTGCCATAGGTGAGAGTCGTAGAGGATGTGGAGGTTAAAAAAAAAAGTAGCAGTCAACTCGTAAGGCGGGAGTAATCGTGCCGTGCTGCCCTTGAGGGTGACGAAAGAAGTTCACAGCAACACTCTTGCGATTTGGCACGTGCGTGCTTCATAGAGGCACCAAGGAGGACGTGCGGCAGTCTTGCAACAGCTGCGCACTTCTTCCTAAACCCCAGCCGGGCTCGGAAGTTCTATTTATTTTGTATGTTGTGTGTGCGCCCGTCTTATTTCACACCCGCGGGAAACTTGCGGTTGACTTGCGTCTTGGACAAACGGTTTTATTTCCACAACCAGTAAAAAAACGCACGTCTGACCTGCATGCTCCTTGCGTCGGGAGCAAGTGAAACTTGCATCCTTGGCCTTTCTATGGAAATCGTGGAGTTTTTTGTGCATGATCAAAATCAAATATATGTGCTTACGGGCAGTCTGCAGGCTCAAAATTTCGCAAGAAGGACCTGCGTGGCCTGTGAGTTCCTTGGCGTTTTTCGCTGTAGATACGCCGTGGAGTGGAAGTACGGCCAGTTGTGACCGAGGCTTAACACTGTTGCATAACTGGAAAAGTGAACAATCAGACCAAGATAAACTACGCTGAGCACTATTGAGATTTTGCGGTGGAATCTAGGCATATGAAGGGCAGTGCATGTCCAAACGCCCACACGTACAATTAAGTCATTTTATTAGTAACAGTGGACCAGTATCTCTCTAATTAGAGAAACAGAAACCGATAAACATACAAAAAAATGCTGACTTCAAATTATTAATGCTAAAGGGGCTTCGACTAGCTATTGTACCGCCGGGTCTACTTGCTTTTTCAATGAAGGCCTCAGCATGTGGGCTTATTTTTATTTTACTAATAATAACGACAAAAGTGAGATGTGTTTATGCGTTATGAGTCTCACACGGTTGGACATCATCTGTTCAGACTCAGTAAAATGGAGAGGATGGGTTGTGTTGTAATACCCAAAGTGACAGAATTGAAAAAGAGTGCACTTTATTTTTTCACACCTCTGTAGGTTCGTACAGTACAAGCCATTAAGGGGAATTTGCACATAATCCTGGATATAATTGCTTATGGTGAAGGCACTAAATCCCTGATACTGTAGTTTTTTATTGCAGAATTTATCATGGAGACTTTACTGTAGCTTGTCTAGTGATAGCCGTAAAAATACAGAAATACACAGCATCTGCAGAGCTCTTATTTCATATAATAAGCTTTAGGTAATCACAGTGGGAGGGCTGGGTAACTGTAGATAATCACAGTGAGAGGGCCGGGTAACTATAGCTTTTTAAAAAAAAACGGCATTGCATTATGAAGCCTATGCTAAACACTCACTGTTATGCATTGATTTTAATGAACAGATGGTAATTGTGAACTCAGTGGCCTTGCATCAATTTACCTTCACAAAAGCACTGTAAAATAGATAATGCTGAAAATTATAGCCAATTTTTATCGCACTATTGTCAAGTAAGACATTCCCAGCTGCTCTATCGTCAGTTAGGGCTACAGTGTTATTTTTGGACACCGGCCATAAACAGAAGCCCATGTGGGTGCAACTGACTCCTTTGGATAGCTGAACTGAGATCAGCGTTGTTGAAAATACCCTTAACAACGACACCATTGCTGAGGGCAATAGTGACTGCCATTTCTTAATGCAGAATTTTAAGCACTTGCCATATAAATTTGTTCCTTTTGTTATGTATTCTGTTCTAATGAGCAGTCTTATTAATAGAGCAGTCTTATTAATATCCCCACTTGTTTTCGGAAGGGTCACTTGGCAGAATTTGGGTGTGTCCAAGCTTTTTGCTGCTCTTTTTCGTTGCTTCAATAGCTGAACCATAACTGTGGAGATGGTCCTGGATAATATTATAATTTTTTTTTTTTTGAGAAAGAATTTAAGAAAAGTGATTCTGCAACAATTGCGTGACTCCTGTAAAACAGATTCATAATTCTTGATAATAATTTATAATTGTTAACATAATTCATAATTTATGGTAAAAAAAAAAAAAGAAAAAAAATCTAATTCCTAATTTTTTGAGGATTAATAGGATAGAGGTTTGCCAGGAAATCCCCAAAATCCAGCTTCCTGACCTTCAACCCTAGTTTGAACCTCTGCCAACACAAAGACAAAAAAACTGCTCCTCTCTGTTGACAAATTCTTGCTCCTGTTTTGACAAAATACTGGGGCCAGTGAGTCTATCCTGATCTGTATTTGATTCATCGTGGTATTCTGTGTTTTCGTGGCTGATTCAGTCTTTGATACATTTTCATTTTAATTAAAATGTCTTCTCAAAGTCGCTGTTGCGCTACACAGGATTTCTGACAGCTAGCACTTCCAGGCGCTTTCCCTCAGGAAATCAATGTGATGAATTATCACCAGTCCTTTGCAGCATAAAATATGGATTTGAAAATAAAAATCTCTTTGAAATTTAATTCTGCCGCTCACTGCGACGATCCGTCACATCTGGAGTGCAAAAAAAGAGTGAGTGTGACTTCAGAAAGCTGCTTTATATTGTTTTATTTTGAAGAAAAGAGAATCATTTAATGCGCATCACTTCCTCCTGGGTGAAAAATAATGGCTCTATTTCAGTGTTGCGTTTCCCAAAGTGAAGTCTTTTTTCCTATTTCCCTGAGGCTTTTATCTGGAGTATTGTAACTCTCCCTGTCCTCGTCCAGATTTACTGCTGGGGCTCGGGTGCGACTGTATCTCTCCAGCATTTCCACATTCTGCAGGAGCTCTGACTCTGAAATCCACAGCAGGACCATCACGTCTCCATTCTCCGAACGAATTTCATTCTGCCGTCACGCGCGAGTGAGTCTTGGGTCAAAAGTCCGCTGGAAGACTCGCTCTAACTCATCGGCGATGGATCTGGGCTGTAACCTCGCCTCGGCCGCTGCTCTGAGTGAATGCGTCTCTCTCCATCACTCTGTCCCATCCTCGATCCCCCCCGCCAGCTCCATTATACCTGACACGGTCGCTTTGAGAGATTAACTCCAGATGCGGGCGTCTCGTGACGAAACATGTGGCACATGCAGGGGAGGGCGCATTAAGCTGACATCTTTGTAATCCGGCCGGGCGATTTTTCTTCATGCAGGAACAATAGCTGCAGTTCGGAGTTCCTGACTATTCTGGATCATTCCAGCACTGAGAGCACTTGCGTCAATTAGCCCGCAGTGCTAATGACTGCTTTCCTGTTTCCTTTTTTAAGGGAAATTTATCACTTGATCTGTGGTGCTGAAAGGCGTAATTTATGGGGCGGCTTTATCACAAACATGCCAATAATACGCATCCCTCCCCCCCATAATATATGCAAAACAACATCTATCTTTGCATCTCCAACCCCCCAATATTCAAACCAAAGTGACACCATTGCCTGTACTTCAGTAATAACTGTAAGGTGGCCTGAGATACACTCATCCAGATCTGTCAATATTCCTGTGAGCTTTAAGCCCTAAAGCAGGGCTCACCAAATCTGGACCTCGAATCCAAATACAGCCCTGATTTTCTGTCCCAGGAAATTAAAAAAATGCTGAATAATTCGTGCTTCCAATTGGCCAGACTGTCTAGACCCCTGACCTCCATTTAAAGGGATGGTGGAAAACCAGTAATTCTCAGGCCTCAAGTACCGTGATTTGATGATCCCTGCGCTAAAGCATATTTCAACTTTTTATCACACCCGACCTATCACACCAGAATAACTCACTGCAGGTCTCTATCACACCGGATTTCATATTTCCACACAATGTTTTAACACTGTAGTGTTATCTATAAACTGATCATGCATAAAGTTCAGTGGATTTGCATTATGTTAATAACACCTGCGTTGCTTGGTTACATTAGTTGCAGGTTGAAATGCTGAAATGGCCTCTCCTTTTGATCCTTGCATTATATGAGTTAGTGGTAATTCCATTCATTTCAGAAACAGGCTGCCCGTAGAAATACTGCGGGTGTTATTGTAAGTTTGGAGATGAATGCATGTTATGAGTCACTGAGAGAAATATTAAGAGGTTAATTTTGGTGTGAGGATGTAATGTGAGCGTGTAGCAGTCATCAATGCGTCTGTATGCACAGTTGTTTCATTTTTACGTTATAGAACTAATAACAAATGCAAATCGTCTTCTAAGGAATGTGCTTGTTCTTCTCTTTCTGAATTGATTTATCCTGGAATTACATCCCACTTCAGCGTGGGATCGCAAAGTTTTTACACAATCAGGTTTTCTAAGACTTGAAAATGTGCCAGAGCTGCAATTTTGCTACTTATTTTTCCTTTATAAAGCAATACCATGGCAATTCCTCCTGCAATTGAAGAATAAATTGGATGCAAGTTTCAGAGCGACTACCCAGAAGTTCTGAACAAAAAAAAAAAGGCTAATCAAACAAAAATAGTTTGAAGTACTCGCCCACATGCCCTAGGAAAGATATCTAAAACCCGAACAACTTTTCTCTCAAATCTGCGTGTTGTTGTTTAAACAAGCAGGATTTGGTGACCATAATTATGAATTCAAGTGTGACATTCAAGTGCTTTGTTTTACCCAAGTTTCAAAAAGAATCCTCTCACTGAGGGCAAAAGAACAAGAATTCATTACAAGCACAGCTCAGCGTTGGGACGGCATGGAAAATCCACCCCTGTATAATCATAAAGCAGTGACTTATAAATTTACTTTGACTTGTTATTTTATTGCAAACAGTATGAAGCTATGATAATTTATGTCTGGTCAATGTCATTTTAATTGCAAATTTACCTCCACTATTGCCGTCTTTTCCAAAGGACGCCAATGCATAGTTCAACAAGACAACGCAAAATCGAACTCTGCCATGTGAAAAGAGGGCGCGGGTGTTAGACTGGCCTGCCTGCAGTCCCAATTTGTCCCCAATAGATAAGATGTGGTGCATTTTGAAATGCAAACTGCGACACTGAAGACCCTGTACACCTGTTGCACACCTTAAGACTTGTTTGCAGGAAGAATGGGTCAAAATAACTGAAGCTCTTAAACACTTGGGGCTCTAATTTCTTGGTGCAGCGCAGGGTGGAGCAGCGTGGCGTAGCCCACGCAGTGGTAATTTCGTCCGGTGCAGCCTGTGCAGTGGTAATTTCGTGCGGTGCAACACCTTTGGCAATTTAGTAGATGGACGTGCACCGAGATGGGTGTGGCGGTGTAGTAGGGGGAGGTGTCACATATTCATCATGACGCAGTGACAATTTTGTGGATAAATGTTCCGCTGAAAGTACGCAGAGAGTTCGCCAGCTCCAACCTGGTTTACTTTCTGTGCAGTGGTAATTTGGCTGACCGGCGCACAGTGCGCTCACGTCACCGAAACCTCACAGGCCGGTTTCTAGAATGTCAGGCACATTTCAATGCAATAAATAATTACAGCCACCACTATTTAATGTAACTATCTGAATCAGCACATAAATTATAGTATCTATATCGATTGTCCTGATGTCAGATCAAAGGCGGTTGGCACGCGTAATGGAAACTTGACCTGACAGCCCTCAGAGTGTCAGTGCTTTCTCTGTGGCATGTTGCGTGCTACACAGCATAGCTGTACGCCATGGATGTCACTTTGACCTCACGCAGGAGACATTACAGGACTTGAGACAGAGAGAGGCCGAACTGCATGTGCCGTAGCAGCAGGGAGAGCAGGAGCGCGCACGGGAGAGGAGAGACCACCTGGCTGCACAGCTCTGTCCTTAACGCTAGAACCGCGGCACTGATGTTAGTAATGCATGGTATTTCATGTCAGTAAAAGATATGAGTCCATCCGTCCATGCCTTTTTCTAAATATGTTTTTTCTATGTTATATCAAAGTTATGAACTTCTGTTATAAAACGTGAGTATCGATATTAAATTACTTTGAGAGCCGTAGCCGCTTTTTTGCGGCAGTGGCTTTGACATAAATACCCTGTCTGCAACATCGAGAGAGAGAGAGAGAGAGAGATGTGTGTGCATGGGGGCACGTGAGTGCGTGTTTAGGCTATGTGGGTATGTGTCCTTCAGCTGCTTTCACACCGGACGCGAAACGAATTTTTCGCACGACTGATTACATTCAAAGTCAATGCAAAGACGCGAATACACGCGTGTATTCGCGTCTTTGCATTGACTTTGAATGTAATCTGTCGCAAAAAAATTTGTTTCGTCCAGTGCAAGCGCTTAATACTATTATTGTCACTTAGGTTTTATCGTTTTTAGTGGGGGGAAAGGAATACAGCCTGATTGCTATGATCTCGTACTGAGTTAAGATCACATATTGAAAAATAAATGTGTAACGTATCTTGCATTGTTGTCCATGCACGTTAATCCCAAAATTTTAAGCAGCAACAGGGTGTAATAATAGGAACAGGCTATCCATCGTTTCTCTTCCCAATGATGCAGGCAGAAGAAATAAATGAGTAACCGTCGTATTTCATTCCAACTTCATAAGTTTGAATGATCTGAGGTAGTTCCGTTTTGAAATGCCATTCAAGTTCGCTAATGGTAATAATTTGCGAATGCCCTAGCTAGCCAGCTAACTCATATTCAGAATGCTTAATATAGACGTAAGCAATGCAGAAAACATGCCTGAAGCAGCAAAGTAAAATGCAACATTAACGCATCATGCAGATATAGGACAGAGGCTTCTTTATTCCAACATCTTAAAGGTGAGGAGAGGAGCTCATTTGATTGGTGAAGGTTTGACTCGGCTGTGTTAAATCCACTCAAGGCTTCTCTCCTCCCTCTTTGCCACTTGTGCCGGCAGGAGGGACAGAGGCGGGACAGAGGAGTAATTACGCTGAGCTGCGCGGGGCACGAAATTACAAAATACGCCTGGATACACCCCGTTGGCGCGGCGCTCCCCCCATTCGTCGCTCCTGCGCTTGGTCAACGAATTTAGAGCCCTTGGTGTCTCAATCCCAAAGTGTTTAAGTGATGTGAAAAGGAGTGGCAACATTATCAAGTTGTTAATACTTAACTGTCCCAGGATTTTTATAATACTTAGCAAGAATCAAAATAGAAATTTGCTTTTATTTAAAAATAATAAAAAATTATGTGGTGAACATTAAAATAATATTTTTTGTATTGTTTTTTAAAGTAATACAGGTCAAAAGTAATTTACTAATCACTGCTTTCAGTTTTCATTTGAATTTAACATTCCCTCCTGACCTGTTTGCAGATTTGGGGTTGTCGATTTTGATTCGTTTCAGTTTGAGACACAGTGGCACAGTGGGTAGGGCTGTCACCTCACAGCAAGGAGGTTGCAAGTTTAAGTCCTTTCTGTGTGGAGTTTGCATGTTCTCCCTGTGGTCGCTTAGGTTTTCTCCAGGTACTCCGGTTTCCTCCCACTGTCCAAAGACATGCATGCTAGGTTAATTGGAGACTCTGAATTGCCCGTAGGAGTAAGTGTGTGAGTGAATGGTGCTTGAATGGCGTGTGCACACTGAGAGATTGTTGAGCAGTCCAGGGAGTGTCCCTGCATTTTGCCCAAAGTTGGCTGGGATAGTTCCAGCTCTCTTGCGACTCCAGTGAGGAAGAAACGGTTTACATAACGAAATGATGGACTTATATGAATAAGGTTTTGTTTGAATTTACTTTTTAAAAAATCAATAACATGTCAGTATAGAATGCAGGAATGATGGTATAACTGTTTATATTGTGTTGGTTTGGTTACAGATATAATTTGAGTGTTTATAAAAGAACTAATCCCCTCACAAAGAAATTTCTGGAATATTTCGAAGGTAAATATTTCAAATTGCTGTTCAGTATATCCCAAACATCACTGGATGAAGTTGCCCTCACCCTAACCCCATCTTTATTCTGTGCAATCATTTTCCTTTTGTTCCATTATAATTGGGCTATTTCAATCAGGACAGACTAATGAATTGATAAAGATAAGCATTTATTACAAATTACAGAATGAACAGATTAATGGCTGTGATGATAGCTTTTAAGTCTTTGGCGCTCAGACTCGACAGGGAGATTTCGCGATTGTGGAGCCTCTGTCCTGAGGCACAGCTGAATAAATCCCCCCATGGAGTCCAGACACTGGAGGTGGTGGTTTGTCTGATGAAGATGGAGCAGATAAGCCTGCAGAGGCTGGGCGGTGAGGAGAGGTGGAGGGTGCACGCGATGGCAGCCTGAGTGTATTAGAAGCAGAGAGACATATTTAAAAAGAAGGCACCCAAAAGATAGGCCAACAACGTAGGTGTGTTGCAGTGTTATTGAATGGATGAGATCAGCTGATCATTCAGTTGATGGCCCCGCTTGATCACAGCAAGAATGAAAGCATTTGTTAGGAGCATAGACTGTATAAAAAGATGGACGCAGCACTCGGGTCTGAAAACTGAGGCTAATGCGGAAATCTCTAAAAATTGCGTTCTATTTAATCGCCAGCAGATGGCGACATCAGAGGTTGCAGAAAGAGGTTCAATCCTATAGAAGTCTATGAGAAATTGACCCTACTTTCCCACCTGATTTATTATTTCAATAATGATTTTCCACATTATTTTATGGTATCTATCGCAAGTTTCAATTCTCCTTCGATATATCATGATGTTTATTTTTGTAAATTATGGTCCCAAATAGACTAAAGTAAAGGATAAAGCCAGAATAAGCTTTAGGGGCGTGGCTATCCTCTGGTCCTTGTTAGATACGGTCAGATCCACCCATAGATTCACCCCTTGCTCCTCCCTGGATCTTCAATTCACGCTTCCGTCCAATGGGAATCACATCCAGTTTCAAAATGACGAAATAGCGCAGTTCAAATAGCCAAAATTGAGGCTTCCTTAAACGGTATGCTGAAACCAGTGGGTGACGTCACGGTTGCTTCGTCCATCTTTTTATACAGTCTGTGGTTTGGAGTGACAGCAGACCGATTGAGGAAAAACTGGTGACGGCATGCAAAGGAGAGTCTTGCTGACTGAACTTCGCTAGAGCTCCATGTCATCCGTTTCACAATATTGCTGGGCAGTAACTCCCCAGTACAACTCAGAAAGACAACGCTTGGTTTGGCTGCTGGGAGCTTCAATGCATTTAATCCAAAGATGCAGTTTTCTCCACCAGTAAAACTGGGTCACCCTGAAACGGGAGGCTACAGTGTACATGAGTAATTACTGTGGTGAGCTGCTCTAAGACTTCATCATTTTTACTATTCTGTGTTTATGAAACACATTAGTGTTTCCAAGGGCTTGTGACAGCACACACTCTATGAGTAATCGTTATCTTGGATTAAATTTAAAAAAAAAAAAAAAACATCAGCTGAAGCGCTGGTGCTGAGACCCAGGAAGAAAATTTTTAATGATCTCATAGCTATTTATTCATCTTCAAAATGAGTTTTTGATTTATGATTTTATTGTCACTCACAAAGGTACAGTTTATCCTCCTTATGTCATAGTCTTTGCCTGTTAGCAAGGATTGCTGTAACCTTATCAAATCATTTAACAGATCTTGTAAATAAGTGAAGGAGAAATAGAAGATATGCAATTATCCTGAGAATGAAATGACTATTTTGATTTTATTTTGGTTGCTTATGGCTCAATTACGTTTGCAGTTTAATAGGACATATTTAGTACAGTGTAAATCTTTAAAATTGAGAGGTGCCTGATTTTTTTCATGATCCAGTTTGCTCTATAAATTATTCAATCACTATTGTGTTTTTATAATGCTGTTTATGATAAGTGTTGAAAACCCAATTTAAAACATGCAGTTTTAAATGTAATAAAAAAATAATCACTCTTTTCTTCAGTGTTTCCCAATACTACTCCTGGAGCACTTTGGCCCTTTCTGGATGATGTTGAGAGCCCCTCAGTCGAAAACATGCTGGGCAGGGGTGCTAAACTTTATCCACCTCTGCAGTTACACTCCTAATTCTACAAATCATCCCCTCAACTCTTCACTACAGATCTAACTGGTTTTTTGGGATAAGGTTGAGAATCTGTGCCAGATTAATTCTTTAGTCATTATTGCAGGGCTCGCGCTACCCGTTCGTCAATTCGCAATTGACGATCTCTCCTGCAGTTTGACGATCTGTAAGTCACATTTGACGATAAATTTGACGAAAACCTTTCAAAAGTGGGGTCACAAGATTTGCGCAAATCTGCAATAATATTTGTGGGGGGGTTAATATATAATATAGGGTCGGCCAAGAAAACACAACTCAAAAGCCGACTCTGGCTCTCCGACTCCGCGTACCGCACTCCGTCTCCCGTCCGGGCGCAAGCTCCAGGAACGTCATGAAGAAAGAAGCGAAACGAACGCGTGTAGCCTACTGTACCCTTATGCTGCGTTCAAAACAACTCGAAGTCGGAAAAAACAAGCTCCGAGTTGTCAAAAAATGAATTGAACGGCGTCGAACTCGGAAATTACAGGTCGGAAACTCGGGTATCATTTCAGAGCTCCGATTTCCCGACTTGACGACACATTCACCGAAAAATGGCGGATGTGCAGTTTACTTTTAAGCAAATATGGAAGTTTTTTTGATTAAAATACATATGTATGAAATCAATCATATTTCATGGATCACCTGATCGGTTTCGGTTGTTCTTCTGTGTCACGAAAGAACTGGAAACGGCTGTCAGTGTTTTCTTTAAACGTTCCGAGCATTTAAATACAACTCAGCGTCTTTGCAGCATCCATGTTTTTCCCACATTACGACTTCAAAGCACATGAACAAATCGAAGTCGGAAGAACGATTTGCCGACTTGGGAATTCCGACCTTCCGACATCACATGAATGCAGCATTATTAGGACGGAATACCCACCCACCAGCTCATGCTCGAGCCAATAGACTACGCAGCTGTTAGTGGTACTGATTACAGTTGTTGTTCCTTGAAGCTCAATGGACAGTAAATAACGTGTGAAAGTACTTTGTTATCAATATTTGGTCCTTTGTACTGAATAAAAAGCAAGTTGATGTGGTTGAATTTATGCAACATTGTGATGTTGCACATGTAGTCCATGTTAATGTAATTTTACCAAGTCCAAGTGTTCAGTTCTCACTCAGCATAACACTACAGTTGTTCCTTGAAGCTCAATGGTCAGTAAAGAACATTTGAAAGTACTTTGTTATCAGTATTTGGTCCTTTGTACTGAATAAAAAGCAAGTTGTTTTTTGCATAGATCTTTTTTTATTTGCATTTCTTTCATAGGCAGTAGCTTCTTCTGTTTTGCCAAAGCCTTCTGACCCCCTTCCTCTTCTTCTGGACTTGGGACCAGCTTCTTTAACCTGTGTCTGTAACTTGCAGATTAATAAAATAATTCATGCAAAAAGCAGACTGGGAATGAAGCAAGCTAAGGGAGAAAGTCCCAAGTGAGGTGGGGTTAATACAAAAAAACCATGCTACTAGCACAGGAAACAAGGAAGGCGAGGCTAAGTCAGAAAGGACAGAGGAAAGCACACGGTCAGATAGGACATTTAACAGCACATGGTTGTAAGTAAAAACATGATAAAAATAATACAACGACGGTGCAACAAAACCTACAAGAAATTGATTGGTATTAGAGACCCTCACAACTGGACATCAGATAAAAAAAAGTGACTAGGGGTAAAGTTATTTGACTAATTGACATTGCTTTTTGGCTAATCATTAATAGGTTTCAGAAGCCAGCTCTAGCCCTGTTATTGTACATTATTAAGGAGTATCAAGTGACAAGGAATAGCGATTTTCATACCAGTAGGTAATAATGAACGTGTTTTTGGAAGCTACAAAACTAGTACCTGACCTCAGTGGAGATATCTGATTTAGTTGCTGCAATTTCTATTCTTCTAATCATGAAAAAGCTGCACGTGCTCAGTTTAGTCCTCTTTGGTCATGTGAGAAAATGGCATTCTATGACTGAAACAGACAAATGAGGAGGGAATCAAAAGAGATTTTGATATACAAAAGTAGCCTCATTTTTTTTTTTAACTTTATCCGTGTTTATATTTGTGTTAGAATTGCCTGCTTTGTTGATAAACTCTTCAACGTTAAATTGCATTAATTGTGTGAGTGTGTGGATATTTTTCTCATTTAAGCTGATCCCTGCAATGTTTTAGATGTAAGCTGTAAGGTAAGCTATTTATGGCTACATGCATCAAAGTTATTTAGAACAGCATGTGAGAAAACACACAAGGAGATACACGAATGTATGCACGCGCACAGACACAGACACACACACAAACACACGTATACCAATTAGAGCAATCGTCAATGCAAAAAAAAAAAAAAAACGCCCTGATGTTGCAGTCACACCCCATTTCCGGTGCATTATGGGATAGTTCAAAGGCCGAATCGCTTCCGGTCTGGCGGAGCTGTGGAAGGTTACTTTAGCATGCATGGTTACGGACACTTGGCCATACGATACTGAGCGTAGAAGCCGCATTAATTCTTTGTGCATTCGGTACTTTTTCTTGTCTTGATTTTTGCGTTCATATCGTTTTGCAGTTTTGCAGCTGAATTGTTGTCAGTAAGGCCACAAGTCTTTGCTGCATAACTGCTATCTGCTGGTCGCACGACAGTAATAATAACAGATGATGTAGAGCAGTGCTTCTCAAACCTCTTCTGGAGTACCACCTCTCCTGCATGTTGTAGATCTCTCCCCACAAGCACAGATGATTCTAATGATTCACTCATTATCAAGCATCTTCACGAGTAACGAGCTGATCATTGACTCACCTGTGCTGGAGCAGGCAGAGCTCTAAACCATGCAGGAGGAGCGTTACTCCAGGAGAGGTTTCAAAAGCGCTGATGTAGGTGATAAGATTGCTATCGTTCAATGTTATTATGCGCGTGCAATAGACCTTAGCACTAGCAAGCTACGCACCAGAAGTGTGGTGGTCTTGGAAGGGTAAGAAATTTTGGCAAAAAAGCTAGATCCGGCAATTTTTTTTTGTATTGACAATCGCTCAAATTATCTGAGGTCATTTAGGTGTTGAATAAGCTCTGTTGCCACACTGTTACAACTAGCCTGGCCTGTGATGTGTAATGTTACATTTCACTCTTTGTGTTTGGGGCTAAACCACAAATTATCTGTTAGCATTGCTGAGAAATTTGCTAAACTATTTTATTGCAGACACATGTAGCTAGTTTGTACAAAATGTCTGAAGAACTAGCATAAAGTGACTAGGATCGAATAAATTATCTGGGAGAAAGGAAAATCAGGTTTGGATTTGGATTCAGGGTCCAGATTTGATTTTCTCCTGCCTCAGAATGTCTTTGAGCCAATGAGAATTGAGCGCTCAAGAGAGCCGTGATATACTACTGTAAAAGTGTTAGGCCTGCCACTCCTTCAGTACACGCAGAAGAAAGGGAAGAATCAGATCCAAGGACATGAGTTGAAAGGCATCTGTTTGCTGTATTATTTTTGAATAGTTTTGATTTGTCTCAAAATCTGTGTCAAGGTTTATTAAAGCCACAATAAAAGCTGGCTCAGACACAGCACTGGCAGTCAGGCAGATTTGTTAGCGTGTGTGGCAGCTGGTTTGGGTACAGCGCTTGGTAGTCAGGCAGATTTTTTAGCGTGTGTGGCAGCTGGTTTGGGTACAGTGCTTGGTAGTCAGGCAGATTTGTTAGCGTTTGTGGCAGCTGGTTAGGGTACAGTGCTTGGTAGTCAGGCAGATTTGTTAGCGTGTGTGGCAGCTGGTTTGGGTACAGTGCTTGGCAGCTGGTTTGGGTACAGTGCTGGGTAGTCAGGAGTGATTTGTTAGCAGATTTGTGGCAGCTGGTTTGGGTACAGTGCTTGGTAGTCAGGCAGATTTGTTAGCGTGTGTGGCAGCTGGTTTGGGTACAGCGCTTGGTAGTCAGGCAGATTTGTTAGCATTTGTGGCAGCTGGTTTGGGTACAGTGCTTGGTAGTCAGGCAGATTTGTTAGCGTTTGTGGCAGCTGGTTTGGGTATAGTGCTTGGTAGTCAGGCAGATTTGTTAGCGTGTGTGGCAGCTGGTTTGGGTATAGTGCTTGGTTGTCAGGCAGATTTGTTAGTGTGTGTGGCAGCTAATTTGGGTACAGTGCTTGGTTGTCAGGCAGATTTGTTAGTATGTGTGGCAGCTGGTTTGGGGACAGTGCTTGGTAGTCAGGGAGATTTGTTAGCGTGTGTGGCAGCTGGTTTGGGTATAGTGCTTGGTTGTCAGGCAGATTTGTTAGCGTTTGTGGCAGCTGGTTTGGGTACAGTGCTTGGTAGTCAGGCAGATTTGTTAGTATGCTGGTTTGGGCAGTGTTTGGTAGTCTGGCAGATTTGTTGGTTTGGGGACAGTGCTTGGTAGTCAGGCAGATTTGTTAGCATTTGTGGCAGCTGGTTTGGGTACAGTGTTTGGTAGTCAGGCAGATTTGTTAGCATTTGTGGCAGCTGGTTTGGGTACAGTGTTTGGTAGTCAGGCAGATTTGTTAGCTTGTGTGGCAGCTGGTTTGGGTACTGCGCTTGGTAGTCAGGCAGATTTGTTAGTGTGTGTGACAGCTGGTTTGGGTACAGTGCTTGGTTGTCAGGCAGATTTGTTTGTATGTGTGGCAGCTGGTTTGGGGACAGTGCTTGGTAGTCCGGCAGATTTGTTAGCGTGTGCGGCAGCTGGTTTGGGTACAGTGCTTGGTGGTCAGGCAGATTTGTTAGTATGTGTAGCAGCTGGTTTGGGGACAGTGCTTGGCAGTCAGGCAGATTTGTTAGCGTTTGTGGCAGCTGGTTTGGGTACACTGCTTGGTGGTCAGGCAGATTTGTTAGTATGTGTGGCAGCTGGTTTGGGGACAGTGCTTGGCAGTCAGGCAGATTTGTTAGCGTGTGTGGCAGCTGGTTTGGGTACAGTGCTTGGTAGTCAGGCAGATTTGTTACCGTGCGTGGCAGCTGGTTCGGTTAGAGAACTTGGCAGTGGGCTGGATTAGTTAATGTGTGTGGCAGCTGCTTTAGTTATAGCAGTGGCAGTTGGGCAGATTCGTTAGCACATGGCAGCTGGTTTGGTTAGAGCACTGGCAGTCAGGCAGATTTGTTAGCGCATGGCAGCTGGTTTGGTTAGAACACTGGCAGTCAAGCAGATTCGTTAGGGTGTGTAGCAGCTGGTTTGGTTAGAGGTCTTGGCAGTCACATGGATTTGTTAGTGTTTGGCTGCTGATGCTCACTTAAATTCATGGAAAAGGGAGAACAGAATGAGTGATGTCTCATAATTAAAAATCTTACGGGCGGTAATGATGGCAAAGATGTTGATGCATGTTCAATATTAGCGTGACAATATTGGAGAGAAATTAAGCAGCTCAGATACTTGTCTTTCGTGGTGATACATATATATATATATATATATATATTTGTATACATAAAATTCACTTTTCAATGCAACTGATTATTATCTGATCAATTTGGATTTCTCTGTTATGTCTGGTGAGAGTGCAAAAATTGTGGTCTTTATTTGGTCCAAGTCCAAAGCCAGGTAAACACAGTGACAGTACAGATGGGCAATCCAAAAAACAGAGTCCAAAGACAGGCAGGGGTTCAAAACCAAAAAGCACAGGTGACAGTATCAAATCATTAGGCAGAAGGAGAGTAGAGTGTCCAAAATCTGAATTCAAAAACCAAGGCAGCAAAACACAGAAATCCTGGTCGGGCAGAAAATGGGTCATAATCAGAAAGCAAACAAATCCAGGCAGGCACAGACAGAAATCAGAATCGGGCAAAAGGATGTCACAGAATCACAAACAGATCACTGGCGAACACGGGGCTCGGAGCACGGGGCTCGAATCTGACAAAGCTAAGCAGAAGTGAGGGACTATATACACACACAAGGGAGGTAACAGGCTAGGCAGGGCAACAGCTGCGAGGGATAATCTAAACATTAACTGAGAGGAGAAAATACAAGAGGTAATTAAACAATACAAAACGGGAAACAATGATAAAGATTAGTTCTCACATGACATCCTTAAACAACAACGGCTTCATCCAAGGAGTACCTAAGTGGGGAGAGATGGAAGAAACAGATTAGTAGAAGAGATAGTTGCAAGGTTTCTGCAGACTTAGGCAAGGACAAGGATAGCAAAGACAGGGCAGAGTTACAGATTGGCGTGGAAAGCAAGAGATTAAATTAGTAATGTTAGTAGTTAGTGCAGTAATAATTTTACCCAGATAGTGCAAGTTAGTATGTTAGTTATTTACAGGATTAGTATATTAATAAGGGTTAATAGATAAACTAGACAAAACATAGTGTTAGTGTGATTAGTACTGAATTAGTAAGCAGTGTTGAAGGAAGTAAACGAGGCATGAAGGAACTTGTGAAACATTGGAAACTTCCGAAATCGCCCGAAATGTGACAGCTCGCAGACAGGGGCGTGCACTGGCAAAGAACATATAAATGCAAGACATCACAGGGGAAAAATGATGTGCAAAAACTGGATGATGATACTGAAAGCATAAACTAAAAAAACCAAGTGGAAATAAATATAAACCAGAACAGGCAGAAGATCACAGATCATAACATTCTCCCGTTAAATCATTCCCTACGGAATATTTTTATATAAAATTGTTGCATTTGTACAGAATACTTTTCCCGAAAATTACCCAATATAAAGCATTGAAGTACAGGTGGCCCTTCACTGCTATCGTCAACTGATTTCCTGTTTTCATCAGACTGCGAATGGTCATCCACGCCGCTGGCACCGGCTTACCGTGGGGAATGGTAGAATTCGCCGCGCCGTTGGCAGCAGCTTGCCATAGGGAATGAGTTAAAGGCATGGTTTTCATTATTATTAAAAGCAAAATCTACTAACATTTTATGAATTAATGGGATTGCCCAAAATTTTAGCTTCATGTGGATTTATATATGCTTGTCTTTACAGTGAGTTGAATCGACTACATTTTAATTATATCAATTATAGGCTAATCGTGCTAGTAAGAAAGCTAGACGTGATTTGCGTGACCACACCAATTGTTGCGTGATTTATTGATAGCTTTTTGCGTGTAGGAGTTTTTCAACCATGCTGAAAGAAAATGCAATTCAAGTTGCATGCTTGAGATATATTTCCACTCCCAGAAAGATTTTTACATCTTTTTGTATTTGTTTTCCATTATTATTTTAATTTTTTTGAAGATCAGCCCAAGTGACCTTTTGGGTCCTTGAGGTACATCTGTACAAAGATGTGTAATTCTAGGGTTCAGATCAGTTGTACTTGTATGACGTATAACTGTCTTTAACCTTTCCATTGCCTCTTGCGGTAGCACCACTACGGTTGAGGCAAACTATTTTCTGTAGATCTGAGTCGAGACCGATGAAAAGGGGAAAATGCTCTCCATATGAGCTGTTGCAGGACAGGAAGTGCTGTGGAATCAGGAAGAGCTCATGTTTAGAGCTTTTATACTCTGCAGGTTTCTCTTTGACGCAAACAAATATTCTCACTGCAGGGGTCAGC
This sequence comes from Gymnothorax javanicus, assembly GCA_029692085.1. Classification (NCBI taxonomy): domain Eukaryota; kingdom Metazoa; phylum Chordata; class Actinopteri; order Anguilliformes; family Muraenidae; genus Gymnothorax; species Gymnothorax javanicus. The sequence continues at coordinate 9,169,584 of CM056199.1, read as the reverse complement.
GCCTACAGTAGGCTACATTTCCATAAAGACGCCTATATTTCCTCGCCTCTTCCACCTACAGCGCCTCAAAGTTGACCATTTTCCGTACATCCATGCCCACTGAAGTTCGGTGCATTCTCACCATACGCGAACTGGCTGGCGTAAAAAATAGCATCGACGCATTGACAATGGGAAGAAGCTGATTCGCTGAACTAGGCATGCAGATTCCTGGCGATGTGGACTAAACTGGTGGTGTGAGGAAAGAGGGTGAAAAATTCAAACAGTCCTGCATGCTATCAGCGGGGCAGGGTGGAAGAGATTTTATGCAAATAATCAGTGTATAGTGGACAGGTACCATTACAAATTCCAGGCGCTGACAGCCAAAAACTCACCGTACAAGTCTCTCACTAAGGGGCGAGTCTGTAACAGATAATTTCGGCTATGCAGACCCTCGCAACTCTTGCGATGCTTCAAACATAAATAAAGCTCAAGTTTCACGCCTATTTACAGTGGGCTGTTTGAATCAGGCTGCAGTCTGAATGGCTCTCCTGCTCAGTATTCAACTGAAATAAGCTGAAAGCAGCATTTTTACTTCCCCGGGGCAATTTAGGGTTATGTCTACCTCCTCAGGGTCAACTTAGGGTTGCATTTTTATGGCTGTGCTGTGGCTATTGCCCTGAGGTGGCTCTAGTGACCTCGTTCTGTCCAGGACATGCGCCGAAAATAGCAGAAATAGCTTTCTGGTACTGGCAATATAAATCAAGGCTGCTGTAGCTGGGTATCGTATCATAGAGAACTATGTGATTGCTCTAATGAGTCCAACTAGTTCCCCTCACAGTCGTCCAGTCCGGCCGTTTACGGCAAGGTCACAGAGCCAGTTCTTACAGGCCTGTCCTTAGGAAACATCCAGGACCTTAACCAAAGGGCGAACGTCCTGCTCTGCTGTCTAAAAAATATATTTTTCAGAGTGAATTATCTCTGGCCTTTTCCTGCCCCATTTTAAGTAACCCCTCTATAAAAGCATAAGGCATTGTATTTCTGAATTCATGGCACATCACAAATATGGCAGCCACCTATTGTAGCATACAATAATATTGTAGCCTACTTGCTTTGCTGTGTTTGTTTGTTTTCTAAATACTTTCTCTTTAATCAGAGGGTAGACCTCCATCATTGTTTGGCCAAACTTTCCCCTTTCTCATTCTCTGGAGATTTGAGTCATCCTTGGGGCAAGTCATTAAATGTAGTGTCCTTCTTTGACTCTGTACTACATTTTTATTTATTTTTTGAAGATTTTTTTTTTTTGGGGGATTTTCTCATTTATTTGATAGTCACACAGTAAAGAGAGGCAGGAAAGTTGGGGAGAAAAATGGGGAAGACATGCGGCAAATGACCCGAGCCAGAATCGAACCGGGTCGCCGCAGGAAGGCCACAGCCTTTATGGTGCGCGCACTTAGACCGATGAGCCACCGGGCGCCCAACTCTGTACTACATTTAGTGAAAATTAATTGGATTCTATATTTTTCACAAAACCCATGGCCATCATTGCAAGAGCTAGAAAATGACTGACCTTCAGAAAGACTAATCAAAAGATAGGCATTTTTTTTTTTTTTTTTTGGTTCTGCTGGCTGAGTCGATGACCTGATCTAAATGTAGTTGAACATAGATTTTGTATGCTGAAGAGGAGCCTGGGGGCATAAATTAACTGAAACAAGCAGGAACTGAAGATGGCTGCAGTACAGGCCTGGCAGAGCATCAGCAGGGAGGACAGCCAGTGTCTGGTGATGTCTATGTGTCACAGACTTCAACCCAGAAGACTGGGCACAGGCCTAAAACCCGCCCTTTAAATAAGGCAGAGTCTCTCGGTGGGGGGCGGAGTCACATTGTTCACGCGGGAACCACAGCGTTTCTCCTGCGGCCCTTTTTTCTGTACTGTCCGGAATACGCTTCAGCACCACGGCCAGCAGCCGCAATAGTGGCCGTGAGCGCAACTGGTGCCACAGGGATGCCGGCTTCAGGACCATGGACAGCCGCCGGTAGTTTGGGCGAAGTGACACTGGAGATCCTAAATTTCCCCGTTGGTGCGATTTTTTTTTGTGCATGAACTGTGCGTGGTTTGTTGGATTGGCAAACTGTGCCCAGCGTGTTCCGATAATATATTTTTACTGGCCATTACAGGTGGTAAACAATATAACTGATTTGTTGTGTCTAATTATTGAACTGAAATATTACTGGAATTTTTTTCTCAAAAAAGTATTCACATGTGTGCTGAGAAATTAAAGTCGTCCATTTGGTGGCTTACCAAGATGCAATTAAATATCAAATTTGTATTGAGAAAAAGAGAGAAGACATGCCTCACAGATATCTGATATTCTCAAATGAAAACATTACCAGTTTCTCACTGTTAGCTCTCAGCATAAAATGCTGAATAAACTTCACTGGACTTTGAAAGCAAGAAAAGAATGACTTCATTTAATTTAGTTTCAGCTTTCCATTTTCATTTGAAATTGAGGATACCAATATCGTTGTACATAAAATAAAGAAAAACAATGGAACATGGTTATGACTTTTTCTTTTTTTTATTAAGTTTTCTCAGAGCAGAGGTTAATCTGCATTTCATGAGCTTGTAAAGACCACACCAGGCTAATGCTCATGTAGCATACATGGGTCATTGCAGTCTTTTGTAGAATTCAGGGAGCATGCAAACTAGTACTTCCAATACAGATGCTATTTTGTCCACTAGTTTTCCCATCCATCAGTTATCATTAACTTCCATTGACAGAAATCTATAATGGTCCCATCAGCTATAGACTGCTCTTGTCACTGGCTCACCTGTGCTGATAAGTCCCTCTTTATGTAATTGACAGCTTCTTGAGAAGAAGTTAAGGAACAGCATTTAGATGAAATGTATTTCCTCACATTCAAGCAAAGTGTAAGAGAGCTAGTGTTTGGTACATGCTTAACAGCCTAGTGTGAATACTCACAGTGCAGTTTACCCTAAGCAATGTCTCTGCAATTATATGGTCATAGTTGTGGTAGGTTGGCTGTGATGACATTTACATATTTAAAGTGAAAAATTATTGAGTTATGACTGTTCATTTCTAAAATCACATCAAGACACAGGGGAGGATTTTTGAATTAAGTGGACCTAATGCAAGTGAACTAAGCACAGGGTCTAATTTCACCAGATAATGTGAGGTGAATTAAGTTGGCGCTGTCTGGGTGCTCTTTGGAAATCCATGCATGAAAGAGCTTAATAAGATGTCAATTTTCTTATGAAATGTTGCTCTTTCGCTTGTGCCTAAATCTCACTGAAACATTTTTAAATACACTGCGAGAAATTGATTTGCCGAGGAATTGGGGGTTTGGCCCATATTGTCGCTTCTGGACACTGGGCAGCTGGCCTGACTGAAATCAGTGGATGAAAACGAAGTAAAATGACCTTGCCAGCAGTATGGCAATGCTATCTGACTGCAAACCACTGACAAGGCTAATAATACCTCTCCAAACTGCAGAGCTGAAGCCAAGGTAGCTCAGTGTTTGTGTGTTCTGAGTGCATGAATGTGTCTTAGAGTACTCAAAATGCTCTCTCTGCACTGGTGTGCGGCTATATCCATCTCGCCTGATGACAGGTGAATAAGATCACAGTCGTCTAGCAAATGATTGTTCGCTGTGTTTCTGTATTTGTTTGTGTCTCTGAATAAACAACTGTGCTAGAAATGAATTCATCCCATTTAAGACAATAGACCTAGCCTAGCTGTTTCAAGGGATGTTTTTTTACATTTAGCATTTTGTGTAATCCTGAATTATGTGTCTGGCTCGGCTTGCATCAGACTGTTTTGCAGGCTTTGTGATATGATAGACTTTTATATTTTTATGAAGAAATCATCTCTGATGTTATGAAGTTATTATAGCCAGGGCCATAGCAGTGCACTGATGTATTCTACAATGCTGGTTGCTAAGCTGCAGAACCAATGTAATATATGTAGTAAACAGAGCAGGATTGCGGGTGAAAGACAGTTGGCATTTAGCCCCGGCGGATACAGCCATTCGGCTCTTTCTTTCCTGTTTTTTTACACTGTAGTGGAAGTTTCTGGAACTTTATGATCTTGCATATGTTACACTTTGGACAACAGAAGCCCAAAGCAGCAAAATTTTGAATGCAGTAAATAGGAAAGATGGCCACAAAACCTAATTTTAACTCCACATTTTCCCCAGATCTCAATACTGCCTGACTGTCTTGTCTAAATGTGAGAATACACTGGGGATCTGGAAACAACACCGTCTCGCATTACCGTCTGCTTTGCTAAGCCAGTTACACTGGGGAATGCCTGTACCTGCAGCTTATGTGCTTGAACATTGTGTTGGTCCACAGTGGAACACTTCTATTGCAATAATTTAGGTTACATGCTTGGGCTTGATTAGCACTTCTCAGTGGGATGTGATATTGAAACCAGCCATTTCTCAGCAGTCAATGCCACGTTATTCCTCGCTTAATTGAATTTTCCTATTGAATTGAACATTGTCAATGTCAGTGCACTTATTGAGTGGCTTTACACTTATTCATTTTGGAATTTAATTCAGACAGCTACATTAATTCAGTCAGGTTGGTTTTGTGTTCATTGATGATTGATTTTATTTTGCTATTTCTTCTAGTCATCATGGGGAACTTCTAAAGAGTAAAATATGAAAGGAAATATACTTCTATTAGTTTTTTTTAAAAGAAGATTTTAAAATATTATTTTCCTTCAATCTTTTTCAGCATTTAATGTTAGATTTTAATATTTTGAATGAAATACTGGAAAAACTGACTGCAAACATACTCAATATCAGGGGAGGGCACTTTATCCATAAACTTTACGTCAGTAACGCTTATCATGACATTTAGAGATGTACGCTTGACAGTAATGTCATTTGACATAAATTAGCATCACGTACAATGACACCTTGTGACATCCGTTATGTCATGTATATGAAGTTTTTGCAGCTTTATTTTTAGCTCTTGTTTTTGGATTTTGCCTTTGGCACCAAATTACAACAGACAGGCTGTTTTAAGGTGAACATTTCACTCTTTAATATGACATGAAATTGGGAAAGATTTACTGTATTGATTTAGAAACATTTTGAGATCCAAATATTGCAGGGCTCTCTTGGCCATTTATCACAGTTCCAAGATATTGTGCTTCGGTGTTTTCATCAGCTGATAGGTTTTATCACTTACAACAGTGTGACCAACCCTGTTCCTGTAGGATTTCACCCCAATCCTAATTTATCATTCTTGATTTTACCAATTTGCAACTCAGTGAGATCTCTGGCTGTTAGACTTAGTCAGCTTTGTTCAGCTTGGAGTGAAAACCTACAGGATTGTAGATCTTCTAGGACAGTGTTAGTGACCAATGCCACAGAAGTTCAAGGAATTACAGCCAGCTGTTCCTATAAACCCGGTGAATAGTTTGCAGAATCTTGGATTGTCGATTCTCAGGGGGCTTTGTAGCTTCTGTAGTGTTTTGGTTCTGTCTGGTTTTTGAGTTCTGGTTAGATTAGAATAATAGAGTATTTGCTGTCATGTAATGGGTTATCCTGAAAAATGACAGTGTATATTGCTTTCTGAGTGGCTGAACAAGAGAGAAATAAGTTTTTAATATTAGCCCTGCAAGCAAAAAAATGTGGAACACTCAGCGATTATGAGAAACACTGGAGAAACTCAGACTGCATTAAGTCTGTATCTTATTTCAGAAATGTTCTATATTAAATGTTGTGCTTGGAGACATATCTTTTACAGTTATGAAACTGCCGAGACTTCAGTATATTAACTTAGGGATACATTACTCTCAAATTACAACACCTTAGCAAGATAAATAAAATAATTAGAAAACTATTAGAATGAACTGGATCATGTGTTAAAACTGATGTGTAATGGTCTCAGAGACCAGTTACTTATTCATGCTAAACTCCCAGAGTACCTGGAGGAAACCCACGTGAACACATGATGGATACAAACTCTGCATTATTGGCATAATGATGCAGATCCATGTGGTGATATGCTCAAATTTTATTTTAAGCTTTAGAAAATTCAATTGAAGTTTTGTCTTTTTTTTTTTACAAAGAGATAAACAAGCTGCAAATCTGAAATGAACATTTATTCAGAATGATGCATTGTTTTGCCTCTTGTTGGTTTAGGTTTGCCACTATATGAGGCAATGCTATTGTCAAACATTGGAAGGCAATGTATTGCACAGTAGTCTGCCCAGCTTTGACGAAAGGCAAGCAAGTTACATAGACATGTATGTCACTTGCTTCTTTATGTCAAAGTTGGGCAGTAATCTAACAGAGCTAGATCACAAAAAATGCTGATTTAAATGGTTACCCTGAAAAGTATGGGTATATTACTAAACAATACACATTAGGTAATAATAATAATAATAATAATCTTCAACTTTCAGTTATTTAACAGTTTACGTATGCATCAAAGTGCTGAATAAGCATTATGTAACCATAATTAACCATTTATTCATGTTCTTTGTCCCTTTAATTGTTAAGTTAAAAGCATCCCTGTTATGCCTACTAGAGGCAACAAGAAAAAGAGGAGAATGCAGGTTAGGGTTGAACTGAAAGGTGTTTTTTTTTTTAATGTCATATATTTTTTAGATTTCATTATATTTTAATAAAACACACCCAACAAAGACAAAAGTAAGCCAGCAAGTCTTGCCAAAAGGTTCCGAAAATTCACTGGTACCAATGCGACAACCTTCTTGAAAAATAGCACACATCTGTAATCAGTATTCTTGTTATAGGCGTCTGGTCCCCCAGGGGGGAGGGGTGGGAGCATTTCGAAATCCCAGGTACCCTTGTGCACCAGTGTCTCTCGCTGGGCTGATTACGTCCTGCCGCATCATCAGCTCACCTGCGGGGGGACACAGCAAAAACAGGGGCAAAGCCCTTAAGTATCGCTTATATAATCCTTATATAACACTTTAAAATACCTTAGTTAACTTGAACATCATTTGTAAATTATTACTAGATGCATTAGGGTAACTGTAAAATAACTCTAAATTAATGCTTATTAGAGTAGTAACTATAGTTTATTAATCTACTGTTATTGTACAGTGTTACTGCTAAATTGGGGTTTCTCTCTGGAATGGCAGCACATAGGAGTGGTTTCATTTGCATGTAGCGGGGCGGGGAGTTGCTGTTCCTTATTGAGAGGAGTTGAACGCAGTGGTCTGGACTTTAAATAAGGCTTAGTACTGTGTGATATATTGGTATTATAATGATATTATAATATAAGGTTTCGTCTGGGATTTTGGATATTGTAATATGACAATATGACACAAATGTTCACTTTTCTGATTTTAAGGGCTACATTACACTACAGTTGTCTGCATTTATTTGACTGCTCTATTGGCCTGTACCTACTTATTCCACATGACTATAGCTGTTTATCAACATCACATTGTGTAAATATTTTATGAATGCACCAACAGTTATTCCTTTATCACACTAATATTGATTTTGTGGTATTCAGTCAAAGATATTGTGATATTTGATTTTGTTCAAATTGCCCATCCTTAATGATTAAGCCCCCTGAGTAATACATAATCAGTGGAGGGAAAACACCGGGATAAAAACAGGATATGCTGAGAAGTGGGGAGGGGATTAGACTATATCTCCCAGCAGGCCCTGGCTTATCTCAGGATTCAGTGGGAGGAGCTATAGCAGGTCACTGCAATGCTCAGCTGCTCACTGAATGAGCTCCAAGCTGTTTGTACAGTTCGATTGGACAGAATCATGTTGCGTTAGCACTTTTTAAATGTAAGGTGAAATTAAGGGGCGACTATTACGGTAATGAAAGTACTGCATTCAGAGTTCATAGCAATATACTGCCTGGAGCTGCTAACACAATACAAAAATACAACACAAGTGAATGCTGGAGCGTGCTAACATACTAATGCACTACAGAAATACAACAAGTGAATGCTGGAGCATACTAAACTGCTAACACAATACAGGAATACAACAAGTGAATACTGGAGTGCCGATGGCAGCTTGTGAATTGGAAGCAGATGTTTAAAACTGAACCAGTTTGCTTCTTTTGTGTGGTTAATTGGTGTGAAGATACTCCGTCTGTGGTTATTTCTTTGCTGTTAATTACATTTAATGCATTAGCATTAACCTTAACGCACCTCAGATTAACGTCTCAATTAGGCTAAACAGATCAAAGGCAATAAAGTTCAGACTCTAGTTGGTCTCTATACTTCAAAGATCTAATGTTATCCGAACTCCATCAGCCCTTGTCCTTAAGCTTGGCAGATGATCGCATCCAGATAGGAATTATTCATGGTTTGGAAGGTTGACCAATCAACAGAATCAAATGAAAGATGTGGCCTTTGTTTCTAAGCTAAAGTTAAGGAAAATATTGGTGTCTGTTGCGATTCATTAGCAGGACAGGGAGAAAGTGGGGATACTGTACTCTTTGCTTAGACGCACATATTTATTTTGACCAACTAAGCCAGTAACCAGCAAGAATCATGAGTTCTACTCTTAATTGACAATTAACAGGCTGTTTCAATAATATCTGCATGCAGTTATAATTATAATCACCGCGATAATTTATACAAGATGACAAATTTGATTGCAGTTGCTAAATTCTTGTTAATCATAATTTTTACCAATACTCAAATATCTCTGTATGTCCTAATTGGCCAATGTTAATGCAGTTAAGCAATCATCCAATTAATAATTCATGATCTAGTACACCCTTTAAAACTTCATCCAGAAAAAAATTATAAAATAAACGAAAACATTATTCAACAGAATAGAGATACAGTGCTATGAAACAGTTTTTACCCCACTCCTGAATTCTTCCGTTACTGCTTATTTATCATATTTATTCATGTTCTTCTTGCCTTATTGTGCATTTTACAATGTCAATGAATATCTGAAACCATTTAGTTTGATAAATATGGAAAAATAAAGAAAATCACGGGCAGGGGGAAACTGTGTAACTCTGCACAGTTTCTCTCAGTGAATGAGACATTTTTGCGGTTTACAGTTATATGTTTATATTTAAATGTAATATTCCTGCACAGTGAGGAAATTGTGAGCAATAGATAGATAGATAGAGATAGATATGCACATTAGGCTAATTGGAGCACAAAATTGCCACTTAAGTGTGATGCCACCCTGACACTTGTATGATTTTTGTTCCTGCAATGCCACGCAATGTATCGTGGCAATGATTGAAGTTTTCGGGAACGAGCGTGAGGAATGTGTGAAGGGTGCGGGGGTGCGTGCCATGTTGTAGAGAGAATTTTGAAATATTCAAAAATTCGGCACGCACTCGGCACGCAAGGTTCGTGCCATGTGCGTGCCACTTGCGTGAACCATGCGTGAACACTACGCAAACTCGGCGCAAACACTGCCGACGGTGCGTGTCAATGCGTGCCGTGTTAGGGTGTTGTCACCAGTTGTTCACATGATCATGGCACGCCCAGCTCACGCATAGTTCGCACACGTCACGAACCATTCGCGCATGGCAGGAACTTCTCACCAAGTGTTCACGCATTGTTCGTGCATAGTTCAAATTTTTGGCCGCGCGTTGCATAGACAGTGCGTAACTTATGCGTGTACAGTGCGCGAACAGGGTGCAAACAAGGCTCCGCTGCCTACCACCGAAATGGCACGCCTTTCCACAAGGCATTGCGCAGCATTGCGGGGACAAAAATCGTGCAAGTGTCAGGGTGGCATAAGAGTGAATGGTGTGTGTGCCCTGTGATGGATTGGCGAGTTGTTCAGGTTGGGTCCTTGTCTTTGCCCTGGTGAGCTGCGATGGATGGATAGATGGATGGATGGATAAATAACTAAATAACTCCCAGACCTGACAGGGAAGGCTGCTGTAACCCGTGACTGGATGAGCACATAGTGTGCAGCTTCACATCTGAGCATGTGACATCATATCCTGTCAGCTGCAGTGATGTTATGTTTCTTGTTTTATAGTTGTACTGTACATTGAGCATAATGGCCCTGGGCCCATGGAAGCAGTCAGACCAGTGCGTAGTGTGAGACCGCTGCATCTTTGTACAGTTTATTTTCACATCTCTTCTCTTTACTTAATTTTATACACTCACCTCTAGCACCTTGTAGTGCTTTAAATGAGAAACTGGCCAACAGAAAATCATCAATCCACACACCTATTATCCAGCCCACAGCTATATGAAACCTAGTTAGTGTTGGAACCTGTCTCAGCATCCATTACTACAGTGTATTACGGTTGTGTGGCTAACACTTTAATTCTAAGCACTTTACAGCTCATTAGACTAAGAATGGGCCTGTTCCCCAGAGAGTGATGTGAGGTTAGGGGCTGTGCCCAAGGGCCCAGAGGCCGCGCTGAATTTTAGGTGACTGCAGTGGGACGCCAACCTCCGACGTAATTGGTCACAGTCGAGCGCGTTAGCCAATAGGCTACAGGCAGGGATGCTCCCTGTACAGCTTTCTTCGACAGAAACACAGAGTAAAGGAGCACAAACACAGCAGTGTCTGTTTTGGAGGAAAGCAGGGGGGAGTGTAGTTACCTGTAAAAGATTATGAGAGAGGGACTGATATTGTTCAGTCAGTTAGCTTTGTTTTATTGTACTCATATTTTTTTCTGCAGAGAAAAAATAAATAAATAAATAAACGTATCTCAATAATACAGACAAGAATATTGCTGGGTTATTTTCCCATATCATTCATGGTTGTTTTTTTCTTTTTTTCCCCCCATGATTTTCAGTATCTCTGTTTGAAACGCTCTGTCTCCGCAGGCGAAACAGGCAAACGTCTGGTGTGTGTGAGCTTTATCATCTTATAAGTTGTTAAAGGGATTCCGATTTGTAATAATATTGCTGTTGACGTTAAGAATAAAGCGCAAAGTTTCTTCAGTGAGTTCTTATATAGGAGGAAACAAATTAGCATGATTTGTTAGTGGGCACAGGTGGTGTTCGAGTTACATAATATAATGATAAATGGTGACTAATCGCTTTATTTGTCTCTAATTGAGGGTTGTTATTGGGGAAAGTAGCTTCAGGACAAATGGCTGTTTGATTATGAAATAATTATTCAGTGGTGGAGGGGAATGCATCTGCTAAGACTGCTCATTACCTGAGGTTAGTGGCTTCATGTTGATGCAACGGTGTAAGGGTTGGCACGGAGGCCAGGAAAACGTGGACTGGACTCAAGTGCAAGAGTTTATTGCTGCCGACGGCGCAAGCAGGAGACAAGCACATAAAAGATACAAACAAAAAGGAAGCGAGGTTCCAAACAATGAGAGTGCACTGTAGTAATACAATATGGCTAAGAGATAGCACACTAAGTATTACAAACAGTAAACAAAGGAAAAAGGAAACAAGGTTCCTTTTAAATAACAACTATGTGCCAAAAGCAAAACAGCACATATGTTTAAAGTTCAAGGCCCTGTTTACACGTACACGGTTATTTAGACAAACGGAGACATCTCCCTGTGTTTGTGCCCTTCGTTCACACGCAAACGGAGAATTCGCCTGTGAAAACGATTCTTTCTAAAAACTCCGGCCAGAGTGGAGATTTTGGAAAACTTCGGTTGCAAGTTTGCACGTAAACTGAGAAAAACGGAGTTTTAGGTAGCCAACGTCAAGGGGTAATCATGGATGATCGTGATTCGTTTCTGTTGTTGCTATTTTCGGGATTCTGATTGGCTAACGTGGGCTTGAGCTTATCGTTACACTGCCACCTTCAGGTTTGATATGCTCTTGACGGCATATACACGGGTACGTGTAAACGAAAACTTTTCTGAAAACTGATACGTGTGCATGATATTATTTTTGAAAACGGAGACGGTGAAGTGTTCGTTTATGAAAATAGACGGCCACGTGTAAACGGAGTGTAAGAGTTTTACATTAGTTTCGCAAAATGGGAAAATACAGCAGCACAGGCATGCTTTACGAGACTTAGCAAAGAACAATAGTGCGGCTGTGGCTTAAACAGTACTGCGGAAGCTCTGAGAGTTAAACGAGACGCAGATGAGGACGGTGATTGATGAGTGAAGCAGCTGTTCCAGGTTTTACTCAGCTGGCGTGCTGGCCCTGGGAAGGCAAGACCTTACAAACGGAGAAAAAACAAACTTTGATTAAAATGAATTTACTGAGATTAAATTATCTTGTGCAGTCAAACCTGCAAAATTATAATTATTTTATTTCAGCCAGCATTACAATTCAGAGACATTTTGTTTCCTGTATTTGTAGTTTGTCATTCTTTGGTGCTTTTGTTATATTGCACCAATACATGCAGAACAGAAAGAGGAAATAGCTGATGTAGGGAAAAATATATTTTCTTGTTGAAGCAGCCATACAGATTTCTTCATTTGAATTGATTTTTCTCTAAGAATTTTTTTATTGTTTCTTTTTTTTCTACTTAGATAGTCACATGGGTGGTTAAACCATGACATTACATATTTTTTTGAACAATAAAAAAAAAAAAAAAAAACGTACGAACAATTGTGGAAGGCAGAAATTAATTTTTAGAGTAACATTCCAACCTGTACACAGCACTGGAACATTATAGATTGTTAACATCATTGCATAACATCTATGGCAGCTCAGAGTTAGGTAAAAATGGATCATACTTTCATGAAAAATAATATTTCTTGCTTATTATCAATGACTTGACTAACCATGCATGCACCCAACCTCAACAAATATCCATAAATGTTATTACTATTAGTGGCAGTTATGTGTACATGCCGTAGTCAAACAAGTCACCATAATGCTACAACTGCTGTGGCTTATTAACCCTACAGATCAAATGAGGATTTTTTTTAATGTCTTTCATTGCCAACCCTGTTTCACTCTGCTGTACAGATACATTTCACCAAAGGCTTTTGCTTAATCAAGCCATCGCCGTCTCGGTCTGAACCCAGGCATGTGTCACACAGCATGAGTGTGCTAGTGGCCTGGTGTAATGACAGACGAAGAAGCCTTGTGGGTAAAGCAAATTGCACCGCATGATAATTGAAGCTCTGATTCACAGTAAGGCTGTAATTGAAGCGGCAGTTTTGGGATTTAACAGAAATGCGGGGAGATGGAGGAGGGCTTGTTTGGGTGCAGAGAGATCACATACAAAACAGGCACAACAATACACATCCATTATTCAAGAATTTTTAATGGGCCCATGACACAGAGAAGATGTGCTCTCCCATAGATATTTCCATCGAATTTCCACAGGCAAATGCCTCGCCCTGTTTAATGGGTCCATACTGTCAGGACTGTACATACAGCCCTGCTGTTTTTTTTGACAATTTTTATTAGTACCCAAAGCCAGCACATTCTGTGGTGGTTCAGGAGCTGGTGCTATGATGTTTAATTTGTCGACACCACCTGCTGTAGGTGATCATGTTTTGTTTTTCTCCAGTCTTATAACACAACATATCATAGCATGCAGTATCATTATTATATACCAATAATAACATAACATACCCGATTAAAGAGAACCTGTCACTCAGCCCTACAAAGCTTTGTCTTTCCCCTCCACTAAAGTGCATCTATCACTTAATTTACTGTAGAACTATAGATAGAGCCTAACTATATCAAGCTTGGTCTTAAACCCCCCAAGTTTGTGCCGGAACTACATAACCCAGCAAGCTGTTCTACACTGTTTCCTCTCTTTGACTTCCAAATATCCTGTTGAAATTAGCATCATCTGCTAATTGTGGTCTTTGTGTGACTGGGGGTGCTTGTTAGTTGAGCAGCACAATCACAATCATTATGAGGGTCATCACCAGATGAACTCTTCCCTACAGAGAGAGAGAGAGAAAGAGAGAGAGAGAGATGGTCCTTAACCCTGATCACTACCCTGCATGTCTGCGTTCTCGGATTCAATCAAAGCCTCGGTGGAAAAATAAATAAATTAATAAATAAATAAACATGTCCAAGTGGCACTTCCATGTGACCCGTTGTGTGCATGTTTACACAAGTGTCGAAAATCACACCACTCCACTCCGATTCCTTGATTAGAGTATTTACTGACTGCAAAACTGTGCAGCTCCTTAAAAATATTCCTAACTAACAAACACCTGACTGTACATTCTGTTTTATTTCTCACTGCTCTTATTTTTTTAATGCCTCCGTCAAATAATGGATTGTAAACACATATTTATTATGTAAGGGATAATGTAGAGCGAGCCGGTCACAATAGAGAAATAAACTCCGACAGGGTGATGTAGGACCCCGACGCGAAGCGAAAGGGTCCTACATCCCCCTGAAGGGGTTTATTTCTCTATAGTGACCGGCTCGCTCTACATTATCCCGCTAATTACACAGCTACTCACTAAAGAAATCAAAAGTTTGACATAAAATGTTGATCTAAATATGATTTTATAAAATTTTTCATTGCTTCCGCTTGAAAAAAAATAGTCCACTGCTTGAAAAAATAGTCCATTCATTTCTACGGTTGGAACTGTAACTTTAAGCAACGGTGACTCCGAAGCGTCCATAGCAACGGTCTGTTATACAGAAATAACAGACCTTAGAATGTTGTAATTGACCAATCAGGATCGAGCATTTGACAATGCCGTGTAATAAGTATCATTATTCATTCTCCATTATTAATCAATTTTTGACTAAAGCATCAAAATAATATTTTAAGAAAAATGACCGTTTCAGACCAGAAGACCTACTTTTTGGCGCATAAAGGTGACAATTAGTCTGATAATTATAAATGTGTGTAAGTGCATGCATATGTACAATATCTTGTGTAATTTTTGAAATCATTTGTTTGTCATAGCTCACACAGTAGTTAAGTTGACCTTCAGCAACACAAAATGGAGGTACGTGTATTATAGGTGAGGAAGTTAATGGGTTAATTCATTATCAGTGCCGAAAGTATTTGACCAATCTTTATAGTAACACCCTGTGCAGGACATTTCCTGAGTTTTTCTATTCATTTTACTTCCTCAGCCTTTGAGCCATGCATCCATCCTTGTTGTTTATTTATTTCCAGCAAATACTTTGAGGAAAGGTCTAGGCTTGTCTCTTCCTTTGGGAGAAGTGCTTTCCCGAATCAGCTCAGGCGCGGTCTTGTCACATTTCGATTGTAAACACGACCACCGACAACCACAGAAACTCACCCGTGGGACAATGCGACGACAGAACAAACTACATACTTCTCTTCAGGGAAAAAAAAATCTTTCCATGAAAATCACTCACGATTATCTCCTAAAATCAGTCTGCATTCAAAAAGTGATAAAAACACAATTTATGGTTAGTGCTTCAATATGGGCAGGAAATGAAAAGTGGAACATCTGATCTATATATCTCTCCGCTGCTTCAGGCATTTTTGATTATTTTCATGTTTTCTCAAGGGAATGGCAGAATGGATCTTTAAAACATACTCCGCTTTTTAAAACATAAGTTCACACTCTCCTGACCAGTGCAAAAAATGATACAGTACTTGCAGGCCAGTGGACATCTGCGTGCACTTACTGGGTGAAATCAATGCCCCCCGCCCCAAGCCTGGCATTAATGTTCTTTTGCAGGTGATTAGCATTTTAGCTGTGGGGCTGAATAGATGGAGAGTTTGACTTATTATGGCCGGAAGGTTCTGTTCCTCTGGAGCTGTATTTGCCTGTAGCAGGGATGTCCAAAAGCACTACCATAAGTACGTTGTACATTATTTATACTTTTATTGTGGCTTTATTTGTTCTCGTATGATTACTACATGATCTGAATCTTGTGACTGCTGCTGGCATTTGGACTGTTACCTCCTGGGGTTTTCAGTGCTTTAAGTCCCTCTAAAATGCACTTTTTGCTATCAGTACACTACAGGCCGAAAGTTTGGAAGCAAGATCAAATTTGTGCAAAAAAAGATCATGGTTTCATTGGCATACTTTGCAACAAAAAAAACATGATTATTATATAAAGAGTCACTTATCAGAGTACATTTTTACTGAAATTATCAGGCCCATATTACTAGGCCCATGGTCCTAGTGCCCGCCAGATTGCTGTTGGCATCCGGTGGGCTGTAAACCATGACATAAAGTGAATAATGCAAACTGTGATTTGTTTTTTACTTTTTTGCTAGAGTTGTGACTTTTGCAAATCTTCTCAACCCAAAAACTAAGCCCCTCCTTTCTTTTGTTAACATTTATTCAGCAATAGTCTAGTAACATCAATGTATACAGTACCTAAAGGTAAATAGAGGAAAATGGTGCATATCAATGAAAGAAAAGTCTAATCATGCAGTAAATACATTTCAAAATCCATAGATTTCATACTGATTTTTAAGAAAGGCATTGTAAACAGAAACTTGAAGTTGCTTCCAAATTTTTGCCCTGTATTGGCCTTGCTTCCAAACTTCTGGCCTGTAGTCTAAATCTGGGTAAAAACATCTGCTGAATGTCTGTAATGTAATATAATGAAAGAACATAATCAGCTTTCACAGCTGGATATAATGCATACTGTACCTACATTTTCACTAAAACTGATTTTATACTGGGTGGCATGGTGCGGCAGTCGGTAGTGCTGTCGCCTCGCTGTAAGTAGGTTGTGGGTTCTAATCTGGCCGGTGGATTTTCTGTGTGGAGAGTGCATGTTATCTCCATGTTCATGTAGGTTTACTTCGGTTTCCTCCCACAGTCTAATGTAAATGCAGAATTAAGTCTTGTAAATTCTCATTGACGAGAATTCAGTTGAAACGCACAAACAAAAATATTTCTTTGTATTTCACCTTATCAGCTGTTTTGATTTATGTTAATATTTGCAAATTTCTAATTTGATGCCTGTAGTGTGTTTCAAAGTTATCGGGACAGAAGAATGGAAAGACTAGAAAAGTAATTGAATCTTCATCGCAACACTCGTTTGAAACATGGTGAACACGTAAATCGGTAACAGGAGATTCAGTGATGATGGGGTATAAAACCAACACCCTCAAAAGTTAAGGTTGTTTACCAGCATTCTGGTTCAAGATTTTCCTCTGTTCCAAAAGCTGCATGAACAAATATTCAGACAATTCATGAGCAACATTTCTCAGAACGTGATTGTATGGAATTTAGGGCATTGCGCCATCAGCTTCCAGAATACAGTGGAAAGATTCCAAGAATCCAGAGAAATAGGAGCTATCTCAGCGCGTACAAGATGATGCAAAATACCAATATTGGTCGTGTGTGACCTCTGAGTCCTAAGATGGTACTGCATTAGGGAACCAACATTTACATAACCACACAAGCTCATAAATACCTCTGAAGACCTAAGTCGGTGAACATATTTTGCTGTAGCATCATCAAACTCAAATGAAGACCTGATTATGCAAAGGGAAAAAGAGGAAGCCATATTAACACAATTCAGAAGCACGGCTGACTTTTCTGAGCTTGAGCTCCTCTAAAATGGAGTGAAGCAAAGTAGAATGGAGTGCTGTACTTCAATCGTTTGGGAAATAATGGATCTCAGGGCCAAAGAGGAGAAGGATAATCCTGACTGTTGCAAGTGATGTTGCAAAGCCAGCTTCTTTCATGGTCTGGGGCTATATTAGTGTTTTGGGCGCTGGTAATTTGCACAATGTGAAGGCAAAATTGATGCAGAAGGGTATCTGCGTATTTTGAAAAAACACACATTCTTTTGAGATGTGATCTATTTTTCAGGGACCCTTCTGCTTGTTCTGGCAGGATAACTTCAAGCCACAGGCTGCATTTTTTTTTTTTTTTTTTTTCCAAAACAGCGACTGTAGTCACAAAGTGTGAGTTCGAAACTGGCCTGCTGGTAGCACGGGTTATGAAGTGCGAAATATGACAAGGGAGGCCAACTGTCGACTAACCAAAGTCCTTTGTCAGGCAAGAATGGGAAAATCTTCTGCACTCAAATCTCCGAAATGACCACTGAATGTTATTGAAAGGATAGGTGATGTGACACAATCTTGAATATGCATCTCCCCCAACTACATTAGAATGTGTTAAAGACATCCTATGTTGAAATAGCTGTCATTTTAAAAAAAAAATGAAGCTTGTGTTAAAACATTGATTAATTTATCTTTGTACTTTTTCCTAAGGACTACAGGTGAAAATGGATTTCCAAATTGCTGCTGGGTCTCATTTGACCCAACCTCCCAAGAGTGTAGATAGTTTGTTAGGCTCACGGGAAACCCTAAATCGCCCTTGGGTGTGCATTGAAGGGTGTCTGTGCCCTGTGATAGACTGGCAGATATTAGGGTGTATATCTATCTCTTGCCCTATGACTCTGGGACAGACTCTAGCTCTCCTGCACCCTGTCAGGAAATAGGTGGGTTAGATAATGGATGAATTGGTGGTTTGATGCAGAACTTCTTAACTTTCACTGATTAAACAAAAACAGGGGACATTTGGTGTTGTTTTATGATCTTTTGTTCTTGGAGACTCAGTTGACATCATGAAACCCAGCGGACAGCCAGACAGTTTTATAACAGAACAGTATAGCCGCTGTTATGCCCGAGCAGGTTTTAATTGCACCTCCTGCATGCTGACGTTTGTGTGAAGCCCTGTTCTGTTAGTTTATTCCTGGTGGAGAACTGTGACTCGAAAAAAAAAGTGAGCTGACAGCTGTATACATCCCCATCCATATTGCGCGGTCATCATTTGATTCCGGTTGATCTCTCACTTTGCGCTCAGAGCTGTAATGTTCTACATTTTATTTCTACTCTACCTGGAGCTGATGTTTAGCGTTCTTGCATTGATGCTTAAAGCTGGCCCTTACGGCCAGTACTTGACTGGTACTTGGTCAATTACTGCTGCCGATTTGCTAGAGATTCACAACCCCATTTCCAGAAAGGTTGGGACGCTGTGTAAAATGTAAATAAAAATAGAATGCAGTGATTTTCAAATCATTCAAACCCTATATTCAATTGAAAATAGTGCAAAGACAACACATCAAATGTAAAAACTGGAAATTTTATTGTTTTTTGAAGAATATTTGCTCATTTTGAATTTTATTACAGCAACATGTTTCAAGAAAGTTGGGACGAGGGCAATGTTTACCACTGTGTTGCATCACCTTTTAACAATGCTCTGAAAGCGTTAGGGAACTGAGGTGACCAGCTGCTGTAGTTTTTGAAGTAAAATGTTTTCCTATTCTTGCTTGATATAGGCTTTCGGCTGATCAACACTTCGCGGACTCCTTTGTCATATTTTTTATTCATAATGCGCCAAATATTTTCAGTGAGTGACAGGTCTGTTTTGCACCCAGCCTCTTTTACTATGGAGCCATGTTGTTGTAAAAGGTGCGTAATGTTGTGTTTTGGCATTGTTTTGCTGAAATAAGCTAGGCCTTCCCTGTCAAAGACGTCTGGATGGCAGTATATGAAACTCCAAAACCTGAATATATTGTTTACCATTAAGGGTGTCTTCTATGCGCAAGTTACCCATGCCATGTGCAGCAAAGCTCTCCCATAATATACTGCTCACAAAAAGTAGGGGATATTCAAATTTGAGTAACTGCGGAAAGCACCTGAATTTAGATGTTTGTTAGATTTTTGAGTATGTTTGTGGTTAGCCATTGGCACGTTTCAATACATATCCCATAAACTGCTAGTTTTCAAAGTTTGCGGAAACAGGGTGCCCAAACGCACCCGGGGGTGCATGTGACAAGTAACATCATGCCTTCAGGGTGCAAATGCTGTCATGCACATGGTTTTTCTGCACATGTGGGTATAAAAGCATGTCTAGAACCACACTCATCCATCATTTCACCACTTCTGATGATGAGAAGACTCCAGGAAGAAGAAAGATTGCAGGCCATTGGGATACTCCAGGCCAGAAGAACCCTGGTTTACACAGCCAGAGAACTGCATGTCTCGCAGTTCGTCATTAGCCGATTGTGGGTACGCTATTTTGCCACTGGTGGAGTCCAGGACAAACCTTGAAGAGGGCGCCCAAGATGCACAACCAGGTGAGATGACCACCAGATTGTCAATAGAGCCCTGCGTGACAGGCGACTGAATGCGACACAGCTGCAATAAGGGCATCTACAGGCTACAGGAAACCTCATCTCAACGCAGACCATACAAAACTGTCTGCGTGCAGCCAACCTGCGAGCCAGGCAGCCATACATCCTCTCAGATCGTCATCAGCAGACAAGGAGACAGTGGTGTGGATGATGGAGCAATGCCCAATGGTTATATGTTATGTTCAGCGATGAGTCACGGTTCAATCTGGACTTCAGTGATGGTCGTCCTCATCAGCAAGCCCCTATGATTCCACATGATTGGAGAGGATCAGTAATGCTATGCGGTGGAGTCACTATGACAGGCAGGACTGACCTTCACATCTGCCATGGGAGAGTCACAGGGGTGTACTGCCATGACAACATCATCACCCCACATGCGCTTCCGTTTGCATGCCGTCATGGATCTGGATTCATCAATCAAGATGATAATGCCAGAGCTCACTGTGCGCGCATCATCCCTGACCATTTCCAAAGGCACTAAATCCAAACCTTGCCCTGGCCTGCGATGTCCCCTGAGCTCTCCCCCATGGAGCACATATGGGATATGCTGGGACGATGAGTACAACGGCAGCACCCACCCTGTTAGGACTTGGTACAGCTAGGTGCGGCACCCCAGGAGGAGTGGCAGAGAATTCCTCAAGCTGGCATTGGTCGTCTCATTAGGAACATGTGGCATCGGTGTGATGCTTGTTTGGACGCTAATGGAGGACCAACTCATTACTGTACAGTATGTGACTTTTGGGGTACCACCCCATGTGACATTTTTTACCCCCAGAAAAAATTGTCAATAACTTAAGTGATGATGAAGTGTCATGAACTTCATCTTGAATTGCTCACCAATTACGTAACATAGTCATGAAATTCGAAATAAATATATTTTCAGAAATATTTGTCTTTTCTTTTCACTATCCCCTACTTTTTGTGAGCAGTATATAATGGATGCTGGCTTTTGAACTGTGCACTGATAAGCTGGATGGTTCCTCTCTCCTTTGGCCCGAAGGATGCGACGTCCATAATTTGCAAAAATTATTTCACATTTTCGATTGGTCAGACCACGGGACAGTTTCTCACGTGGCCTCAATCCATCTTAAATGAGCTAGAGCCCAGCGAAGGCTGTAGCATTTCTGGATCTTGATTTATTATATGCATGGCAGAGTTTTAACTTGCATTTGTGGATGCAGTGACAAATGGTGTTCACTAACGATGGTGCACAGAAGTGTTACTGAGCCAATGCAATGATTTCCACTTCAGAATCTCGCCTGTTTTTAAGGCAGTGCTGCCTGAGGCCCTGGAGATCATGGCCATTTAATATTAGTTTCGATCTTGTCCCTTGTGTACAGAGATTTTTCTGGATGCTCTGAATCTTTTGATAATATTATGTACTGTGAAGGATGAAATCCCCAAATTCTTTACAATTTTATATTGAGAAATGTTATTTTAAGTTGTTGAACTATTTGCCCATACAATTTTTCCCTGAGTGGTGAAGCCATTGCCATCTTTATGTCTGAAAGACTTTTTTTAGCCAATCATGTTAGTGACCTGTTGCCAATTAACCTTATTTGCAGTGAGATGTTCCACCAGGTGTATATTGTTGGCATCATTCAGTTTTTACAGTCTCTTTTTATTTACATTTTACAAGATGTCCCAACTTTTCTGAAAACAAGATTGCAGTATTTTGATGGAAAAAATCCATCATATTGCATGAGTACATTTATCTCTCATGGTAGTATATTACCTTGATTCGTTATTGATGATATAACAATTCTAAGATGTCGCTGCCATTCGGCAGCTATGTAACGTCATTGGATGTGACATCATTCATCAGTGACTGTCCAATCATCTATCCCTGAGCATAAGGCCGCTGTTATATCTGCAGACATTTTTGTGACATCGGGCAGGTTTAAGAGAGGCCCCTTTTAATAAAAATGGGATAAAGAGAAGAATGAAGACCAAAGAGGTGTTCTTAGCTTTGCTATTCTGTATTGATTAGTTTGTATATTGGTTAGCTTAAACTCAGTTGAAAGGCACAGAAATGGTCTTTGCAGGTGCTGGATTTTGCAGACCAGGTCTGGCGTGCCTTTTAAACTGTCTCTGGAGGTCTATCACAAGAGGCCGACAGCGAGAGATATGTTTGAAATGATGCAGCATTTGGCATTTTGTTTTGCTGATTCATCGTTATTCTTATTCAAGACTTGTGTTCGAGAGAGAATAGTTCTCTTTGTTGATGTCAACTGTCAGGGCAGAGAATTACGGAGTACGACAAAGAAAGAAATGTCACGCTGCTTTTTGCCCTTTCTACATTTTGATTCTTCTCATTGATTCTTCTTTCCAAACTTTGTTAATATTCATCAGACAACCCGCTACAAAGTGTTATTATAATGGCGATATCCCACAAATCCGAGGGGTGGGTGCGTGTTATTTGCTGGTAGCCATTCCCAGAAAGCACAGATTACAGACGCTGAGTGCCAAGGTTTAAAAAGCGCCACTAAAATGTTATCACCATCTTCCCTCCAGAGCTGTCTGAGCACGCTCATCGCCTGCCGGTTTCAAGATTCTGTGACTCCACGCTGTGATAAATATGGTTAGCATGAAATCACAAAGAAACAGAGAGGAACTGCACCGTATGGTACAAAGCGGGGCTTCAACAAGCTACTCAGGGGGTGGGGGGGGTTAAATTGTCTCTGCTTGAATCCTGCCTGTCGTTTTGTATTGCGGTATTTCGCAAGGCACGGCAGGAACACAGGAAGATACTGTGGCGCTCGGATCAGTTGTGTGACACTCTGATTGCAGTTGGGGTTTTTCAGCATGACGTGTCATATCAGGGGTTGTCTACCCTATCCGGAATGGGACGGTGTTGGTTCTTTCACCCCTGCCATGCTGTTACACACCTGATTCTACTAATCAACCCCTAGAGTCTTTGATAAGACCTTTATTAGTTGAATCAGCTGTGTAGCTGCTTGGCTGGTATAAAGCCCTCACACACACTACCTTAACACTTGGTAACACTTTGTAGCTACACATAGGTTTTAGTTATGGGATTGGAACCGTTTTATGGTTTAATGTGCGGTGCTTATTTATTTACTTATTTATTTATTTATTATTTATTGTTCATTTTACTGCTGCTATTCCTCCACAGGGCTTTAGCATTTATTTCCATTAGATTGATTTTATCTTATTGTTAGTTTTTATTGTTGATTTTATCTTATCATTGGATTTTATCTAGATTGATTATGTTTTTTGTTTTTTTTTTGTGTGTGTGTGTGTAATGTGTGTGTAATGAGTGTTTGTTTGTCAGTGCGTGAGGCCCACTGAAGCAAATTTTAATCGATGATGTCGCCATGGCAATAAAGTATTGAATCTTACCTCTAACTGAAAAAGGTGCAGACCCCAGTCCATCACCATTCCCCTTGCTCACAGTCGTGGGTAATAAATTTTCACCTGGTGGGCTCAAAGGATGTCCAGAACCGACTCTGGGTTGTATCTCTGGCGTGTTCTGAATATTGAGATTTTGGAGGCTGTAATACACCTTGTTTTGTTTTGGTGCTGCTCCAATATGGTAGTAGCGCCGGGTCCTTCCCCCCCTAATGCTTGGGATGGATCGCAGTGGGACTGATTGACCCACATCCAGACGGGGGGGGGAGGGGGGCATTGTGTAAAAAGTACTATAATTTATCCCATAAATGATTAAAAACTGGTGTGATACAACACATGAGATACAGGTTTGGTATCACGCACGTGCGACACAGCTATCTCGCGTTGCGATTGGTCAGGTTCCATTCATTGACAAACGTCAACTAATATGTCTGCAAAGGTAACTTTACCAACTCTGCCGGTAACCATTCACCAACACTGGCATTAGTCGACAGTTAATTCAAGTCAATGGGATGAATAATTTGTTAGCTAGCATGCTAATGCTTTTGGCGAGTAAAGCGATAAGTTAAACATGTAACTGTTGTTGTAGAAGCTTGAATTTATTCATTTACTGGTGAAAAGCGTTAGCATGCTAGCTAGTGAATTATTTATCCATTGACTTGAATTGTCTGCCAACTGGAAGCTAACCTTAACACTATTTTTCCTTTTTCCAAATAATACAACGCTGCCATTTATAGGATTAATGAGATCTCAAATTTTTGAGCCTGAGATATCAGATTTCTGAAACTTGAGTTATAATGTTTATTTATTCCTTGCCGAAGGCTCTGAATAAATAAGAATTACTACTCTCGCTGTATAAATTTGATATCTCGGGCTCACTCATTGGGGATCCTCTATTTATACACTTCTCACCCAATTTGGTTGTACGCATTTTCAAATTCAAATTGACCACCTTCGCTTTGAGCTCACACTCATTATTTAACATCATCTCCCATATGCTGTGGTAAACAGCTGAATTAACAATATCCTCAACAATGTCCAAATATTATTGGTCCGGACAGTATACGTTTACTGCATTTGCCAAGAGCCGCAGTGGCAATACTAAATATATAGTACACAGATTGCTTAAAACATGGATCAGATCAGGTTATATTTGTAAATCATCTGGCTAAACTAATGCTCAGTGTATGACATCACTGGAACACCTGTTGAGCAGTCATGTGATCCCTTTGGTTTGACTCCCCTCCCCTGTGTCTCTTCTTCTCTGGATGTTTGCAGCTGGGACCACGTATATA
Source organism: Gymnothorax javanicus (assembly GCA_029692085.1). Taxonomy (NCBI): domain Eukaryota; kingdom Metazoa; phylum Chordata; class Actinopteri; order Anguilliformes; family Muraenidae; genus Gymnothorax; species Gymnothorax javanicus. The sequence goes on along the minus strand of CM056199.1, from coordinate 9,144,968 downwards.
TTCGGGCGAGGAGGAGCCCTCATCACCTACACCTGGCCCCCCAACGATCGGCCGAGCACGAGGGCGGACCGGCTGGCTGTGGGGTTCAGTACGCAACTGAGGGAAGCCATCTTAGTGCGGGTGGAGAGCGCCAGTGGACTGGGGGACTACCTGGAGCTCCACATAGTAAGGCCTGGGCATATGTTGTTATGGTGGGGGGGTGTCAGTAAATAGCATAACATACATTATTGGTGAGAACTTGACATTTTCCCTCTGCTAAAATGTAGGATATTTAAGAATAACATTGATTTTGCCTTTGTAGCAAGCATAGTCATGAAAACTCCCAGAGTTTCAGTATCTATGCCATGAATCAGCAAGCTGTTCCTGACTGTGATCATACAAAAATGCTTCCTAGAGACATGGCTCCCTGAATTCTGGATGTGTAGCTTGCAACCACAGATTGTATAGAATAAGCAGATAGTCAGCGGCGGCATTCCTTCCATAGTTTCCTCTTTCCACTGATAGTTTTCCCACTGATAGGCTGCATTTCTGGAAGTTATTGATTCACAGTAAACGGGCGACCTTGTGTCAGACAGTGAGTTTGCACTTCAGTACACTTGTTCCCTGCTCCCCTGCCAACAGCTGTGATGCATAAACACTTTCCAGGTGCTTCTTCCGGCTTCTACAGCTTCCTTTTATTTCGAGAGCAGTACCTTGTTAGAGGTGTTGGCTATAATTATCATCTCAGCTGAAGGTGGGTGGTGATCTCTGCAGTCTCAAATGCTCTGGTAGAGTTCCGCTCGGGCCCTGTGCTCTCTTAAGCTCTGGAAGAGTTTCCCTCTGGGCCCTGTGCTCTCTAAAGCTCTGACAGAGTCTCCCTCTGGGCCCTGTGCTCTCTAAAGCTCAGGTAGAGTTCCACTCTGAGCCCTGTGCTCTCTAAAGCTCTGGAAGAGTCTCCCTCTGGGCCCCGTGCTCTCTTTATCTTGAGCAGAGTCTCCCTCTGGGCCCTGTGCTCTCTAAAGCTCTGGCAGAGTTTCCATCTGGGCCCTGTGCTCTCTAAAGCTCTGGAAGATTCTCCCTTTGGGTCTGTGCTCTCGTAAGATCTGGCAGAGTTTTTCTCTTGACCCTGTGCTCTCTAAAGCTCTGGGAGAGTTTCCCTCTGGGCTCTGTGCTCTCTAAAGCTGTGGCAGAGTTTCCCTCTGGACCCTCTGCTCTCTAAAGCCCTGGCAGAGTTTCTCTCTTGACCCTGTGCTCTCTTAAGCTCTGGTAGAGTTTTTCTCTCGGCCCTGTGCTCTCTAAAGCTCTGGGAGAGTTTCCCTCTGGGTCCTGTGCTCTCTAAAGCACTGGCAGAGTCTCTTTCTGGGCCCTGTGCTCTCTTAAGCTCTGGTAGAGTTTCTTTCTCGGGCCTGTGCTCTCTAAAGCTCTGGCAGAGTTTCTCTCTTGACCCTGTGCTCTCTTAAGCTCTGGTAGAGTTTCTCTCTCGGCCCTGTGCTCTCTTAAGCTCTGAAAGTGTTTCCTTCTGGGCCCTGTGCTGTGTAAAGCTCTGGCAGAGTTTCTCTCTGAGCCCTGTGCTTTCTAAAGCTCTGGCAGAGTCTTTCTCTGGGTCCTGTGCTCTCTGAAGCTCTGGAAGAGTTTCCCTCTGGGCTCTGTGCTTTCTAAAGCTCTGACAGAGTTTATCTCTGGGCCATGTGCTCTCTAAAGCTCTGGCAGAGTTTCCCTTTGGGCCCTGTGCTCTCTAAAGCTCTGGCAGAGTTTATCTCTGGGCCCTGTGCTCTCTCAAGCTCTGGCAGAGTGTCTATCTGGGCCTCATGCTCTTTAAAACTGTGGCAGAGCTTCCCTCTAAACCCTGTGCTCTCCAAAGCTCTGGCAGAGTTTCTCTTTTGACCCTGTGCTTTCTTAAGCTCTGGCAGAGTTTCCCTCTGGGCCCTATGCTCTCTTAAGCTCTAGCAGAGTTTCTTTCTTGACCCTCTGCTCTCTAAAGCTCTGACAGAGTCTCTCTCTGGGCCATGTGCTCTCTTACACTCAAAAAGAGTCTCCCTCTGGGCCCTGTGTTCTCTAAAGCTCTGGCAGAGTCTTCTTCTGGTCCCTGTGCTCTCTTAAGCTCTGACAGAGTTTCTCTCTGAGCCCTGTGCTTTCTAAAGCTCTGGCAGAGTCTTTCTCTGGGCCCTGTGCTCTCTGAAGCTCTGGAAGAGTTTCCCTCTGGGCTCTGTGCTTTCTAAAGCTCTGACAGAGTTTATCTCTGGGCCATATGCTCTCTAAAGCTCTGGCAGAGTTTCCCTTTGGGCCCTGTGCTCTCTAAAGCTCTGGCAGAGTTTATATCTGGGCCCTGTGCTCTCTAAAGCTCTGTCAGAGTTTATCTCTGGGCCCTATGCTCTCTTAGGCTCTGGCAGAGTTTCCCTCTGGGCCCCATGCTGTCTTAGGCTGTGCCAGAGTTTCTCTCTGGGCCCTGCACTCTCTAAAGCTCTGGCAGAGTCTCCCTTTGGGTCTGTGCTCTCTTAAGCTCTGGGAGAGTTTCCCTCTGGGCTCTGTGCTCTCTAAAGCTGTGGCAGAGTTTCCCTCTGGATCCTCTGCTCTCTAAAGCCCTGGCAGAGTTTCTCTCTTGACCCTGTGCTCTCTTAAGCTCTGGTAGAGTTTTTCTCTCGGCCCTGTGCTCTCTAAAGCTCTAGGAGAGTTTCCCTCTGGGTCCTGTGCTCTCTAAAGCACTGGCAGAGTCTCTTTCTGGGCCCTGTGCTCTTTTAAGCTCTGGTAGAGTTTCTTTCTCGGCCCTGTGCTCTCTAAAGCTCTGGCAGAGTTTCTCTCTTGACCCTGTGCTCTCTTAAGCTCTGTTAGAGTTTCTCTCTCGGCCCTGTGCTCTCTTAAGCTCTGAAAGACTTTCCTTCTGGGCCCTGTGCTGTGTAATGCTCTGGCAGAGTTTCTCTCTGGGCTCTGTGCTCTCTAAAGCTCTGACAGAGTCTCCCTCTGGGCCCTGTGCTCTCTTTATCTTGAGCAGAGTCTCCCTCTGGGCCCTGTGCTCTCTAAAGCTCTGGCAGAGTTTCCATCTGGGCCCTGTGCTCTCTAAAGCTCTGGAAGATTCTCCCTTTGGGTCTGTGCTCTCTTAAGATCTGGCAGAGTTTTTCTCTTGACCCTGTGCTCTCTAAAGCTCTCGAAGAGTCTCCCTCTGGGCCCCGTGCTCTCTTTATCTTGAGCAGAGTCTCCCTCTGGGCCCTGTGCTCTCTAAAGCTCTGGCAGAGTTTCCATCTGGGCCCTGTGCTCTCTTAAGCTCTGGAAGATTCTCCCTTTGGGTCTGTGCTCTCTTAAGCTCTGAAAGAGTTTCCTTCTGGGCCCTGTGCTGTGTAAAGCTCTGGCAGAGTTTCTCTCTGGGCTCTGTGCTCTCTAAAGCTGTGGCAGAGTTTTCCTCTGGACCCTCTGCTCTCTAAAGCCCTGGCAGAGTTTCTCTCTCGGCCCTGTGCTCTCTTAAGCTCTGAAAGAGTTTCCTTCTGGGCCCTGTGCTGTGTAAAGCTCTGGCAGAGTTTCTCTCTGGGCTCTATGCTCTCTAAAGCTGTGGCAGAGTTTCCCTCTGGACCCTCTGCTCTCTAAAGCCCTGGCAGAGTTTCTCTCTTGACCCTGTGCTCTCTTAAGCTCTGGTAGAGTTTTTCTCTCGGCCCTGTGCTCTCTAAAGCTCTGGCAGAGTCTTTCTCTGGGCCCTGTGCTCTCTGAAGCTCTGGAAGAGTTTCCCTCTGGGCTCTGTGCTTTCTAAAGCTCTGACAGAGTTTATCTCTGGGCCATGTGCTCTCTAAAGCTCTGGCAGAGTTTCCCTTTGGGCGCTGTGCTCTCTAAAGCTCTGGCAGAGTTTATCTCTGGGCCCTGTGCTCTCTAAAGCTCTGTCAGAGTTTATCTCTGGGTCCTATGCTCTCTAAGGCTCTGGCAGAGTTTCCCTCTGGGCCCTGTGCTCTCTAAAGCTCTGGCAGAGTCTCCCTTTGGGTCTGTGCTCTCTTAAGATCTGGCAGAGTTTTTCTCTTGACCCTGTGCTCTCTTAAGCTCTGGCAGAGTTTCCCTCTGGGTCCTGTGCTTTCTAAAGCTCTGGCAGAGTCTTTCTCTGGGCCCTGTGCTCTCTAAAACTCTGGCAGAGCTTCCCTCTAAACCCTGTGCTCTCTAAAGCTCTGGCAGAGTTTCCCTCTGGACCCTGTGCTCTCTTAAGCTCTGGCAGAGTTTCTCTCTTTACCCTGTGCTTTCTTAAGCTCTGGCAGAGTTTCTCTCTGGGCCCTGTGCTCTCTTAAGCTCTAGCAGAGTTTCTCTCTTGACCCTCTGCTCTCTAAAGCCCTGGCAGAGTTTCCCTCTGGGCCCTGTGCTCTCTAAAGCTCTGTCAGAGTATATCTCTGGGCCTTGTGCTCTCTAAGGCTCTGCCAGAGTTTCTCTCTGGGCCGTGCACTCTCTAAAGCTCTGGCAGAGTCTTCCTCTGGGCCCTGTGTCCCCTAAAAGCTCTGGCAAAGTTTCTCTCTTGACCCTGTGCTCTCTTAAGCTCTGGCAGAGTGTCTATCTGGGCCTCATGCTCTTTAAAACTGTGGCAGAGCTTCCCTCTAAACCCTGTGCTCTCTAAAGCTCTGGCAGAGTTTCTCTATTGACCCTGTGCTTTCTTAAGCTCTGGCAGAGTTTCCCTCTGGGCCCTGTGCTCTCTTAAGCTCTAGCAGAGTTTCTTTCTTGACCCTCTGCTCTCTAAAGCTCTGACAGAGTCTCTCTCTGGGCCATGTGTTCTCTAAAGCTCTGGCAGAGTCTTCTTCTGGTCCCTGTGCTCTCTTAAGCTCTGACAGAGTTTCTCTCTGGGCCCTGTGCTCTCTAAAGCTCTGGCAGAGTTTCTCTTTGGGCCCTGTGCTCTCTAAAGCTCTGGCAGAGTTTCCCTCTGAGCCCTGTGCTCTCTAAAGCTCTGGCAGAGTTTCCCTCTGGGCCCTGTGCTCTCTAAAGCTCTGACAGAGTCTCCCTCTGGGCCCTGTGCTCTCTAAAGCTCTGGCACAGTCTCCCTCTGGGCACTGTGCTCTCTAAAACTCTGGTAAAGCTTTGGCGACAAAAAAACTACTATACGTGTTTCAGTGTGTTTTTGAGTATGACTCCTATCCCTTCATACAGTATAGCTGGAATGAGACTGTCTCATCTCGTCGCTTTCCACTGTAAAGTCGGCACCAAACTGGTTCATTTTGCCCCTTCCCCACTATAGCGCTTAAACCATTTTAAATTTTACTCCTCTTCTGCAGCTTTTGAGCTGGAGTCAGTATGGCCCATTATATCATTTTACCTCAGTCGAAGCAGGACCTCCCTGGCTGTCTGCAGTGGTGCAGTGGGTAGTCCCACAACCATATGTGTTGGTTTGAATCCAGCCTGCTGCCTCTATGTCGAGTTTGAATGTTCACTGTGTGTTTCTATGGGTTTGCACCAGTACTCTGATTCTGTCCCAAAGACATGCAAGCCTGGCTAATTGGAGTCTGAAATTTGCCTGTAAGTATGAGTGTGTGAGTGAATGCTGTATCCCCAGTGATGGATTGGCTTGCAATCCAGGGTGCGTTCCTAGCTTTCGCCTATAATCAGCTGCGATAGATCCCAGCTACTCCACGATCCTGATAAGGAAGTGGAGGTTTCGATAATGGATGGACGGGTAACACAAAGCCGCATCAAGTGCTTTATAAGATAGCCAGGTTCTTGTTCTTGAGTTGGAAAAGAGGCATTTCAGGACTTTTAAAGTAGCGAATGCATTCAGTCGTGAAGCACAATTAGATTGGATTTGCTCAAGCAAACACACACACACACAAACACACACACTGGACTCACTGGCATAACTGACTTTCATCATGGGCGGCTTTTAACTTATTGAATCCCAGGATTAAAAAGCCTGACAAATAAGGGGATAATTGAGGTGCTGTGAATTGACTGGTGCTCTGTAATGTTTTGCGCTTGCTGTAAGACGGTGAGTAATTCTCACCATTCAAATGGTCGTGACATTCATTCACCTTACAGATGGAGGAGAGCGGTCTAATTCTTAGGCTGCAGCAATTGTAAAAGCATTTTCTCATGTCATGTCTCTCTCTCTCTCTCTCTCTCTCTCTCTCTCTCTCACTCACTCTGTCTATCTCTGTGTTTCTCAATTCTGGCTATGAATCAAAATCATTTTCTGAATTATGCAAGAATCCTTTTTTGGATCTCATCATTGTAAGGATGAAGGTTAACTGGAAAGTAAGAGTTTCTTTCGCAGTAATTATATCATGTATCATGTTTGTGTTAACATGTTTATAGTTTGAAGTTTTCAAAGTAATTCAGTCATTGCTTGTTAGTCATTGCATGTAATGTATATATGAATAATAATAACAATAGATTTACAGTAATTTCCTGCAGTACCATCAGAGTCTGGGAAGACTTGGGAACATAACTATACTGTAGAATTTCATCAGGGAAAACAGGTTGTGCCAATTATTTATTATTTTTTAAAACATATCCATCAATCAAGCAACAAATAACATACTGATTACAGGTGTGGCTGCCATGTGCATATTAAGGGAATCTGGGAGTGGTATTTGCATAGTATTTAGATATCAAGTCAATAAATTGCTGTGCTAATGTTTTCAGCAACCAATTCATCGTGGATTGATGTCATAACATGTCAGAAATCATGTCGTCAATGATTAACTGTGGTTCCGCTGGGACATTAACAGTTTTGTAATCAGGCCTAAAGCAGAGGTAATGAACAGTTTTCCCACATCTTTAATGAAATATATTTTACATCTGGGCCATTAAAGATGCCATAAAGATCACAAGCTTCATGGAATCAATCTTATCTGTCATCTAATGTCCATATAACCTTCTAAAAAATGTATTTGTGCTTTCAATTAGCTAATATTTATCATCCTGCACAACAGTGTCCAACTGGCCAAGCCCCTCCCTCAAGTGAGGAAAACCCTAGGGAGGAAGAAGTGATATAGATAGTGGATAAAGTATTATCAATGATGGAAGAAGTGGTATTGATAATGGATGGACGGATAGTGCCTATTGTTAAATCAGCTTTAGAACGCATGTTTGAGTACAACCCGAATTCCAATGAAGTTGGGATGTTGTGTAAAACGTGAATAAAAACAGAATACAATGATTTGCAAATCTCATAAACCCATATTTTATTCACAACAGAACATAGACAACATATCAGATGTTGAAAGTGAGAAATTTTACCATTTCATGAAAAATGTTGGCTCATTTTGAATTTGATGGCAGTAACACACCTCACAAAAGTTGGGACAGGGCCATGTTTACCATTGTGTAGCATCCCCTCTTCTTTTAACAACAGTCTGTAAACGTCTGGGGAGTAAGGAGACCAGTTGCTGGAGTTTTGGGAGAGCAAGGTTGTCCCACTCTTGTCTGATGAAGGATTCTAGCTGCTCAACATTCCTGGGTCCTCTTTGCTGGATTTTTTGTTCTATGATGCACCAAATGTTTTCTATTGGTGACAGGTCTGGACTGCAGGCAGGCTAGTTCAGCACCAGGACTCTTCTACTGCAAAGCCATGCTGTTGTGATGGATGCAGTATATGGTTTAGCATTGTCTTGCTGCAATATGCAAGGCCTGCCCTGAAAGAGACATTGCTTGGATGGGAGCATATGTTGTAAAACCTCTGTATCCTTTTCAGCATTGATAGTGCCTTTCCAGATGTGTAAGCTGCCCACACCATATGCACTAATGCAACCCCATACCATCAGAGATGCAGGCTTTTGAACTGAGCGCTGGTAACAAGCTGGATGGTCTCTCTCCTCTTTAGTCAGCACAACACAGCACCTGTGGTTTCCAAAGAGAATTTCATATTTTGAATAATGTGACCGCAGAACAGTTTTCCATTTTGCCTCAGTCCATTTTAAATGAGCTTTGGCCCAGAGAAGACAACAGCATTTCTGAATCGTGTTCACATATGGCTTCTTCTTTGCATGGTACAGCTTTAACTTGCATTTGTAGATTGCACGATGGACTGTGTTCACAGACAGTGATTTCTGGAAGTGTTCCTGAGCCTATGCAGTGAATTCCAGTGCAGAATCGGGCCTGTACTTTATGCAGTGCCACCTGACGGCCCAAAGATCACAAGCATCCAGTATTGATCTTCAGGCTAGTCCCTTGCACACAGACATTTCTCCAGATTCTCTGAATCTTTTGATGATATTATGTACTGTTTCTGGTGGGATATTCAAAGTCTTCGCAATTTTACATCAAGGAACATTTTTCTAAAATTGTTCCCAAATTTTTAGATGCAGTTTTTCGCAGATTGGCATATCTTTACTTCTAAGACACTCTGCCTTTCTAAAATGCTCTTTTTACACCCAGTCATGTTACTGACCTGTTGCCAAGTAACCTAATTAGTTGCAAAATGCTTCTCCAGTTATTTTTTATTGGTACCACTTACTTTTCCAGCCTTTTGTTGCCTCTGTCCCAACTTTTTTTGAGATGGGTTGCTGCCATCAATTTCAAAATGAGCTAATATTTTTCATGAAGTGGTAAAATGTCTCACTTTCAACATGTTGTCTATGTTCTATTGTGAATAAAATGTGGGTTTAAGAGATTTGCAAATCATTGCATTCTGTTTTTACTCACCTTTTACGCAACGTCCCAACTTCAATGGAATTGGGGTTTGTATGTTCTAATCTCTTATTGGCGATGAATGATGCATAGCTTTAAAGTTTTTATAGTCTATGTCCATGTATGGAGAAGTGAGGTCATCGGCACACGTCCAGTTGTAACGAATGCTTGGTGAATGGTCTTCTGGAACTGAAAGACCACGACCGGAGAGGTTCACTTTCTAAAGACACAAAACGACTTCCTGTTCCACTCAGGGCCAATAGACTGGAGTTACTCTTATCTTCCCCTGTCATCGAAGTAATGGCTTTTGTGCACTATACTGTCGTAGAAGGGGAATTTATCGCTGAACCTTTAATTATAATTATTATCGCTCATGATTATGGAAAACTGGGACAGAATCCCTGCTTGAGGAAGACCAGCTTTGTTCCCAGTTTATCCAGGCTTTGATATAAAAAGATTATGTAGATGAAGACAGCAGAGTCAAGAAAGGCACGGAAATCACATTTCTCCATCCAAACTAAATTACCCCAATACAATGAGGGAGGCACTACGGGCCCTAAAATCATGCCTTCGCAAATGGAAATGCAGTTGTTAGTAACTTTATTTAGAACATTGTCTTTACCCAGCTAATAATAATAATAATAATAATAATAATAATAAATTTTATTTTTATACTACTTTTCAGAAACAAGTTTACAAAGTGCTTCATGCACAAAAAAAAACAGGAAATACACAATTCAATCGGAAATCACGATTGGTTCTGTACAGTCTATGTATAATAAAAGCATACAGCAAAGGGAAAACGTTAATTAAAAGCCATTTCATAAAAATTTGTTTTTAGAGGAGTTTTAAAAGAGGACACTGGAGTAGCTTGTCTGATTCCTAGTTGAAGGTCATTCCATGACTGTGGTGTCCTCACAGCAAATGCCCCATGACCCTCTGTCACTAGCCTTGTCTTTGGCACTGAAAGCAACAGCTTATCTGCAGATCTGAGAGTATGAGTGGGGTTGTAAGGGGGAATAAGTTTTATAATATATTAAGGCTCAAGGTCCTTCAGTGATTTAAAAACAAAATTTTAAATCAATTCTGAACACCACAGGTAATCAGTTCAGAGAGGCGAGAATTGTGCCCACACTTTTGAGTTCCTGTAAGAACTCTGACTGCTGTATTTTTTACGAGTTGTAAGCGGTTAATAGATTTCTGGGGCTGTCCGGCAAATAATGAGTTACAGTAATCTAAGCGCTGTAGATAAAAGCATGAATCGGGTTAGTATTTTTGTGCTCTGCCATGAATTTGTTTGTGGCACAGTCGGTTGAACTGCGCATTAGGGGGAGTGTAATTTAATAAAGCTGGCCCTGTGCAATTTTCATGTCAAAGACTTCACTTGTATTTTTATTCACCCTGACCATCTTTTAACGCGAATGCTGTTGTTTCATGGAGGCTTATAGGGAATGAGTCCCAGCCAGCAGAGCTGTTTGCTCAAATACATTTCATGTTGTTTTCTTTCCCTTCTTTTATTTTGAATTTTTTAAAGTAATCTATTACATAAAATAGGTCCTCTGCAATGGTGGTGAGATCTAATGGGAAGGGGAGGGTGAAGGGGTATTTTTCTTGTGAATTTTTTCTTTGTTTTAGAGAAGTACAAATGATTAACTTCAGTCTTACCCTTGCTTTAATAGCACGGGAGCCATTTTTTATTGGGTTTAAATTGCCCACATTCATACAAATAGCATTGATGCTATTTTCAATTTTTCTCCCCTCGCATCATTCAGCTGGTCCCTACATAAGAGCGAGTTTCTCAGAGGACTGAGGGAGGCGGCAATAATGCGAGTCTGGTGTTAGTTCCTCACCCAATGAAATTACCAGATCACTATGGCGTTAAAGCACTGGTTTCAATGGGAACGACAGCAACTAATCTGATTGAACCCCACTGATCTTACTGGAACCAAACCCTCACCACACCCACAGGTAATTAATTAGTCTTTGTCCATCTCTTTTGACAGCAGTACCACAGTTGCGCTACTGCCTCATGTAACGAAATTACCAGAATGGAGTTTGAGACGCCCAGTTTTGTGCAATATTGTCAGCAGTTCCATTTGCTGGCTGTGTTTAGGTTGTAAAATTAGGGCCCAGTGTCTGTTTCAGTAGTTCGGGCATCAGACTGTGACTCGGAAGAGTGGTGGTTCAAGCCTCATTGTCATTGCAGCTTTTGGGCCTTGGAGCAAGGCCCATGACCTCACAACTCCATATTGCTATCACATCTTATCTAATAAACAATACAAGGTAAAAATTTTAAAAAAATTTGTCACTGCTCACATGACCATTTGGGGACATGACAATAAGGCAATTTTTAGGAAACTGAAAAATTGAGCAGAAAACCAGAGTGCTTTATCTAGGATACTTTTTCTATTCAAAAGCACCCAAAGAGGGTTACGCTTTGTTACATTTTGCATTTATGGCCATTTTCAGAGCTTTATGTGAGGAAAAGTACACCAGATGCACGAGAATGGCACAATTTTCTAATTCTACAGTAAATGTTAGCACAAGTCACTGAGTTTTAAAGCTGTACATATCATAAAATGAGAGTTATTCATACATTAAGTTGGACCAAAAGGCTTGTTTGGCAAAATGCATAAAATTAAATAAATTTCAAAGGGCTGTAGTCTCAAAACTATTTAAGATACAAGCCTAATACTTGGGCTTCCTTCATAAGTTTGGTATAAAAGTTTGTGAATGTTTTCAGGGGAATCTGAGATGGTAACCTGGGACCCATCGGGTGATATGAGATGGAATGACTCAGACGCTTTTATTAAAAGTGACAGTTTTGTGCAGAATTGATAAATAATGGAAGAGAAATGGTGTGTGTGTGTGTGTGTGTGTGTGTTTGCGTCTGTGGGTATGTGTTTCTGTGTCTGTGTTTGTGAAGTGAGAACATCGCCAGGGGAAAGCATCCTGAATTTATTTTAACTGAAAAAAAAAAGACTTTTTAAAAATATCCCACTTTTTATGTCTTTAACTGCCTTTTCATTTTGTGTTCTGTCTTGTTTTGCACATTTTCTCAGTGTTCCAGTAGCGTGACTTGACCCATTCTCCCCTCAGGCTTTTAAAATGAAAGCATCATAATTTGGAAATAAAATGTTGGAATTGATTCAACTTTGTCCTTATTTTTTCAGGGGAATAGTTGTTCAACAGCGGTTTCATAATATTTATGAAATTTGCTCTCTGTGGGTGCATAAATCAATGCTGTGATGTTAAATAGCCAGTCATCACTAGAAAAAGAGAAAACTCTAGCCATTTTTGTGTAAAGCTGGTTATTTATTTATTTATTCGCTACTCAAACCTTATTTACTCTGCCATAGTAGTATCTCCGGCTCATCATGCTTTCTAATGCAATGAAGTATATCATTACCTTGAGGAGTGCAGTGGCTTTGCACTGCTGATGTATCCTCTGAGATATGCCTATTGCACCCTTGAAAATATATATGTACCTTTTTAGTCCCTGAAACGGTACACATACCTTGAGGTCCAATAATTAGCCCATGGGAAGCATCTGTGCCGACCGTTCCCTGCGGGACAGAAGAAGACTCCTATTGTTCCTGACATGGAACCAAATAAAGACGCGAATAGTCTTTTATTTAGTTTATTTTGGTGGTCAAATTGTGAGGAAATAATTTTGTAACAGTAACAACAAAAACACAATAAGTTTGTAACGGTAACAACAAAAATGCATATGAATAATCTTCATCTTCCTATTCCATGACATGACAGCTAATGCTACAGAATGTCATTATCTGGAGATTGATTTTGAATGTTGGGCTGAGAGACATGATAGGCTGCTCAACGGCTCTCCCTTCTAGCTCATTGCAGTTGAAAATACCTTCACTGCTGTGATTGGATCACTACATTTGCATCTGAACGTCAGTTCTATTACCTGTGACATATACTCAACTGTGGCTTTGGGAGTGAGGTAACTCAACCAACTTATCGATTGCCGTGAAATGAAGGCCTCCCCAGTTCGGCTATCCTGCCGATTGAACCGATACTGTCGTGGAACCAAATGAAGAAGCCGAATGAGGCAGTCTTTCATCCAATTTGTTTTGGTAGTCAAATTGTGAGGAAGAAATTTTGCGGCTCTTACACACAAAAACACTGCTGATATCTGTGGTCCCCATTGTACCAGAAAAGAGGTCCCAAAATGGACACTTGAAAGCTTATACCAGAACAAAGTGGGCTATTCTTTACAGTTCAGAGTCCATGCTGATTGGGCACAGAAAAGTGAATGGAGGGTAAAATCAAATGAACGACCTACAGGGGAGTTTAGAGGGAAATTCAAATGATAACAATGGAAGGGGTTAATGGAGCGAGCCAGGTACATACAGAGAGGGAGGGGTAGGGGAGGCGAGATGCTTCCTTCCTTCACATACCCCTGTCTCTGAGAGTAAAGCGTCCAGTTTAGCCCCCTAGAGCTCATGAACATGAGAGAGAGGCCATTCCAACTCACATCTCTCTCTTCTTCACCCCACCTTTTCTTTTTTCCTTCCATCCTTACCTGGGAACCAACTTTCTGGAATGTGTGATTAATAAATGACTGACCTGTAAATCTACTGCACCTCCCGCTGTCTCCCACACACCCGCTCTGCCTGAAACAGACTGCAGCTCGCCTCACAACAGAGCGATGTTTGACGGAGGAAGGATTTTTCTTTTCTTTCATGTTCCTTCTCTTCTGCCCCGTCCTACCCCCTCTTTTTCCTAATTCTCCTGATGGATGGGGCCAAGAACAAGAAATTTTGGCCAGAAAAGTTTGTAAGGCTGTGAAAAGTAAGCCTTTTTAAAATGGAAGGAGCTCTGGGTTTCTGATGCAAGAACCTGAACTTTACAGGGGTGCAGATCTCTGAGAATTCTGAAAACTGTTTGCAACTCCCTCCATCCCTTTGACTTGAGCCTTTTTGCCATGGGAGTCTGACCCAGGTTGAACCAAAAAATGTGAGGCTTGCATCACCAGCTGTTCTTAAAATGTCTGTTATTTATAATGTATTTGTTTTGCCTGCTGGAGACATAAAATTTCAATCATGCACTGCCTATGCACGTTGTGATTTTTAACACTTTTACTGACTGGGCTGATTGACAGAGGAGAGACTGTGCTGCGATGCCCAAGTGTCTCCATTGGGAAGGACGTGGAGTGCTTTCTCCGAGTGGTGGTGCTCTCCAGTCTTGATGCTTCCTGCAAGAAATCTTGATTCCTTCCTCCTTGACCTCCCACCCGACCAATCGAAGCGCTGGTTGAGGAGCCGGCTGAAAGACAGCTTGATGAACTGCATCTCTCTGAAAGATAAAGAGTCAGAGGAGAAAGTTAGGAGCTGGAAACCTTCCCAGAGCGATTAGCAGGAGTCCTCGCGTCTGTTTGATTAATACTCAGATGAAATTAGCTTTGCTAACCACGTCCCACTGCGATTGCTTTCCTTACGCACTGAGGCCAAGAGCTGATTTGAGCTCTGCTGCTGCTGTAGCACGATATAGCACATTTTTTGGACATCCTCAAAACTTAAAAAGAACGGAAAATAACTGATGCTTAAAGATGAGTCTTGGCAATTAAAATGCTCCTGTACTGCATTACTAAAATCCAGTGCGCAAAAGACCGTAATCCTGGCCAGGATATGATCAGAAATTCAGTACTCAGTTTTGATGGGGCTGAAAGTTATGCATCAGCCATTTTGCTATTTTGTATTGTTCAGTCATTAGCTGACTGTAGACTGGATGAGAGCTATGATCGGTTTGTGCAGCTGAAGCTGTTGCAGCGGAGTTTCTCATTGGATGCTCTGTTGACACTTTAGCAGTTACATCAGTCTGCTGCTTCTTCTTCTTTGAAAATTAACGGCAATGAGTGCAGCCTTTTACCTAGTCTCTTGCCTCCCTCAAACAAGGCTTATGAGGCAACACTGTGCATGTTATGAGTGTACTGGCCTATTACAGAACAAGAGAAAGAGTGTGCCGCAATTTTATGTCCTCAACCAGCAGATAAAATCATAACTAGCCTCTGAATCGATCTAGGACTGCATCGCTAGCAGCATTAGCCTCTTCTGTGGAACCAAAGTTAACTTAATCCAGCCACTTTTAATCCTGAGCCATTTTTAACGGTTGCCTCTGAAACCAGGGCCACATTTTGTCAACCTCAATTACCATCACCACTTTGACATAGAATTAAACCAGGGTTGCATTTAAGGGATAGTTTGGATTTTTGAGGTGGGTTTCTACGAGGTACTCATGCCTGGTTAAGTGCGTTTCCTTCAGTAGATAGTGGTCTGCAAACTCCCAGTTTGTAGAAACAGAGCATAGTTCCAACACAGAAGCAGAGCAATACGCTGCTGTGGATAAGGTCAGCAGCATAACGCATGTTAGCCACCTAAAAGCATGACCACCTAAAATAAATGAGTATCAGTTTACGTTTACGGTATATTTTGAATATTTTCAGAACTTTTTTAAAGTTTTCATCAGATTTCCCTTCCATCTTATAACAACGTCATATTTCCTCAACCATAGACACAAGTTCCATATTCCTATATAGTTGAGAAAATGCAGTGCCAAAAGAAAGGGTGAAGCTAGCCCCGAAACCAGAGCTACTTATGAAATTCACTAAATCTTTTAAATCAGGGCCACCGTATGCATTACATAGCCCTGCCTCTGAAACCAGGGCTGGCAAAGCAACTTTTAGCTTTACCCCTGTGAACCAGGGTACAATATAGCTGCATAAGCATGGTTATGAAGTACTGCAATATGAGTTGTTCCTGTCATACTGAAAGTGGCCCGTTGATGCTGAGTGTAGCATAATGTCAGAGCACTACTGTGGGACCCCTTCAGATTTATGAGACTCATGACTAATGGGGCCATATTAGGCTGCCTCCCCTCAAAGTTGTTTACAACCATGGGGATTCCCCTCAGATGTTTCTACCCCTCTTGTGGCTCAGTGACAGCAATGGCTTGCTCAGACATGCTGGTAAAGGCAGGTTTCAGCCCTGGGGAAATTAGCATTTTTGGCAGCATACAAGATACTGCCCCAAGGACTGATCCAAGAGGAACCCCCAGAAACTGAGGCTTGTGATTAACCTTGTGGGATAGGTTTATTCCAACAATTACTCGCATGCTCTACCTGAAGAATAAGTGGGTTAGATGGAGTCTGTTTATGTCTTGGAGCGAGGAAACTGGGAAGTTGGGAGTTGATAAGGCACTCATTGGAACCTTCTTGCATACGACAATAAACGCTCTTCTGGATGTTTAAAGAAACCCTGCAAATGGGAAGAACTCTTTTCGATGCTCGAATTTAACACTCCTGAAACAGAACAGCCTCCCCTTTAATATTGTTTCCTTTAACTCTTTGCAGCAGCTCATTTAATCATTTAACTCAATGCAGTTATAAGCTCCTGCTGGTATTTGAAGCAGAGGCAAACAAGCAAATGTGATTGTGCTACTGGTTCAATAAACTCAAAGTATATCAGCACTTCTTCACTTTGAGGTTTTGTGAGTGCAGCTCATAACATTTTTATTTCCCATATGGGCAGTTCCTCGGCAGAGCATTTCCCTTTATATAATGCAAGGAGGGGATGATAGATTTAGGTCTTCTGTGAATTGCTTTGATGATAACATTCATTATGACTGATTTATTGATGAACTGTCTTCTTCAGGTTAATCCACAGGGTCCAAGACCTATCTGTACTTGGTCAATTCTGCCTCTTGTATTGTTTTGTCTC
The DNA here is from genome assembly GCA_029692085.1 of Gymnothorax javanicus. Classification (NCBI taxonomy): domain Eukaryota; kingdom Metazoa; phylum Chordata; class Actinopteri; order Anguilliformes; family Muraenidae; genus Gymnothorax; species Gymnothorax javanicus. Next base: position 9,128,673 of record CM056199.1, on the reverse strand, counting down.
CCCGGGGTTTTCAACAATTTTGTACCGACTAATGACATGTTGCTCTGGATAAGAGTAACTGCTACATGCCGCTGATGTAATGTAATGCAATAACAATAAATAATGCAATGGAATAGCAGTTAAAATGGTCTAATCCAGACGGGGTTACAAGGCTAATATGATCCATCATATATATGCTGCACATGCGCTTGAGCGATGAAGCATCGGTCGGCACAATGCAGCCAGAACTGTAGGAATTATTGAGCTGAACAGCATTGATAAAAGCACACGGCCTTACTAAAAAAACGAAGCCAGACATATTTTTCAATAGAACAGAATTACTTTAATTTCTTATGAGGGTAAAGTAGCCAGCACTCAAGAAATTAAATTAAGAACTTACATAAACCACATTAAGAAACACAAATACTGAAGTTACATTCGGAGATTTCTAAATTAAATAGCTTAGAATTCCTTGTAAAAGAGGAGAGTATTCAATGCTGGAAATTCCATTGAGAACTCCAATGCATAATTTAAATTTGGCTGAAACGGTAATCTCTCAAATGCGTTTTCGACCAGGCTAAATAAGAAAATGTAATTAAACGTTACAATTAAGGCATGCTCGGTCATTGATGAAGCAAACAGAACAAATCCATTCAGTTTGTCCTTGTTTAAAAGGGCCGAGACCTCATTGGTAATTTTTATGGTGAAATCTCAACTTCAGATGACTCAGGCAATGTGATTGGTTGACCATTATCCGGTACTATCTCTGTTACTGACTGTCCGCTCCTCATAAAGTTGTTTCAAGTTTTTTTCCTTTCTCTCAAGGATTCTACTTGAATTCAAAGATCTTGCCCTCCCCATCTTAGTCTGTCTGGTATTATTCAGAGGGCCAATCCAAGCTGTTAGATGAAAGGTCACTGCTGATTCCATGAAGCAGGTGTAAAATGCTCACATGCACTGGCTAACAGACATTTAATCTTTTGACTTTGTGGGAGAAGAAGAGGTTGTGCTTGACATTTGGCACCCACTCAAAGGAAGTCTGCTCCAAAGGTCAGTTTATTGTCCCTCGTGATGCTAAGGTATTCAAACTCCTCTGGCTTTTTTATTCTGCATGCGAATGAGCAAGTCTCCTCGCTAACTGTTCGCACTGACATTAATGCTAGGTTCCCACTATCACGATTCGCGGCACGATTGAAATCGTGGTCTTAATCGTGGAGTAATCGTGGCCATCTTATCAGATCTTGAGGTCAGTCGTGGAAATCATGTTGATCATAGAAAAGTTTTGGACGGTTCAAAGATTTCCTACGATCAACACGATTAATTGTCAATTGTGATCATCGCATCGCGTCGTATCCAAACCTGAAATTTTAAGCATCTTTCACACCGGACGCGAAATGAATTTTTCGCACGACAGATTACATTCAAAGTCAATGCAAAGACGCGAGTACACGCGAAACGCGTGTATTCGCGTCTTTGCATTGACTTTGAATGTAATCTGTCCTGCGAAAAATTCTTTTCGCATCCGGTGTGAAAGCAGCTTCAGAGAAGTTCCACAATCAGCTACGAATGGCCAATCGTGGCGTTCGTAACAGAGCGCACGACAGTAGGAACTAAGCATTAGCAGTAGAAGTGCGGTATTCATGAAAGTTTCTATCAGCATTTTAGGGATAATTTTGTGGCTTCTGAGCATATTAATGACATTACTGTACTTAAGCATAAGGTGATATGTTTTGCATGTCCATACTGTATATTAATTTTATCCATAAATGTTATGTAAGCCCTCAAACAACCCCAATGATGGAATTTAGCTGAGTCGAGCGATGGTATCTGCATGTGACTGTCTGTGCACTGCTGAAGAGATGATGTTGTTAAACCTAAAGAGCATGTTTCCACTCTTTTATACCTGACTCCAATTTCATAAAGAAAGTAAAATTTGAATAGTATAATTTACACTTGATTGTAGGAAGAATCCTGTATTTTTGTTACGACTGTAACAATCTCAGAGCACGGACCGTTGTGTACTGAGATACAAAAGTGGAGGCGAGAGGCTCCAAATGCGAAGAAATAAGTAGTTTTATTAGCGGCTGTGCAAGGCTAGAGACGCGAATGCAAATATCAACGACACAGAAAACAACACTCCCTAAAAGTTACAAAGTATAGCTAGACTAACAGAGAGTCTGCTAAAATACACAGGCGAGACGTCTACGCAATGGGCTACAACAAGACTTCGCACTGAACTGGTGTGAGAGCCTGACATATATAGGCTTAATTAGATAATGGGATAATTAGGAGCGGCTGCAGGGTGTGCAGTTGATATTGCGGGAGCAGGCTCTAGCTCAGAACTCAGGTGAAGCAGACCGTTGTGGGCGAGGCGTGACAACTACTCTCAGAACATTGTATGCTGGTACCACCACGTCACACCGGCTGAAATTTGCACGTCTCACAAGCTGACTTGATGTCTGCGGTAACTCAGAGGTTGCGTTGCAACTTCTTTAGGTATATCCGATAGCGGCTCAGGGACCCAAAAAAGCGGACATTGGCTATCCCCATTCTCAACATGGAAACCCGCTAAGCAGAGGAGATGGATCCAATGACAGAGGTCAACAGGTGCAATACTTTGCGATACAGCCAGCGTAAATATTCTTGCTCCCAAGACCAACTTGAGGGGGTATTCCAGCATTATATATTAGCAGAGAGAGTCTGGCAATTTTCAGAGAAACTACAGAGATGAAGTTTAATCATTTATTTGTCATGTAAGTTCCTGACAGCCCATTAAGTTACAAATCAAATACAGGTAAATTGCCAAAATACATTACAAAACAGAAAAATATTAGAGCAAATTACAGAGTCAGCGCAGAATATTATCATACATGGCAAGAAGTAAAGCTGCACATGAGGGGTCATGAGGGAGTCTGGCTCCAGAAATCAAAAAGGGTTTGTTTCCACACTTTAAGTATGCAAACCAGGCGTTTGATCCTTTAAACAGAAAGCCACAAATGAACAATTTAGAATTTTGAGTCAGAATTCCCAGGCCCAAGGAAGGTGGGTGCTGATATGAGTCAAGTCATGTGGCCTCAGTGGGGACAGATCTCCATACTGGTCCAGTTTGCTCAAAGGAAATTCGACCATTACACCAGTCATATTGAGATAAGCAAAATTACACCAAACATAGCTATGCGCAGGACTTGGATTGTCATGAAACATCCCATGTCATGTGCAACATTACAGTAACCCAAACCTGATAGAGATAGAAGAGGGAGAGGGGAGCTCAGCAGGACAAATGTTTAAAGAGACAGTGGAAGCTGTATTTAGCACATTCTCACACTAAAGAAATGTCAGGAAGTTTTGGGCTATTGTAAAAAGCAGAATAGGCTTTACAACCACATTAACAGGAATTGTCTGAGACCACCTTGCCCCTCATCGGCTCATTGGTACAGAGTGATTGCGGCAATAGAGTTGATTGATAAATTCCCTTTGCCTTACAGTTACATATTTACCGTATTTTCACTATGACTCTGACTTAGGTCATTCATAACATTTTACATTCATGCATCCAATTTACTGTAAATAGCATAAGGATTAAGATATTGTCATGTGTGTTGTCTGATATTTGTCAAAGTTAGAGCTGTTCACTGTGTTATTATGAACTGAAATCTTTAGGTACTCAGGCCTTACTAAAGGCCTCTGAAGATAGGGCAAATCCTTCACTCTAGTACGGATCTGGTTCAAAGGAGAAATTCCCTGTGGGACTTAAAAAATGAACTGAGTTTCACATAATCGTCTTTGACACAGTCTGTGATTTTGATGAATTCTATGTCCAGGACAGAGGAGGGCTCAGCGAACATCATGCTGAGTCCGTGTGACAGCCCTGGTCTCACTGCTCAGGTCCAACTAGGTCTTTCTGTTAAGAATGAGGATACTGTGAGGGATACTTCACACGTACAGTCATTTCCAAGCTGTAAATTGAGTCTAAATACTTGCTTGGCTATTTGCCACTAAACCGCATAGTGAGCTAAAGCGGAGCTAAGGCTGTGGCTGGTGCACGTGTACAACGTACATGAACGATCAAAAATGATGTCATTGACCGTGGATAGGGGCGATTTAGATTTTTGCTTAAACCCAGGGTTCAACTACGGCCTGGTAAATATCCAACTCGTAACACAGGCACCAGTCTGGTTTGTATGATTTTGCAATGTAAAAATATGAGAGAACCAGTTGAAGCCGGGATCTTGTATCTGTAATTCTTCTGACATGCAAACTGTTCCATGCTCCGTGCGCTCTGTCAGATTATGTGAAAGAACCCAGCGCTTAACGTAGTCTGCGATGAAGGATGATCTTGATGATGGATGACACCAATGCTGAAAACCATTACGGGCCTTTGGGTTGCTCTTCCTCGACAAAGGGGAGATGATAGATGATTTCTAGAGAGGTGATGCTGTGTGCTCCTCGAGTGAGCGATTGTGCGGATGGCGAAGACAATAAACAGTTGATTATTACAGGACTAGACTGCAGTTTACAATTACCCATGTTTAGCATAAGGAAAGGGCTGTAATTCTGATACAGACCTTGTGAAATTAATGTCACAGTCCTCAGATTGAAGCTTATTCAGTTCCATTCAGTTCAATTTCAAATCCATTGTGCAAGAGCACTGCATGACAAAGGGAAAAAATGTGCAGTTGATTGTACAAATATTAATGAATTGCTTTTTATATTTGTCAAATCGGCCAACTGATTGCAGTATCCTTTTGACAAAAGGCTGGGATCATTCTGCCTGAGAGGGTCTTTATGCCTTTCTGAGGATCACTCATACACTCCGTTTCAAGCGGATTTTCATCCTTGTCTTTGTTCATCCCCTTCCACTCTTCAGCTTCTTTGTACGACCCGACCTCGGTGAGCTTTTACTTAAATTTGTCAACCTGATCTGAATTATTATTATTTAACTTCGAACCCCTTTGTTATACAGGGATTGTAGTTTTACTGCCTCCAGCATTTCATCTACTGTGGCTTTCTGTATGGGCACCTACAAATCAGAGCATATAAACTAGTCTTTGTAAGTGTCACTATAAACATGGTCCCATTGTTTTACAGTAGAGACCACTTGCCCTCACTGTAGTTCTGTTCAGTTGGGTGTAATTAATTATACAGTCATGTGACATGCAAAGCCAAGTGCTATTTGTTCTTTTGAGGGACTAATGTTTCAGTCGAAATCAATGATTCCGCTTCCTTTGATTACACCGGTGATTTTTCTGATGTCTTCATGTTTATCAAAGCTACAACTTTTAATTTCCCTAAAACTACCAACGATGGTGATTTAGCAGGTTTTGTTTCTGTTGCATTATTTTTGTTTTCTAAGAGCGGAAAATGAACAATACTTTTTTAAACAAAGTAATTTGTAGTTTCTTGGGGTTTTTTTTATATGTTGTGATTTAAAATGCCGACTTGATTTGTACTAATAGAAAAAGTGAAACGTTGATCTGAGTCAGAAAAAGTGTTGTCATGTGACGCCCAGAAGAGAGGCCGAGTGTAATGTTCCTCAGAGCAGAGATCACCTCAGTCCAGCCTCATTCTTCTGACCATCTTCTCAATAAAATGGCCAGTTACAATAGAATGCAGTACACTATAATATGGCAGTATTGGATGGCCACTAAGAACAGTGTCTAAAATGCTGAAATCCAAAGTAAAATGACAAAATGCAGGCAGAATAATTTTATTAGCACATTAATTCACATTTTATTATGATCCAGCAAGAATTATTTGTCCACCTGGGGACCCCAGCTTATGACTGTTTGCACGGAGGTATTTCCGTATGTTACTCATGTTAACATAAGGAGTGTGGCATTCTCACTTTAAAGGATTGCCTAACAGGTGCAGTTAGAAATGCCACCCGTAATACAGCCCACGTATCAGCGTCTTGTTGCCACGGGGAGAAGTTTGGTTGTTTCACACCCGCCTGTACCTGCGTCAGGAGTGGGAGGGGTGGGCGAGAAAGGTTTGCATCAATACTCCTTCCACATCCAAATTAGAGCTATCTACTATCTATCTGCTTTTGGTTGTATCTGTTGTATTTATTGCATTGGTGAGTTTGTTAGTTTAACAGCGAGCTCTCTTCCTTCACCACTAAAACTAAAACAATTTGTTTTTATTCTCCTCTTCAGACTTAAAATCTTATTTTTATTACTTTGTTCTAAAACAAGACCAATGATTGTATTTCTATTAAAATATTTTCAGTGAGGTGAAATATTTAGACTCAACATTTGCCAATGTGGTTGGAAATACGAGTTGTTGAAAACTTGAGACAAATTAGCACTCGGTCTTTAAGACCGAAAAAGTAAGATAAGACTCAACACATGGCTAGAACACTTTTTAAGTCTTTTTCGCAGTGAATGTGAATGAGCAGCTTTATTTTACGCGTCATAATTTCACACTGCTGGATGAAGACAGAGGGGTTGCGGGTTCGAAAACACTGGATGGGGATACAGCAGTAGCTCTGTGCGTTGCCACTCATGATTAAAAACAAAATTTCTAAGTCAGTCACCACAATAACGTCAGTCTTCCGCTAATACTTTAATTCAATTAATTCTAACACTTTCACAGTTTCATTTTTATAAACGAGACAATGGTATTGTTAATTAGGTGAAATATTTCGACTCTTTGAAAACAGGGTTTGCCAATGGGGCAAGGCAGTTGCAGTTTAACTTGTCGAGCAAACAGCAGCACAATTATCTTGTTACTAAAATACCAGCTCCCTCAATAACAGTGACCCCTACCCCACTCTCATAATGACAGCCTGATGGCAGGAAAGGTATTCTCAATCAGGTGAGACATGTCTCATTGTTGTTTTTTATTGTTAAATGAAGTGTCAGTGTCTGAGATTCCGTGTTTATTATAATATTGTATTTTGTCATATTTTCTATATCTCAATAATTTCCATTATTGATTATACATTTTTTGTATTTCCTTAATTGTTTATTGTATTAGTTCTCTTTACTTTCTCTCACCGAGTCATTTTTGTTCTCTCCCCTCGCTCACACACTCACCCTTCCCTTTCTGTTTTTCTATTAGAGCACCTCATTCTCTTGCTTATAGCCACACCTCCCATCACTTTCTCTCCCTGCACACTCACATGTTCCCACTTCCCATTAGCTCTTTTCCCCTTTATATGCCCCAAATTTTCCCCTGTATCTTTACAAGATTCTTGCCAGTTTGAGGTCTACTCATAAGTATTCTGTATTCCTTCAAGATTCTTGGTCATGGTTTGTTTTTGTCCACATCTCTGATTCTGCCTGCCCACTTCTGTCTGACTGATTTCCTGATTATGATTCATTGCTGGCTTTTTTGGATTTATCATTTTGGATGACCCCTGTACTTGGCGTTACTCTAGTTCAGCTTTCGATCTATGGACTATGGAAAAATTGTGATTTGGATTTCCCTTTTTGTGCTGTATTCCCCCTGATTTATCTTGACCCGGGGCCTCATTTATTAACAGTGCGTAGGCACAAAAAAGATATGTACGTCACTTTCTTTGCAGATTTCTGATTTATAAAAACAAACTTGACATTAAAAAAAAGGGAAATTATTAAGATTATGCACAATGTCAATAAATTCCAAGTCCATCCTGATTAAATAAATGAAAATTCCATGCAGTTTATTTTACCCATAGGTTTATGAATTAGGTTATTTTCCACAAATGTCTTTTTTTTTTTTTTTTTTTTTTTTTGGCGTACGTATTATTTAGGTATGAAATCCACGCAAATTTTTATAAATAAGGCCCCTGGACTGTGTGACCAAGAGCTTTGATAAAATCTTGATCTGAGTTTCTGCTTGCGCCTGAGTTCAGACTCTAATCTCTGTCATAAATACAGCCTTTTTTTGGCTGCGTGACCCTCATGCTTTCAGGGGCCGGTCTGCGCAAAATATTTCAGCCTCTGTTTCTTCCTCAGACGCCCTCATTTCACTGCTTTCAGTTTTCCGTAAATCCCCTTTGCCTCTTTTTCAGGCCTTGAATTTTACAGGCTGCAGACTTAATCTGGGTACAAGTTATATTGTTCTTCTCCAAAGCCGTGACAAACAGAACAAACAAATGAATAAATAAACAAAAGCAAGAGACTAAATGAAACAAGCCTGAATTTATTATAAAGCAGAGTTACCAACTGATTAGAAAGAAGAAACAGTAAAACAAAAATTAAAAACTTCAATGGCTGTTGGGAATTAAGGTTGCTATGTGTGGTGTGTTTTATGGTAAAAGATTGGTTGAAGAAGGTATTTCTTAAGGGAGGTTTTAAAATGCAAAGCACTGTGTCAGAAAGTTAGAGCTGAGACTCTGGTGCAGAACAGGTCACTGAACTTCTGAAAGCTGAAGGAGGGAGGGAAGAGAGACAGAGGGGGTAAAGGAGGGAGTGAGGGATACAGGAAAGGAGAAGAAGTGAGAGATGGAGTAAAGTGGTGAGGGAGAGTGGGGAAGAGAAAAGGAGGGAGAGGGAAAGAGGGATGGAGAGGAAAAGAGAGAGGGATAGAGATGGAAAGATGCAGCGAAGGACAAAGCAGAGATATTGTCCTGAGCAGAGTGCATGTGGGAGGAGCTGTGCTCTGTATCTTTACAGCTTTTATTGACTCCAGAACTTTCCGCAATCAGCAGCAGCTCGGTGGCGACATTAACATCGACAGGCATCTAGGGCTCATTCAGGTGGTTTTGAGGGGCAGAGGGACTTGGGCTAACGGACGTACATCGCTCGACCGCGACAGTAACAAGGCGCAGGTGGGAAGCACAGCAATAGGAATTCAGGAACTCAGAAAATGATATTCCTGTCACAGGGCCCAAGCCGTGAAATGAACATGGTCCACCTGCATTTTGGGCATTTTAGTGTATTTAATCCTAAAAGTGACCAGGCTCCAGTAAGTGGGAAATGTATTTTGAGAACAGAAATGGTAAGAGGTTAAGAGGGTAAAAGTCTGCCCCATACCGATTATGTCTGCAGCATTTTTCTACCTGGCCTGATATCCTCCATCTTGTTTCTGAGCTGACGTCCGCCATACTGTTTCTGACTTGATGTCCATCACCTTGTTTCTGGCCTGGTGTCTTCCATTTTGTGTGTGACCTGATCTCTTCCTTCTTCTTTCTGACTTGATATCCTCCAGCTTGTTTCTGGCTTGATGTCCGCCATTTTGTTTCTGACCTGATGACTCCATCTTGTTTCTGATCTGGAACATGTTCAAGATCAAACGGTCTCGCGCTAGGTCTCGCAATGGAGAGAGTCCCAAGTTTCAAATGACTCGAGTTCTTGCACGTTTTTCAACATGGCTGCCAACTAGGGTTAAGAAAGAATTGTTCTGAACAAGTGAGGATACTGTGGTGGGAAAAATATCCCAAAATGTTCTAAATTCAGAGTAGGCTATTACTATAATCACAGTGCAACAGAGAGAACTCAGCCAGGTTCTTGTGGCCCCTTAAAACTGAATGTGGGTCTGAGAAGAAACAAAAAATCATAAATTTGCCAAAAAACCAAGATAGGAAAGCCCCTAGCAGGCCGACCAAGGCTGGCTAGATGAGCTAATCTTCCGGAATGACCATATTGCTGGTCAACCAGTAAGCAGCTTCATTATATGAGCCAGCTCACTCCAGTTTATTCTGCAAATATCCAGGAATGCAGCCAACTTGGGCATCCACACTAACCTTCAAGTGAACCTTAGGTTTGGGAGGATCAGATACGGTCTTCAGCCTCCCTGGAGGGCTAAAAATGAATTTACACTATTACATAATGGCAAGCTTGTAACTAAGGGTGGAGTGTTGCTACGGGACATTGCACCAATCAGAAATAATAATGTTGGATACGGTGGAAAGAGTCACGTTTAATCCCACCTGAAGGAACGTGCCAAAAAGCCAATAAATATGAGGGTTCAGACAAGTGGTGGTCAGTCTGTGTTGGGTGATTGATGAAGAATGAATGCTACATGGTTTGCGCAGACCAGCCTGGGTTTTGTATTTCACTTTGAGCAACTTACAATAAACCCGATCGCATCAGACTTTGGAGAATGTGTCCATTCCTTGAGGGTAGATTTACAAGGGTTAGGGGAACACTTCGTCCACAAGTGTTTTCGCCCACAATACCAAAGTTCACAATACTGGATGCCATCTTGACATCGAAGGCAAGACTAAGTGAATTTTTTCTCGCTCGTCTATGCGAGAATAATCACAGTTTAATTATTTAAGAGGCCAGAACTCGTGGGCTCTTGCTCAACCCTGCAATCTTGAACATGTCCCTGATGTCGTCCATCTTGTTTTTGCTGTTTACTCACTCACACTCTTGTCCTGGAGAACCTCCTTCACCCTCCTTTCTGCTCGGTTGTGGGAAATGACTCTACATTTTCTGCCTCAATGGTTTCGGTTTTCAGTTTATTCTTTAATCTCCATGGGAAAGGAGGCAAGTATTAAAAACAAATGTCATAACAGAGCATTAAAAGCTCACACACTGTAACGAACAGAGGCAGATTGCCTGGAGAATCAGAATCACAAACATAATTCATAATTCTGACTGCTCTGTAAAGCTCTTGGCTGCTTAAATATCATACATAAGCAGCTTTATGGATAATGATGCCCGGGGAATGAATATGATAATGACCTTCATCAACATTATTTTCGTCATCATCATCGACACTGTCATCATCATCCACATCAACACCATCATAAGCTGTATCTAACCAGTGAAGCAGCCTTGATTTTAGGAGAATTGATGTGTTAGTTCAATCAGGAAGAGGTAATTGAAGCAAAACTTGTTAGGAATATCTTACTGGAGAACTAGAAGTGCAGCTCACTCAGATGCATCTACCTGGAACAGCTGCTGTGATCTCAGATTTAACCCATTAAGACCTGATGCGACGTCTGCGCCACACTCGCTTTAAAAATGGAAGGGACATGAATATCATATATATATATATCATTTTTAAGAAATGTGAATGAAGTGCATCATGAGGTCTTAATGGGTTAAAGCAGTCCTCTTGCGTGTTTTTGTACAGTACATGGTTCAAATATTTCGGGGTAGCAAAGGGGAGCCCGGCTCCCCCGAAGGGGACACAAGCTCCCCTGAAAGCCTCCCTTGAGACACTTGGGGGCAGCTCTGAAAATCAGCCGCTTTTGTGTGCTATATTGTATTCTCTTTTTTTCCACAAAAGGGTTCCTCAGCTTCAGCGAAAATATACGCACTTCAGCCGCGAAAAGAAAGGAAACCTATTGCATAACCAAGTATTTTGAGAGCGCACCAGGCTATCAGTAGGTCATGTACATTATGTACGTATTACATTTTACTGTCAATAGTTGTAATATGCATACAGTCACTGTAATATGTTGAGGTTTCTCATTTAAACCCTCATGAAGGTAAAATAAACTGTCAGGGCCGGGTGAGGCCAGGTGGTAGTGGGGGACCCAAGAGTAGACTAACAAGGCCAACTGAAGAAGAGTACAGTACTTTAAATAAAAGAGCACAAAAGTACAGAAACAAAAGTCAAAAATATCCGAAAGGCAGTAAAAAATGCAAAAAGAGCACAAAAAAGCTCTTCACAGGCAAAGTACCAAAGGGCTCAGGCAGTATAACAATGGCCTAAAAACAGGCAGAGATCAAAACACAAAGGCAGAGAGAAATGGGCTAAGGTGCCAAAACGTCAGGCAAAAATACAAGAGCCACAAAACAACCTAGAGTCATAACCAGGATTAAAGGGCAAAAATCCAGAAGCAAGATAACTGGCAACAAAAGCACCAGGGAGACACAATAATCTGGCACTGATGGCATTTCAGGTCTGGCTTAAATACTGTGGCTGATGAGGGGAGTGGAAACAGATGTGATGGGCAGGAGAATGCTGATAGGCTGTCTCCTCTGTCAGTCAGCCCGGAGTCAGGAGAGGGGGAAAACCAGGACTGGATAATAGGAATGGATTGAGGTATAGACAATGATACTAGGAAGTAGAGGAGCTGGGCCAGACTGTGACATAATCTATCATGGTTTTATTGAAGCAACAATTTGTAGTATTTTATAACAAAGTTACATACTTATTCTACAAACGTTTAAAAACGATTCATGAAATTAACTATTTTTTAAATTTCCTTTGATATTTTTCTTACGTTCTGATATACTAATATATCAAGGTGATTGCTGAGTGATGTATTGTCCAATGTCAAGTGTCTATTTGATTCGATCATGTGACCAGACGTTAACCTGTAACATCTGATAGTTCAAGCAATAAATCCGAGGATAAAACTGACTGGCAAATTTGCAAACTATGGAGCAGTCAATCCATTTAAACATAAAAGCAGTGATCAAAAAAAGGAAGGAAAAAACAACAGGAGAAGGTGGCAATACTAAGTTTGTTTGGCTTTCTTACAAGCAGTTGCTGGCCCGCGGATGACCAACCCCCCCCCAAAAGTTGAAGAACGCAGGCTAGTTTGGAAATTTGTTTTACCAATAGCCTTGTCCCCTGCTGCGTTAACACTCCAGAAACGCGCAAAAAATGATTACGGAGATCAGACGATGTCTGATTAAATGTTGAAAAGCAAAGGAGAAGGGGGAAATCTTCGAGAATTAAAGAAGCAGGCATTGGGGGTTCTGGTTTCTAAATGCTTAAGTAGACCAGCTGTTTGGCCATAACGATCCTCATGTGGCAAGCAGTTTTCCTTTGGAGGGGGACATGGAAGCGGTAAGATTGACATTAAATTAATAGGCTACAGCAAGTGTGCGATCGCTCAAAATTTGCTTTAGCTGAGACAACGACTCCACTGACGGACCCGTCGTTATTAGCCAACTATTTAATGCATATTGATGTGTTTTACTAGTTCCCTTTTTAGGGTCAAATGAAATTTGTCCTGGAATTCAGGAGGACTTTCCAAACTTTCCATTCCAAAACCATGTCTTGACGTTCAGAATCACCTATCATCATTAGACCAGCAACCAGAGTACTACGGTCCTGAAGCTAGCGGGCTATGCTCTGTCATTCAGTCTGTAAGTTAAGGTAACATTGTTTAAAAAAAGGCTATGTATGAATCAATCCAAATAATGCAATGGTCTCATCAAAAAATTCTGCAGCCTAAATGGCCTCAAAGTCACATTTCTTTTTCACATTCATTCATGAAAATAATAATAATACCTCAATAAAAATCTGATTTTATATGTGAAGTTTAGGACAGCATCATGTTTTCAGTTTAGGACAGCGTCATTGTATTTATTTCATGACATCTTTAGTATAAATATGATCCTTAATGTAAATAGGATTATTTGTTTTTGGACATCCCCCACCCAGCCCCGATCAGAAACGGAAAATGCCAGGGTCGGATTAACCTCCCAGTACGCCCCTGGATGTAAGCACTACATAGCATGAAGGATTACGCACCAGCATAGTGTTACAAGAATTGGGAATACAACAAAGCACACCGTAAGTCGTGCCACAGATTATTGACAGGCATGGCAGGCTAACATGCTCATTAGAATAGAAGAGAGTAGAAAATGGTCAGAAGACCTGAAAGAAAAAGTGAAAAAGTGCTACACAAATTTCAGCCATTGCTATAGAAATTTCTCTTTGTGTAAGAATTGTTGCTATACGTACATCTTTTTCCCAACATTTCGGACCCTGATCTCTGATCTTTGTGCAAGTTTAGCCATTCGTCAAACCGATATTCTGACAATTTAGGAAGCGATTCATGGCATTAGTTTAGGGCTTCAGAGTCGGCCTATTATGTGGCGATAATGGCGATAATTCTTAACACACTTACACTCTTCAAGGGGTTGGTTAGCTCTGCATTGTTGTATATTAAGGTTCCACTTTGTGGGGACAATCAGAAATTTATCTTTTCCTGCTGAATTGTTAGAGGCAGTTTTAGTGCACTAGAGATTTTGTTATGTTCTTCATTGCAATGATACCTGGGGTGACGGGAGAGAATAGAGGTAATGAATAAAATCAGGGAGACATTTTATTAGATACGTTGCGTGATCGCAATATTAATCTCCCACTGGCTCAAAGCAATGCACAGATTGCTGTCTCCCGGTCACCTGCACTTGCGTGTGTTGCTGAAAGCCTGTGTGTGTGTGTGCATGTGGGTGTGTGTGTGTGTGTTTATGTGATGTGTGAAAGATACATTCAAGTCTGTTAGTGAGTGCGTGCAAATAGTTGTCACTGTTTTTCTGAATGGTTCAGATAATTTATGCATGTGTGTGGCAGTGAGCATGCATGCACAATTACCCATACAGATCTGGCTCAGGCCTACAGTGCCCTGCAGCGTATTGAAGTATTAACACACACATACACACGCACACACACACACACAAACACCCTCGTACAGTCCTCTCACACACACCCAGTGTTGCTCACACACACAGTAGTGGTCCAGCCTGACGGCGTTGGTGTGGTTAGATCAGACTGAGGCCAGTCCTGCACACTCCTGGAGAGATTAATTAGAGACACAAGGACCCAGGCGGGGCACACAGATCCCAGGCATTCCTGTGTATCGCCCCTCATTAAAAATCATCTCCACCATCCCACTCTCACCTCTGAGCAAACACAGGCCAACACACAGACTCATGTTCAACCAGTTCACCTGGCAGATTAATTAATGAAAAGGCACATAAATACATCAATGAAGAGGCATATAAATAAATCTGCAGCAGATCTCCAGAGAGGTGATTCAAGGCTTGCCTCGCCTGTCACCTGACTCCGTACTCTGAGAATCTTTTTTTGTTTTTCCCGTTTCTGAGCTGGGGTGATACGAGGACACAATTTGGGGATCGTTTGGTTTAGTCTGAAAGTGTCTGATCTGCTGCTTGGGGAAACATGAGGGGAGTGGTGGCTGACCCTGATGCATGATGGGGTCTGTAGTCAATCGATCGTTCTGTTTATATGGTGATTGTGGCAGCTTGCTGTGGGACCAGTGAGATGCTAGATAGACTCATGGTTGTGCCCACAGAGCTAAAGAAAACATTAGAGTGGACGCGAGACCAGTTTTGGTGAAATTCATGTCCGGCTTCTTACCGAAGGTTAGCGTCTCGCAAGGAACTGTGAGAAACCTTAGACGAAGGTTTTCAGAGGCGGAATACAGAGACTATGCTGCTGATTTTTATCATCCATAATCTTTTTACTGTGAAACAAATTAATACCGGTAATTATTATGAACCAAGATGATTATTTAAATATTAAAGTAAAAATAGCCATAATCTAGAATAAAGAGCACTATAGGAATTCAAGGTACAAATACGTGTTCAAAATATGAAAACAGTATTCGTTAGACATAAATATACAACTCTTTTATATATATTTACAGTTAATTTAAATTTAATTATTTGAATTTTAACTAACGACAAAGAATTTCCTGACAACAAACACCCGTAAACAAAATAATAATTTATTTAATAATGGTTGTGATTGTAGGCTGATGTGTGTCACCAGTCCAGTGTTTTTCATTTCATTTTATCTAGTCGCACATACGCTTGCACAGCGTTTGATTCTGCCGATTCCTTACGCAAGATGGCGGATGTGTCTCACGTTTTGCACTTGGTTCAGCCAATGATGTTGTCCACTCTAGTGTTTTCTTTAGCTCTGTGGTTGTGCCCATTGTATGTAGCATGAACCTCTAAGAAGACACGATTTTTCTCTCCAAGACTCCAGCATGTAAACAATTAATTGATTACAGAACCCATAATGCATCACAGTTGAAAGCCGTACCCTTGGAGCTGAGGTGTTCAGTCTCATCTCAAAAATGGCAGTTTGAGTCTAGGATCTTCTTATAGCCCAGCAGTAAGCAGACTGATTCCACATATCAGTGTCTTGATTGAGGACTGTGGTTAGTTAATCAGTTGAATGAGGTGCCTCATTGCTACATCCAAAGAGCGCACAAAATTCAACTCCTATTGGATCAGATTGGACACCCCTGCTTTGAAGGGCCGAAATTGGATTTCTGCTCTTGCTAGTTGTAATTTACAAACTTTCAAACTGGGGTTTCAGTCACACTCAGTCAGTTAAAACAGTTTTGCGAAGTGTTTCAAACCATTAATCCTGCTGAATTAAACGTTTGTTCACTAATCGGGCTCTCAGACGGAAGAAAGTTATGAACTCCGCCAAGTCATGAGCTCGTTCAAAAAAAAAAAACAACAAGATCAATCTTCAAGCATTGAACCTGTTATCTTCTGGAAAATCACAGCTAGTTACCCAGCCTTTACTGAACAGGGCTCCTTTGAGGTGGCAGTGAACTGGCCTGGCATTCAGGAACAGAGTGAAAACCAGAGTTGTTCTAAGGTGTTTTTCGTTTTTTTTTTCTCTCTCCCCATGATTGTTGCCTGTACTGTTTTTACTGTGGGATTGAGTCAAACACACTTTATCTGTTCACCATATATTCAGTGAGAAGTACGTGCTGAGCATAAGCGTTTATATTTAGCTTTTCTATCGATATAGTTCCAGACCCTTGCATAATAATTCTCTTCCAAAGCCACAGCTCCTATACTCCTGCTCTTTTACTCTTTTTTATGTAAGATTTACCCTCTTGTTCACCCTTCCTCTTCTCTTCTCCCTCCTCTTGTAATTCCTCTGTTTTAGATCTGTGGTGACATCTTTACCTCCTTTGTTCCACAAACTGTTTTTTATTCTTCATAGAACTTCTCTTACTGTGTCAACCGCTCCTCTTACTTTCCCTCATTTTAATAAATGCGTGTTTACAACTCTGTCACAAAAGCAGAAGAATATAATTATTCGAGAATGGTGGTATCCTCTAATGTAGTGATTTTCTAGTATTCCCAAGCGTTTGACGACTCGAGGCTGTTGTTTCTCTTGTCTGGCTGTTGGCTGAAGGCCAGGTCTTGCTGGTCCATTACAGAGGATTTTGTTTACTCTATGTGGATTTTAATAGACCACTGACATGATGTCTGACAGATAAAAGCTGATCTTCAGGGAACGCTGGTCTCTCTTCCTGTTAACAAGGCCTGCTGGATTACTTTTCTCACCAAGACAAGCGCTTTAATCTCAGACCGGAATAGAGTCTTGCCTATTTATGCCACCCAACTGGAATAAGTCTAGAGAACTGTGCAGTTCATCTTGAGAACATGGCTGTGTTTTTCTGGGGCCTGGTCTGTTCTTCTTTGGATAGAGGTGGAGATGCTGACCGCAGAGCGAGCTCACATGATGGAATGTAAAGCTCCTTCCAAGCCTCAATATCAGGTTCCTGTGTGTAGGGGCCCATATCTAACTGCTCCATTAGTGCTGAGTGTGAATAGGACATCCATTGGTAAGGATTGGGCTCCGCCATCACATGAGATATTATGATGATCCTGAGTGCTTTTTTTTATTATTATTATTATTATCATTATTATTGCTCTTAGGTGTGAGTGTAACCTCCATTTCTTGATTGCAGGGGCAGCTCTTCACTTCTAGAGAAAAAGTCACAAAAAGTCAAAAAAAAAAAATCATTTTGAAAGCTGTTTCAAAAATGAATGTGACCACCTTAAGCTGTGTCACAGCACTGCAGAAATGTGACTGTTGAGTTACAGGCTTGTTTTCCCTGTGTTAGTGTGTGTGTTAATTTGCTTGTTTTGGTCTTCTGCAAAACTTAAGCAACTCTCTATCCTGCAAATTGCAGTTGCTTGACCTGAAGCGACATATTTGCGCAAACACGAATGAGTCTTAATTTAAATCGTCTCCCCACTTTCTAAAGTGCTGTGCTTAGGCTTGAATTGCCCTCAGGAACAGTTCTGTGGAGTCGGCTAAGGCGAGAGTGCTATCTCTGCTAGCAATCGCGCTACGGATTTGGTTATCTCCTCCATATTACCCAGTAAAATTAGCCGTCTATATTATCGCCGCGTTACAGAAACATCCAGTTTTTTTTTTGGTTTTGTTTGCTTCTTTTTTGCTTTTGGTTTCAGAAAACGAGGGCAGGTTTCCTCTCTCTCTCGCTCTTTCTCTCTCTC
This sequence comes from Gymnothorax javanicus, assembly GCA_029692085.1. NCBI lineage: Eukaryota > Metazoa > Chordata > Actinopteri > Anguilliformes > Muraenidae > Gymnothorax > Gymnothorax javanicus. Next base: position 9,110,770 of record CM056199.1, on the reverse strand, counting down.
TCTCTCTCTCTCAAAAAAAGTGCTCAGTTCAAAGCCTGCCCAATTAAAACAGCCCCCTTCTGTCCAGAAGCGAAACTCTCCTAATGAGTGTCTCAGCAAAGTTTTTTTCAGAAAAACGAGCAAAAATGAAGTTCTCTCTGGATCTGCAGAAGGGTTTGGGGGGTGTCTATTTTGGGATTTTCCTGATATGGGACGCTAGCTTTTCGATTTGCAATTGAAGTGTAAAATCCATGAAATCCTCATTAGTTTTCTCCAAAACTCTGCTCTGTGAAAAAAAAACAGTCAATTTCAACAAGTTTTCTCATTGCGAGGTTCTATTTCTGTTACTTTTTTTGGATTAATGGGATTACAGGATTGCCAATGTGCTGAGATAGTTTTACACAATCCAAGGTTTGCTAGAAGGATGAACCGCTTGTCAGTTAGAGTGTGAATTATCAATTTCACTCATCGAGAAAAATCTCACTTAAAACTAGCTCATATTTTTTTGCATGAGGAAGAGATTTTACATCCCATTACGCGACTAAAAGTCTTGCTGTGGCACGTAAATATAGCTGGGTGTCTGTGGCCACAAAGTGCCAAGACTTTTACTGCCCCCAGAGAGGTTGAAAAGGTTGGCAGCACTTTGCCAGTACAGACCTCAGCCACTGTGGGAACAAAATTATAAAGTATTGGAAAGGTCAAATTACTAAATTACTGAATACCAAGTTTTAGATACCCCACCTCAGTCATTTGCGACCACACAGATATCTCTGATCATTGAACATGAAGATCTAATTCAAGTAGAAACAATTCAAAAAACAATTACCAGAGGTACTGTAAACCATTGATGATTAATGTTTTCTCCTTCACCTCCTGTTGTGCAATACTGTGGCTCCCTTTTTGTATTTCTGGGTAAAATTTCCAACCATGAAGTACAAGTTGATGTGGACCTAGAGTAGCTGAACTATACATTCCCACAGTCACAATCTTCACATTGAAACTGCCATGAGAGAAAAGCTGTTTGGAATTAAATTCAAAGTCATCTCAGCTTACTGCTACAGCTATGCTTGTTTTGTTGCTTCCTGGGGTCCTTTAAGGTAAACCTGTTGCTATGTGCCAGTTTATCATAGGTTTTTCTTTATAAAGCGCATTGGGCAGAACATGCTAGATAACATCCTATTGTGTAGTATGATAGTGCTGCTGTAATGGTTTTCACTTCAACACTGGATTTTAAGTGTTCAACTTATACGTTTTACTCGGTATCGCTGGTGGTGGCTTGTAAGCTGAAAATTGAGAAGGCCCAGAACACTCCTTGAAACTAATGATTGGTCTTTGCTTGTTTTCAACCATTCATTTAAATTAACATTATGTGAACTCTGAATACACTCAACACTATCAGGTGTGGCCAGATTTTCTTGTTAAAGAGCCAACGAAGTGAAAATTAGTTTGCATATTTACAAAATACACAATCCCAAAATTAAAGACGTATAAGGTTAAAATTGACAATTTTATAAGCCCTCAAACTTGTACCATTTTGCATAAATACCACTTGAAAACAACCGCTGATGTCATTTTGGTGCCAGCAGATCAATTCAGTACTGCGGATAGTAAACAAAGTAAATGGAAACAAGGGTGATATTGCACTCTCGGTGGTCCTAATCAACAGTGTTACATCTTATGAACGATAAAGAGTTTCCTTTGTTGTTTTTTCTTGCACTCCAGCTGACCTTGCTTGCTTCTTTTTTCTTCTGTTTCTCCTCATTAGTTTGTATTATTTCATTATTATCTTATGTGTCGCTTCTCATCTGTGCTCCCGCCCCCACCTGTTCTCTACTGTTAATCACTGTGGTGTATAGTTCCTGTTCTCTGTTGTTAATTGTTTGCAGTGTATAGTTAAGTTCCTGTTTCCTATTGTTAATCATTGTGGTGTGTAGCTCAGTTCCTGTGCCCTACTGGTAATTGTTTGCGGTGTATAGTCAAGTTCCTGTTTCCTACTGTAAATCACTGCGCCGTATATTTAAGTTCCTGGTCTATGTACCTTACCTGCTGGATTGTTTCTCTTCATTGTCTTCTGTTTGATTGAAATCATGAAATGGCTGAATAATTGAAATCAGGTCAAGACTAATCATTAGTTTTATGAGATATTCTGTGCCGCTCCTATTTTTAGTTTACGGGCTGCCTCTGCATGTCACCTCACAGAGCAATCTACTGTGGTGTCTCCTGATCCTATTTTTACTGTTAGGAAAACAGGAAATGATATTTCTCTATCTCAGCTTGTCTCTTTTAACTGAAGTGTTCATGAACAGGTCGGTGTCAGGGGACACTCAGGGAAGAGGACGAGAAGCAGGGAGTTAGTGCTCGGAGCAGGATCGTTAATTTCATAATACAAGTTCCAAATACTCATGAACCAGGAAATGAAACAAGGCAACACTAGTTATGTTGGCAACGTGGGAGTTACACAGCAAAGATATGAATAACACAAATGCAGAGGTGAGCATAAACACTTCAAAAATGATACAGTAGGCCGAAAATAACTAGTCAAGCACCAAAGTAACAAAATACAAAGTATCAAAGGAACAAAAACCAGAAATAGAAACAGCACTTGCCAAAATGCAAAACCCACAAAGTACAAAGGAAGATAAAGTTTACAAAGTTTGGATCTGGGAGCGAAATAGGCGAGAATACAATCAAGATACGCAGGAGCTAGGAAAACGGGTTGTCACTAGACAACGCCCAGTGACATACAGAGAAAAAAGAGGGTTTAAATAGGCATAGACACAGGTGAATACAATAAATATTCAGGGGATTTGGAACAAGAAAGTGATGACTCCATTATAGTATTGGGCGTGGCCACCGGGCTGCCAGGCATGGACATGACAATCGGAAGTTCGCCGAAAATAGGTTAGATTTAAGTCTGTCATTTCACTGCCTGGTGCACCTTACTGTGGCAACTCAAGCAGAAAGCACAGCAGACTTTGAAATGACTCTGCTCTCAAATATAATATATATATATATATATATATATATTAGTGTGCTTACCTGTTCGCTATGGCTAATGATCTGCGCCATGGACCAAACTATGTCACGCCTAATTAATAGGCAGGAATTATACTTATTGGCTGCTCTCTAGCAATGCTAATAGGCCCTTTAAATGAAGAGCGACCTATTTGTGTCAAGCTGAATCAATTAGATTGATGCCTGTGTGAAACTTTGAATTTTTAAAGGTGAAGTAAATCATATTTAATTCCAAAACTATTTTTAAATAATTTCCATATCAAACACACACACACGCACACACACACAAACCCTCGCGTGTGTAGACACACACTCATACACATACACTCACATACCTCAATATTTATTTTCACACATTCACCCATATGCTTGCATTTATACACACAGACACACTCACATGCCTTAATAATTATTTTTGGACGTTCACTTATTTAATGAATTCCAGATTTCAAAATAGTTGTTAATAATATTTATTGAATTGGATAGGCATGGGGATTTGTGCCATTGTAGGACAGGATGGAGTCGAGTTGATGAAAACTGGTGGAGGATAAAGGGGGAGCCCCAGGCGACGAGACAAAGGGTTGGGTTAGCGTCTCTTCTCCGAGTCATACAGGCTCCTTCAAGTCCCCTGGTGGTCCTTTAGAGTGACTGGGTGAGAGAAAAAGGAAGGGAACAGGATGGAGGGATATCGAATGAGACGGACCAGGATTGTAGAATGAAGGAGGTATAAATAGGCTGGTTTGTTTGGACATGGATAAGTGGAGTGCTGTTTTAGGCGTAGTGTGGTTCATTAACCTGTGTTTAGTTTTAAACTCCATGTGTTTGCAGGTTCTCAAGTGCGCGCGCACACACACACACACACATACACACACACACTCAAAAAAATAATATCAAGAGTAGAGAAGCGTTTTTCCCTGAGGGGCAACAGATCTCCTGGTGTTATTTCATTTTTACGGTGAAATGTGTTCAGTATTTATGAGAACAATAAACAGCAGTACAGCCAGAGTGCAAAAAATGGATCCTGTGGGATTTATCGCCTACTGTCACCTACTGCAGGCCCACCACATGCACAGAGCACTCAGGCTTTCTGTGCATGATGGATTCGGTTTGAGGAAAAGCCCTTTTCTGTGACCCCCATAGCCATGCACAGGTACAGCTCTTCTGCTGGGGTCATTTCCTGAGGGGCCGTGGCTTAAATGTTCCACTCATCATACCTATCAGCTGCGCCTCGGCCCATATTTAAACCTGTCCGCTCCTTCTGACAAGTTGGTTTTGTTGGTACTGTCAACAAATCCAGCCCCTTACCATTAGTCAATCGGGTTATTTTAGGTGCAGTAATTCTGAAAAGTATATACCCACTTCTGAAAGACTTTAAAATAACTTCACACTATGATGCATTATTTGAGTCATTTATAAAGCATTTTTCTCATGTTAATATACATAAATAAGTAATTTATAAAAGCAGTTATAAATGTTTTGTTTTTGATTAACAAGATCATCTTTAATGTTTCTAATCACTGCATTCATGTACTTTATAAATGATGGATTCGCCATTGCAAAATTAAGCATCATATCAATTTCAAACTGTTCATTTTGGAGTTGTTCCTTGTTCGTAAAACATTCAAAAGCGTGTTTATGAATAACTTACTGATGTGTATTAATGGAGGAATCATGCTTTACAAGTGATGAATCAAGCATTTACTAATATTTAAATAATGCTTCATGTAGTGCAGTTATAATAAAGTGTTTCCTGAACTTTTTTCATCTTGTCACTTCACCCCACTTTCAAGTTTATGTTTATGATGTTTATGGAAGTGATGTTTAATTTTACCAAAGTAGCTGGTTTTGATCCAAGGAACCCGCCCACAGGGAGACTCTCTTTATAGAAGACCCTCAATAAAAAAATTAACTGCTTCATGTACAGTGTGCTGCACTAGACCCTAAGGAATTGAAAGGACCCCCATCTTAAGTAAAAAATAAATAAAAACAACAGTATTTTGGTATAGTTTTGTCAGTGTATATATCAATACTGCATATGCAGTCTGAGCCCCTTCCCTGACCTCTTGTTGAAAACCCAGGTGTTGCAGTAAAAAAAAAATCTCTAAAATATTTCAATATTCATGATTCTTTTATCCCTTTCATAAATTATTGCAGGAAGCCAGGGGGCGGGTGATTTACGATAGCATAATCGAATTTTAATAGCCTGCGTGACTGCAGGGTCCTCATCACATATGTATGATCCCAATGAAATATTAATCTCAATGCAGCAGTGCGATTTTAATCTGCCCCTGATTTTTCTGTATTTTTAGACGTGTCCCCTTGCTGGGATTCCCCCAATCTGGGCTAGTGCTGAATTTCCAAATACTTCCTTTTGTTTAAATTGTGTTTTACACCGGGAGGCTCTGCTGCTGTGTGCTCAGTGTACCTGGAGCATTAGCATTTTATCCAGCTAAAACAGCTTACAGTTCAGCCATACCCAGGAATCACGGTCGCACCTCCTGACTGTTGCAGACTGTCGGCAATATATAAAAAGTATTATCCTAAAAAATGTGAAAAACATAGTTTAGGGGATGTACTCATTAGAGTAGTGCAGTATTGTTCTGACATATTAATTAGCCCTGCATCATTCTGGACTTTAATTATGTGAATTAAGTGCTTTGATAGAGTCCACTGACCACTGAACACTGGAGTTAAAACATTTCAGGTTTGAACAGAATTGTTTAAGGTAGAAAGGCAGGGTGATTTAAAGCAGGTGTGTGAAAACCTTGAGCCGAGGGCGTCGACGCAGCGCTATACGCATGAGGAGGAGTTAATACGCTGTGCACATGTGCACAGATTCCATCTGTGGTCGCCATTATCGCCGTCCTCTCGCTGTCCGGAATGTTCTTCAGCCAAGCGCCCCCCTCATTCATCCTGATTGGCTGATTTACAGGCCAGGCCATGAATGACTCTCTCAGCGAGGAGTGATGATGTAACACACGTAATTAGGTTTTTATTCTTTTTTTTTTTGATGGGAATGTAGGGTCAGGAGCTCAATATAGAGTCACGCTGCGGGGCTTTGCCGTTCACTCTCATAAAACTTAGAGTCTAAAATATGCTTCTTCAGGCTTGCTGTCAGATTGGAAGCAGTGTGATGCAGTGCCTTAAGATGTGTCACAAGAGCTGGAAGTTGATAATCTGCATGACACACACACACACACACACACAATTGTGCACAAAAACATATTTTTAGACCCAGACGCACGCACTCACACACACCCACATGCTCAAATTTTCAGTTTTTGTACACATTTATCAGCGTTAATGAGCAAAATTCTAAGTGCCACAATATTCTGAGTGAGTTGTTGAAAGTTATGGTAGTCCTGTCAGAAATGGGTTAGCACTCCTCTGTGACTCTGCTGTACTGTATACAGTAGCGGCGCGCCATCTGCTGTTCAGAGGGCCTTCAGTAACCTCACCCTTTACCGCTCGATTGTCCTCAAGCTGTTCTTGTTAAAGTTCGGCTGGTTAACAATCAAACAATTTATCGACTGAACAACCAAGACCAGTACATGACCTATAATTAGAAATAATAATGAAAATGTGAAGAAATTTAATAATAATTGATAAATAAGGATGGCAATATAAATGCCAAAAATAGCCATTTATTTTATAATATAATTTGTATAATTGCCTATATTTGTATAATTGATATGGATGGAAATATAAATGCAAAAAAACTAAAACAAACTTTGCAGCATTTATTTTTGCCATCCTTACAATTGTCGCTCAGCTGTGCATTGTGCCCAACAACACCCTTTAACCGTGACCACATCCAGAATATAGAACGAATTCTCGCGACTTATTGCTTAATGAGCCTCGCAAACTAATTTACGAAAATCTGTGCTGTTTCGCGAGCTACCAAAATTATAAAGATATATTGATATTTTACGTCGTAATTTATGTGCGGAAGAAAACGCCTCATTGTTTTGTGGTGCAATGTATAACAATGCTATCAAAAATAAATTAGACTGTTGTTGGTTCTACCAATTAGTCTGAGCAGCTGCTGCTAATCAGGAAAAGTAAAATGCGAGAGAATTAGGTTATTAAGTGTTGAAAGGTGAGGTTTCTAAAACCGTTGTTACTGACGACGGACCACTACTGGCGTACAGTATTTACATATTTATACACACTAAATAAGTAAATTTGCAAATAGATAAAGCGAAACAATATTTATCCCCTGGTATCCCAGCATATGTCTCGTGTCGGTGAGCGAGTCAAATTAGATAGCGACAAAAGAGATATCTTAGAATGTTTAATATTATTTCTTAATGTCTGATATTACACTCCAGGCTATTTAAGAATAAAATCTACAGTTGGTGGGTAGGATGTAAGAATAGGTTGGATGAAGAAGTGAAGGCTGTGAAAAAAGCAGTTGGATTGAGCCCAGACTCTCTTTCCGCCCTGAAGTTGATCCAAGATGGCCGCCGCACACAGGAAGCAGAGGCGCAGTCACCCACGAAGCACCTCTTCTCATCAAAGTTGTTAACCAGAGCCAGGCCAACGGCAATACGAGCCAGTCTCACATCTGTAGTCTGTTTCGACTCCTGTAAACGACCTCTACTGAACAGACCACCGTCGCACAAGCCTCACTACCTACCAACCCCCCCTCCCCCCATCCTCCCCATGATGCTTTGCAGAGTGAAGGCAGAAAATGGGTTTAGAGCTGAGACACCACACTCACACTGCAAACAACTTGCCCCTGGCCCCCGAGCGTGAAATAAACCAGTCTTATCTTTCCCCTCACCCGCTGTACTCACACCACCACCCCTCACACTGACATTTAGTGTTCGTCTCCCTCCTTCTCCCTCCATCCCTCTCTCGCTCCGAGAGTCTTACTCGCTCCCGCCTGACTGTTCGTCACTGGCTGGCTGGCCTTCCTCCTCTGGGAAGAGGCTGACGTTGGGAATCTAACGGGCCGTGTCTGCAGAAGTGCGCATAAACATGCGTTTGGAGAGCTGGGGGTGGATATTGCACTCATGTCCTTTCTTACAGTCATTTATGGTACAAGGATTTAGATTTTTCCATCACAGATACATGACATCTCTCGGACCATAGACCAAGGCCTAGAATGTCACCTTTAAGGTTCTTCCTGCATCTGAAATTCTTAAAATAGCAAGTATTGAACAATAAATGGCAGAATTGTATTTTTTTTCCCGAAAAAAAGTCACGTGGCTAGATTTTTTTAATCATACATTTGTGGTTGAAACTGAAGTTGAATAACTTTAGGAGGTCCTGTGGGGAAAGCCCATGGGTTTTTAAATTATAAATATATCTCAGTCTTAGGTTTTAATCTCAGAGTGGAGTTTATCTCTGCAAAGAGCCCTGCAGACAGAGTGAATTGCTGCTCTTAAAATGAAAGAGTATCAGTGTTGTCTGATTCGTAATCAAGTTGCGAGTTGGAGCTCAGATCTTGACCTAACAAGGGTCTTTGACCTCAGACTGCTGTCTGATTCTAGGCCCTCCACCTCACCCTCTACCGGCCTGTTTTAGCTCTGATGATGTTTGGGCGATCAGATCTTTTTGTGTGGTTTCGAGCACTGTTGTTGTGTTGGAGCTCGCAGTGCCAGGTGCAACACATAGAATTAGCAGTTTCCTGATATACTTCTCTGATCTGATATGCATCAGTAAGATCTCCTCACCTCTAAGTGGCAGGAAACAGGTGTAGCTGCCAGTGTGTTGCTGTCCTGGTCACTTCCAGGTGATTTGTGAGGGCCGCCGTAATTGGGCATCTGTCTGGTCTGCTTGAGTTTCACTGTTTACAGGAATGCGATGAGGCTCTGCGGTGGGTTTAAAAAATAAACACCCAGGTGTTCACTCAGCCTGTGTCAGGAGATACCAGCCTCTAGTCCTGTTGAACAACAGCATCAGCAATATTTCTGCTTACCTTCAAATCAGCTTAGACCCGTTGAGACCAGGTGAGATGTGTTGGCTGCAAACAGGCGGCTGCTTCTAATTGGCAAATTCAATGCAAGGTTAACATTTAGAAGCTGTGAAATTCTTCTGGAGCCAGACATGCCCTTTCCCTGCGGCTAAAGGCATTAGCATCCGCGTCTACAGCGTCCACATATCAGTATCAGTATCTATACTATATCAGTATCATCAGTATCTATAGCATCAGCATCTACAGCATCCACTGTCACATTCATGAACACGACTGGGAACTTTGGGCTCCACCAGTTCAGGAAATCCTCTGAACTACTCATGTTTGAGGTCCTTCCTGTCAGTCAGAGCCCTGATAATCCTCTTAATGGACTTCACTGCAACATTATACTCAGCCCTAGAACCAGCCGTCAGTGGTCGGCAGCTTTTTCAGAGTAGCGCACAATTGGCTATTGCGCTACAGGGTTGCAAATTGGGGAAGGACTGCTGGGAGGGGGAAAATAATAGTTGCCTTGTTCGTTGCTCTAGCGCCTCCTGTTGGCCAGACGGGCGCTCGTCAGGAAGATTCCAAGCCTGTTCATGTTCGGGTATCCTCCGCCCTCGTTCTGAACTTGCAAAGATTCAACCAGTGAGTGTATAAGAAGCAGTGGCTGACGGGCGCGTGCTTCAGAGGAGAGCCGTGAACTGTCTACACTCTCCTGAATTGGCAGCAAGGGGTCGCATACGAGCAAGCCTTGTACATAGTCCACCAATTGGGCATTCCAGATTCAGGTGGGATTGGAGATGCCAAATAAAAAAAAAAAAAAAAAAAAACATTATACTCAGCCAAGGTACTGAAACTGGTCAATGATAGAAAACAAGCAATTCAATTTGTGCTTATATTAGGAGCTTAAATATGAACACAGGTGAAATATTTGCTTGGCTAGTGCTGTACATTATAACAGCAGCCTGCAATATGAGCCTTACCCATGATGTTAGTGATGGTGCTTTATATGCTAAGCTTTGGGGGAGACTTTTTTCCTGAAGGAATCTGATTTGATTGAACTGACTGAACAGACAGCTGAGGGATTTTTTCTTTGCATTTTTTTTGTTAGTGTTGTATAGTGTTGTATAGTAGTGTTGTATAGTAGTAGTTTTCAGAATCACTCTGGGTTGATGATTTCAGACTAATCAGGAGAGTCATAATTCTAGACAGCAGCGTCATCAGATCTCCAGTAACTAAAAGAATGCACACACAGCGAGGTGGCATTTAAAATGGGGTGTATTCCCTTGGCGACTGTTAGCACTAAATCACATTTCACTGCTTACACAAGCTATCTGTTGCGTTATTATAATTTATACATCTGTCTGCATTTAGCACACCAAACAGGCTGTTACTCTAAGAGTCTGTTTTAAATTCTAATATTTTATCTCTGCGTGTAATTCATACTATTAATAATACAACTGTGATTTGAGACGCTTTGATATGAATTTCTTCAATTTGACAAATAATTGTTATTTCCACACAAAATATTTCCCTCTCTGTTTTAAGCTCAAATCAAAGCAAGGATGCAGTTACAACACCAAAAAGATAATTTTCTTTTTTTTAAATGATGAGCATTTTCGTTCAGAATGAATATTATTGCAAACAGGATATCGAACAAAATGAAGAAAGAGGGTGTTGAAATATTAATGAATAATTATAAATGATGTATAATTTATCCAGTGGGAGTTATATAGAAATCATCTGCCCTCGCTGAAACCCTTTTTATATTCTGATTTTACAGAGGAGACTCACCAGCAAAGTGCTGCCGGTTCTTGGCAGACGTGCTGATAATTCGCGTTTAAATTAGTTTGATTGGGCTGTTATTTCAGGAGGGACAACTAGGTTTCCAGAGTAGAAGTCCTCCCCAGTATTTACGTTGTATTTCCAACCCTCTGTATTTGCTAATTGAGCCCCTAAAACCATACCAGGCCATCCCACACTTTTGGCGAAATTGAGTGGAGGTAGTCAGCGTGGGCAGAAAGCTAAGATCTACATTTTCTAAATGGGGCAACCCAGTCCGCCCACATGGATTGTTAATACAGGCACACATCTTCTCTGCTACTGTACATATGCATTGCTGCACTGCCTAAGCCATTGTGGACCATCCCACAACTTTCCCATAATTCATTGTAAACATGGAGGCTGGGTATCTCACTGATGAGGAACTGCTTGCTATGATTGATGATGATGATGGTGAAGAGGAAGATGACAGAGACCCAGAGTTTGTCCCAAATGAGTCAAAAGACGACAGTTCGTCTTCAGAAGGAGGTAGGTTTTACTTTAAATGAAACAGAAGGGCATCCAAAACCTGCAGAAGAAGCACATGTACATAATTTCACATATTTTGAGTTTGTACCACATGCAGTGTTTTTTTTTTTTTTTTTTGTTGCCAGTTACTCTAGATGACACAGGAAGCTGGCAACTTTGAGTCCCATTTTCTCAAAAGTAGCCCAACATGGGTTGGCCTGATATGGTTGTTAGGAGCTCAGTTTGTGCCATTATTAGCAGGAGGCAGAACTGATCTATGAAGCTCATAACAGCTCATAACAGGGAGGGAACACATGTAGGGCTTCTCCTGTCTGATCCGTGGCCTTCACACCCCTGTTTTTCATGTATGTGTCCATGCGTGTGTGTGATGTACATGCATATGGTGTCTGTAGAAGCACTTTGCAGTGGGAGGGGGGGTGTTGATCCCCTCACACAGTCCAAACACGTGCATGATGTCAGACTAACTGGAGACTCTAAGTTGCCCATAGGTATGAGTGTGTGAGTGCATGGTGTGTATCAGTGGCGCGCCATCAGGTGTTCTGAGGGCCTTCAGTAACCTCACCCTTTACCACTCGATTGTGCTCAAGCTGTTCTCATTTAAGTTCACCTGATTAACAATCAAACAATTTATCGACTGAACAACCAAGACCAATACATGACCTATAATAAGAAATGATAATGAAAAAGTGAATGCCTATTGCCTATATTTGTATAATTGATATGGCATTGGAAGGATGGCAGTACAAATGCAAAAAATCAAAAACATTCGCTGACTTCGCAGCATTTATTTTTGCCATCCTTACAATTGTCACTCAGCTCTGCATCGTGCCAAACAACACCCTTTAGCCGTGATGACATTCAGAATATAGAACGGACTCTCGTGGCTTATTGCTTAATGAGCCTCGCAAACCAATTTACGCAAATCTGAGCCGTTTCACGAGCTACATGAGCGCAGAATTTTATGAAGACATATTGATATTTTAAGTCGCCATTTATGTGCGGAAGAAAATGCCAGATAATTTTGTGGTGCAATGTATTACAATGTATTATTAAGCGAGCCCTGTTCTAATATAGACATCGCACAGATGTCACAGTCCCTTATGGTGTTTTTTTCCAGCTGTTTTTAGCTTCAGGAAAACATACATAGGCACGTCCCTGAAGCGTTAAATGAAGCTCATGAACCACAGAGGGGTGATGCCTGATCTGCCATAATTAAAGAGCAGAGACCTTTGTACTGTGGAGATGGAGATAATTAAATCATAATTAGCACAGGCCTCTTTAAAATAGCATATATCTCACAAGCTCATAGCTCGCTGTTCCGCAAGACGCGAGGCTGAAGGTCAAAGCTATATTAGAAGGTGTGGAGGACAGATGTGTCTATATTTGTCTGGGAAAAACTTGACAGATTTTGGACATGCACAGTCCAGCTTTTCTTCTGTATTGCTCAAGCAGTAAGTCCTTTGGGCCAATCAAAAGAGGCCATTTGTCACTGCAAAACCCTGTGACTGGTGGAAGTGAGTGTGACGTCATTGATGTGACGTGATTGGTCTGTTTCAGTTGTGCTGTAGAGGGTATGGGGGAGGGGTCTCTGTGTAATCCCACGGTAACAGCACTTTGAAGTGGAGTGTTATGGGAACAGTGAAGTTCGTTTTGTTGATTATCAGTGTTTTTTCCATCTATCAGGGTGATTGACAGCAGCCATTTTGTGCCAGAATGTTTACCTCCTATCTGCTGAGGTGTGGACAGTGGAAATTAGTTGGCCAGTCTAACCTGGGCAGTGATCTGGATAAGAGATTCACGAATCAATCCAGGATTTAGGCTTAGGTGCAGAGTATATACCTTGCCTACAGTCTCTCTTCTCAAAATTCAGCTCTCTTTTATTTTTCATCCTTTCATTGATTAATCCACTGATTTTCACAACTGCTCTCATTAGATATATGCATATATACCGCATTAAGCTAACTGTTGATTATCTTCATTACGAATCACATTTTTCCAGGCGGAGCATGATTTTATTATTGTTACCCCTCAGCCCTGAATAATTCGGGGGGTGGGGTATTGTCATCATGCATGGCGTCCGTCCATCCACAATTGTATTCCGTGCATTAAGTCAAAAACACCACTGCCGATCAACTCCATTTTTGGTGTAAGTGTTGGGGGTGGGTAGCTACACAAGCTTGTCAATTTTCGTTGCGCTCTGATATCTAATATGGCTGCCACGGCTGCCATCTTGAATTTGCATTCCACGCATTAAGTCCAAAACGCCATTGCCGATCAACAGCATTTTTGGTGTGGGTGTTGGGAGTGGGTAGCTACAGGAGCCTATCGATTTTCGTTGTGCTCCGATATCTAATATGACTGCCATCTTGAATTTGCATCCACGGCTGAGGGGTAACGCCTGCTTTGCAGGGCTATTTTTTTTGTCTATGGAGATCATGTTCAAAAAAAAAAAAAAGAAGGATCTTTTCTGTAATCCGCCTCCATGTCAGACCTATGGAATTCTGTGGTATAAAAAGCCCGGCACTTTTAATTTATTAAAATTATTTATTTGAATTTGAACTCCAGTGATGCCTGCAGTTATGCACAACTTGTCCAGTGATCACATATTGACTAGATACCTCGGAATATACTGTACTGTACAACACTGATTTAAACCCAAATGCAACACAAAATGAGCTTGAGGTGACATCACAAACGGGGGATGATATCTGGAATGGGGTTGGTTATTCCTGTCACATGACCTGCTGCTCAGCCGTAAAAACAGCCTGACAGATTGAAAGGCAAGCTTTTGAGCTCAAAAAAAAAAAAACCGTCCCCCTATAAAGACACTGGATCCTATCTTTACCACAAGGTGTGTCAGTGTTACCACACACATCTTTATCCTCTGTGTCCAAACTAAAAAATTGACCCAGTGAAAGATGATACTTGACTCTGCTCTTCAAGTACACTGTCTACAATCATGACTCCTCTCAACCAATGAGTTGGGCTTGTTACCTGGGGCGTAACAAAAAAGAGGAAGCCATGTCTTGTGTTTTTTTAATCACTATTAACTCAGAATTCAGTGATGGGCTGAATAATTATCAACAAGTTATTGACACAAAGGAAGGAAAATTACCCTGTAAACCACAAAAGGTCACATTTCAAACCTGCTGACAGGGCATAGTTGCTCTCCTCTCATGTGAAACACATTAGGTACCAGTGAGTGACTGATTACATCCATATCTGCACAGAGGCGAAAAATACCTGAAAACGTCAGTTCTGTGATAAAGACTGAGATTCTCACTGTCAAGATTGTGCGTGACGTAAGAATGTGTAATCTCTGGCTGTTGAAATGCGATTAAAAAAGACTTTGTTGCACCGTATTGATTTAATGAAGGTAATGGAGTCTGGGAGCTGCACTGATTTATTTCAGAAGAGCCAGAGTTAATTTTAACATTTCTGTAATGATAAAATTCGGTCATCATTCAGTTCAGAAATCAGACATTTCTGCTGTCATGCATTTCTGGGATCAGAAACTCTTTAATGATGAAGTGCTGTAATAAGGAAGTCTCATATTAAGAAAATTTTGCAGTCTGTAGTTAGACCGCACTGTGGTAATTAATAACACTGCCTACAGCAGTATGTGCTTTTGAGTAAAGTTCTTAATCTGACCCACTTTCTTTGCTGTGTCTTGGTGAGTATTCAGTCTGTTAAACAGCCTTATACTGCATGTAAACATTTTCTCAGGTAATCATTCATTAAAATGACTGTAACAGTTGTGTAAATTGACGTATTTGGCATGGAAGGGAACAAAACAGGGTTATATTTTTATATTTTTGACTTGTGTTTAATGGTGGTGAACAGAAGGTGGATGGCTTCGGTGAGATAGTTCACACAGCCTGGGGTCAGAGGGCAGGGGGGCAGACAGGTCTGTGCTGAGGGGTCCTGGGGTCACAGCAGGGGGCATCGAGAGCGTTTAGTGTCCGTCTGTGAGAAACAAACAGAGATTTCAGTCACCGCTGCTGCGCTTTTATCTGAGACAGGCTCTTAACATGATATACTAGAAGAGTACCCCATTCATCACAGTGAGTGTAAGCTTTTCTACACTGAAAAAACAAAAAACAAATTTAAGGCCAAAATATTGCATGTGAAGGGAGATATTTTGACTTGTTCCAGTGCTTGAAACAAGCATTTTCAACAGACGAGAAAATTTAAAAGGGGGTGGGTGCAGACTATTTATTGCTGTTAGCGCACCAGCTCTCCAGTCTCGCCAAACATTCTGTTTATCTCAGTCTGGACACCGTCTCTGGGCTGCCTCCTCCATCTATTATTTCAGTCTCCAGTCCATTTGTCTCCTGTGGAAAAAACATAGCAATGAAAGAGAAGGAATTGTCTAGTAAAGAACATAGACTGTATAAAAAGATGGACGCAGTGCCGGGGTCTGAAAATTGAGGCCAATGCGGAAATCTCTAAAAATTGCATTCTTTTTAATGGCCAGCAGATGACGACGTTGGTGGTTGCAGAAAGAAATCCAATCCTATAGAAGTCTATGAGAAAATGACCCTATTTTCCCACCCAAATTATTATTTCAATAATGATTTTCCACATTATTTTATGGTATTTATCCCAAGTTTCAAGTCTCCTTCGATATCATGATGTTCATTTTTGTAAATTATGGTCCCAAATAGAGTAGAATAAAGGATAAAGCCAGAATATGCTTTAAGGGCATGGCTATCCTCTGGTTCTTGTCAGATACTGTCGGATCCACCCATAGATCCACCTCTCGCTCCTGCCTGGATCTTCAATTCACGCTCTCGTCCAGTGGGAATCACATCTGGTTTCAAAATGACAAAATCGAAGCTTCCTAAATGACATGCTGAAACCAATGGGTGACATCACGTTTGCTTCGTCCATCTTTTTATACAGTCTATGGTTCTGACCCCGAGTTGGCGGGCGTCCCATGTAGGTACCGGCCCAGAGAAGCCATCTGTCTTTGGGGCTCGTGAACAAGGGAAGCGGGGAAATGAGGAGAACTGTGGTACAGATTGGATTAGGTTAAATGAGCAGGGTCAGGTTGGTGCACAGCTTGCAGGTGTCTGGAAGTGAAGAGGTGATGAGAAATTAGCCTGGGCTTTGGACCATAGACTGTATAAAAAGATGGACGAAGCACCCATGACGTCACCCATTGCTTTCAGTGTGCCATTTAGGAAGCTTCGATTTTGGCAATTTGAACAGCACCATTTTGTCATTTTGAAACCAGATGTGATTTCTATTGGACGAGCGTGACTTGAAGATCCAGGGAGGAGCGAGGGGTGGATCTATGGCTGGATCTGACCGTATCTGACGAGGACCAGAGGATATCCACGCCCCTAAAGCATATTCTGGCTTCATGCTTTATTCTAGCCTATTTGGGACCATAATTTACAAAAATGAACATCATGATATCGAGGGAGACTTGAAACTTGCGACAGATACCATAAAATAATGTGGAAAATCATTATTGAAATAATAAATCAGGTTGGAAAGTCGGGTCATTTTCTCATAGACTTCTAAAGCATTGAACTTCTTTCTGCAACTACCGACGTCGCCATCTGCTGGCCATTAAATACAATACAAATTTTAGAGATTTCTGCATTACCCTCACTTTTCAGACCCGGGCTCTGCATCCATCTTTTTATACAGTCTATGCTTTGGACATTATTTAAAGTAACTGAATATCAAATATATTTCGTGTGCTGAAAAGCTCCTGGATTAGCCTAAGAATAACAAGGATATAGAGAACATTGTCAAATGTTCCAGTTTTTTTCTTTGTTTTTTGTTTTTTTTTTAAGTGAAATTGCACAAAATTACACCAAAGTAAAATACTAAAGTGGTTTGGAAACCTCATAATTCAAATGACGGGTTTATGGTGTACAGTCCAGGAATAGATGGTAAGCTATTTAAGGCTGGGTGTAGTTTAAAGGTAAGTTTCAAAAGGGCTGAATGGCCAAAAATAATGGACAATTGACATCTGGATGTAGCCACTTGCTCGCTTTTTTGTACGCTCTCTCAGAGCCTAGTGACACACGCACTTATAGAGACATGGGCCCTGAAGGACACACTACAGTCTGTGTGTTCTGAGTAGCTCAGAGAGGTGACTTGTTTTAAGGCCTTTATTTACACAGAGCAGGTCCAGTGAGAAACTGGTTCAGAAATACCCAGGAGAAAACACTGATGGAACAGCTGAAGGTAGGGAGAGAGTCGGAGGGAAACCGAGGTAAAGTCCGTGGAGCAGATCAGTGTTAAGGGCTTTAATCAGCGGTTCAACAGTGAAGTTCAGCTCAACTTCATCTAATTAGTTACAAGTCGCAAGGCTGTGCTCAACTTTACCAGATAAAAACATTCAGATGGACTTGAAATATATTTAAAAAGCACAAATATTACCGAGTTCAAAATAGATTTTTGGTTCATTAGTGAAATCTTCTAACTCAATTGGCAGAACTTGACATGAGTCAAAAAACCCTCATATCGCGGGCGATCTTTTGTGTACAGTCCGAATCCTAAGCCCCAGCAGGGGTTGAATCAGCAACTCTGCAGCTACATATCGAGGGGAAAACTGCCCTGAACCAGTCTCTAGACTAACTTGGGACCACACTGTGGTTCTGAGGGATGCAGGTTTAAAGGAAGAGGGGAAGGAGAGGAGATGAGATGGAGGAGAGGAATGATGGAGGGAGGTGTGATAGAGGAGAAGAGCAGTATAGACTGCGAGTAGTGGTTTATTAACTCTTCATAACACTTAAGATGCTGGATTGAGACTCAGAAGGTTGTCGGTTCAAGCCCTAGTGCAGCCATCAGTGGACTAGTGGGGCCCTTAAACAAGACCCTGACCAACCCTCAACCCCCCCACTGCAAAATTTGCCCTCTTATAGTCCATCAACTGTAAGTTTCTCTGGAAGAGGACTATCAGCCAGATAATGGTAATGTCCAACAATGAAGGACTAACACTGAACAACAGATTAACTACACAAAATCCAAATAGTTCGTTGAGCTTTAGTGCTTTAGTTGCTTAAGTCGAACTTCAAAATTTATTTTCATTACTTTTGTGGTGAATAAGAAAAATATATACCACTGTGGACGCAAAGATTTCCAAATGAGCTGTGAGAATTATTGACTCATTTCAAGACTTGTCAATGGAGTAAAAAATATCACTGATCAAACAAAAAAGTAGCATTGATTGAGTTGATATTTTGTGCACAAGAGAAAAGATTTTAAGTCTCAGCAATGTCACATGAGCCTGTCACTTTACGATATCTGATGTCAGTTCTGCGTTAGAACACCTGCTAAATGCCTATAATGTAAAATAGAAAATGCTGCTGGAATGGTGTTTGAAAAAAGAGGGGTACAGGATGGGGTGATCCGCAGTGCAGGCAGAACAGAGCGGCATTGTGGGACGAAGGATATGCCTGTTTGGGCCGTTGCCAGTTTGGGTGGTTGCCAGTTTGCCTGGTGAGATTAGGTGACCCTGTGTACCTCTCACTTACAAAAACAGTGATCATCGCTGAGACCGATCTCCGCCTGGCCTTTCAACAAATCGCACTCCGGTCTCGTAAACAATCTATCTCCCCCTTCGCTGAGATATCCGGCTCAGTGAACGGGTACGAGCCGTTTATGTCCTGCAAAAGCATCACTCTGTAACAATATCAGGGGAATGAATTACGGTAAGATCAAGTCTCTGATCAGATTCTGTGTCATTATAATGGGCTTTAGTGTCAAAACTGTGACAGAATGCACTCAGCTCCCGGGGGAAAAAAAATAATAACGTGTAACAAAAGTTTAGAATGAAAATCACTGCTTTTTTTTTTTTTTTTTTTTTTTTTTTGGGCAGACAGTTTAACAATGCTGTAAGCGCATGCTGGAAGTCATATAAAGAGCTACTGAACAGAGGCCAGGCTGGGTGCAATAATCATATCTGTTATCAATTTTCATTTGTACGATGTGATCCCTGCCTCTTGAAAATTGCCTGTAAATGTGTTGAAATGATTAATGTCAGGTGTGTATGATGTCAGGAAAGGCCTGGATTCTCCCATTATGGTGGAGGAAGGATTTTACTGGCAGAGAGAGGTGGATGAATGAGGGATAGATAAAGAGTAATGGTGTGACTGTGGTATAGAGAGATTACCCATGGAGGTAAATGCACCAGTACCCAGTGCTATACCATAAAAAAGATGTGACTGAGCATGTACAAGCACCAGTGATGTTTATAAGAAACAGTTATCGCTTTAGGAAACAGGGAGCAACATGTTTCTCTGTGTCTATGTGTCTATATACTTGTGTGTGTCTGTGTATGAGTGTGTCTGTATGAGTGAATGTGTATGTTTGTGTGTGTACTATCTGTATGAAGAGATAGAGAGAACCAGAGAGAGAGAAACGGAGACACAGGTAGAGAGAGAGAGCGAGAGACCGGGAGAGAAAAAAGGAGATGGATAGAGGGAGCAAATGAGGATTAATGGTCCTGCAGTATCAGAGAAAATCCACTCTCAGTCCTCCCTGTAGGAGCTGAGGCGGGCGGCGTGATTCATGCCAGATTAACGAAGCACAGGAGCTGATCTGAGCCTGTGTGGGGCTGTAAAATGCTCCATTCACCCCATCACTACAGCAGTTGTGGGAGATTCACGTTCCATTCACCCCATCACTACAGCAGCTGTTGGAGATTCACATGTTCCATTCACCCCATCACTATAGCACCTGTAGGAGATTCACATGTTCCATTCACCCCATCACTATAGCAGCTGAAGGAGATTCACATGTTCCATTCACCCCATCACTATAGCACCTGTAGGAGATTCACATGTTCCATTCACCCCATCACTACAGCACCTGAAGGAGATTCACATGTTCCATTCACCCCATCACTATAGCACCTGTAGGAGATTCACATGTTCCATTCACCCCATCACTACAGCACCTGAAGGAGATTCACATGTTCCATTCACCCCATCACTACAGCAGCTGAAGGAGATTCACATGTTCCATTCACCCCATCACTACAGCAGCTGAAGGAGATTCACATGTTCCATTCACCCCATCACTACAGCACCTGTAGGAGATTCACATGTTCCATTCATCCCCATCACTATAGCACCTGAAGGAGATTCACATGTTCCATTCACCCCATCACTACAGCACCTGAAGGAGATTCACATGTTCCATTCACCCCATCACTACAGCACCTGAAGGAGATTCACATGTTCCATTCACCCCCCATCACTACAGCAGCTGAAGGAGATTCACATGTTCCATTCACCCCATCACTACAGCAGCTGAAGGAGATTCACATGTTCCATTCACCCCATCACTACAGCACCTGAAGGAGATTCACATGTTCCATTCACCCCATCACTATAGCACCTGTAGGAGATTCACATGTTCCATTCACCCCATCACTATAGCACCTGTAGGAGATTCACATGTTCCATTCACCCCATCACTACAGCACCTGTAGGAGATTCACATGTTCCATTCCCCCCATCACTATAGCACCTGTAGGAGATTCACATGTTCCATTCGCCCCATCACTACAGCACCTGTAGGAGATTCACATGTTCCATTCACCCCATCACTACAGCAGCTGAAGGAGATTCACATGTTCCATTCACCCCATCACTACAGCACCTGTAGGAGATTCACATGTTCCATTCACCCCATCACTACAGCACCTGTAGGAGATTCACATGTTCCATTCACCCCATCACTACAGCAGCTGAAGGAGATTCACATGTTCCATTCACCCCATCACTACAGCAGCTGAAGGAGATTCACATGTTCCATTCACCCCATCACTATAGCACCTGTAGGAGATTCACATGTTCCATTCACCCCATCACTACAGCACCTGTAGGAGATTCACATGTTCCATTCACCCCATCACTATAGCAGCTGAAGGGGATTCACATGTTCCATTCACCTCATCTCTACAGCAGCTGTGGGAGATTCACATGTTCCATTCACCCCATCACTATAGCACCTGTAGGAGATTCACATGTTCCATTCACCCCATCACTATAGCACCTGAAGGAGATTCACATGTTCCATTCACCCCATCACTACAGCAGCTGTTTGAGATTCACATGTTCCATTCACCCCATCACTACAGCAGCTGAAGGAGATTCACATGTTCCATTCACCCCATCACTATAGCACCTGTAGGAGATTCACATGTTCCATTCACCCCATCACTACAGCACCTGTTGGAGATTCAGGTGTTCCATTCACCCCATCACTACAGCAGCTGAAGGAGATTCACATGTTCCATTCACCCCATCACTATAGCACCTGTAGGAGATTCACATGTTCCATTCACCCCATCACTACAGCACCTGTTGGAGATTCACATGTTCCATTCACCCCATCACTATAGCAGCTGAAGGAGATTCACATGTTCCATTCACCCCATCACTATAGCACCTGTAGGAGATTCACATGTTCCATTCACCCCATCACTATAGCAGCTGAAGGAGATTCACATGCTCCATTCACCCCATCACTACAGCAGCTGTTTGAGATTCACATGCTCCATTCACCCCATCACTACAGCCACTGAAGGAGATTCACATGTTCCATTCACCCCATCACTACAGCAGCTGAAGGAGATTCACATGCTGCATTCACCCCATCACTACTGCACCTGTAGGAGATTCACATGTTCCATTCACCCCATCACTACAGCAGCTGAAGGAGATTCACATGCTCCATTCACCCATCACTACTGCACCTGTAGGAGATTCACATGTTCCATTCATCCCATCACTACAGCACCTGGAAGGAGATTCACATGTTCCATTCACCCCATCACTATAGCAGCTGAAGGAGATTCACATGTTCCATTCACCCCATCACTACAGCAGCTGAAGGAGATTCACATGTTCCATTCACCCCATCACTACAGCAGCTGAAGGAGACAGTTCCAAGGAGATTCACATGTTCCATTCACCCCCATCACAGCACCTGTAGGAGATTCACATGTTCCATTCACCCCATCACTACAGCACCTGAAGGAGATTCACATGTTCCATTCACCCCATCACTACAGCAGCTGAAGGAGATTCACATGTTCCATTCACCCCATCACTACAGCAGCTGAAGGAGATTCACATGTTCCATTCACCCCATCACTATAGCAGCTGAAGGAGATTCACATGTTCCATTCACCCCATCACTACAGCACCATTCACATGTTCCATTCACCCCATCACTACAGCAGCTGAAGGAGATTCACATGTTCCATTCACCCCATCACTATAGCACCTGTTGGAGATTCACATGTTCCATTCACCCCATCACGACAGCACCTGTTGGAGGTTCACATGTTCCATTCACCTGATCACTACAGCAGCTGAAGGAGATTCACATGTTCCATTCACCCCATCACTACAGCACCTGTAGGAGATTCACATGTTCCATTCACCCCATCACCACAGCAGCTATTGGAGATTCACATGTTCCATTCACCCCATCACTACAGCACCTGTAGGAGATTCACATGTTCCATTCACCCCATCACTATAGCAGCTGAAGGAGGAGATTCAGCATGTTCCATGTTCCATTCACCCCATCACTATAGCACCTGAAGGAGATTCACATGTTCCATTCACCCCATCATACAGCACCTGTGGAGATTCACATGTTCCGTTCACCCCATCACTAGGGATTCACATGTTCCATTCACCTCATCTCTACAGCAGCTGTAGGAGATTCACATGTTCCATTCACCCCATCACGACAGCACCTGAAGGAGATTCACATGTTCCATTCACCCCATCACTACAGCACCTGTAGGAGATTCACATGTTCCATTCACCCCATCACTACAGCACCTGAAGGAGATTCACATGTTCCATTCACCCCATCACTACAGCACCTGAAGGAGATTCACATGTTCCATTCACCCCATCACTACAGCAGCTGAAGGAGATTCACATGTTCCATTCACCCCATCACTATAGCAGCTGAAGGAGATTCACATGTTCCATTCACCCCATCACTACAGCACCTGTAGGAGATTCACATGTTCCATTCACCCCATCACTACAGCAGCTGAAGGAGATTCACATGTTCCATTCACCCCATCACTACAGCACCTGAAGGAGATTCACATGTTCCATTCACCCCATCACTACAGCAGCTGAAGGAGATTCACATGTTCCATTCACTCCATCACCTACAGCACTAGGAGATTCACATGTTCCATTCACCCCATCACTACAGCACCTGTTGGAGACATGTTCCATTCACCCCATCACTACAGCACCTGAAGGAGATTCACATGTTCCATTCACCCCATCACTACAGCACCTGAAGGAGATTCACATGTTCCATTCACCCCATTCTACAGCACCTGTAGGAGATTCACATGTTCCATTCACCCCATCACTACAGCACCTGAAGGAGATTCACATGTTCCATTCACCCCATCACTACAGCACCTGTTGGAGATTCACATGTTCCATTCACCCCATCACTATAGCAGCTGAAGGAGATTCACATGTTCCATTCACCCCATCACTATAGCAGCTGAAGGAGATTCACATGTTCCATTCACCCCATCACTACAGCACCTGTAGGAGATTCACATGTTCCATTCACCCCATCACTATAGCACCTGAAGGAGATTCACATGTTCCATTCACCCCATCACTACAGCAGCTGAAGGAGATTCACATGTTCCATTCACCCCATCACTATAGCAGCTGAAGGAGATTCACATGTTCCATTCACCCCATCACTACAGCAGCTGAAGGAGATTCACATGTTCCATTCACCCCATCACTACAGCACCTGAAGGAGATTCACATGTTCCATTCACCCCATCACTACAGCAGCTGAAGGAGATTCACATGTTCCATTCACCCCATCACCTGAAGGAGATTCACATGTTCCATTCACCCCATCACTACAGCAGCTGAAGGAGATTCACATGTTCCATTCACCCCATCACTACAGCACCTGAAGGAGATTCACATGTTCCATTCACCCCATCACTACAGCACCTGAAGGAGATTCACATGCTTCATTCACCCCATCACTACAGCAGCTGAAGGAGATTCACATGTTCCATTCACCCCATCACTATAGCAGCTGAAGGAGATTCACATGTTCCATTCACCCCATCACTACAGCAGCTGAAGGAGATTCACATGTTCCATTCACCCCATCACTACAGCACCTGAAGGAGATTCACATGTTCCATTCACCCCATCACTACAGCACCTGAAGGAGATTCACATGTTCCATTCACCCCATCACTATAGCACCTGAAGGAGATTCACATGTTCCATTCACCCCATCACTACAGCACCTGTAGGAGATTCACATGTTCCATTCACCCCATCACTACAGCACCTGTAGGAGATTCACATGTTCCATTCACCCCATCACTACAGCAGCTGAAGGAGATTCACATGTTCCATTCACCCCATCACTACAGCACCTGAAGGAGATTCACATGTTCCATTCACCCCATCACTACAGCAGCTGAAGGAGATTCACATGTTCCATTCACCCCATCACTACAGCACCTGAAGGAGATTCACATGTTCCATTCACCCCATCACTACAGCACCTGTAGGAGATTCACATGTTCCATTCACCCCATCACTACAGCAGCTGAAGGAGATTCACATGTTCCATTCACCCCATCACTACAGCACCTGAAGGAGATTCACATGTTCCATTCACCCCATCACTACAGCACCTGAAGGAGATTCACATGTTCCATTCACCCCATCACTACAGCACCTGAAGGAGATTCACATGTTCCATTCACCCCATCACTACAGCAGCTGTGGGAGATTCACATGTTCCATTCACCCCATCACTACAGCAGCTGAAGGAGATTCACATGTTCCATTCACCCCATCACTACAGCACCTGAAGGAGATTCACATGTTCCATTCACCCCATCACTACAGCACCTGAAGGAGATTCACATGTTCCATTCACCCCATCACTACAGCACCTGAAGGAGATTCACATGTTCCATTCACCCCATCACTACAGCACCTGTGGGAGATTCACATGTTCCATTCACCCCATCACTATAGCAGCTGAAGGAGATTCACATGTTCCATTCACCCCATCACTATAGCAGCTGAAGGAGATTCACATGTTCCATTCACCCCATCACTACAGCAGCTGAAGGAGATTCACATGTTCCATTCACCCCATCACTACAGCAGCTGAAGGAGATTCACATGTTCCATTCACCCCATCACTACAGCCACTGAAGGAGATTCACATGTTCCATTCACCCCATCACTACAGCACCTGAAGGAGATTCACATGTTCCATTCACCCCATCACTACAGCAGCTGAAGGAGATTCACATGTTCCATTCACCCCATCACTACAGCAGCTGAAGGAGATTCACATGTTCCATTCACCCCATCACTACAGCACCTGAAGGAGATTCACATGTTCCATTCACCCCATCACTACAGCACCTGAAGGAGATTCACATGTTCCATTCACCCCCATCACTATAGCAGCTGAAGGAGATTCACATGTTCCATTCATCCCCCATTCCATTCACCCATCACTACAGCACCTGAAGGAGATTCACATGTTCCATTCACCCCCATCACTACAGCACCTGTAGGAGATTCACATGTTCCATTCACCCCATCACTACAGCACCTGTAGGAGATTCACATGTTCCATTCACCCCATCACTACAGCAGCTGAAGGAGATTCACATGTTCCATTCACCCCATCACTACAGCACCTGAAGGAGATTCACTGTTCCACAGCATCCTGGAGATTCACATGTTCCATTCACCCCATCACTACAGCACTACAGTTCCATTCACCCCATCACTGCAGCTGAAGGAGATTCACATGTTCCATTCACCCCATCACTACAGCACCTGAAGGAGATTCACATGTTCCATTCACCCCCATCACTACAGCACCTGAGGATTCATGTTCCATTGTTCCATTCATTCCCATCACTATAGCAGCTGAAGGAGATTCACATGTTCCATTCACCCCATCACTACAGCCTGAAGGAGATTCACATGTTCCATTCACCCCCATCACTACAGCACCTGAAGGGAGATTCACATGTTCCATTCACCCCATCACTACAGCAGCTGAAGGAGATTCACATGTTCCATTCACCCCATCACTACAGCACCTGAAGGAGATTCACATGCTCCATTCACCCCATCACTACAGCACCTGTAGGAGATTCACATGCTCCATTCGTCCCCATCACTACAGCACCTGAAGGAGATTCACATGTTCCATTCACCCCATCACTACAGCACCTGAAGGAGATTCACATGTTCCATTCACCCCATCACTACAGCAGCTGAAGGAGATTCACATGTTCCATTCACCCCATCACTACAGCACCTGTAGGAGATTCACATGTTCCATTCACCCCATCACTACAGCACCTGAAGGAGATTCACATGTTCCATTCACCCCATCACTACAGTTCATGTTCCATTCACCCCATCACTACAGCACCTGAAGGAGATTCACATGTTCCATTCACCCCATCACTACAGCACCTGTAGGAGATTCACATGTTCCATTCACCCCATCACTACAGCAGCTGAAGGAGATTCACATGTTCCATTCACCCCCCCATCACTACAGCATCCTGAAGGAGATTCACATGTTCCATTCACCCCCATCACTACAGCACCTGTAGGAGATTCACATGTTCCATTCACCCCATCACTACAGCAGCTGAAGGAGATTCACATGTTCCATTCACCCCATCACTACAGCAGATGAAGGAGATTCACATGTTCCATTCACCCCATCACTACAGCAGCTGAAGGAGATTCACATGTTCCATTCACCCCATCACTACAGCACCTGTTGGAGATTCACATGCTCCATTCGTCCCCATCACTACAGCAGCTGAAGGAGATTCACATGTTCCATTCACCCCATCACTACAGCAGCTGAAGGAGATTCACATGTTCCATTCACCCCATCACTACAGCACCTGTAGGAGATTCACATGTTCCATTCACCCCATCACTACAGCACCTGAAGGAGATTCACATGTTCCATTCACCCCATCACTACAGCAGCTGAAGGAGATTCACATGTTCCATTCACCCCATCACTACAGCACCTGAAGGAGATTCACATGTTCCATTCACCCCATCACTACAGCACCTGAAGGAGATTCACATGTTCCATTCACCCCATCATCACTACAGCATGTTCCATTCACCCCTGTACAGGGAGATTCACATGCTCCATTCACCCCATCACTACAGCACCTGAAGGAGATTCACATGTTCCATTCACCCCATCACTACAGCAGCTGAAGGAGATTCACATGTTCCATTCACCCCATCACTACAGCAGCTGAAGGAGATTCACATGTTCCATTCACCCCATCACTACAGCACCTGTAGGAGATTCACATGTTCCATTCACCCCATCACTACAGCACCTGAAGGAGATTCACATGTTCCATTCACCCCATCACTACAGCACCTGAAGGAGATTCACATGTTCCATTCACCCACATGTAGGAGATTCACATTCCATTCACCCCCATCACTACAGCAGCTGAAGGAGATTCACATGTTCCATTCACCCCATCACTACAGCAGATGAAGGAGATTCACATGTTCCATTCCCCCATCACTACAGCACCTTCACAGGAGATTCACATGTTCCATTCCACCACCCCATCACTACAGCAGCAGCCTCACATGTTCCATTCACCCCATCACTACAGCAGCTTCCATTCACATGTTCCATTCACCCCATCACTACAGCACCTGAAGGAGATTCACATGTTCCATTCACCCCCCATCACTGAAGGAGAGCATGTTCCTTCAAGGACTACAGCACCTGAAGGAGATTCACATGTTCCATTCACCCCATCACTACAGCACCTGTAGGAGATTCACATGTTCCATTCACCCCATCACTACAGCAGCTGAAGGAGATTCACATGTTCCATTCACCCCATCACTTCCATTCACATGTTCCATTCACTCACTACAGCAGCTGTGAAGGAGATTCACATGTTCCATTCACCCCATCACTACAGCAGCTGATGAAGGAGATTCACATGTTCCATTCACCCCATCACTACAGCACCTGAAGGAGATTCACATGCTCCATTCACCCCATCACTCCATTCACCCCATCACTCACTACAGCAGATGAAGGAGATTCACATGTTCCATTCACCCCATCACTACAGCACCTGAAGGAGATTCACATGTTCCATTCACCCCATCACTATAGCAGATGAAGGAGATTCACATGTTCCATTCACCCCATCACTACAGCACCTGATAGGAGATTCACATGTTCCATTCACCCCATCACTACAGCACCTGTAGGAGATTCACATGTTCCATTCACCCCATCACTACAGCACCTGTAGGAGATTCACATGTTCCATTCACCCCATCACTACAGCACCTGTAGGAGATTCATGTTCCATTCACCCCATCACTACAGCACCTGAAGGATTCACATGTTCCATTCACCCCATCACTACAGCAGCTGAAGGAGATTCACATGTTCCATTCACCCCATCACTACAGCACCTGTAGGAGATTCACATGCTCCATTCACCCCATCACTACAGCACCTGAAGGAGATTCACATGTTCCATTCACCCCATCACTACAGCACCTGTGAAGGAGATTCACATGTTCCATTCACCCCATCACTACAGCAGCTGAAGGAGATTCACATGTTCCATTCACCCCATCACTACAGCACCTGAAGGAGATTCACATGTTCCATTCACCCCATCACTACAGCAGCTGAAGGAGATTCACATGTTCCATTCACCCCATCACTACAGCACCTGAAGGAGATTCACATGTTCCATTCACCCCATCACTACAGCACCTGTTGGAGATTCACATGCTCCATTCCCCATCACTACCCTGAAGGAGATCACATGTTCCATTCAGCATCACTATAGCACCTGAAGGAGATTCACATGTTCCATTCACCCCCCATCACTACAGCACCCCATCACTACAGCACCTGTAGGAGATTCACATGTTCCATTCACCCCATCACTACAGCACCTGAAGGAGATTCACATGTTCCATTCACCCCATCACTACAGCACCTGTAGGAGATTCACATGTTCCATTCACCCCATCACTACAGCACCTGTAGGAGATTCACATGTTCCATTCACCCCATCACTACAGCACCTGAAGGAGATTCACATGTTCCATTCACCCCATCACTACAGCAGCTGAAGGAGATTCACATGTTCCATTCACCCCATCACTACAGCACCTGTAGGAGATTCACATGTTCCATTCACCCCATCACTACAGCAGCTGAAGGAGATTCACATGTTCCATTCACCCCCATCACTACAGCAAAGGAGATTCACATGTTCCATTCACCCCATCACTACAGCACCTGTAGGAGATTCACATGTTCCATTCACCCCATCACTACAGCAGCTGAAGGAGATTCACATGTTCCATTCACCCCATCACTACAGCACCTGAAGGAGATTCACATGTTCCATTCACCCCATCACTACAGCACCTGAAGGAGATTCACATGTTCCATTCACCCCATCACTACAGCAGCTGAAGGAGATTC